>JAAGEH010002531.1:62251783-62401538 GCA_011751065.1 Lasiurus cinereus
AAAAAATATATGAACCAATTTTTCAACATTTAATAACTAGGTTATTCTACATATTTTAAATTAATTTATAAAACATCACTATCAAGGAAATAGATATAAGTATTTATTTTCAACAGTAAAAAATACTGGGTAAATGAAATATCCCTAAAATCTAAGTTAAGAGAAATAATTTCTCTACTCAACTTTTTTCTTGGGGTTGGATTCTCCATCACTGTGTATGAAATCTGAACAAATTGAGGGAAAAACATGTTTTCTTTTTTAGCCCAAAGACATGTCAGTGTTAGGTGTCCAACCTCTAGGGAGCATCCAACCTTGTGAAGCATCCAGTGAAGATGTAAAGTTAAAGAAATGGCAACTATAATCTTGACTTCAGGGTAAAGACATTAATTTACATTACTTTATTGGTAGGGGCTGTATCAAATTAATTTCTAAGTAGGTCCAAGATGGAAAGTGTAGATGAGAAGAGTCTTAATCTTTCTAGAAGCAAACTAAGATTTTGCATAAAATCCACTATCCTCAAAACATCTTTATGGACAACTTCAAGTTTTAACAATGCTAATAGGCTAACTACAGTGATTAGCCAAAATTTACAATTATTAATTTAACTGTCTTATGATTTGTTGCTATCATATGTAGCTATTTATTTTTTTGCATGTGTCATATTTTTGCACTTTTCTTTATAAATTTAAATGATTTTCTAAGATCTAAATAGTAACTTGTTCATTTTTTTCTCAGTCTCTAATTTATTTCATTTATTTTAGGGGAGGTTTGTATGAACCATTCTCTTAGTGCCACACCCAGAGGTATAATATTGAATCCAATACAAATATTGTATTTGAGAAGAGCTGGTTCTCATGTGAGATAATCACAATAAAATATTATATGATATGATTTATAATAAAAATGTTAGTCATTCTGAGTGTTTTAGTTTTCATAAAATAGTACTAGATTAGATAGCAGAATATCATTGGGCAGTCACATATCACAGTCTTCAGTATTACTGTTTTATTATAAAAAGTACTGAAAAAAACCTCTCAATATTGAGTTTCATTCATTCATTCATTTGCCATGAATTCTTTAAGGCCTACCTTAGCCAGACACTATGCAAGCATCCTGAGATACACACATGCAGAGAGAGGAAAACAAAACAAAACCTTTGCTACAGTGAGGTATTAGATAAATAATCACATGACTTACTATATTCCTGTTTAGATAAACGTAAGAATGGTGAATATTAGGTACCTTTAAAATGAAAAACATGGAGCACTAACTTCATCCATTTTTTAAAAATTGCATTATTGTATTCAAACGACATGATACCTTTCAATAAAATTTCAGACTAAGTTAGCAGATTAGTTTAAGATACGTTTTTGTGTAACCTCAGATCCATTCAGTGGATGCTGAAGAATGAATTTTGCTGCAGTTTGGAGCAGCCATCTTGATTGGTAATTTACCTTGCACTTCACATTCGCAATAGTCCATTGTCATCTTGCAGCAAGAACACAAATTTGAGACTAATATTTTAATTCTAAATAAAAAGTATCTACCTATAGACAAAATGGACCCCCAAATTTTATTGCTGATAATTATTAGGCATAGAAACTGCCGCATTCCCACAAGCAATTAAAATCTTTAGTACATAGAAACCATTGAGTTTCAAACTTGGTACTTTAGAAAAATTTCTTCTGTGCAATATTCTTTTTTTATGAAAGCACCTGACGAAGGTCATGTTTAACAGGGAAACTGCACAGTGAGATTGCTTTTCTTACAATGGAAAGATTGGCAAGATTGCTTTCTTAGGATTTCTTTGATGGATAAAAGCATGGACCATGGTGCTAAGCTGTTCCGGTTTAAATTTTATGTCACCTACCATATATTTAATATTAAATATGTTTAATTTTTAATATTCCTGGTTGTTTTTTCATCTGTAAAATGGGTTAATAATTGTACTTAAATAATAGTGCAATTATAATTTTAAAAAAACTTAACAGTAAAGGGATAATAATACCTGTCACAGAATAGGTGTTCTAATGTTACATATTATTATCATTACCTAATACAGTGGTACCTCGAGATACGAGTTTAATTCGTTCTGTAACCTTGAGGCGTGGGAAACTATGAGACGCTTGTCGTGGTAAACTGGTGGGTCGTGTGCAGCCAGCCGATCCGCGCGATTACTCCTATCTCAACTGTTGCTCATATTTCAAAGCAAAAATCGCTTGCTCGACAGCTTGTATCTCAAAAATCTCGTATGTTAGGGCACTCGTATCTCGAGGTACCACTGTATTTAATTATTATTACTGTATAGAAATTTAGGTAGCATGTGCTTTTTCATTAATATCGAATGTGTTTGTGTTTTAACCATAGCATACCATATGAGTTTGCTACCACTTTAAAATTTTTGAACAAATTAACTTGTATTATGTAATAATAATTTTGTGCATGATTTGAAATGAAAAATACAGTTATTTTAAGTCTGATTTTCTCACTCATTGTACCAATAACATCATGAATTTTTCATTCCAATATTTTTTCTTTTTTGGTTTTTGAAAATTAGAGTTTGATCCAGACAATTTCTAAGGCCACAGTTCATTTATCTATTATCATTAGAATGGGCTCATACAATCTATTGTAACTGTAAAGGGCTCCATGTAAGTACTAGAGGCCTGGTGCACCAATTTGTGCACCATTGGGGGCCCATTGGAGGCAGAACCAGCTGTGGGAGGAAGAGCTGCAGGCAGTTGGATGGCTGGCCCCACATCTGATTGGGGTTTTGGGGGCTGATTGAAGGTGGGGCTGGCCAGGGGGAGGGTCTAAAGGAGGGCTCCAGGGTGTGACTGGCCCATTTTGCTCTGTCCCAATCAGCCGGACCCCAGCAGCATGCTAACCTACTGATCAGAGTGTCTGCCCCCTGGTGATCAGTGCATGGCATAGCAAGCGGTTGGGCGCCCTTAGCATACCTATCATTAGCATAGTGCACTTTGATTGGTTGAAGGGATGACTGAAAAACATGGAGCACTAGACACTTAGCATATTAGGCTTTTATTACATAGGGTATTAATTCCCTAATGGTGTGAAAATGCTAGTTGGAAAAGAGAGAATATAACCTGAAAGCTTAAATTATATTCTCAGGTTTACACATAGTAAGTGCATGAGCCAGGAAATTAGGAGATATGAATTTTGAAAATGATGTGAAGGACCCAAAAAGAGGTAAAGGAGGGAGAAAGTGTTAGAAAGATGGAGACTAACTGTTGTGAGTTCCATGAGCCACATAAACTCACTCAGGTGAAACATGAACCATCTGAATATACTGCAGTAATGGTTCCTTTCACAGATTCTCCTTCTTGAGGTCAGAGTAATGAGAATTAGAACAAGAATGATGAAGAGAGGCAATGCATTACAGAAATAATCTCATTAAAGTGTGGATACCTATAAATCTCAGGAATAATTCTGCAGTCTATTGCAAGCTGAAAGGTCAGTGGGATACCACTTTCTTAGACTAGTTCCCGGAAACTGTCTGATGAAGACATATCATCTGCTGCAAAATGTGAACATTTTAACAGGTTTTATTTAGATAGTTCATTCTTTTTATTCTTCACATTCAAGGTGATATGAAGATCAATTTAAAATCACTGTTTCTTTTTTTCTTCCTTTTTTGTGATGCTATTTATATAGCAATTTAAAAAGCATCTGGAGTGAATTCTATGGATTTCATAAACAAACAAACCAAAATGTTAAGATAATAAACATTTCTGTGAGTCCATAATACCTTTCTTTTTTAAATTTTATTTTTAAAATTAAAAATTATATCACATTTTTCAGTGTTATTGATAATTCAGGACTAATATCTGTCTATCTATCTATCTATCTATATACACATTTATTTTAGAAGTTCACATATTTAAAGAATATACTTAGTACTTTTTCTTCCATCCACATGTAAAAGTGAGGTAAGTCCATAATAGAGACAGATCTAGAGATCACAAGTATAATTTTTGAACAAAGTAACAATAATTCTCATTTTCTTATTGCTATATAAGTATTGTTAATACTGATCACTACTGAGAATAAATAATCAATTTGAACCATGTTTTGATCATGAAACAACCAGAATGTGCCAGAAGACATGGCAAAGTAATTTTACTTCAGGATGACTCACCATCACGCACTTCAAAACCAGTTAAAGACACGTTAAGTGACCTTGCCTGGGAAGTATTAACCCACCCCCTGTATTCACCAGACCTTGCTCCTTCAGATTACCCCTTGTTCTGATCAATGGCACACACCCTTTCTGAGCAGCACTTCAAAACATATGAAGAAGTGGAAAATTGGGTCTCTGAATGGTTTGCTTCAAGACAAGAAAAGTTCTATTGGGATAGTATCCACAAATTACCTGAGAGATGGGGAAAATGTCTAACTAGCGATGGGCATTACTTTGAATAAAGCACTTTTGACTTCTTTTTTTTAATTATCGCGTTTTCTTTGATTACAAAATCTGCCATTATTAACCAGGATACATAGTATAAATTATACTCAAAGCTTAATCAGATGGTTAAAATAAGTTTATATTTTTTGCAGTATGAACTTATTTATAGAGTAAATTGCTGTTAATATTTCTGGTAAAATTCTATTCAGTTATCAAGAGGTAAAATAACATATTTAGGTGTTTGGAGCCACCCTGTGGCCATAACACAGTATATTAGAGAATGTTCTCAGCTTTAGTTTATTTTCCAACTGAACATTGCACTTGGAAGCATTGAAACCAGTGTAAACCTACATCAGGGGTTATAAAATGGCATTAAAATATTAAATTCCTATTATATTTTTACATGTTTATATGAATTATCAAAATATTTTGCAAAAGTATAAGCAAAATAATTAAACAGATTTGAGACAAAATAATGTTTTAGGCTAAAATATAATTTTACTGTGCAAGTGCAAATACACTGTAATTACTCCTTAAATGTTTAACTTTCTGAAGGATACTTTTCTTCAGCATTCTCTGGGGTGCAGGACAAAGAAACCAGGGGCTTCCTTGTTATTTTTGCATTTTTGAAAACTTCAGTGGAAATATGCAGCCAGCATGAAAAACAAAAGACTGATGCCAGCAACCCTTGGTTATTGAATGTGGTTTTCAGTGGAAACTCAGAGAGACAAATTTGGTTGCTCTCATTTTTCCATGAATACTAGAAAATGTGTAATTTACAAGGTGTCATGTACATATTTACCCAACATCAAACTTCTCTTACTAGGTTTTTTTGTGTACTAATGAGAAACTTGTATGAGAGCAGGATCCGTAGATACTGCTTCTCTAATAATTTACAAGAAAGTAAATTTAAACAAAAAATACAGTTATTTACTAGGAACCAGAAATAAGCACTTGACCATTTTTAAATCTGAAACAGTCATCGATGGCTTTTATGATCTTAGCTCTCATTGTTCGCTTTATTATCTGAAGGTAATAATAAACAAATGTGATTAGAATGCATTTTCTTTGTACACTGCCCATAGCAAAAGATGAGCAAAGGATAGTTTCTCTAATTTATTTCTATATCTATAGCTATATCGATAACTATCTTTATCTATCTATCTATCTATCTATCTATCTATCTATCTACCTGCCTAGCAATCTAGACAATTCATGTTAACATCCTAAAGTATGATTATTCATCATCATCAAAACCTGAGTAATACTTTAATTCCAAGATTGGACATGGGATCACATAGTCACATTTACAGGTCACAGTATGAACAGCTCCTAAACTACCTCTTTTGGGCACTGGGTGATTAACTTTAATGAAAAGAATAGAGGTAACTGGGAACTGTAAGTAAGTTTATAAAATCTCAGATACTCTTAGGACATTTATCTCTATGTTTGCTACATGTTAAAGCAACATCCCTTTGTCCATCTTTATAAAACAAATCATTTTATCTGTCTGTTTTTAACACACCAGGCTGTCTCTTAATATAAAACAAGTGGTCAGAACATGTCATTTCTCATGCACAGCCGAGTCTGACAAAAACAAAGATTACTTTGCTTCCCATTAAACCATTTTCCCTCTGTCAACAAAAGTGCTCCTATTCTAAGAGATATTACTATTGATTTGCTTTTATGCTCAAAACACTGCTAAGATGTTTTTCTATGCAATGCTGTACACTCTTGACTATTTCAAAAAATATATAAGGTATTAATTTCAACTCCAAAAGGGAGAAAAATTGAAATGGTGTATCTAGACATGTTTAATATATAGAAAATACCTTTTGATGATGTCATATTCACATTTAGTGCTATTGCTTAGGGCAAAGTTACTTTGCAGATTGAATAGTAAATGGGTAATCATAAATATAGAAAGATACATATGAAACCACCACCTTTGGTGAGAAAAACAACAACCCAAGACACTTTTAGCTAGATATTTCTAGTTACTTCTCAATTTTAACCTAAAACATAGCATACCTGTTTATCCAAGATAATTTAGCCTCAGATGATAAGGGACATTTCCATTATTATCCATCATCCTGACAATATTTCTAAACTTCTTACTATTTTTTAAAGGACCTAGGAGTAAAAGCACAATGTCTATAAATTTTACCACTTTTCCCCTCAAATATGATTGACAAATCCTTTAAATTCTAGCTCAATGAAAACTATAAAAGTGGTTCTTTTCTTCAGTACAACTCAATACTACAGAAGAGCATGGGGTAATATGAGGTTAAAGATAAGGACATAAACCAATGTTAAAGACTAAGACAGATTTCTTTCAGGGATGAGATTAAAGCTAAACCCTTAAAGCTGTGACTCCTTTTCTTTCAACTCACTAGCTCAAAGATTTTTCTGCACAATTCCGTTTTAAGAGATACTTCTACATGGTAAATTGTTGTCACTCTGGAGTTGGCATATGTACATAGAACATTATTACCTCTGTCACTAAGGAGCTTCCTTGTCTAGCAGATGGGGTAATGTGACTACTTCCTAAGTCTGCTAAAAGGATTAAGTGAAGCTGTAAGTGTAAAATACTTGGAGTTTGATTAAAAATCTATAATTGAAAAATTCCTAGTAAATATTACTAGCATTATTACTACTTACTAAGTAAAATTCAAATTTTTAAATCTAGCTTTTAAAAAATGATTTTTATTGATTTCAGAAAGGAAGGGAGAGGGAGAGAGAGAGAAACATCAATGATAAGGGAGAAACATTGATCAGCTTCCTCCTGCATGCCCCACACTGGAGCTTGAGCCTGCAAACTGGGCATATGCCCTAACTGGGAATCGAACCATGACCTCCTGGTTCTTAGATGGATACTCAGTCACTGAGCCACACCGGTTGGGTTCATCTATCTTTGTTTATATTGGTTACTGCTCCCAAGCTCCAACTGCTAAAACTCATAACTGTTCAGACAGTCTTCATGTGTTTCTTTTTTCTTAAGATGTTTTTTGAGTTCTGCCAGAATGGCTCTCTCCCTTTGAAAAACTCTTAACTTTTTATTTATAACTTTTAAAAAATACATAGATTTATATTGATTTCAGGGAGGAAGTGAGAGGGAAGAGAAAGATAGAAACATCAATGATGAGAGAGAATCATTGATCAGCTGCCTCCACACATCTACCTATTGGGGCTTGAGCCCACAACCCATATGTGTGCCCTTGAACGAAATTGAATCCAGGACCCTTCAGTCCACAAACCAACACTCTGCAACACTGAACAAACCAGCTAGGGCTATACCTTTTTTTTTTCTTTTATTATGAGTTTTCGTCTGCCTTAAGCTTTATATATTTATCCTATCCAATAAAAGAGTAATATGCAAATTGTCCATACCTCCACTACACCCACAAGGCATGCCCACCAGCCAATCAGAGTGAGTATGCAAATTAACCCAACCAAGATGGCTACAGACACAGAGAGTGCAGGAGGGAGGCTTGGTTTACCCCTAGCAATGGAGGAAGCCAAGCACCCAGGCCTCCGCTTAAGGCAACTAAGTTTCAATGGCTGTGTGAGCAGAAGGCTTGGCTCCATTCCAGGCTACAAAGTTTCAATTGTAGAAGATAAATAAATCCCAGATATCAAGGCCTGTGCTTGGGCTACCAGGGGGCATGGCAGGCCTGCAAACCACCACAGGCCCCTTACCCAGGCCACCCTATGCACCAAGGGAATACCCACACTGATCCAGGACACCCTTCAGGGCAAACCAGCTGGCCCCCACCAGTGCACCAGACCTCTATCCTATCTAGTAAAAGAGTAATATGCAGATTGACCATCACTCCAACACACAAGATGACTACCCCCATGTGGTCAAAAAATCCTGCTCCCAAATGGACACAAGATGGCCACCACAAGATTGCCAGTGGGAGAGGGTAGTTGGTAAAGACCAGTCCTGCAAGGGAAGGCAGTTGGGATGATCAAGCCAGCATGGGAAGGCAGTTAGGGGTGACCAGACCCACAGGGTAGGGCAGTTAGGGGCAAACAGGCTGGCAGGGGAGCAGTTAGGCATCAATCAGGCTGGCAGGGGAGTGATTATGGGGTTATCAGGCTGGCAGGCAAAAACAGTTAGGGGAAATCAGGAAGGCAGGCAGGTGAGCAGTTGGGAGCCAGCAGTCCTGGATTGTGAGAGGGATGTCTGATTGCCCATTTAGACCTGATCCAGATAGGATTGGGCCTAAACAAACAGTTGGACATCCCTCTCGGGGTCCCAGATTGGAGTGGGAGCAAGCTGGGCTGAAGGACACCCTCCCCGCTCCCTGTGCATGAATTTCATGCCCCAGGCCTCTAGTATGTATATTATTGATTTCAGAAAGAAAGGGAAAGAGAGAAATATAAACATCAATGATGAGAGAGAATCATTGATTAACTGCCTCCTGAATACCCCTACTGGGGATGGAGCCCACAACCCTGGCATGTGCCTTTGAACGGAATCAAACCAGGGACCCTTTAGTTCACAGGCTGACACTCTATCCACTGAGCCAAGCCAGCTAGGGCTTAAGTTATTATTATTATTTTTGTATATGCATCTTATGTACATAATTTTATATAATTACTTTCTTAAAAACAGAATAATTTTGATTTTTGTCTGCAACCACAACACTTAACTCAGTAACCCCTACATTGTAGTAGATGTATATTAAAGAAATCTATGCATCAGATAAATAGAATATATTTTATAGTTCACATTTTACAGATAAATATGCTACATTAAAAGATAAAATAACTCATTAAAAAGTGTTTTTTCCATCAGGCAACATTTTCTATCTGTCCTTTAAAGCATATTTGTCTTTTAGATTTACAAACTCTAAAGCATTTTTTGTTTTTGTTTTATTGTTAGAGTTGTTTAATTGAAATATCAGACTTAGATTTCATATCTGCAGCAAAAATTTTACCATTATGTTGAATTTTAAAAATAAAATCAGATTTTTTGTGTGTATTTATTTGTTCTTGCTCATAAAGCACTGCATTTTGTAATTGTAGTTTTTAATTCAATTAAACTTAATTTTGTATTGAAATTATTGGGGTGACATTGGATAATAAAATTGTATAGGTTTCTGGTGTACAATTCCTTAGGTGTTTTTATTTATTTTTTTCAACCTGTTTGATTGATGATTTTACCTATTTAATATGCATAACTGGCCCTAACTTAGACCTACTGCATCAGAAGTTTTGGAGTTATGGTATGACTACATGTTTTTTTTAAATTCTTGCTGGGTAACTTGAATATGCACAGCAGATATATAATTGTAACTAAAAAATATTGTGATGTTTTTATGAGGAGCCCATAAACTAATTCTAAATCAATTTTAACAGGGGAAGAAATACATTAAAAATAGCAAATATTTATTTTTGAAAGTGGGAGCATTTAAGGAGACGTTACTCATTTTGAAATACACACATTCTTATTTTATCCTTTTTTAATTGACTCTTGCTTTATAGCCATTTACTGTTTTATACATATCATGCACAAATCTTGGTGTTATGCACTGAGTGGAATACAATAGAAAAAGTAAGAGACACATTATGATACTGGGAAACCAAATAGCATAGGAAGTCCTTAGCAGTACATAATTAAGTGCTAACATGTCTCTAAACCAGTATGTACTGGTGATCATTAGTGTAAGGCAGAAAGCTGAGGTAATGGGGCAGATGAAATTGTTATTTGACCTTGGTTTGGAGGATGTAGTAAATATATGTAAGGGCAGATATTCCAGATTTTGTATCCTGAGCAGAGGTAAGAATGAATACTGAGTTTTAGTTAGTCACTTAGAAACCATCCTGAGGAAACTATATTTATGAAGAATTTTACATGCTAGTTTAAGGGGTTCAGATATAATTAAAAAGGTTTTTTTTTAATGTACTATTTTGAAAATTTGTTTAAAATATATATTACTTTATCCTAAACATGTTCAAACAAATGAAGCTAAAAAAGAATCTAGCATTATTCTTTGCATTTTATATGCCTCAAAGGCATAGAAACCCAAATACTTCAGTCAACCAAAAACTATTATTTCTCCAAGGTAATTCAACCTGAGTATCAGTGGAATTATGTTAATAAGTAATTTGTCTAATTCTGCCCGTTCTCCATCTCTGGGAATTTTCTTTTTATAATCTTTACCAGAAGGTACATTTGTTGATTTTAGATAGAGATAAATGAGGAGACAGAGAAAGAGGAAGACCGATGTGAGAGAGAAACATTGATTGATTGCCTCCTATAAGCGACTTCCTGGGGACTGAACTCACATCTTAGTATGTGCCCTGACTGGGATTCAAACTGCACCTGCAACCTTTCATTGTACAGAATGATGCTCCAACCAACTGAGCCACCTGGCCAGAGCCCTAGCAATTTTCTCATATGCTCTGAGTTTTCATGTGATGTCTGATTTTCTTCCTTCCATGCATTTCATCATGATTTGATTGCTGTCCAGCATCTTCTTCCACTAGTAGAAGTGTAATTTTATCTAGTCTACTAGAGGCCCAGTGCACAAAATTTGTGCACAGAGGGGGAGTTCCCTCAGTCCAGACTGCACCCTCTCCAATTGAGGACCACTTGGGGGATCTCTGATCAGGCTTGAACTAGCATTCGGACATCCCTTTACAATCTGGGACCACTGGCTCCTAACTATTCACCTTTCTTCCTGCCTGATCTCCCCTAACTGCCTCTGCCTGCCTGACTGATTGCCCCTAACTGCCCTCCCCTGATATCTTGGTTGCTCCCAATGGCCCTCCCCTGTCAGCCTGATCTAGCCCCCAACTACCTCCCCTACCGGCCTGGTTGCAACCAACTGCCCTCTCCTGCTGGCCTGATCTCACACCCGACTGCCCTCCTCTGCTGGCCAATTTGGTTCTGATTGGTCAGTTCTATGCCAGTCAGCATTAAAAGCTCCACATCCTAGGAAGCCATTGGCTCTCCACAGCACCCGGATTTGATTCTGATTGGTCGGTTTCAATGCCAGTCAGTTTCAAAAGCTCCACCTGCTAGGCAGCCATTGGCTTCCCACAGCACCCTGATTTGGTTCTGATTGGTTGGTTTCTATGCCAATCAACATCTCTTGACCTATCAATGGGACCTGATCAGAAAGGTGGGACTGTTTAGAAGTGCTGGTGGAGGCCTGGAGAGAAATGGGGTTGCGGCTGCTGGCCAGACTGGGAGAGAAAGAGAGAAGCAAGTGCTGATCAAAAGCTGCCACAGAAGCAACAGATCAGTCCCTGCTTCTCTCTTCAGGCCTCTCTCTGGCCCTGATTTGCAGCCTCATCAGCAGTCAGTGCTGGACACCATGCTTGCAGCAACCTAGCGCTGACTACAGGACTGACTTCCAGTTGGCCGAGCCTTGGTCATTACTGGTTGTTACAACCTAGGGTTTTTATATATTAGGATGTTTATTGATGGGTAATGATGTTCAAAACTATTCAAGTTAATGATGGTCATACTAATGAGTTACATGTTTGATGTGTCAGATAGTTATATTTAAATTTTACTTCAGTTTATACTAATTTGTGTAACCAGGGGTTAGTTATTTGAAACTCTTGTATTATTTTTCCTGAGAAAATAATTTGTCCTCTTTTTCATAACCAGTTATTGGAAAATACAAACTAGAACTTATGTCTTAAAACCCCCATTCCTGTGTTATTACTACCATGCTATAGAGTAGTCAAATTTTCTTTCACTGTAAAATGAAAACTCAATTATCAACTTTGTGAGTTTATTTTTATAATTAATGAGATAATACATATAATATACTAATATTATATGGTGTATGGTACATATTCTAATATTATAGGTGAAGTTATGCTTTCACTAATAGTGATTATTTATATGTGTTAGTCTTGTTATTAAAACACGTTAAAGCCAATTATTAAATGTTAATAATACCCATAATAAAGATAACTATCATTTATGGAGAATTTCCTAAGTATTAGACTATACAGAGTGATTTATATCTGGTATTTCTTTTAATCATCATGTTAAAGGAAATAGGTAATATTATTATCTTCATTTTACAAATGAGAGAACTGAGGCACAAAGAGGTTAGATGATTTGTACAAATCATAAAGCTAGAAAGTGAGAGAGCCAAAATGCAAATTCCTAATATGGTATCTGCTTTCTATTCTTAACTGCACCACATAGCAAGTACTCAATAACTGCTGAATTGATGAATTTTCTGTAGTCAAGGTAAAACAATGATATATATATATATATATATATATATATATATATATTGCTGATAGAAAAAAATGTACGATTTATTTTTTCTACTCTTATTTTCTTTTTTTATTCAATTTTCATTTATTGTTGTCTGATTTTTATTTTTTTTCAATGAGAGAAAATTGGCCTAAAAATAAGTAGGATTTATCATGTAAAAACACAACAGTGCCATATTTTAAGCAGTGCTTTAATTATATCTACAGTTGTGTTATCAAAATATATGCAAGATGAAGGGAAGATTTGCATTATGGGTAGGAAAAAATCATTAAAACAGCTAACATAGAAAGTTGCCATAAATTCTTCAGTAGACTTTATGTCATTATTTCAGTATTATTTACTAACATTTTTTAATGCTCCTATTTGGAGAAATAAGGCATATATGATATTTCTGAAAGTACATAGAATATTTCTATTAAAAAATAGTCACAATAGTTGCCTCTGGTTACAAGGCTAAGAAGATCATGTGTCTACAATTAGAGAACCATTTTCATTGTATATAGATAATTGTGTTAGAAAGTGTTATAAATATGGATTAGCTTAAGAAAATAAATAAAAGGCTTCATAATTATTATAAAGCCTATTGACCATATGCCACATCAAAGATTCCAAACTCTTATACTCATCTATATAATGTAAGTTGACCCATTCATATGTCAAGTGCATGTACACACAAATACACTACTAGTTATGACCCAGAAAACATTCAGTAACATTTCTTCCTATGTGGCTTCTAACTGTCATGGGATTTTATATTTCTCTAAAAATTCCCTATTAGAAAGTCTTATTAAGATTATGACATACACTTGGGTTTCTGAAAATCAGGATTCAGGTTATATTAATTTTCAAAAATGTGAGCTTTCATGTGGCAATATGAATATATTTAATATATTTGAGGTGAATAAATATATCTTAAAACAATTCATCTCTTTATTTTAGGACCTACTTTTCCATTGTGACTTTCAAGCTTCCACAGGTTTTAGAAAAAGAACAGACGGTGGAATTATATCTCTTATGAGTGTTTAATTGTAAGCATAAATGTTTATTATTTTAGAAAATATACGTACAAGCCCATATGCTTATTTCACATACTTTTAGTAATATTCTGCAAATGATTCACATCCAAAGTAGCAGAAAGTATCATGATATGAGAGCATAATTCAACATAAACACCCATGATGAATCTGAAGTGACCTCAATATTTAGTAAAAAATGCTGCAAACCATAATTACTGGGTGTGAATAATAGATAGTGATGATAGTTTCCAGCTAAGGTTAACATTTTAAAGTGTGATGGGCCTCATGATATGAGAAAACTCTATAGATCCCTAAAATCAAGAGATTAGGGCCTTCAAAAATAAAGCTCTTCATGTTCCAAAATCTAGAGTACATCTGT
Organism: Lasiurus cinereus; assembly: GCA_011751065.1. Lineage (NCBI taxonomy): Eukaryota > Metazoa > Chordata > Mammalia > Chiroptera > Vespertilionidae > Lasiurus > Lasiurus cinereus. The sequence continues at coordinate 62,265,862 of JAAGEH010002531.1, forward strand.
GGTAGAAAAATAGCCTTAGCCTTTGGTATGTTTTCATTTTTGTGAATTTGTTATATATAGTATGTTTTAATCCATATATATTTGTAATCTTCCACAATCTTATAGATATTACAGTTAAATGTAAAGATTTCATGAAAAGAATGCACCCTCCCAGAAAGTTCAGTGAATCAAATCACACTTTCATAGATGGAAGACTTATATTGGTTACAGGAAATTCATTCATTCAGCAGTTATTGAGCACTTGCTGTGTTTGAGTACTGCACCACCTCAGCTCTTGCTATTGAATCAATGTTACTAAGACACCTGGTTCTTTAATTTTAGTGTGAAAATGTTCAGGCTTGATCACTTCAAATATAACTAAAGAGCAAGGAGAGTCCTGTACTTTGAAAAAGATAAAAGCAGTATTGGGCCACTTTTTTAAATAGTCTACAATTGATTTATGTTTTATTTTAATCTAAATCTTTTATGAACCTATTATATTTTCCACTCGTGTTACTTCCATGAACACTCTACCGAATAAATCAAGCAGTATGGCATTTACCATTATTTATCCTAAATTTATCTCTTTTAAACTTCAAAGGATGCCCTTAAACCTTGTGTAATTGAAGTCTGTGGATAGCTTGGCTTTCACACTATCCACCTTCTTCATGATTTAATAGATGTCAGAGTTTCCAGATTGAGGATTCTAATCTTTAAGGTCTTCCTGTACAAAGCTCTTCTGTTCCTTTAATGAGAGTTTAGTTGTCTTTCTGTGAGCAGCGTGTAGCTTTATTGTATTTCTTTGAGGTAATGCAGTCTGCATTGTGTGAGAACACTGAGTGTATGTTTCAGAGACGTTCATAAGAGAAAGACTGAGCATTTCGAAATAAGGGTCAGGCCTGACCCTTTTCACCAACCCAGGGATCCTTAACACATGCCTAATACCTTGAGTTTATTTTGCTCTCATAAGAAATGAGGCATTTAAGAGGGCTGAATTTCAAGTTCCTTTCTGAATCTAGGATCTCAGCAATGAACTTACAAAATTATTATAAAAAAAGAATACTTTTTGGTGTGGTTAATGAGATAAGAAATATAATAAAACGATTTAGAAAAAAATCTTTGCGTGGTGATTAATATGGAAATAGCCACGCCGTTTACAAACTAACATAGACACTTTCTCATACCTTATTGACCATCAAACCCTGACTGTGTCACCTCATTATAGCTTTCTTTAAATGCCTCAGAGAGAGTTAAGTTTCCCTTTCTCTTTGTTTATGTTGTTTATTCACAATTTGATTAAACATTTTTCAGCAATATTTGGTAATTTTTTTTATTGATCATTTAAATATTGACTGAGGTAGTGGGGTAAATCCACATATAAAATAGGCTAACATGTATGACCTCATGGATTTACATTCAGAGTGGGGATCAGACAATACAAACTAAATAAACAAAAATATTGGATATGGTTGATTGTAACACTGCTGTAGAGGAAACAATGTAGAGAGAGTGTGTTAGTCTAAAAGTGGTTCCTTTCTCAAAACAGGAGACTGTGTCTGGTTGGCTAGGCTTTTGTCCCCTAGTATACCTTGGAGTACCTAGAGAGTTCTCAAAAAATCAGTTGCCTTGTGTGTGTCTGGTTGTGTCTGGTTTTTCCCTTCAACTTGCTGTTTGTTATACTTTGATAGTGGAGAGACGTTACAGAAATGTATTTCTTAGGGAAAAGAGAGAGAGAAAACTTTCATTTCTCACTAGATAAGGTACAGTTCAGAAAGTGAAAAAAAAAAACTAGCTTTGAGTGATACATTTTTCATTTTCTTCACTGATATAGTTGTCAGTTATGTTAAAAAAAGACACATGCGGTGAGACAAATCCCTGAAAACACATATGCGTCTATTTCAAAGCACAGCTCCTCCTGCAATTGCATTTGAAATTCAGCATAGCTCTCTGCTTGCTTTGTTTCTGATAGCTTTCCTTTTCTGCAACAGAAGAGCTACCCTGACCAGAGGATCGTTCCATTTCATAAATATTGTTTGTTCAGATAATCCTTAGATGCTATTGAAAAACTCCCGCCCCATCTGGAAATCAGTGTTTGAAGTTTTCCTCGTCTCTATTGCTAACTTTGTATCATTTTTTTTTTCACTCCTGGAGCATTGAGATGACTGAAAGATCATTCTTCTTATTGTTTAAATTACTTGTGATTTGAAATAGTCCACAAGAATGCGCATGACAATGACAGTTCTCTCTTAAAATCTGTTATGGAACTTACACGTTGTGGACTGTCACTGCACATGTGTTCTGTGGTATACTGTTATCACCTCTATCCTCATTGGGTGTCGTATTTTATCTGCAATCACCAGACACTTGCATGCTCAAGTGGCTGTTAGCTGTGTGCTCTGCAGCTGCTCAGGACTGTTAAATAAAAGTAGTCCGCCCCTAGGGAGTGTGCCTGCCTGGCTGCCTGCATCCTCAGGAACCGCTGGCTTGGAATTGGCTGCAAATGAGCACCAGGAGGCTGTCTGATCCAGCAGCTCTGTTTATGTGGTCTGTATCTTTTTCCTGAATGGCACACAGGACAAGTGAGAGAACATGCTTCTGGTGGAGGCATACCTTTCTTTCTACTTCTTTCCATACACTTAGCATTTCAAGCACAGCACTCTTTTTTTTTAATCTATTTTATTGATTTTTTACAGAGAGGAAGGGCACTTACTGTGTATGTGCCCGCAACCAAGGTACATGGCTCTTGACCCTTGAGTCTGCAGGCCGACGCTCTATCCACTGAGCCAACCTGGTTAGTAGGGCAAAAACAGCACTCTTTGAAGCTGTTTTACATTTTTATGTGTTAGAAAGTGCCAGCGCTAAGGTCAAATTTGCAAGTTACATAACTTTCTTTTATTATTATAATTTTTTAAATCCCCACCCAAGGATATTTTTTTTATTGATTTTTAGAGAGTGGAAGGCAGAGGGAAAGACAGAGTGAAATATTGATGTGAGAGAAACACATCAATTAGTTGCCTTCTGCACTAGCCCTGACCAAGGCCCTGGCCAGGGATGAGCCTGCAACTGAGGTATGTGCCCTTGACCAGAATCCAACACAGGACCCTTTGGTCTGCAGGCTGACTATCTACTGAGCTAACCTGGCTAGGGCAACTCACATACTTTATTTTGTCTCAGAATCCTCTCTGTGAAATGAAAAATTGAGCTGGAGGATTCCTATCATTTCTGAGTTTTACAAAATAAAATGATTCTAAAGAATAGGTTTTATTTTAAATACTGGAGGCCCAGTGTACGAAATTCATGCTCTTGGGGGGAGGGGGGGATCCCCTAGCCTGGCCTGTACTCTCTCACAGTGCAGGAGCCCCATAATCAATAGCCCCAAAGAGGTAGGCCCCGCCCACCCATCTGGAGTTCCTCAGTGGATTGCTCCAAAGAGATAGGCCAGAGTTGGGGGTCCCACTTCTGAACTGCAAGGAGCTGCAAAACCCAGGCCTCACCACGCGGAGCCACCAGGACCCGCCTTTACGCTGTGCACCCAGCGTCAAGCCCCTGCCCACTGCGCACACAGCCTCCTGGTATTAGATTGTGATGGCATGAGGGTGTGACAACCATTTGCATATTAACTCTTTATTATATAGGATGTGGGTACAATATAAATCTGACATCAGAGCATTATTTTTTTTTCCTAATGAACTGTAATCTTTGTGATTAAAATATATGAAGCAATGTTTGGTGTTTCACGAATTCCGAGAGCTGCCATACTACCACCACCAATACATGCCTCTTCCTGTCCTGCTAGAATTTTTAAGTGCTGGGGACTTGAAGAGGAGTCATCTAGAGTCTGTATCCAAAGTTTATATGAGCAGATTTAAAGTGAGTCTGATGATGTCAAAACTAACAGAGGTTTAGTATGGTGTCCAATTCTCTAATCTTTGGCTAAAACACATCTCTGATTCTCACCCATCCTGATCTATTTCAAATTCTGCAGCCTTCTAGTACAGAGTCTTTAGCATCAACAGAGCTCTAGAACCTTACATGACTAGCTATGAGAATGCCCCTTCTTCCCTCATGCTCCTATCTTCTTCCTCCTTGAAAATTCTTGGATATCATTTTGATCAGCCATGTGCCCTCTTGCCCACAATATTCAGAAGCTAAGACATTTTGGTTAGCAATCATTCACCACATCAAGTGAATAGATTTTGTCAAAGGTCAGCTGAAACTCATGAGATGGATTGTGTGCTGCCATTTTCCAGAGTCTTCATGCTGGCTGAAGCTTCAAATGGGCCTCCTTGTTTCCCTGCCTGCCCTACCTCAACCTATTCTCACCAAGTAAGTGAAACAATGTCTCTCTGCTGTGCACACCTCTCACTTGGTGTAAAAGCCAAAGGCTTTGCAAGAACTGGCAAGGCCTCTTTATTGTCTGTTCCCCATTCCCTCTGTAAACTCATCTCTGTCTCAGGACTTACAACCTTTCCGTTATTTTGGTTTCTAACTGATCATATAGAATCCTGCCATGCCCCTGTGCTTTGGGTGAGGCCTTTGCATTTTAATGACCATTCTGCATGGAAAGATTTTCATATATATATGGATTTTGTGCATTTGACCTCTAGTAAACACAATAAAAAAGTAACACAGCATAAACAAAACAAGCAAACTCAGTACTGTGGGGTAAGGATGGGGGGCAAGAACATTTACACACTCTAAGGAGCAGCTTTCCTGAATTGACAGCTCTGACTGACCTTGAGTTGATAGCTGATGAAGGAGGCTCCTGAATTAAACTGCTTTGCTGCATGCTGGCAGATATATCCACTTTCAACCTTTAAATATTAAGTCAAATGTTGATAGTTTCAAATGTCTTGCATATCTGCTGGCAGCTAGACCTTGATGATAAGATGAACCTAAAAAGAGCTTTCCATAAACCTTCAAAAATTGAAACAAACTGTCCAGAGCTAGTCACTTAGCTGAATTGATTGCTGCTTTATAGGATTTGTATATTTTGTCTGGGCCTTTCTGTCAACATTCTTTATGTCTGATATGAATACTGACTGGTACTGGCCCCACTTATAAAATTGGCAGCAAAAGGAGAAAATAAACAAACAAATCTCTTTTTCCCATAAATGGTAATTTATAACTCTGGCATATTCTGAGTTGGTTGCTTAGAGTAACCCTAAACGATATATAAAGGTCAGAAAAGTACAACTTTAACAAGGATATGTCCTGTCCTTAGTTGGATTTATATGACGTTAAACACAAGTGTTAATGTGCTTCTTCATTGCTAGAAAACTTCCTATATCCAAAGGGCAGATTTTGAGAAGAAACAGCTCACTATAACATTTTATGTCTTATGCAAGGTTTTTTTCTTATCTTAATTAATTCATAAATAAGGCTTGCTCATTTTAGACAAAAATGAAAGTTTTTCTTTTTAATACTGTATTGAAGTTGCCATCAGGATATGTGAAAACTGTCCCCAGTTACAACATGCTACAATATGTTTGTTTTCTTTTGTTAAGGAAGTATTTCCCAATATTCAGTTATCAGTCACTCAATCCCTAATCATCTACTGAATTTATGTTTTGTCTTAGATGTGGGGTGGGATGTAGGGGCAGATAAAAACATAGAATTACAATGATTATACTACTTCTATGCACAAATGACCAGGGAGCAAGCATGAAACCTTTTTCTTTGTTAAACCTTATGTTTTTATTAAAGTTATAAATTTATATTAACCACATATTTTAAATTCTGGCCTTGATTTTATTCTGATTATATTGATTTACAGTGATTGCAAGAAAGTACTGGGTTCATCATACTGACAGAGGACTTTGAAGTTTACAGTTAAATTAAAATTAAGTAATCAAGTAATTATTCTTTTCAAAACATATTGAGGATAATTAAGAAAATAGGACATTTAGCCGAAACCAGTTTGGCTCAGCGGATAGAGCATTGGTCTGTGGGCTGAAAGGTTCCAGGTTCAGTTCTGATCAAGGGCACATACCTTGGTTGTGGGCATATTCCCAGTAGGGGGCATGTAAGAAGCAGCTGATCGATGTCTCTCTCTCATCTATGTTTCTGACTCTCTATTCCTCTCCCTTCCTCTCTGTAAAAAATCAATAAAATATATTAAAAAAATAAAAAGAAAATAGGACATTTATTACTGACACTCTGCAATGTCTCTATATACTTATATGTTACTTAATTTCAATATAAAATAACCTCTACAAAGGAAAGTTCAATGAAATAAAATGAAGTTGTGTTTCTGCAGATATTGAGTTTTGTGATTATGAATAAACATTTGATTAAACTGTTATAGTGTTCAGGCATTAATTAGATAACTAGCCTATATAAAAAAGGCTAATATGCAAATTGACCAAACAGCAGAACGACAGGTTGCTATGACGACCACTGACCACAAGGGTGCAGATGCTCAATGCAGGCACTGCCCCCTGGTGGTCTATGCACTCCCAAAGGATGAGCGGTGCTCAGCCAGAAGCCCTGGGCTGGGCTCATGGTTGGCAGGTGCAGTGGTGGTGGCAGGAGCCTCTCCTGCCTCCATGGCATCACCAAGGATGTTCGATAGCAGCTTAGGCCATCAGGGAATGTGCCTACGCCATCAGTCACACATCCCCCCACCACACCCTCCAGGGCTCCTGGACTGCTAGAGGGCGCAGACAGGACTGAGGAACCCCCACCCAAGTGCACGAATGTTGTACACCGGGTCTTTAGTATAGTATAATCTTTTTATCTCCTCTGTGATTCTATAAAATGGCCAGTACTAGTTAATGGACCATCCGTTTAATAAGTTAGGTGATTATTAGTTACTGTTTTAGTGTATTCTTCAGGATTGTTCAATAATATATTAAAACAGTCAAATTTAAAATTAACTCAAAATATGAAACTTGGTAAGATTACATAAAATAATGATATGGATTTCCTAACACTTAAATATTTATACATGTTAACTTATTATTTTTAATTTGAAAAGGCAGAAGCCCAGAAAGGGTAACTCTGAGTACCCTCTTGCACACTTTAGCAAAATATAAATTAGACCCTCTTCTCTGAAAGAATATAAATTATGTGTGAGCATCCTGCGTTTTGAAAAAAAAAGTAGTTATAAATTATTTAACTTAAAATATCTGGCATTATATATCAGACACATGAACTATATTAATGAAGTTACAGATTTTAAACCATTCATTGGATTAAATTTGTGGTATAAACTTAAGATTCAAATAGTCAAAGGTTTAAATCCTTATTTATGCCTATTAAAATGTTTTTTAAGTCTTCAAATAACAGATAAACATGATGACACTCATATTAGTAAATAAGCCCATTGGTAAATTTAAAACCCCTCACAAAATGTCCTAGTGGTTCCAATATGCAAGATCTGACTTGTACAAAAACATAGCTTTAGGGATTCAAATGGCAAATTTCTAGAAAGTATTAATCTTATTGAAGTGACCATTAAGTCTTCATAACTGGCCTGGCTGTTGCGGTTTGGTGGTTGAGTTGTTGATCCATGAAACAAGACGTCACAGGTTTAATTCCTGGTCAGGGCACATGTCTGTGTATGTCTCTATCCCTCTCCCTTCCTCTCTCTAAAATCAATTTAAACATTTAAGAAAAAATAGATGGGTTTTTGAGGACTGGGAAAAGTCCCCTATCTGGTCATTATGCAGATACCTGAATAAATGTCTTTTCTTTTCATCCATCTCTGTTTCACAAGTTTGGCTTTTGTTGTAGCAGGTAGCCAAACCTGAGTTCATACAAAATTAGATCAGGCATCTGTTTTAATATTCACAAATCACCATCTAGTCAGTGAATCAGAAAACATTTTGGGTCTTCCTAGGTATTTTCCTTAGCTTGAAATTTATCAAAGTTCTCAAAATATGTAGTTATTTCTGTCCTCCTAGTTCCAGAAAATATCTAAACTCTTGTTCAGAAATACTAGAGAGAAAATATTTGCCCCGTTATCATGGTTATCACTCAGATGTACCCAAATATTTAATTATGAACTGGATCTGAGAATTTGAAGTAACTGAGATCTGAGGAATTCATCTAACTTGGGCTGAAGAGCCAGATCTCTTTGTAGTTAGAGCACCATTTTTTCTATTAGACCAACCAAGAGGTTTTTCATTTACATAATTATTGTAGACATTAGGATGCTGTGCATTTATGTAAGTCATATGCTGTGATCAAGTAGGGGACTGAGAAACGCTCTCTTGCACCACCACTGTTAATTACAGAAATTGCATCTGATGGTTGATTAATATTATTTGGTCTTAATACCCAAGGATCTCATCATGCCCATGCAAATAAGAGACACTATTTTAACTGCAAAAATCTTTTAGTAGAAAAATTCCTAGTTAACAGAGAACACTCTCTACAATACTTTTGAAAGATACTGCTGTGCCATTATCTATGTATTTCACAATGCCCAGGTTAGAAAGCATTTTTTTACCTTCCCTTAAACCATGTAAGGAATAGTTTGATTGAATTACTGATAAACTACTTTAATTTCCTTAATTAAATGAATATTTTTATAGACAAAATATTAAAGACTTTTAGGCATCTCAGAGTCTTCATTAAGTCCAGGTTTTAATTAGGTAACCAAGCAACAAAGCAAACCCATTATCATGCACAGAGGTTCATACAGTGATTCTAAACTTTATGAGAAAGATGATCATATGAATACAGGTTGTATTATAAAATTGTGTTCTGCAATCCTTGGTTTAGTACTTTCAAAATTTATTTCCATATACATTTTCTGATTTTTCAGATAGAAATCCCGAAATCGTTGCACTATTTTCCTGCTTAATCATCTCTTCTAGGATTTGAGTTTGTAATTGTCTCCCTGGGGCATGTTGAACTCTGCTTCTAATTTAGATCAGGAGATAATTAGAAGTGGTGGGGGATGGGCATAATAAGAATAGTTCTCCCTTATAAGCTAAGTCTCAGATGAATTTGTTATTGGATTTTAAACAAAAGCAAATAGGGCCTTCTTGGACTTGGAAGGAAGGGGTGCATTTGCAAACAATAAAGATGTTTGGGAGTTTGTGGGGCACTCATCCATCTGGATCCTCTCTCCCTTCCCAGCACCAGTGTTCAGAATCTTACTTGTTCTCAGTCAGTTCACTAGCTTTCATACTGTGGCAGGAATGAGTCCAGGTATACAACCAACTTTTAAATTTTATTTGTCAGGATGGAACTTTTAAGCTTAGCCCTCTGCCTTAGGTCTATGGTTGTAGATGATACACAATTATTTCATCAGTTATAAAATCCTGTGGTTTCCTCTCTGGGCCTTGAGCCAGAATTTAAGGCTTTGAGCTTGTTACTGGTTTTCTTCAAGCTGTCAGTACAGTTTGATACAACCAATTTACCTTCACAGTTCACACATTCGTCATGCCATTTAGATTGTTCTCTCAGAACAGCCACCTGATCCCACCACGCTTTGTGCTCAGTGGGCATTTTACTCTGGGTTACCATACGTCATAATTTAATGAGCTGTTTTGCTACGATGGACCATGTTATGATAAAATTTTATTTTTAACTTCATTGTTGGATGTTTTTGAGCCATCAGCTCTACCAGGACTGATAATAAAGTCAACATTTCTTCTATTGTCCTAAGGATTTGAGCGCTTGCCTGCAACCACTTCTACCAATTTCTGTCATTTCAGTTTTTGATGCATCAAGTGTGTGAGGCCAAATTCAATAGTAGGTTTTCTAACTTCAAAAGAGGCTAAGAAATCTATGCTTTGGAATTATTCCTTGGCATTTGGGAATTATAAAAGTAGGTCATTCAACAAATTGGAAAGATATTTAAATCAAAAGTTGTGAGCAAAAATAATGACAAATATGTAATTCAGTGATTCTTATCTTTCTTTTGGGTATTAAATTTTTTTCAATTTTTTTTTTTCATTTTGGTTCTCATTGCATGCTTTTGTTTATTAATTTGTGAAAGTACTCTGTCCCTTAGAGGTTTTAAATCCTTTATCATATATGTTGCATGTATTTTTTTCAAATATCTATAGTAACCTTTAAAAGTCTTTAAAAACCTTTGAAAACATCATTACCTATCATTGTGGTATGAGATTTTTATAATTTTTGATTTATTTTTATTTATATTTCATTAGCATCCTAAGTTGCTGTATTTTGTATTCTCCAAATGTAGCTCTAATAGTACCAAAATCATCTTGATCTTGTATGAAATTAATGTATATTTGGAAATAAAGTTGAAGCTTATACTTATTAATTCTTTTTTAATATTTTTGTATAAACAAAACAAAATTCTAGTAATTCTCTTACTCCTGAGTCTCCCAGTCTGTGGCCTAAACAAGTTATATGACCAAGATGAATGTTAATGGAGTGATAATGTAGAGGTATCATTACTTTCACCAGCAAGATTTTCCCCTTAGAAGTTCATGGTAGAGTACTGACATATGATTCTAACAGAAAGAGCAAATGATGACTTAAAAATGGTTATTTAGTTGTTTGAAATCTCTTCCATTAATTTATGATTAGCTATTTTTTCTTTTATTCTGTTTTTATTTTAGGATCTGAATATATATGTGTGTATACACACACACACACACACACACACACACACACACATATATATATATATGTATATATATATGGATAATATGCTAAGTGTGCCTCTGACCAGTCAGTATGACATGCACTGACCACCAGAGGGCAGACGCTCAACACAGGAGCTACCATGATATGCACTGGCCATTTGCACTGTGGACCTGTTGCTGACAAAGTAACACTCTGCATTCCCCAAGTGGGACATAGCCCCCGCCACCACCCCAGAGTGACACTCCACCAAGTCACAGACAACACTGCCAAGACCCATGACACAAAATGCAACCCACAGCCCAGCCCAGCCCAGCGAAGTGATAGTCACTGTGGGTGCTAGTTAATGATGTCAAGTAGCAAGCCCAGCTTCCTCACCCTAGGGACTAGCCTCCTTGGCGTTTCTTCAGCCGATTTGCTATATAGCCAGGTGGAAATATTTTACACTTTAATCAAATGTCTGTGAAGCATTTTCCCATGTCTCATTTTATTTGATCCTCACAGAAGTCCTGGAGTAGGTAGATAGGAAACTCAGTGGATCCTATTTTCTTTTCATTACCCAGGAAACAGAAATTTAGAAAGCTTAGAAACTTGACCTGACTGAAAAAAAAAGTAAAAAATGATAGATCTTGAAAATGACTTCAGTTTTTCTCACTGCACAGAATATAGTCAAATACTGCTACAGTTAAATGTTTTACCCTTTATTCTCCCTGCATGATCTGCAATAATAATCTGCTTTATATTTACTGCTGTATTACTGAAAATTACCTGAAAGAGAAATTGGAGTGCTTTACTGGGTTGGAAAATGTTTAGTTAAATCAGAAAGTAGATCTAATTAAGCAAATTTATTATATATATATATATATGGATAAGTTGATTCATGCATGTGAGATACATAGAAAGCTCTCACTGGGGCCAATCACACACATGTGTTTCAATCTGTCATTGTTGATCATGAATTTGGTTGACACTTCTATTATAGAGAAAGGACAAATAGTGATATTAAAATATTTCTTCGAATTAATTTCCTTCCAATGTGCACAAATCTCTGCACCAGGCCACTAGTTAAACAATAATTTTTCTTTTACATTGATCTTATGAGTCATTTGGAATTTATGTTGATATCCCTAGACTATGATTATCTAATTTTATCTCAACTATTCAACCCATTTTTTAAGCAAATTTGGCTTAATATATTCGTTTTTCCATATTTTTAAATTATGTTGACTATTTTTTAAATTTGGGTATTGAAAAAAAATCACATAATCCAAGATCACTAAAGCATCAGAGATACCAGAAATTATAATTTATTGTCATTATTGTCTTCAAACCAAAAATGAAAACATTCTTTCAAAAAAGATAGGTTGAGTTAGTGCATTCCATAGAAAACCATGGTGAAAATAATAATAGATGCTTAGGGAGACTTGGGATAAATACTCTAAAAATTATATACAGTGGTACCTGGAGATACGAGTTTAATTAGTTCCGTAACCTTGAGGTGTGGGAAACTATGAGACGCTCGAGTCGAGGTAAATTGGTGGGTCATGTGCAGCCGGCCGATCCGGCTGATCCGTGCGATTACTCCTACCTCAAATGTTGCTCGTATTTCAAAGCAAAAATCGCTCGTTCCACTGCTCGTATCTCAAAAATCTCGTATATTAGGGCACTCGTATTTCAAGGTACCACTGTACTACATTACTGTTTCTTATAAAAAGTGACTCTTTTAAAAAACATTTTTGTTGATTTGAGAAAGAGAGGAATTTAGAAGGAGAGAGAAACATTGATGAGAGAAATCCATTGATTGGCTTTCTCCTGAACACCGCCTACTGGTGATCAAACCCTGGCCCTGGTTCATGGGTTGACACTCTTGGTTCATGGATTGACACAACCACTGAATCACACCAACCGGGCAATGGATGGTGACTTTATGAACTCCTCTGAACCCAAGCATTTTTGCCTCTACCTTCACCAACATACCTCAAGTGCTAATTTTTCCAGCAAATCTCTTGGCCAATTATTACAGAATAGAACTTACTAAGCCTTATCAATCACACACTTTAGTGTAAAGTAGTTCTGTAATATTTTCTTCAGTTTCAGTTCAGTGTGTTGCAGAATGGAGACTTGGATACTTGAGTATACAGAGTATGTTTCAGGGAATTTGGTGTGGGATTGAGTCTGAAGTGCTGGGGTTTTGGATCTGCTAATGCCAGTATTAACCTTTGGGGAAATAATTTGCTCTATGATGACTCATTCCTTGCATTTATACAATTACTGATTTGGATTAGATGAACTCTGAGGTCATTTTAAACTTCAAGCTTTATGAAAATAGCTTAGAAATGAGAAAACTGATATTCATAAAAAAACACGTGGCTTACATTCTAAGTTTGCATATGAATTAATTAGCAAACAAACATTTGCTAATGCCTACTCTTTTACAGGACTTTAGCCAGATCATAATTTCAGTTCTCATTTCTCTTTAAACTTACATATTTTTGTTGTAAGATTGGCTTTCATACTTAAGTTTTATCTGAATATACATAATTCTAGGTGATGTTAGAATTCTGTGGATCTTGATTGGGGGCAATTTTGCTCCCACTCCCCCATTGAACATTTGATAATATGTAGATAAATTTTTGTTTTTTCACAAGTTTACATGGGGCATTACTGACATTGGATGGAGATTGGCCAGGCTGCTAAACATTCTACCTTTAATAGAATGGCCCTCCCAACAAAGAATTAGCCAGTCTTAAAAGTCTCTGATACAAATGTACTATGAATACAACTTGATGAATTTGCAGGAGGATAATTTGTTCTTTCTTTTTATAATAACTATGCAAAAATGTCTGACTGTAGGGATATATGTTGTTAAATGATGAGGTATTAAATTTAATCAAATAATAACAATGAGAGATTTGTGTTTTTTTCTTAATATATTTATTGTTGATTATAGAGAGAAAGGGAGAAGGAGAGAGAGATAGAAACATCAATGATGAGAAAAAATTATTGATTGTGTGTCTTCTGCACAACCCCCTCCCACCACTAGGGATCTAGCTCTAGGTACCCTGACTGAAATTGAACCATGACTAAACCGTGACCTCCCAGCTCTTAGGTCAACAATCAACCACTGAGCACACCGGCCAAGATATGTTTTGTTTTGTTTTGTTTTTCTAAAATCATTATGTTGCTTAGGTTTGTTTTTTGTTTGTTTATTTGTTTTTAATTCATAAGCTACAGGAATGATAATGCATACACTTTGAGGACAAGTACTGTCAGTAGTAATGCCACAGAATGGAACTGGCTGACATACATATTGAGAAACACAAGACATGGGCCTTAGTCCAGTGGTCTAATAGATATATGAATTCAATACTTCTGTTTATTTGGGATCAATAAAAACATTTGAATGCCTACCAAAAGATTATGGAGAATACATATAAATTTGTTTTACATCTAAATTCTCACAGAAGAGGACAATTGTTTGTATCATACTTTAAAAAAATGGAAAATATTAATTATGTAATTTTTCCAGAATAATTGAAATCTAATGATAGCTCCTACTTTACATCTATCAATGGCACCATGTTTTATATATTTTTTATTTTGTACTTTATTTTCTTATCTTGTTTTCCAGATTTAAGAACTCTTCAAGTAGAGAACCCATATTCAGTGTTCTCTAAAAATGCAAAAATAATCTTGAAAACCATATACTAACCATAATCCAAATGTACTGCTTAAAAAACAGATTTCTGATATTCATTACCTTGGTGAACAAATAAAAAATAATTAATCTTTTAATGACTTACATAGTAAACATTTAAATGTTACTTGGTCTTTGCAATGTAAAGAGTTATCAATCTTGCCCTAACCTGCATGACTCAGTCGATAGAGCATCAGCCTGTGGACTGAAGGGTCCCAGGTTCAATTCTGGCCAAGGGCAAATGCCTGGTTTGTGGGCTCAATCCCCAGTAGGGAACATGCAGAAGGCAGCCATCAATGATTCTCTCTCATCATTGCTGTTTCTATCTCTCTCCTTCTCCTTTCCTCTCTGAAATCAATAAAGAAATATATTTTAAAAAAATTTTTAAAGAGTTATCAGTCTACAATGGATAGGCTTGAAAGTAAGAATCCAAACTGGATTCTTGGAAATCAAATAAAAATTAGAGAAGTCTTTTATGTTTGGGAAATTATATTCACCAGAAGAAGCACCATCCATGATAAATATAGAAGGTTTTAAGGAGGCTCCCCAGTCTTAGAAAGCTTTGTTTCATTTGATTTGTTGCTAACAGAACATTTTTCTCCAATGTGCTAAATATTTTCTGTTATTGTGATTGCAGCAAAGAGCAATACTAGTAAACATTAGTATCTTGGATTTGTATAGAATATTCAGGAGTAGATGATGACCAGTTAAACAATAGATAAAAATAACAAAATCTGTATGATAAAATCTGTGTGAAATAAATGAATGGTGTAAAATTAACAAGAATGTCTTTGAGAAGCTAGTTTTAGGTAAAACAGTGAGACATTTCTGAGTTGAGCATTGACAATGTGAAATATGTGAAATTTAAGCAAAGAACTTTCTATGCTGGAAGTATTTTTGTGCCCCCCCCCATCCCTACCCCCATACACACACAAAAGCAAGGGGAAGGCAGAAATCTTTTGGACATGATGTATATGTTATCATCATTTTTTTGTTGTGATCATATCATGAGTATATGCATATGTCCAAACTCATCAAAATGTATACCTTAAATATGTGCAGTTTCAAAAATATATTTTGTATATATCAATCAAGTTAATTAAAAATGAAAGAAAGCTATAATCTAAGTGAATGTTAATGGATTGGGAAGGTGGCCACCCTCATCAGAACATGTGAATGCCTCCAGATGCTTGACTTCTGCAGTTGAAATGACATGATGTTTGAAGCCAAAGTCTGCCCATCTTCTACAGCTACTGCTCTAGGCATTAGGAAAGCAGAGGGGGACTACATTAAAAAAAAATATCTCTATTCTCAGTCCTAATGGGTTTGGTTTTGTGGATACAGTGTTGGGCCATGGACTGAAGAGTCCCTATTTTGATTCCAGTTAGCGCCATGTAACCTTGGTTGTGAGCTCAGTTCTTGGTAGTGGGCTTGCAGCTGATTGATCTTTCTCTTCTCATCTCTGTTTCTAACTTTCATCTCTCTCCCTTTCTCTCTGTAATTATATATATATATATATATATATCCTAATAGTTGTGCTTAGTTCTCTGTTGACCTTATCTGGAAAATAAAATTATTGGAGTCCCTGATAATGAGAAGGTTCCGAAAGACCCTGGCAAAGAAAGTACAGTGGGATTGACCCCTATCACATTTAATAGGCTCTAACATGTCGTATTGAGTGCTTTGCCAAATACTTGTTAATAATTTATTATTTCAAATTTAAAATCTGGACATACACATCTTCAACTAGTCAGAACAGAAAATACAGTTTGATGATTCTTACTTTTCTGTTTCAAATTAATGTTGTCTAAATTTTGTTACCATATGATCAGGAGGAAGTGTGACTACCATTTAAAGGGTTCTATTTTTTATTTGACAACTGTGGTCTAGTGCACAGATTCATGCCATATATATATATATATATATATATATATATATATATATATATAAAGGAAATTAATTAGAAGAAATACTTTAATATCACTATTTGCCCTTTCTCCATAATAGAAGTGTCAACCAAATTCATGATCAACAATGACAGATCGAAATACATGCATATGATTGGCCCCAGTGAGAGCTTTCTGTGTATTGTACATGCATGAGTCAACTTGGCTTTTTATATATATAGAATAAACTTGCTTAATTATAGCTACTTTCTGATTTAACTAAACTTTTTCCAGCCCAGTGAAGTATCCCAACTTCTCTTTCAGTAATTGTAAGTAACACAGTAGTAAATAGCAAAAGGAAGCAGATTATTATTGTAGATCATGCAAGAAGAACAAAGGGTAAAATATTTAACTGCAGCAGAATTTGACTATATTCTGTGCAGTGAGAAAAGCTGAAGTCATTTCTTGATTATTTTCCATTAGGTCAAGTTTCTAAACTTTCTAAATCTCCATTTTCTGGCTAATGAAAAGAAAATAGGATTCCACTGAGTCTCCTATCTACCTAATCTAGGACTTCTGTGATGATCAAATGAGATGAGGCACAGGAAAATGCTTCACAGACATTTGGTTAAAGTGTAAAATTTTGCTCCTGGCTATAAAGCAAGTCATGTTTCTGGGCTGAAGAAACTCAGAAACTCCAAAGAGGCTAGTCGCTATGGTGAGGAAGTGGGGCATTGTTCGTGACATCATTAACCAGTGCCCACAGTGACCATTTCTAGGCTGGGCTGGGCTGGGCTGTGGGTCGCATTTTGCACCATAGGGTTTTGGCAGTGTAGGCTGTGATTTGGTGGGGTGTCACTCTGGGGTGGTTGTGGGGCCTATGTCCCACTTGGGGGAAACTGAGTGTTGCTTTTTGGTTGTCAGGTCCAAGGTGCCATTTATTTGTAAATGGCCAGTGTGCGTCATGGCAGCTCCTGCTTTGAGCATCTGCCCCCTGGTGGTCAGTGCACATCATAGTGACTGGTCGGATGAATACTTAGCATATTAGCCTTTTATATATAGATAGATAAGCAATATTTTTCTATTTCTCTATGGTTTTAGAAGGGGACTATATTGCATGTTGTGTTATGCAAGGTCCAATTATTTAAACATGCCCTTCATTTATAGTCATTTACATTTTCCTATTCCATTTTGCATTTTCATTGCTGTGATGTGCTCTATCCTTAGAACTCACAGAATTTGTCCTATCAATGGCAATTAATTATTTTTTAACACTTTCAGATCCACCGTGTTTGTGTTGTAGCTGTATAGCAACACTGACCATACAATAGAACCACAAATCACTCTTTTCAAAAGTATTATAAGACTGTCTTTCTTAGCTGTCTGATCTGACTTTGGTCATATCTTCTTGACTCCTTATTTTTACCTACAAAACAATATTCACTTCGCTATTTATATATTTCTCCAAACAGATATTTCCTCATATTCAAAGTTGCATTTGTTATTTTTCAATTACAGAATGCTTTACTCAACAAACACCCATTTACTGAATACTTTAGCCCAGGTGTTTTTCAGGAGAGATGGGAGAACAGAAAACCAGGTCAACAAGTCTTTCTGCTTAGAGGTCTTTCTACTCAAAACAGAGTGAAAATATGTCACTTCTACTGTGTATTGTATCATCATGAGAGACTAATTCTTTAATGGTCCAATAAATTATTCACCCCAAAAATACTTTATTTAAAGCTTGAGACAATACCCAGGATGTTCTACTTAGCCACACTGTTCCAGTCATAGTGAGAATGTCTTCACCAGCTGCCAAGGACATTCTTTCATTTTTATTGTAAATAAAAAAATATCATTTTCTTTTAATTATTTATTTATCTTTTGTCATCAGAAAAGAGAATGCTTGCAAGCCAAACAATGGAGCAAAGAACACAATGAAAATGATGAACAAAATTTTGGGAGCTACTATACAGAAAAGAAAGAGAACACATAGAAAATAAAGATGATTTAATCTTTTTGCCAGGAAGCCTACAAAAAGTGAATCATACTGCTGTGAAAATGAGTTTTATTTGACCACCCAGCTATTTATACTTGCTTATAGACACATTACCAGCAGAAAGTACAAACACATTTTCTCCTGAGTTTGTTTTTTAAGGTATTTTACTAACTTCAGCTGTAGTCAAACAAAACATGAATTAATAACAGTTCAGTGCTGATATCGCTCTTCATCTCCATTCTCTCCTGCTGATTTGTATTTCAATTAGCTTTCAGTTTTAAGAAACAAATACCTCCAGTAAGGGCAGAAGAGAAACTATTACACTGCACTATTTTAGCTCTTTTTTTCTATATGGGAGTGCTCCAGGATTATTCTAGATGAGTATTGTGATACCCACAACCAGTTATTTGCAGTTTGTCTCAGGAACAGAAGATGTGAGTTGCATCTCTTGGAGGAGCATATCCTCATGCTTTGCACTAGGGTACTGCACACTCCTGATAAAGAAATCCAATTATCCTTTAAAAAAGATTCAAAAGCATAATAGCAACATTCCATCAGAGGCTGCCATTATCACATACATTTCTTGATGGATTAAAAAACAACCCTACATTCCCAGAGGTCAATGTGTGTCATACCAATTTTACTGTATTGATTACCTAGGACCACACCAATAAATTTGAACAAGTGAGAAAATAACTTTTTGAATTGCTGTAAGAAATATGTGTGTAAATTTACAGGCTATATATTTTCTTCAGAATTTGACTTCAGAATTCCTATGGACTACTGTGTTCAGAAACTGTTTTTTGTTTTTTTTCCAATATCATACAACAACAAAAAATATAAAAATGTATAACATTAACACAATTATAAATTATTATTGTCGCACTACTTTGTGTTAATAAAATAACAAGCTTTAGTGTATTCACCTGTCATTAATTGAAAGACATTTTCTACATTCAATGATGGCAAAATGTTAAAAAAAATGCATTTTTGAATTGATGAGATGAGATTAAAGGAAATGGGGTTTACAACAAAAAAAGTTAAAACTTTTTAAGTTTTCCCTTTGGAAAATTGTATTGCGATTGGAACCAAATTGATTATGGCATTTATTAAAATTTAAGGAGCTATTCTTCCAGTGGACTTCAAAGACATGTTCCTTTTCTACATACATGCCTATGATCATAAGAAACAAATAGGTTTTTTTTTTATCTAGATTATCCTTCTCTAAAATTGATTTGTTCACATATTATTGTATTAGTTATATATTAATATGTAATGTTATTACAAAATTTAATTGCTTAAAACAACATTTAGCCTTGCTGGTTTGGCTGAATGGATAGAGTGTTGGCCTGCAGACTGAAGGGTCTTAGGTTCAATTCTGGTCAAGGGTATATGCCTGGGTTGCAGGCTTAATCCCCAATGGTGGGGATGGGGGCATGCAGGAGACAGCCAATGATTTTCTATCTCTCCCTTTCCCTTCTTCTCTCTGAAATCAATAAAAACAAACAAACAAAGACACATGTATTTATTGTCATACATGTGGCTGTGGGTTATGAATCCAGATATGACTTATCTGGGCCTATTACTTTAGAATCTTTCACAGATTATAATCACGATATCATAAGTGGAACTGAATAGATTTTTGTTGGTAGAATTTAGTTCCTTGTGGGTTATTGGAATGAGAGCCTTAATTTCTTTGAATGTCTTGGCCCTGGGCCAGCCAGGGTCAGTTCCTTTCCACATGACCCTTTTCAACATGGCAACTTGTTCATGTGATTCTGCACACACAGAAGGCAAGTGTCTAGTAAGATGTCATTCACAATCTTTCTAATTAACTAATAAATCTTACCCTTAACCTTTTCTGTACTCTGTTGGTTAGAAATGAGTCACTAGTCCAGCCCACATTCAGAAGGAATGGATTAATCTGGGAGTAAATGCTAGGAAAAAGGGATCATTGGGAACCATTTAGATGTCTACCTACCACAATCTACATTATAAAAGGCCAGGGTTCTTAACGACTGAACAGATGACTGAATACCAGGAAGTGCATGGAGCACCTCTAGGTCCCTCCCTCTTCCACCCCCAAGCTCCCATCACTGGATGGTCAATGGGGAACCAGGCTGGGTGGCAGCAGATCAGGACTGGGGACTGGTGAGCGGGCACAAGCCTCCCCGCAGCCAGCAGGCTCCAATCGATCCTCAGTTTCTTCTAAAAGGAGTGTGGTGCCTCTACTGCACAGCCTCCTGGGACACGGACTCACCGCTGTGAGAGGCTCGGGAGCAGAGACTTCACAAGGACTTTGGCGCCTGCAGGGAGCCTCAGCCTTCACTGCTGGGAGGTGGACAGAGAGCATCAGCTTGAAAGCAGAAACACCTTCCTCAGGAAAAACCGCCACCCTCCTCTTCCACAACTGCTTCCCTGTCTGCAAGAAACTGTAACTGTTCCTCCCTGCGGGATGGGTGAGGCCAGAGCCTGAGTTGAGTGGTTCCGTGATGGAGGAGGAGCCAAGCCAGGCAGCTGGGCCAGTGCAGGGATGGAGGGAGGGCAGGTGGGACAGGAGTAAGGGGGCAGCCCTGGTTCCCTGCATCTCCTCCCATAGGCATGGCCCTAACTGGTATTATGTTAAAAGGAGTAGTGTTTTTCTAACTCTGTCAGGGTAAAGGAAATAAGTGTCTGTTGACTTTTGATCTTACTCTCCAGGCACCAGTTAATGCCTCTGGATGCATCATAAGCAACTTCCAAAGGATCCCAGGGGCGGGTTTGGCCTTCATCCCATAGTTGAGGAAACCGACCAATAAAACACATGGGTCTCATGTCTCAGTGTCAACTCCCATGGAAATCTCCGGGTAATAACTCAGATTGTATAGCTAAGGGTATATTTTCTCCTGTTTTCATGTTTCGTTCAACCCCAGGAATCAAATGATACATTAAAGAATAAAATGAGGTCAGAGGGCTCAGCATTGCATTCCCAGGACCCTTGGTCCCACACAAAACTCAGAGCTCAGTCATCCTGAGATGAAAGAAAAGGACAGAGAAACTTGGAAGCTTTCCCAGCTCTCTCACAGAGACATCCCATAGCCACATACTAAGGACAAGGCATTAACTTGGGGATGGAAAGGACACAAAAGGAAGAGAAGATGGAGTCATATCCATTCAGATTCAAACCAAGTTAACGAGGCAGAAGCAACACTGGGCGCCGTGGAAGAATAAGATGAAACGGGCCGGTAGGGAGTGTAACACACCTTGCAGGGACAGCACCTGCAGCTCTGGACATGATGGGAGGAGGGAGGGGGCTGGGTGAGAGGAAGTGCATGGGAAGGCCTGGGAGTAGGAATAAGAGGATAATATGCGGAAGGTGGGCCCCTCCAGGTGATGACAGGGGGCCAGCCTGTGGGAGGTGGCCAAGTGCCCCCACCTCTGTTTTGGGGTACATGTGTCTGTCCTGGGGGCTGTGGCCGATGGAGAGTTGAGGTTATGGCTCTATGTGGATGAGTTGCCAAGGCAGCCACAGGACTCGGAGTTCTCAACACAGGGGGAGCATAGGATCATGTACACAATGTCACAAAAGAAAAAGCATCCTATTCCAAACTTACTCACAGACTTCTATTTCTGGTATCTATATTCTCAATGTGTCCACAAGTACATTTGGAAAAAGAAAATGAAAAAAAGATGTGTATATGATATGACTGCATCTTTAGAAAACCCAAGTAATCACAAGCAGAGCACTTTTAACACCTAATGAGCCAAATACACTGATGAACAAAAATAGACCCAGAGACATAGACGCAAGAACAGACTGTAGAACCTCAGAGGGAAGGCGGGGGAGAGTGGTGGGTGGGAAGAGATCAACCAATGGCCTTATGTGCATATATTCATCACCCCTAGACACAGTCAATGGGGTAGTGAGGTCCCGTTGGGGGCGTGGGGTAGTGGCTGGAAAAGGTTAATGGGGAGGAAAGGGACCTATGTAAACCATTCAACAATAAAGATTTAATAAGAATAAAGAGTAAAAGAAAAGAAAAGCTAAGCCGAAACCATTTGGCTCAGTGGATAGAGCATCAGCCTGGGGACTGAAAGGTCCTAGGTTCGATTCCGGTCAAGGGCATGTACTTTGGTTGCGGGCACATCCCCAGTCGGGGGCGTGCAGGAGGCGGCTGATCAATGTCTCTCTCTCATCGATGTTTCTGGCTCTCTATCCCTTCCCTTTCCTCTCTGTGAAAAATCAATAAAATATATTAAAGAAAGAAAAGCTAAGAAAAACTGTCCTGTCCAGTTAGCTCCATTGGTTGGAGCTTCATCCTGTACATTGAAAGGTTGCAGGTTCGAACCCAGTTCAGGGTGTGTATGGGAGGCCCCTGAGCAAGTGGTGCCTGGAGAAGGGAGGCTCCTCAGACCTAAACACAGTCTAGGCCTCGCCCATGATCCAAGGCCAGTCCTCTGGTAACTGAGACTGTACCTTCCAGCTTCCTGTCGAGTTCCTGGTCTCTGAGTCATAAGAACGCTTCCCCATGTTCCCCAGAATGCACTGCTCAGTAACCATCTATACTAATACAAGGGTAATATGCTGATTAGACCAGATGTCCCTCCAGACAAAGCCACGGTGGCAGGGGCTGAGGCAGAAGTGGTTAGGGGCGACCAGGTATGCAGGGGAGTGGTTAGGAGCCAGCAGTCCCAGATTGTGAGAGGGATTCTAAATTGGAGAGGGTGCAGGCCAGGTTGAGGGATGCCCTCCATCCCCCCATGCATGAATTTCATGCACCGGGGCTCTAGTCATTAATAAAAGTCTACTCTGAAAAATAGGAGACAGGAATTAAAAAAATTTTTTTTTTCTAGTGATATTGTTTTATTTTTTCAACTATAGTTATGTGTTTTTGCTGTTTTATTAAGTTATGAAAAGTCTATTGTTAGAAGAGCACATGCTAAACAGGAAAGAGAAAGACCTAGAATTCTAGGTTAATCACTAGCTATATTGCATTGAACATATTACTTAACTTATCAACCTTTATTGATTTATCAAAAAAATGGGATTAATACTTAGTATCATCTACTTGTGGGTATCTTGTGAGGGAAAAATGTGTTACTTTCCAAGAATCTATTGAATGACAACACATACTAGGATCCATTCTAGTTCCTAAGGATAAAAAATAACTAAGCAATAAATAATCCTTTCCCGGAACAGTAACTAATCTAAGATGAGAAAGAGTATTTAAGCTATATAGAAATATATCTGGCTTAAAGGCACTCAGCTAATGTTGACCCTGCCTCTAGAGTTCTTTTTGTTTCTATTTTCTTTTACTACATATTGATTGTTCATCCTTCAGTAAGAACAAAGGAGCAATTGTTATACTCTTAGAAGATCAATTAAAGGGCACCATCCCCTTTATTTTCAGCACTCTCACCTGTTAGTTTGCGTTTCTTTATCTCTTCATCATTTCTCATCACACTCCCTCCCCTCCAAAAGTGCAGAAGAACAAGGCACTTAAAATCCTGAGAATTTGAACTGAGGAAAATAAAATGCTAAGGATGAGAATATTGCAGGAAATATTTATTAATGTTAGTATGAAGATTTCACCAGAAATAAATTAAATCACTATATAATTTCCATATTCAGGGATCATAATTCCATTTGGTAGAGCTACTTAACATTGCCATTCAGAAGAAATGTAATGTTTTATTCATAGGTGTTTTTTTGGAAATAGAGGCCAAACATTCATATTTATAATATGAAAAACACATTAATATTTAAACATCTATCTCTAAATTTAATCAAATACAATTAGCATAATGGAAGTAAAAATACAGATGACCCTAGTCAATACAAATTTAAATGGACTATAAAACTACTGTTTATTGAAATTAAGATTAAATATTTCAATTTACATTTAAAAACCATTTTAACAAGGTATTATATTCTATAGCTAATGCATGCATCATAAGGATTCTCTGCCTGATTTTTCCCATTTATATAATTAGAAATCTAATTCACAGTATTTGAAGAATTAGCATTTGTGAAAGTACCTTGCTCAGTGTTTGGCATATTATAATTAGTCATATATGAAAGTTAATTTTCCAGAACTGTCTCAAGATAAAATTAGGCTCTACAGGCAAGTATCAACTAGCTAAAAATGTCAAGTGTGTGTGTGTTAATCTGGCTTAGTTCTGGATCCAGAACCCCATAAAATATGCTGAAGTCATTTTCTGTATTCCCCTCTGTACTCCTCTGCTCTGCACTCCTGCATTGCACCATAATGCCTAGCAGATGTTATTGTTTGAATTCTGGGACTGATCTAGAAAGAAGTGAATGGATATCTGAGAAGCAGGGAATAGCTTGATCAGTGATTCTGATGGGCACCTGACCATGGAGGCAAAGCAGGCTGATCTGCGGAATTAGTAGTTAGTCAGCAGTAGTGAGGATGACTCAAGACAAGTTGGGAAATGTGTTTACAGGGAGAGATCCAGCAGGGAAAGGGAGAGACTAAAACATTTCAGGGAAGCTCACCTGGCTTAGTGATGTGGCACCTGGTCTCTTAGATTCCTATTGGTCTCTGTTGAAAGTCTCTACTACCTAAAAAATTACATCATATGCTTTTGAGGGGTCATCATTTTGGTAGATACCTCTGATGTTGGGCTTAATACTTTGGGAACTGGACTAAAGAGGTCTATTTGCCTGCACTCATGGAGGCCCCATCAGGAGTTGAAAAGCCAAGAAAATAAAGTATATTATTTGAGGAAATGGCACCAAGCCTGGAGTTCCCAGGTAAGCTACTGTCCAAGACCGAGCTTCCCAATGGCTTCTCAGGGGATGGGTTTTATAGGGGAGAAATCATTAAACATGTAATTAAAGGAGTTAGAGTTGTGGGCTGTATTGATTGGTTAGGGCCAGGATTAGGGTGTAGTTAATCATTGTATCAGGTCCTGATAATAGCCATATCTTTGTTCTGTCTGGTTTCATGAGGGTGTGGTGTTAAGAGTCCTTCAGCTTGCTGAAACCGGTTTGGTTCAATGGATAGAGGGTCCCAGTTTCGATTCTGGTCAAGGGCATGTACCTTGGGTGCGGGCACACCTCCAGTGGGGGGCGTGCAGGAGGCAGCTGATCGATGTTTCTCTCTCATTGATGTTTCTAACTTTCTATCCCTCTTCCTTCCTCTCTGTGAAAAATCAATAAAATATATTAAAAAAAAAAAAGAGTCCTTCAATTTTCATAGGCCTGGATCTGAAACACAGCTGAAGTCAAGATGTTATCTTTGGTTTTAGCAAAACTCTGTTTCTGTGGTCAACAGATCTTAAACTTAGTTAAGACATTTTTATCCTGACCAGACTCTGATGTCCTAAGGGCTTGATGATTAAGGAAGGGGCTGGATGAACAGTAAGATAAAGGTTCATGGTAAAGAAATGGAATTTCTGTGTGTATATGTTATAGGATAGGTTAGGAACTCATCTCCCCTGTTTGCTAGTGGGAGTAGGATTCTTGTGGTACTGCTGCAATAAGAATTTCTGGAAGCCTCCATAGGAGGATGAGATATAGTAGAAATCTTTATTTATGTGGGATTATACCCCTACATTTCTGAAGAAGTCCCCTTTCTTTAGTCCAGTCAGAGAAGAAATTTTGCTAGAGCTAAAATCAGAGCCAATGTCTAGAGTTGGGTCTGGTCCAGCATCAGGCTGGCTTAGCTTGTTTCCCTGCTGCAGTTCATCACTCCATCACCTATGGGGTCTGCCTAGCCATGGGTCCTATGGGGAGACTGAAGAGCCAAAAGAGCCATTTGAGCAACAAGAGAGAAAATTCCTTTGTTTAGGGAATTATGTATTTCCAAATCTTTGATCCTTCGCAGTGGCCACACTCATTCTGGTCAATGACCTCTGTCCCCAGCTATGATTGGCAGGAACCTTCCCTAGTCACCTCGACTTTACTGGGCCTGTGTCTGTCTTCTCTTTGTCGGGTCCCTGGGGTATGCAAAGTTGCAGCTTCCTAGTGAAGATGCCAAAATGACATGCCTATAATGTCTGGCCTTCCCTTTTTGCTCCTGTCCTATTATTAATAACTAGCTGCTTACATTGGCATCAGCTACATTTTTAAGAAATATCCTGTGGTCATCTGCTGCTGAAGTCAAACAGGCTTGTCCTTTTCTCTCTTTCTTTTAATGTTTGTTCTGGTTCAGGAGTGGCTTTCTCAGACATGCTCAAATGTATGGGACCAGGTGAGGCTATCCTCCAACAACTCACCCAGACATATCCATCAGCCATTTCTGTCTACCATTCAGTTTGTGCCTCTAACTTTCTTCCCCACCCTTCAGCCAAGCCTCAAGGATGTTGACTAGAGGCATAGAAGAGAAAAAAAGTGCCAGAAGCCATTCGCATTCTATCTTTTCCCCCTGAGAGCCCTTTTTCAGAACTCACAGCCGTTTCCACCTTTCCAGTGGGGTTGGAATTCCTCATTTTATCCTTAGTTCTCTTCATAATGTGGTGCTTATTAAAGCTTTACAAATTCAACAATTACTGATGCTTAAGGCATTGTTTCTACAAATGTATTAAATAAAATATAATTGGAAACTCAGTGCCAAGTAATCATAACTTTATTCTATACACACTCTTGAATCCTAACACCTAAATCTTTCAACCCAAACATAATGTTAAATCAATTGAGGTGCAACAATGAGCAAAATGCATCAAGGGAAGTTTTTTAAATACACAGATTTTAATATCTTTGAAAATTCTACTTCTTCAGTTTATAATGTTAACTAGAGACCCGTTGCAGGAAGATTCCTGCAAGAGCAGAGCTTCCAGTGGCTGCCACCCCTCTTCTCCCCCCTCCCCCTCTTGCTTTCCCTCCTGCCACCATTGTCACCGCTGTCCAGCATTTTTCCTCCCTCCCCTGCTACCACCGCTGCCTTGTGCTTTCCCTCCTGTTGCCACCTCCGCCCCGCTTTCTGCTTTCCCTCCTTCTTCCTTCTATGCTGTCCTAAGTCTTCATTCCACATATGTGTATGCAAATTAACCCCCATCTTTGTTGGGTTAATTTGCATACTCACTGTGATGGGCTGGTGGGAATAGCAGAATGATGGTCAATTTGCATGTTTCCCTTTTATTAGTGTAGCTATTTCTCCCTGTTGAATTTTAAGCTTATTTAGAAGTATTATTGTACCTTTAGATATTAAATTATATATCATAGCACCTGCTTTTTACTACGTATTAAACAGTTGTTCATTGAATGGGTTAAGTGATGAGATGGTAAACTTTTTATTTTATTTTTTAAAATAGATTTTCATTGCTCTCAGAGAGGAAGAGAGAGGGAGAGAGAAATAGAAACATTAATGATGAGAGAATTATTGATTATTGCCTCCTATATACCCCACACTGGGGATCCAGCCCACAACCCAGGCATGTAACCTGAGTGGGAATTGAACTGTGAATTCCTGGTTCATAAGTTGATGCTCAGCCATTGAGCCACACCAGGCAGGTGAGATGGTAGACAGGCCTGCACTGTAAGGGAAAGCCTGTTGCTCTTAAACTAGAAGCCTGTGCAGCATTTGCTCTGCAGAACAACATGAGATTAAAATCAAGCTTAAGAGAAAATAGTGCGTTCAAAACTTGCAGTAACACCAGATGTACGATCTTGCAACTGGTGTAACAAGGCTTACTATGCAGTAGATATATTTTAATAGTTATAAAGAGTGCATTCTAAAATAACAATAAATTAAAAAAATAAACAAATAAATAAAATGACAATAGAAAGTATAGTATAGTAAATACATAAACCAGTATCACAGTCATTTACTACCATTATCAAGAATTATGTTCTGAACATAGTTGTATGCGCTCTACTTTTATACAACTACCAGCACAATAGGTTTGTTTACAGGACCATTACCACAAACATGTGAGTAAAGCATTGCTCTCTGACATCACCAAATGATAGGAATTTTTCAGCTCCATTCTCATTGTCATATAGAAGGTCTGTCATTGTCCGTAATGTCATTGTGGAGCATGTGATTGTGAATCAGGCAATTAAAGAGTAACACTTATTGTGTTGACATATAGAAGAAGAAAATTCAAGAGAGATGGCTCAGTTTCGGACAGAATGCATTACTGCTCCATACCTTTTCTCATTACCACTGGTTTAAAATGTGACCATTCTGTTTTCAGCCTGTTTCATTTTGTAGGAATATATCTATGTTACTTTTTAAAAATACAAAATCTTGTATCAGATACATTATTTAGTGTCCTTTCTCTTTATTTTTATTTTATTTTTCTGTATTCATTAAGGTATTACATATGTGTTCTTGTCAAGGTTATTTCAGTAGCAAACAGGATTCAAAACATTGTCAGGCAGCTAAAAATAATAATAATTAATAATAGTAAAAACAGAAAGTTTGCTTTAAAATATAAAATTCCTTTAGGACAGTTAATATATTTATCACCAGATAATCTTTAATATTTAAGTCAGGCTAGGTGATAAAATATTTAAAGTTTTAATAAAATACTTCAGTGAAAATCAAGAATATTTGCTTTCACTTAAATATGAACAAAACTTTCATTTGTATAATCTCATGAAAAATTCTTCATAGCTCTGTGATTGATACATAATTCAACTCCTTTTGTAAAACCATCATTGGACTTTTAAGATGTCATTTTAAAAAGTATTAACTAATGGACATTCCTAGACACTAAAATGTAAAATACAATCTTTGGAATTCTTAAGTCATAGCTCTAATTACTGAGTGACTTTACAAAGGACTATTAGAGAGCTTAGCATAGAAGTCATAAAAACATTACTTCTTCTTTTTGCATTTTATGTTCCACATCTGTGTGTTAATAGAGCGGGAACAAGAGAAGCCTGCTGGGGTCTTTCATAACCCTTGTTCTTGCAAACAGCAGAACTCTGTTGAGTTTGTTTCCCTAGTTGGCTTTCCCTAAAGTGTACCCTTCCCTATTTTTGTTCTCTTCCATCAGATACCTATATGTCTAAACCCCTTTGAGAATATGTTTCACACCTTTGTGTCTTTCTCTGAGGGAAAATGTAATCTTACTTCCGTCATCTAATTAGCAGAGTCTCTGGGCTTCAGGCTTCTGCATCAACACCAGTGTGATGAGCCAGCGTGCTGGTAGCAATGAACACTTTATTAAATTGCACACTCCCCCAAGCAGGCACGGGCTTGCTGGGCCCTAATATTTTATGCATCATTCCACTGAGGCCCTGTGTTTTGCTCTGCAAGTGTCCAGGCCAACCTGAGGATATAAAGTTCTGATGAGAGTATGTAATTTTTTTCCCCAAACAAGATATTTGGCACACCGTTAGGTGTTAGTTTTAGCCTGTTGTTTTGACAACTTAGAAGTAGCTAGAATTACAGAATAACAGGACACGATACTGGGCAAATAACTTAGGGCATGTTTTCCTTTGGAACACCAAGGTCTCAGCGTAGAATAAAGGATCCACTGGTGTGTATAAAATTTCAAAATGATAAACCTTTTTTTTTGGATATTGTATATTTAGATTTATAAATGGTATGAGGTAGATTTTTTCCTCAATAATTTACAGAAATACACATTTTTAGTCTTTAGTTACTCAATAATTTATAAAAGCATACTTTAAAAGCTTTTAATTATTCAAATATTTAATATTTGATAAAGGAAAGTGCTAGGAAGGTAAATACCCTTTTTTTAAAAAAAAATGGCATTCATTCTTCTATAATAGGTATCCTGACAGGTGTGAGGTGATATCCCATTGTGGTTTTGTTTTGCATTTCTTTGATGATTAGTGATGTTAAGTATACTTTCATTTACCTTTTGGCCATTTGTGTGAAGGTATAATCTACAGAAAGTAAGCTTGTCTTTTCTAGTGTAAAATTCTATGAGTTTTGACAAGTGTATAGTCTCCTAACCACAATAACATATAAAGTAGAAAACAATTCCCTCTCCCCCAAGAGTTCTCTCACATCCTTTTTTTTGTGGTGAATAGGCCCTGGTAACTACTAATCTGTTATGTTTTGTATTCCTAGGCTTTTACCTTTTTAAGAATGTCATATAAATGGATACATACACTATTCATAACTTTTGAGTAGGGTTCCTTCTACTGAGCATAATGCATTTGTGATTCATCCATGTTGCTGCATATATGAGTAGAATATTTTTTAGTTTTTATGGATACGGGACATGCCACTATATGAATGTATCAAAACTTCTTGGTTAATTTACTCATTTGAGGACATTTGGGTTTTTTCCAGTGTTTGATGATAATGAATAGTGTGCATATAACTATGTACATATGGTTTTATGTGAATAAATGTTTTTATTTCTCCTGGACAAATATGAAGGATGGGAATGTAATATCAAATAAGGGCATGCTGAACATTTTAAGTAATTGCAGTTTGATTTCTAAAGTGGCAATACTATTTTGCATGTGCACCAGCAAGGTGTAGAAGATTCATTAGCTCTGCATCCTTCCCAAAACTTGGTAATGTGAAAGCTGGATTTGTATTCCAAGAGGTGTAGAGGGGGATTGACAGTTAGGGAGAGGATCAGGGATGAAGTTAGTGAAGCTAGGGGGCAGAAACCAGTAAATGTAGTCATACCTTCTAAGTGGATTGTTCAAATCCAGTTTTATTAACTAATTTACAACTTTGCCTCCAATGACATAATTCTCAAAACAGAAAAATTACCTACAAGATCTTTGTTCTCAATACGATTTGAATAATAAATTTATACTTAAAATTCAACATGTCAATGATATGTTTCAAGTCCAAAGCTATCTGTGGCATTTACATGCCTAACCACACTTTCATTAATATTTTACATAGAAACACATTTTTGTTAAATATATTCAAAACCTTACTTCAGGTGTCCAAACACTTGCTTGGACTCCAGTTCAGACACTTCCTGCATGTAAGAAATCTCCCACTTCCAATGGCTCATCTTTGTGCTCAGCAAACTGGAAGTTGGCCAGGATGTCTTCTAGCTAAGACCATTATTAACATGTACGATTTAACCATTGTAACATTGATTCATTATTAAATTATGCAGGGCATTTGAGAACAGTGACCTGAGTTATATTTCTGGTTACGACACAGTTTGAGACTAAGCACATCACCTAAATTACTCTTGACACGGTTTTCTTAACTGTTGGACTAAGTTATAGGATAAAACGTTTATTTCTGGAGCTCACTTCAAAAGTACTTGAAAATGTGTGCTGCCAAAGTCAGGGCTAATTTCTCCATTTGGCAGAGTAGGCATCAAACTTAAGGCCCTCAATGCTTTAAGGGAAGGGCCCACAAAAATGTTTTAGTTTCTTTAAAAATCAGAGGAAATAGATGAGCTTTGAGGCAAAGACAATGCTTTCATATATAATATTAATATCAATGTGCCATTATATAAGTGCAGTTATAAGATACATTTTCTATTGTGTTTATCAAGGGAAAAAGTCACAAAGGCAAACTGTCCGGGGCCAGTAAAAGTCATAACACAGCTCTGGCTAAGACAGAAAATTGTGGCTAAAGGGTTAGGTGACTTGGATTCTGCATCGTAACAGGCCTGGGCCTACGTCTGGGTTTAAGCTTAATCATCTTAGACTGTGTCATACAATCAAAGTGAAATTATTTCCATTTGTGAAAACATGCTCCTTCTAATCCCTTTGAGCTTTGCACAGTTTCCTCCTGTTTATGACCCATTAAATACTCATGATCTATTATTCCAATTCAAGGAACACAATCCCATCCTATTGCCATACCTCAGTTTACCTCCTTATGTTTTTGCAATCTGTTTTCTCTTACCTACGTATTATCTAGGACATGATTTCCTCCAAAAAGATTTCGCAGGCCACCCATGT
The DNA here is from genome assembly GCA_011751065.1 of Lasiurus cinereus. NCBI lineage: Eukaryota > Metazoa > Chordata > Mammalia > Chiroptera > Vespertilionidae > Lasiurus > Lasiurus cinereus. The sequence goes on from JAAGEH010002531.1 coordinate 62,297,814, forward strand.
TTTCATCCTAGCTATCAAGAACAATTTCAGTTTTGTTCACATTTGAAAGATTTTGTAGAGCAAAACGTGTGGCACAAGACTGTTCCACACTCATTGCTGAGAGAACAACGCTGAGCCCCAGTGACGCCATCTAGAGAGTGGAAATTCTAATTGCACTCCATTGAGAAAACCTCACGAATACACTGTATAAGTAGTTCATATTATTATATAGCCTACTCCTAATATTTACTATAGAAGTATGTGTTAGAGTCTAGAGCAGTGGTTCTCAACCTTCCTAATGCCTCGACCCTTTAATTAATACAGCTCCTCATGTTGTGGTGACCCCCAACCATAAAATTATTTCCGTTGCTACTTTATAACTGTAATTTTGTTACTGTCATGAACTGCAATGTAAATATCTGATATGCAGGATGTATTTTCATTGTTACAAATTGAACATAATTAAGGCATAGGGATTCATCACAAAAACAATATGTAATTATATATTGTGAAATATTTATTTCTAATGACAAATAAAGGAAATTGTGTCTTGAATCGTGGTATAGCATGGGTAACAGTCTTCATATGACAACAGTAAACTACATTGCTACACTTTGCTACACCGAGGAGCGGTGTGTTGGTTCCTAAGACCATGGGAAATAGGTGTTTTTCGATGGTCTTAGGCGACCCCTGTGAAAGGGTCGTTCAACCCCCAAAGGGTCACGACCCACAGGTTGAGAACCACTGATCTAGAGACTATACTTAGCTATTGATAATCTTTAAGAATTGAAAAAAATAAATATTAGAAAATAAAGAAATAAAGCTTGTATTGTCTTTTTAGTGCTGGTGAAAACTGATGAAGGTGCTGTTTAGCATTGAGTCAAGCATTATGGAAAATAAGTTAAATCTAGTCCCTGTCTGCCGTCAAAAAAATGAAATTTAGCTAACACAATGCTGTTCCAGTTGTATATCTCAGCTGTAGATACATAGTTTAGGAGTTAATCCTTTTTTTAGGGGATGGGTTTCACACAGAGATAATACTATCTAAAAAACGGGCTTCTTAAAATTATGTGAATATTGAAGCATAATTAGAATTAAAAATTACTGCATGATCAAATATTCTTTTATTTAAGTATGACCATCTCATAAATGCATGTGACTAAGATGTTTAATGATTACTGTGCTTATCCTCATGTAATAACTATATTTATACTTTTTAGTAGGTTTTAATGGTCTATAATATATCCATGTTTGTATCTTTGGTATTTTTCACAATTGAGTGTTGTGTATATTTTTGCCCTTTTGGGTATAGTAGTAACAACACACATTGCATTGCAATTAATTTCAATTTAGTCCATTTTCTACACACTCACACGTTGGACACTCTAGTGAATTATTAACACACCACTTATTAGTATATGCCCAGAATGTCTTTCTAGAAGTAACTTTGATTACTAGTATACTAATAATATATTAAATGAGAAATGACACCACAACCTTGGTAGGGATAAGTAATAAAACTCCCAAGCACTCTCTCCCCATCTCTTCATTCATTGATTTTCCAGAAGTAGTTCAATTCCTGGATTAAAGGAAATAGGGTACTAGATGGCTTTCATTCTAGCATCTTTACGTTAGGAGAGCATTCTCGTTTAGAGAATTCTTTCTACCAATTTCCACATAATGAAATAAATCCGAGCTACAGTAGAATGAGACTTCCAGGAACAGCAGGTGTAATGTCACAGCTATATTAGCACCGCTAACTTGATCATGGATCAAGTTACATCTGGGACTGTCACACTCACTGCCGAAGTTTAAAAAGGCTGCTGAGAGAGTCAGAAGAACACTCGGGTGCCATTCCTGAGCCCATTAGCAGAGTCTTACAGAAAATGGTAACACCAAGCTCTGTGTCTCTCTCACGAATGCTTTTCTTTCACACTGCCATATGCTTTATCCACCCACCACCCCACATTTATATGGGTTATATTTGGTTTTTGCAAATTATCTCGTTAAGATGTTAGCATGTAGTATATCTGCAGAAATACATTGCTGGTTTCTGTATAGGTCACATTCCTGGAGAATAAAATTAATTTTAAACGATTTTGCTTGAAGGAGAATTTTAATCTGAGACGAAGAGCCAGGATCAGACTTTTCTTGCAGTTCTGTCTACATTGGTAATGGTCTTAGCAATAATATATAATTCATATCTGTAACTAGCAAACCTCTGTTTTTTTGTTTTGTTTTTTTGTATTTTAGTCAACAGATGCTATAGAGATTGCCAGTTTGACTAACGCCTTGTGTGAGTTCTGTGATATTATATATAAATAGGATATAAGCATCTAATGGGGTAAATGGTCCTTGACATGTTTCTTGTGCTTTCATAGGGAAAGGAATAAAACATCTTTCCAAGGGAAATATTTAGAAGAAATAACAATATTGAATCCAGTTCAAAAAAAATATTCACTGAACACAATGAGCAAACAGCAATATTAGTAACTTTGGACGCAATATGTAAGACCCTTATTCAAATTTAGAGTCTAAACAGTAATTCATATGCAAATGCATACTTAACATAGAGTGAAAAATATTAAATGTGGAATTATATATTTTCTATGAGATTAGAGCACAGTAGGTAGTGTGTAATGAACTCTTGGAAAATACAATCAAGCATATGGACTCACATTATCTTAGTCTTTAGTGGAATGCTTTGATTCAATTATGTCACATAGTGCTTTATACAAGATGCATAAAATGCTATCAGCGCATAAAAGAAAGTATTTAGTATGCACTGGCTCATTTTAATTGTATAAACACACCTGAAAAATGTGCCTTTATTTCTCACTGTTGAAATTTCATTAGACTGTATTGGTGCTAAGAAACTCTAAAAGGATTAAAATTGTTCATCCATAGAGGCTTGGATTGGATGCAATCATCATTAGTATTTTCTATTATGATTATAAATGATAAAATTAAAGGAAAAAGCAGGTACATTAAGATCTTAATCAACATAATCAACTGACTAAAGAATGATTAATTCCTTTTATTAGCCAAGGATGGATTGTAGCTTAATTGATCACCTGTGATGTGTGGAGACTTAATTAATAATTGAGATATGTCAACATGCCTATTATATTATATTTTGTCATTTATTCCCCTTAGCTTCCTATATAATAAAATTAGTGTGTTATGGAAAAAAGCAATTGTTGTCATAAGTATTTCAGAAGAATAATGAAATCACTATGACTGTAAAAATAAAATAAGATTGAATGAGACAAATGCTTTAAAATTTGCATATAAAAGGAAAATACAGTTTATAGTATAAGCAGTAGAATCATTGATATAATGTGGACAGACTTGACTTAGATTCTTCTGGTTAAAAACAAAATTCTGCAAAAAGCCTGATTATTCAGAAATTAAACGTTTTGTTCTTCCATAGTAGTCAACTTATATCTTACTTTCCCGTCAGTATAATAAGCTACATACCTGAGTTGTGAGGCACTAAACAGGAAAATGGTATAAACATATTCTGAGGAGGTTTTAGGATTAGAGAGGTTTACAGCTTTGCTATTCAAAGTATGTGGTTCCAGCCTCATGGGCATTACAGGAGAGCTAGTTAGAAATGCAGAATTTTGACCTCACCCCAGGCTTAGGGAATGAGAACATTTAACAAGAGCCCCAGAAGTTGTGAATATTTAATAAAGTTCGAAAGCACTGGTTTTAAGAGAATACAGGAATGTAGAATGTTGAGGGATCCTCTATAATAAAAACCTAATATTCAAATCCACTGAATAGTGGAATGACTTGTTGCTATGACACACTCTGACCACTGGGGGTCAGATGCTCAATGCAGGAACTGCTCCCAGCCCACAGGCCCTAGGCAGCCAAGGAGAGTGCCAGTGGGGGCTCCCCCAATTGCCCTGCCAGTCGCCCCATAGATCAGCTCTGATTGCTGGCCAAGCTTAGGGACCCTCCCTGCATGAATTTTGTGCACCAGGCCTCTAGTGGTTTAATAATTCTTAAACTTTAGGTAGTATTCATGCTAAATTACTTTTGAGCCTAAAATAAAAAATATATATATATGACTTTGAAAGGATTTCTTGAAAATGAAATTTATTAACTGGAAATAACATTATAAAATATTATTAATTTTTTGTATTTTTATTCCAGGAAATATTTTAATTGTAGTCTCAATTCACTTGATTATTTTTAATTATAACTCTGTTTATAATTTCAAACAATTAACCTCCCTTAAATAATATGTCATACTCTACCAGTAAGATTTAGGTTTGATTTTTTTTTTTTCACTGTAAATAAGCAAATCTATTCATAAGGATTTTTTGGTAAATATACTAATTACTTAAAGAAATGTTTCTTGACAGCTATAGTATGTACATAACAATGTGCTATCCACTAGTGAGGGAAATTCAATAAAGTATAATCACCTAGACATGATTTGGAATTATATATTAATGGGAAAGTAGTTTATACACATAAGAAATTACATGCCAGGCTTCAAATTAAATTAAAAATTGGAAATAATATAGAATAATTCAAAAAATTAGATGCTGCAATGAAATAAAGTTTAGATGTTAACTTCCCAGCAGTAGACACGTTTAAAAATTTAAATTAATTTGGGTTTTGATGAAGTGGATTTAGAAAATTAATTTAGCTAATACCCTGTAGAATATATTTTAAATAAAAAAGATTAAGGTTACAAAAACCCATTGGTAGATACTTTACACTCTTTTTCATGAAACAATTATGATTTAAAAGAGTGTGGTGACACATACTAGGAAAAAAAGTGTTGAGAGCCAAGAAGAAAAGAAAACAAAACAAAATAACAAACACACACACACACAACAACAACAAACAAAAACAACAAAAACAGGGGAATAATTGACTGACAATGTAAAAGGTACTTGGTTAAGTGAAAGTGTCAAAGATGATTTGTACTCTGAGTCAGATTATTGGAAGAGTTATGATTTTGTAGTATTTATAATATAGGAGCCATGTTTTGAAAAGGTTCATTAATAGTCTTCCAGCTACAAACCGTTACCAGAAAGAAGCATTCACATAGGACAAATTAATTATTGGTTTGTTTCACATAATTTCTTATTTTTACTTCTTTATTTTGTGTATGTTGATCAATTGTTTCTTTTTTAGAGCACTTTTAGGTTTCTAAGGAAATGAGAAAGTACAGAGCTCTCCTGTATACCCATTGCCTACATGTGCATAGGCTTCCTATATAATAAAATTAGTATGAACATACTAATTAGTTATCAACATCACTTGTTAGAATGGTACTTTAAAAAACAGAAATAAGATGAACCTTAGGATTCACTCTTGGAGTTGTACATTCTATGGATTTGGACTCATGTATAAGGATGAATGCATAGGCTCTTAAGAGTTCTACTGATATATCCTCTCACCAAGAGATTCCTTCCTTAGCCATGTCTACGCACTTGCTAATGAGCCTATCACAGTCATTCCTCACTTCGTCTATATTATTTTCTCACTGGTGTTTCTTTTTAGTTCAGCATTTCCATTTCTCTGCTTACAGTGCCCATCTGTTCTTGCATGCTGTCTACTTTATTCATTAGAATCCTTAGCATATTAGTTTCTTTAAAGTCCCAGTGTGGTAATTCCCACATTCCTATTATGTCTAGTTCTGATTCTTACTCCGCCTCCTCAGTTGTGCATTTTGACTTTTGGTGTGCCTTATCATTTTCTTTCCCTTCCCTTTTCCTTCCCTTTCTTTTCCCTTTCCCTTTCCCTTCCCTTCCTTTTCTTTATCTCCAGACACATGCATACTGGGACATGGAACTGCTGTAATGGCCCTTAGTAATGTGAGGGTTAGGTGTGGGGCAGGGGAAGCATTCTACTGTCTTTTAATGAACCTTTGCCTCTGGACTGTGAAACTAACAAGTGTTTCTCAGTTTTTCCTCTCCTTACTAGGGACTGGCTGGCCAGAGGGGGCTGGCTGACGTGGATATTTCCTTCTGCCCCAGGTCAGTTGGGCTATGGTAATGCTCCAGCATGTTAGGCTCTGGTTAACTAGTTTCTTCTGAGGCAGGCTAGTTAAGATCAAAGTGATCTAAATCATTTAAAAAAGTTTTCTTTACCCTCCCCCTTGTTGAAAGAAGCACAAGGGGATTTTTCTCAGGTATTTGCTGTGGAAACCAGGTCAAGCTCCTGGAGGTAAATCACACAATATTGAGCCCCACCCCGTTCTTAGGAGCAGTAGTTTATCCTGAGTCTTCCCATCTCTTCTGGATCCCAAATAGTTCAGCAAGACTTGTATACTAAAATCTATACACCATTACTGTGAACTCAGCAATGCATGCATTCCCAGTCAAAATCCCCACAGGTCTTTATATATAACCTAGAGGCCCAGCACATGAAATCATGCAAGGAGGCGCCTGTAGGCCACCACAGGAGTCAGGCCGGACAAATGCCACCGGAGGCTAGGACCCATGCTTGACTTCCACCCCAGGCCCTCTACCCCATACCTGACTCCCCTGCCTGTGTCCACTCTGGGCCACCAGAGCAGCTGTGCCAGCTCCAGCGGGCTCCCCTGTCTCTGTCTCCATCTCCGCTCCAGACCTTACCTACGCATGCAACTTCCTGCTGTCTGGTCACCCATTAGAGCAGCCCAGCCTAATTTGCATATTACCTTTTTATACATTAAGATAGCAAGATGATCATAAAAATTAAATTGAAAATGCAAAAGGACTAAAATAAACAAAAAAAATTGTATAGGAAGATCAAATTTGGAGGGTAAATTATCTGATTTTAAGAAATTTAAATTATAATAATCAAGACAGTGGGCTATTAATACAGTATAGACAAATAGATGAATATAAGAAAGTGAAATTTTTGACAAAGGCACAAAGACAATTCAATGAAGAAAGGATGGATTTTCAACAAATGGTGCTGGAGCAATTGGTTATTCATAAATAAGACAAGAACTTTCTGATCATACAGAGTAACATGCCAAACCTGATTCACAAAGGACCATAAACCTAAATGTAGATCTCACTCATTTGTGGATTCTAATAACGAAATAACCTGACTCACAAAGTAGAACCAGAGGCATGGAAACATGGAACAGACTGACAGATGGCACAGGGGAAGGGCTATGAGAACTGCATGAAAGAAGGTGAAGAGATTAACCAAAGGACATATATGCATAGCCCACAGACACAGACAACAGTGTGGTGAAGATGAGAGTGGAGAGTGGTAGGGACAGGGTAGAGGTGGGCAAAGGAGGAGAAAATGGAGAAGATCTGTAATAGTAACAACAACAATAAAAAAAAAAAAAAAACTTACCAAAAACATTTCTAAAAGGAAACCTATGAGAAAATTCTATTGACTTTTTAGGCCAATCTATAAAAAAAAAAAACTTCATAAATCAGTTTAATCAAAATTAAAAACATTTTGCTTTTTTCACATTTATCTCATCTTGCTATTGTTTGAAAAGATTTTATCAAATGATACTTATGTCAAATATATTAAGGATATGTTGGTTACCTTAAATAGGTATTAAGTAATATATTTTACTGTAGAGCCTTTAGGAACTTGATTATAAATAACTAGAGACCTGGTGCATGAAATTCATGCACATGGGTGTGTGTCCCTCAGCCCAGCCTGCACCCTATCCAATCTGGGACTCCTCAAGGCATGTCTGACTGCCCGCTTAGGCCTGATTCTACCAGGATCCTACCAGGATCAGGCCTAAATGGGTAGTTGGACATCCCTCTCAGGATCCAGGACTGCTGGCTCCCAACTGCTCACCTGCCTGCCTTCTTGATCACTCCCTAACTGCTTCTGCCTGTCAGCCTGATAGATGCCTAACTGCTACCCTGCCAAAGTGTTTCCCTTCACTACTCTCCCCTGCAGGCTTGGTTACCCCTAACTGCCCTTCTCCACAGGCCTCATCCCCCCAAGTGCTCTCTCCTGCAGCCCTGGGTGCCCTTCCCTTCAGGCCCAGTCAACCCCAACTTCCATCTCCTGCCAGCCTGTTCACCCTTAACTGCCCTTCCCTACAGGCTTGATTGCCCTCAACCGCGCTCCTTTGCAGACCTGGTCCCTCCCAACTGCCCTACCCTTCTGTCCACATGGGGGAAGTCATCTTTGATCACATGGGGGCAGCCATCTTGTGTGTTGGAGTGATGGTCAGTTTGCATATTACTATTTTATTAGATAGGATAGAGTCCTGGAACATGGATGGGGGCCAGGTAGTTTGCCCTGAAGGGTGGGGGTTTCCTTGGGGTATGGGGTGGCCTGGGTGAGGAACCTTTGGTGGTTTGCAGGCTGGCCATGACCCCTGGCAACCCAAGTGGAGACCCTGATATCTGGGATTTATTTATCTTCTATAATTGAAACTTTGTAGCCTTGAGTGGAGCTAAGCTTCCTGTTTGTTCCATGTCTACAGCCATTTCTGTTGGGATTTATTTATCTTATAGAACTGAAAATTGTAGCCTTGAGTAGAGGCCAAGGCAGGCCAGAGCTGCAAAAGCTTAGCTTCCTCCATTGCTGGTGGCAACTCAAGCCTCCTGCTCTCTCCAGCTCTGTGGCTGCCACCATTTTTATTGGGATTTATTTATCTCCTATAATTTAAACTTTGTAGCCTTAAGCAGAGGCCAAGAAAGGCCAGGGCAGATGGAAAGCTTGGCTTCCTCCATTGCCAGGAGCAACTCAAGCCTCTTTCTCTCTCTGAGGCCACAGCCATCTTGTTTGGGTTAATTTGTATACTCATTCCTGAATGGCTGGTGGGCATGGTTTGTGGGTGTAGCAGAGGTATGGTCAATTTGCATATTACTCTTTCATTAGATAGGATAGAAACAAGAATAATAATGGAGAAAAGATTCCATGAATATGTGGAGTGCCAATTATTTACTAATAACTTTTATTAATACAATTTCCAACTACTAATTCCCAAAATATTGGACTTAAACTTCTAAAATAATAGGAAATGTTATAATTGTACTGAAAAAAAAAGATGAAATAAGGATGACTTTTGCTTCAACAGCTTTTAAAGTTTTCAAAAGAGAAGTTACCCTAAATTATATAAACTCTCCTCTGACTCTTAGGGAACAGTATAAGTTTATGGAAAATAAGATCTAACATGTCCTGAAAAGGCATTTTAAAAGACAAACATCATTTTGGTAAATGTTCCTAGTACTTAGAATCCAATCAATTTGAATTTCTGTAGCATCAGTACTTTGTGATATAAACCGTTTTATGCATCAGAAAATTTCTCTGCCCCAAGAAGGGCATTACAGAATGTGTTTTAATGAGGTTTACATCTGTCACGTTGTAAGCTGCACATGCTGTGGAGAGCTCCACTGCCATTTAATGCACTCAAGAGAAATACTGCTTTACCATGAATCTTATTTCTAAGCATGTTTGCATTAACCTTTAAATCTTCTTAATAATAAAACAATAAAAGTAAACAGATTGCTTACAAATCATTGTGGATCAAAGCATAAATGTCAATGCTGGAACACTGAGAACACATTGTTGTATTAGAGAAGCAGAACGCAATCTTTTTGGTTCCCAAACCACTTTATATAACATATTTTATTTTATCCTGAAATAAAATTCATGCCAAACAGAAAACAAAGCAACAAACAACAAATTGAAAATTTATACTAATGATAGAGAAACATGCAAATGATCTGTTACAGCATCGCGCCACGACCAGATCAGGAGACTGAGTCCCCACCCTCTGCAAGGGCCTGGGTAGGATAGGACACAATAGGAGGGGATAAGATAGGAGAGGGAGAGGAAGGCAGGCCTGCATGCAGACAGGCCAAGAGGAGAAACAGAAACACAGAAAGGGAACAAAAACAAGATGCAGGAATGGAAAAGGGAAGAAAATGTGGGGCTGCATGTGGGAGGGGGTGGGAAGCCTGGGTACAGGGAGCAGGTGCACCTGGCAAGGGGCGGGGCAGGAGCCTTGCCCAGACGTGGGAGGAGGGCAGTGACCCCCCATGTGGGCAGTTGGTGGGGAGACACCCAGGGTTCAAGGATGGAGGGGTGGGCGGTGCTCCTTCTGAGCAGAGGTGCTCCTGCTTTTTGGCAGCAGCAGCACCCAGGCTGGGTCAGGTGTCCTGGGCAGGGAATGGGAGAAGGACAGTGGCGGGGAGACTTGAGGATGGGGGGCAGCAAACACCTGGCTGGGGCTGGGCCCTAGGCTTGGGGTTAACACCTCCCTGAATGGAAGCATTAAGAAGGGAGGAAGGGAGGGAAGAACTTTATAAAGGAGACAGCAGAGAGCAGAGTTAAAGAAAAGAGGATGTGTGATGAACTATAGGAGATACAATGAAAATCAAGTACAATTGTGTACTGGGGACAGATTTTAAAAGTAGGAGCCAGAAAAGAAAAAAAAGATAGATGATAGTGAATTATTAAGCAGGTAGATAGATAGATATTAAAATGGTGGAAGTAAGTACAGAAGAATGTGGAGGGAAGGAATAAAAGTTTTAAAGGGGAGCCAGTAGAGCTTAAAAGGAGAATGGGAAGAAGGAAGAAATGGAGGGGTGAGCAAAGCAGGTCTGAGGGAGGAAGTGAAGAAAAAATTCAGGTGGGAAGGATGGAAAAGGAGAGGGAGGGCAGGGGTGAAGATAAAGGAAAGAAGGAATGTGGGGAGGGAGAGAAGGTAGGAGAAAGATGGGAAGAAGCATGATGGAACAGAAGCAGGAAATAGGGAGGAAAGAGAAGTTTATAAATGATGAGTCAGTAGAAAAAAAGTGTTACATAAAGGAGAGAGGAAAATTGTGTGAGCGGGAGAAGCCAATAAGGAAGTCAAATACAATTGTGTGTGAAGGGGGTAAGATTTAAAAAAAAAAAAAAGTTAATAGGAGTGATCAGGTCAGCATGGAGGTGCAGTTAGGGGGATCAGGCTGGCAGGGGAGGACAGTTAAGGGGATCAGGTGGGCAGACAGAGTGGTTAGGACAGTCAGGCAAGTGAGCATTTAGGAGCCAGAGGTCCCGGATTGGAGAGGGTACAGGTCCGGCTGAGGGACCCCCCTCAATCTGTACACAAATTTCATGTGCCAGGCCTCTAGTTTTTAAATAAAAAGTAATATTCAAATAATAATGTAAATGAAGAATAAGATTAAATAATTATAATTTTAAAATATGTATTTCAATGCAGAATGTTGGGACATAACTACATAGAGGAATTATAGTACTTGGATGTTTAAATCAACTTATAATTCATTCATTCATTCATTTGATCAAAGGGTTTATTGATAATGAACTAGGCACAATATTCTGTTCTATGCACACTGATAATAGAAGCAAAGAGCCAAATTTCCTTCCTTCCTGGGATTATAGCAGGAAGACAGTATACAAACATAATAAATAAATAAAACACATGTAATATACTGGTATATATGACATGTTAGTGGTGGTTTAAGACATTTCTGCAGAAAGCAAGTGTGTTCTACTGAAGTTGATATCTACAGAAAAAAACATTTCAGGAGGAGGGAAAAGCATCTGATATGAATTGTAGGATGCAGTGAAAAGAACACTATGGCTGGAAAGGCCAAATTTTGGGGACTAGATCAGGGAATGAGAGTATAACATGAAGTCAGAGAAGTGACCAGAAGTCATGAAACAAAGTGCAGAATTGTATGTCCTTGTCAGATGTTGGGTTTTAACCAAAGTGAGATAAAAAGCCATCGGAGTATTTCGTGCAAAGATGTAAGATGGCTGGACTGGCATTGGAACAGAAGTACCTGGGTTTTTTGTTGAGAAAATCAGTACAAGAAGGGAGGTGGAGAGCAATCAGGGGCATCATGGAGTTTGCAACCTGCAGAGTAGCAGTGAGTGTGGTTAGAAGTGGACAAATTTTCCAAACATAGCAACATGATGATAGTCTTCTAGACCAGTGGTTCTCAACCTTTCTAATGCTGCGACCCCTGTACTTTCCGATGATCTTAGGCTCTACAGCGGGGTTCTCATGCGACCCACAGGTTGAGAACCGCTAGCAGGGTCACCTTAGACTCTCAGAAAACACAGATATTTATATTATGATTCATTAACAGTAGCAAAATTACAGTTATGAAGTAGCAACGAAAATAATATTATGATTGGGGGTCACCACAACATATCTCCTTTGGGAGGAGAGGAGAGGTCTTAATAGTGTTCATTATGTTACAAACTGATTTGCTGTAGTAGTGATTTTTTTTTCTATTTTAGTTAACTCTAGGTGTTCCACAGACCAACCTATGGGGAGGAGAGGAGAGGTCTTAAGCCAAAGGCACTCCTACTTTGTTTTTGTTTTGTTTTTCACCTTTCTTTTAACATTTGAGCAGGATTAAATTAGAAGAAAGGGTGACACTGTTTAAAAACCATTTACATACAATTACCTTGCAGAACAGTTGCATGTTTTCTATCGTTTATTTATATCACCATTTTGTTTTTAATGTTTTAATTTATGTTAAATTGCTCTGGAAATATTGACATGCAAAATTAAATACATCTCTACTCTATATAGAGATTTTAATTCCCGAAAACTGTTAAAGTGCCAAAACAAAAAAAGACATAAAGCTTAATGCGTCCTCACTTTAGGATGTGTTTGAAAGAAATCACTTACTATTTTGTTTTCTTAAGCTGTAGACATGTTACTAGATGAGCAATGTTTCTCAAATTAATCATTCTTTTATGTAAAAAGGGAACTAAATACTTTTGTTGCTATTATCCATTAATCTTTTTCACAATAACTTTAAACTGACAGGTGACATTCATAATGTTGTCAACTGACTTTTTGTCTGTTTGTTTATTTGAAGCTTTTGGAAACATGTACAAAACATTGATGAAATGTTGGAAACCAGCTGAAACACAGTAAAATTCAACCCAATAAAGTAAGATTGCTTTTTCTTCATCCACGCTGGGAATTTTCAAGAAGTGAACTATGACATTAGATCGATTTTTGCTACTGTTTCTACTCTGGGTATGCTTGCCACACTTCTGCTCTCCAGAGATAATGTTCAGAAGGACTCCTGTGCCTCAGCAACGAATTTCAGGTCCACGCATACCTAGAAGTGATGGCAAAATTCTGCATCGTCAAAAACGTGGTTGGATGTGGAATCAGTTTTTCTTACTGGAAGAATATACAGGATCTGATTATCAATATGTGGGAAAGGTAAGTTTCTATTGACATTTCAGATATTTACATTCTTTCCTTATGTGTCTTGTTAAAAATTTGAAGGTCATCAAGGGCATCATTCTCATAAATTTGATTCTCTAATTATTAGCAAAACAAATTTAGTTTCTAGAATAGAAATTGTAATTTAAAATACTATGGAAAGAATGAATATAACATGATAAAGGAATTCATCTCCTGGAAATCTGTCCACTACCTTTTGGATTGAAGCAGTACTGAAAATTACAATTTTAGAATTCATATCTAGAAATCAACAACAATGACCCAACTATGTCAGTATCGTCATTAAAGTGCAATGCATGTAAATAATATAAGACATATATAGCTTGCATTCCTGTTGAATTCAGTAAGGAAGAAAGGGCATGTTTAAAAGTTGTTTAACATTCTACAGAATGAGAAAGCAACTGTCATTAAAAAATATAACCTAAGGCCAAAAAAATTCATATTTATAAGAAAACTTATTTCAGATATGTTCTATTTATTTTTCTTAAGTCTCAAAATAGATACAGTTCTATAAATGAAAATAAATAGGAAGGGACAATACTAGTTTACTTATTGCAATATGTTGTAGACAAAGATGTATTATCATTCTGTTTAATTTAAAAAGTTAGTGAGGAAAATTAGATGTGGTTGGGAATGGAATGAAAAATGTTACAACTACTGTAACAATAACTGCTTTTATACACTAGATTGTATTAATTTCCCATATTTATTCTTGGCACTATCTAAATCTAATCAAAGTTAGATAATGTCTTCAGAAAGAATTCACTGTAATAGTTAGGGTTATTATGTTTATGGACAGTCTATGAAAATATGTCAAAGAAAAATAAGAAGTTAAGCATACCAACAGAAGGAAAACAGATATAATCACATGTTAATATATCATATGTAAGCACTATAAAATTATAATAGATATTTGTGTTGGTGACTTTTGCATTAACCCAAACATTAATAGTTTCATTCAAATAATTAAAAATGCTCTAAAAGTTTTTGTAGTAAGAAAAACTATTTTTAGAGAATACATGTTCTTTGATTTTAAAACACTGTGACACTTTTTTTTTCATGTTTCAATTATTTCAGTCTTTTTTTAAATGTCTGGCAATATGGAAATGATGATATTAAAGGTTAAATGTCATATTGAATATTAGGAGGAAAAAAAAGAAACAGTGACCTAAGCAATATTACCAGAAATCATGTAGGAGTGATTTATCATAGTCTTCATCTGATTGAATGCCCAAGGTCAGAGGGATAAGGTAAAGTTTAGGATTGTTGCAAAATAGGCAAGTTTTAGTTTATGAAACCAACCACATGAAAATATAATAGAAACCTGAACCATATAAACTATAAATAGTTCTCTTTGATTCTTTCTGGGCATAGCAGTCATTTGCTTATTCACATTTATTTTTCTTCATTTAATCCTTAATGAGGATTTAATAAATGTTGATAAATTGAATTACCCTTATCTTATGCACTCTCTCATGATATTCAAGCTACTGCATATGTAGTTTTATTTATTCTCTCCTCAAAGAATATGAACAAAAACTTTCTATTGCTCTTTGTTTCTAGCTGTTATAGTAGAGCTTATTTTTTAGTTGATTGAATTGACCTGATTTCTATTGAATTGAATTCCCAGAGTCATTTGATATCACTTGGCTCTTGGTAGGGAAAACTAATCTAGAATTTTAAATCACAGTGTGCAATTAAAGCTGGTGTATACTTCAGATTCTTCCATTTTAATATCTTCTGTACTCTGCTTTATAAAAGCACATCAGACTAAGGAATTCATGAAATGTGTTTGCTAGTTCTTTTCTATACAGCATATGCAAAACTACTAGATTAACAGATATATTAGATGTAGCTCTGAGTTTGCTTTTAATGTACATAGTGTCATTTTTTAGTTTATATTTCAAGTCTCTTATATTTTTTATGTCATGACCTTTGAAATAGCTATTTAAATTTTTTCTTATCTGTAGTGTAATATATGCATATATTAACTACTTATTAATTATTTATATAGCATTAATGTCTTATACAACTAAATTTTACTTTAGATATAAACATCAATTTGTATGTGCCAAATAGGCAATATGCAATATAGATTATTTCAATAAACATATGTTGCAATGATTATAAGTTGTGGCTAAAACATATTTTCTTTATAAAGTATAAAAATTAAAAATTCCCCAGATATGCTTTCCAACATTACTCCTAATGGACTTAGTACATTCATCCTTCTTTCAGAAGTTTTACTTCTAATTTTTACATTCATGGAATATCGATGTGATTCTGTCTCTAGGTTAGTTTAGACATAGGAGTAATGTGTGCCCCAATTACTAGACCTAGGAACACGGTGATAGACACCCATTGTAGTGAGAAATGTATATTGGGCTTAGAATAGGGACAGTAGAGAGAATTACATTGGTCAAGGAAGAATGATACTAAAAAGCACATGCATGAAGACGGGAAAAAATAAAGATTAGCCAAAAAATTTGCCAATCTAATCCTATAAAGAATGAATGGCATATAATTTATCAGATAAAAGCCAATTTCTGCTTAAGATGTTAAAGCAAAGGAAAAATAAAACACCTTACTTCTCATTCGGTTAAAGCAAAGGGAAAGTTAGAAAAAGAATATAACTGCCAATCAGAAGTCCTTATTTCTGCCCTTAATTTTCTGTCAGTGGTTAAATCAAGTATCTTCTCCTTGCCTTAATTTCTCATCTGTTAAATCGAAGTATTTTCATATATATATATATATATATATATATATATATATACATATATATACACATATATGTATGTATGTTTATATATATATATTTTTTTTTAATGTAATGATGCTGAGTGTATGATTCCACCTCTTTATTCACTCATTGAATTCCAGTTTTGCCTGAGTCCAATTTTGTCCTGTCCAGGCAATATGTAAAAGAGAGAGAAGAGTGGAAACAAGAACGCACTCTATGTGTGAATGTGATGTGATCAAGATTTTTGTTTGATTTTAATTCTCGTGGCCAACTCAAATTAGAAGCTCTGGGACAGTTCAAAATGTGGATTTCTCATCTCCCGTAGTCTCATGCCAACATAGCTTCCTTGTGAATACGATTCTTCTGTGTGACTCATCTTACCCGCCATGTGTGTAATAAAACAGGTGCTCTTTACTTCTGCCACCAGCCATGTAACCATTTCCTTTTTCCTAAATAAGATAGTGTTGATTTTTCTTTCTGTGTAATATGAAGTATTTTGTCACATTGAACTCGGCCAACTTTTTTTTGAGATCCTCAACTCCAGATATCCTCTCTTACTATAGTTTCCTCTGCTCTTTTAAAAGTCACTGCATATAGATAGCCTTAAGTCATCAGTTGTTTTTTTCAAAAACTGGGCTGCTGTTTTTCTTTTTCTCCTAAATCCTTTGTTTTGAAAAATAGGAAGAAGGATACCTTCTCTATAGGTATATTGTTATTTTTAAACTGAGAGTTGTAAGACAAGTTTCAAACTGGTGAGGCTCTTTTCTGGATGTCCACAGGAGGGTGGACTTTATTCCTCTAGCTCTGCCATTGAGTTTCTCAGATCTTTTTAAGCTCCAAAAAAAATGTTGTCAGCTGGCCAAACCGGAGCTCTAGGATAACATTTGCAATAGCCATGCTGACAACTTTTTATTTTATTTTCGGAAATAGTTTAGTAAAAGTCTGAGTTTTTGAAAAACATAAATTTGAGTCTACCTTTTCCTGTATTTATGATTTTTATTACTTTCTTTTTAAACTAGATATGGCAGTATTGGTATACTGTAACCTTCTGGGCTTATAAAAGTTCATTGTTAGTTTTTCATGATGTTTTCATGCCAGTTGATGCCATAGTGATAGTTTTAAAATTGAGTATGGTATGATAGGAATTGGCAGACACACAAATTTGCAATCCTGCCTCTGGAGAGCTAGTTGTTAATAATTTGCCAATTTACCTCTGTAAATTAGCATTTCATTTATGAATATATTGCTGAAATTGAATATAATAATTTATAGATACATAAGAATGTTTTCTGGCATATTGTATGTAAATACTCAATAAAATTTTGTAATCTAGCCCCCTTCTATCTTAACTAGAGTTCTCATGGAATTTCTTAACTATTGTATTATTCTTATACTGACTCAAAACTGAATAAATATGCTTTCTTGACCTGAAACTTAAATTAATTTATTTTTTATCACAGTTTTCTCATTTATATTCTTGTTTGAGGTATTTTATTATGGCTGATCTCTGTGGCCTTTTAATATGAATCAATCTCTTCTTTGTTTAATTGAAGCTGTTTTTTTTATTTTTGTTTTGTTTTTTTTACTTATTGTTTACCTCCTGTTAAGCAATCTATCTTAAAATTTTTCCCGCTATCTATAGTCTTCAAGGTTCATCATGAATGTCACTATTAAATGCACTGAAGCATATCAGTTATCAATTAATGTGTTTATTCTTTATAAATCATAACTGACTATTGAAATGCTGATTATGATGGGTGCCACAATAAAGTGAAAGAGGATTAGTTTTCACTCAAAACTTTGAAACTGGTTATTTACTAAGGCAAAACTCCATTTTCAATAATATGCAACTTTGAAAAGAAAGAATGAATGAGTTAATGGGTACTATTTCTTTTCTTTCTTCAGATCAAATGTTGAATAAAGCTATCATGAACAAATCTTTATTAAAATGAGTAATAAACCAGCAGAACTTCAAAACCAGCAAACACTAATTACTACATTATTCATCTCACATTACAAAGCATCTAGCCAGGTCAAAACTGCCTTTGGAAGTCAAAATGATTTTAAAGCATTCATAAAAGTGCATCATTACTAATCGATAAAACTTAAATGCTACCCATGCAAATCAGATAATAAAATATGAAGCCCAAAAGAATCATAAGCATATATTTTTCAGATAATCTGGAGACAGGCCTTTTAAAAATTTTAAATATATATTTTCTATTGATTTCAGAGAGAAAGGAAAAGGGAGAGAGATAGAAACCTCAGTGATGAGAGAGATACATTGATTGGTTGCGTCCTGCATTCACCCAGGACCAGGACCAGGGATCTAGCCTGCAACCTAGATGTGTGCCCTTGACCTGAATAGAACCTGGGACCCCTCAGTCCACAGGCAGAAACTCTATCCGCTGAACCAACCCTGATAGGGCTGGAGACAGGTTTTAAATCTTGAGATCTGATTAGACAGAAATGCAGAAAATATTTTATTAGTATAAATTATTTGCACTAGTCAGATGACAAGCAAAAGTCTATATGTAGGTGTGACAAGAAGCAATCTTTCAGAATATATGTTAGGGAGTTATTATAAACACCTGTGGAAGGAAGACGTAAGAATTAATGTCAGTGATGCAAGTCCTATGGCCTACGCTCAACTCATGAGTTGTCTGGAGTTTAAATATTCTACCAGAATATCTAGTGGTCTAGTGGTCTAGACCCTTACACCTTTAGCTCCATCAGATTTCTAATAGGAGTTTCCTTCAGAAATGCTGACCTGGAGTGAGACAGCTCCGAGAAGTTGAGGCAATCCATGGAGGGGATTTTACTCCATTGGAGCAACTTTCAGTCTGTCCTTCCAGGCCAAAATGGGGCTGGCAAATCTATACAAACCACAGATAATTATGTTAGATTGTTTTCATTTCAAACAAGAATTAATAGAAATATATTACCACTTTTTAGATCATCTGAAAAAATTCTTACAAAAATATTATCTCTAAGATAATGAATTTCCAATTGAATAGAAAAATTGTAATATTTTTAGAAAAAATAAATCTCAAGGAAAATACACTTGCTCAAACAGACACACACATAGACAATACTATCTCATCTGAAAAATATAACAATTCAAAAAAATACATATATATTTGAAATAAATATACCAAGTCTACTAAAAGTTTGTAAAAATTGAACTATTTAAGTTGGACTATTTAAATATTTTATGAAAATATTTGAAATAACAAATTCGCCTAAATTATTTTAGAAATTACATTAATCGTTCTGAGGGAAATCTGTTGATAATAGAAATCGTTTTCAAAATATCTCAATGGGTCTCTAGAGGTATGCATGTATTTATTGCATTTATTTTAGCATATGTATAAAAGGCTTTACACATCATATATATTAAAATGATTATATGATTATTCTAATAAAGTTCCTAAAATTATTTTTCATTAGTGTAGATATATATATATGTGTGTGTGTGTGTGTGTATCATAAAATTTACCAATTTAACTATTTTTCAGTGTATACTCAAATGGCATTAAGTACATGGACTTTATGGTATAACCAGTAGCACCATCTTTAGAGCATTTTCATCCCAAACTGAAACTGTACCCACAGAGCAAAATCTTCCTTTCACTCCCACTCCGAGCCCCTAGAAATTACTATTCTATATTCTGCTTCTAAGAATTTGCCAATTCTAGGTACTTCATACTGGTAAAAACACATACTTGTCCCTTTTTGTTTTGGCTTATTTAACTTAACATTATCTTTTCAAAGTTCATTCATGTTGCAGTATATATCAGGAATCCATTCCCATTTAAGGCTGAATAATACTGTATGGTACATGTATACTATATTTTGTTTATGCATTCATCTATCATTGGACTTTTGTTTTATTATTACTCTTTGGCTATTGTGAATAATGGTGCAGTGGCCATTGTTGTACAAATGTTATGTTCAAGTCCTTGCTTTCAATTCTTTTGTGTGTATATCCATATGTGGAATTCCTGTGTTATAATAATTCCATATTTATTATTTTGAGGAACCACCATACTATTTTCCAGAATGGCTGTATCATTTTACATTTCAACAGCAATACAAAAGGGTTCTGATTTCTCCACATCCTTGCCAGCACTTTTTTTTTTTGGTTTTGTTTTGTTTTATTTTGTTTTGTTGATAATAAATATCCTAATGTGATATCATTCCTGGTAAGGACAAATGAGGTTGAGTGTTTTGTGTTTTTTTTTTCTCACTGGTTTATTGGCTTATTGTAGTTCATTTTTTTTATGAAAAGTCTATTCAAGTTCTTTGCCTAGTTAAAAAAGTATTGTTTTATTGATTTTCAAAAGAGGGAGAGAGAGATGGACACATACATGATGAGAGAGAATCATCAATTTGGTTGCCTTCTGCATACCTTCTACTGGGAATCTAGCCCGCAACCTGATAGACCCTGACTGGAATCAAACTGTGACCTCCTGGTTTATAGGTCAATGCTCAACCACAGAGCCACATTTTTAAAATTGGAATGTTTGTTTTAAATTATTTCATTTTGAATGATTTTTAAATGCAAATTAAGATTACATTCTCTATGTCCAATATTCCTTTATGGAGGTAACACATTCAATATATGAATGTTTTTCTGTGTAATTTCTATTTTATATATTTTTAATTTATAACAAGCCTAAAAAAGTGTTTTAAAGTTGCTTATAATAAAAACTAAAAGTAGAAATGCACAGTTAAGGGAAATATAGTAGACACTACTCATCTATAATTATTGAATTTATGAAAAAATTATCAGGTTAAGAAAAAACTGTTCTAGCCACAAAGATACTCAAATGAACTAATGCCTAAATACAACATATTATTTATCTGGTTACTTTTACTACATAGACTATTATTGGAAAGTTTAGTGCAACTTAAATGGAGCCTAAGAATGATATCCTAATATCAATATTACATTAATAATTTTGATAGATGATTTGAGATTATGTAAAACAATCCACCTGTTGATAGGAAATGCAGACTAATGAAGTCAGGAATGATAGTCCAGGATGACAACTTACTCTCAAGTGGTTAAGTTGTTTCAATTTTTTATAAATTTATGTTTACATTTTTAAAAAGAGCTTATTTTGCCCTTTAAATTAGTATGCCTGTGATTACATTTTTATTTACTAATTGTAACAGTTAGGATCTTCAGTATTATTTTAAATGGAAATAAAGAGAATTGGAACTTTTGTTTTGACCTTACAGAGAAATCATTATGCCTTTCTACACCATATATGATATTAACCACAAATTATCTCGCTATATATAAAAGGCTAATGTACAAAATCTCCCTGTGGAAGTTCAATCACTGGCAGAGAAAGGGAGGCCCTGGCTGGCAGCCAGAAGGCCTCAATTGGCCCTGATCACCAGCCAGACTAGGGAACCTATCTGTGCATGAATTTTGTGCTCCAGGCCTCTAGTGTAGAATAAGTAGCAAATAATGTTTCTCAGTAGTTTATAACAAAAATAAAAAAAAATAACCAATTATGACTAAAATTCTTGTAGATATTTCTCATTGAACAGTATATTATGAGATGTGTTGAATCCCATTATCTGCCATAATCATCAGTATGATTACAAGCAAATCATTTAATCCCTTGGGTTTTCGGTTTCAACATACCTAAAAACAGAGCAGCAGATGAGATTAAATTTACAACACTTTTACATTCTTTACATTTAGTATTTCTATATTGGCATAGCTAATAAAATAAAAGATAAACAAAAAGAGCACTACACTCAGAAAATAAAGGAAGATTTCACTTTACTTATTTAACCTTTCTCTATAAATCTCTTCAAGAAAAGTATTTTTAAATTATTGAGGTAAAATTTACATAAAGTATGTTTTCTCATAAAGTTTTGAATATTTATCCTATATAATAAAGAGCTAACATGCAAATGGTTGCCACACCTTTATGCCATAATGGCTCAGACATTCAACACTGTGGAGAGGGGAATGGGGGCCAGCCAGGCACAAATGAGCTTGAGAGAGGAATGGAGACTGTGGCCTGGGAGAGAGATAAGTTGCCTGCCCTGCAGTCCTGGCCACCAGCGGCTGCACCTGCACCTGTAGCCTGGGAGAAGGCAAGCTACCCACCCCATGGTCCTGGGTGCCTCAGCTTTGGCCCAGCTGAAGCCGGCCTGAGTCCTGAGTGCCTACGGCCAGCCAGAGGGAGGGAATCCTGGGTCCCGGGTGAAGGGCAAGGCAGAGATGGTTAGGGGTGATCAGGCAGGCAGGTTGGCGGTTAGGAGCCAGAGGTTCTGGATTGCGAGAGACACTCGGACATCCTATGAGGGGTCCCAGATTGGAGAGGGTGCAGTCCGGGCTGAGGGATCCCCCCACCCATGCATGAATTTCATGCACTGGGCCTTTAGTATAATTATATATACTTAAATTTTCATGAATGTTACTTTACTAAAGTAATTCCATTCATCTTTTTTTTTCTTATTAGTACCATATGCATTTTGAAGATTTATATTATTTCTATACTATAGTGTTGAATTTAACTGTTTCACAGTATTTCATTATATGTTCTACCAAATTAGAAACAAAATAACAAACAACCTAGTCAGAAAGACGTTGATTCAATTGGTCAACGATAAGAGCCCAACATTTTGCTTGTTTATTTTGGTTGGTGTATTTTAAATCCCTTTATATGGTACACAGTAGGAACAGATGCATGACCCTGGCCTTCCCAAAGTTGTGAATCCTTGTTTTTAATTAATTACTATAGTCATTATCCCTTGGCTTCTTTATAATATAAATTGCATCGACTGAGATAAAGGAAAGGAAGAATGCACTAAGGTTAGTACTGATAGATTGTTTGAATGTGGTCACCAATTAACCTTAAATTAAATTCAGAGTAAAGTCTCTGTGACACTGTTGGAAGTACATACAGCATTGTCTTTTTTCTCTTTCTGCTAAACTTTATCTTCATAATTTTCTCATAAAATTATTTATTGCTTATTTATTTACTTTTGATTTGAGACTTTATTTTTTAAAGCAGTTTTAGTTTCACAGTAATATTGAAGGAAAGGTGAAAGATATTTTCTGCATACTCCCTACTCCAGGACATGTATATTATCAACACCACTGAATAACATGGTAAAACTGTTAGAACTCATGAACCTACATTCACACATTATAATCACACAGAGTCCATGCTTACATTAGGGTTAACATTGATATCGTACAGTCTATAGTTTCAAAAAAAAAAAAGGGATGCTGATAGGTACCCATCATTATCTTATCTTACAGAGTATTTTTACTGACCTAAATCCTCTGTGGTCCACCGATCCATCTCTTCCCTCCAACCCCCACTCCCTGCCAATCACGGTCTTTTTACTTTTCCCAATAGTTTTACCTTTCCCAGAGTGTTGTTACATAGTTAGAATCTAATATTATGTATGTAGCCTTTTTCAGATCAGCTTCTTTCACTTAGTAATATGTATTTAAGACTATTTCATGGTTTCCTGGTTCATTTTTCTTAGCAAAAAAAATATTTTATTGTCCGAGTACACCATTTTATTTATACATCCATTGATGGAAAAACATCTGAGTTCCTTCCAAGCTTTAACAATTATACAGGGGTGGAAAAAATAACTTTACAATTTTAAGACACATAAATGGTACAGTAATTAATAAACAATAATATAAGAAAAAAACGGTTTCACCTACACACACCTATAAAACTCATTTGCCTACCTCTATAATACAGCTGCTATGAACACCCAAGTGTAGGTTACCATGTGGACACAAGTGCTTTCAACTCCTTTGGGTAAATTCCATGGAGCAGTGTTGGTAAAAGTATGTTTAGTTTTGTAAGAAACCTCCAAACTGCCTTTCAAGTGACTGCACTATTTGCATTCCCAATAGCAATCAATGAGAGTTCTTATTGTTCCACATTTTTGCCAGCAAGAGGATTGTCTATGTTCTGGATTTGGGGCATTTGAATAGGTGTGTGGTGGTAACTCATGGTTATTTTAATTTGAATTTTCCTGATGACAAATGATGTAGAGGGTCTCTTCATGTCCTTATTTACCTTTTATGTATTTTACTTGTCAAGTTATCTCTTAAGGTCTTCTTATTTTTAAGAGTTCTTGGTACATTTTGGGAATCAGTTCTCTATCATTCCCTTTATAAATATTTTGTTTCTTCTTTGTTCTATCTTCTCATCCTCTTTCTATTGTCTTTGGCAAAGCAGGGAATTTTGCTTTTAATGAAGTCTAGTTTATCAATTCTTTCTTTCATGGATCATGCCTGTGATTTTGTGTCTAAAAATGCAATTTTCATACCCAAGGTTTACTCTAGGTTTTTTCGTATGCTATCTTCCATGAGATTTTAGTTTTGCATTTTACATTTAGGTGTGTGATCTATTTTGATCAAATGCAAATCTGTACCAAGCACATATTTCTGAAATAATTTATGTATAGTAAGAAATTTATGTTAATCCCTTGAGATGTCTATTTTCAAATTCCATAAATATTATGTCATTTATATTATTTTTACTACTAATATATATAAGCATAATATTAGCACTAAATAAAAGTAGAATATATATAACCCTTTTAAATGTTAAGTAATAAAAGTAATATTAGTTGAGGGCATAGTGTATGCCAGTTATTGCTAGGCACTATAGATGCTGTAATTTACACAACAGTATTGCAATACAAAGAATGATATTCCTACTTTACCAAAAGGAAACTGAAAGTTAGAGAAGCTAGCTATTATATTGAGTTACATAATTCTTGTACAGTTAGAATTTAAACTTAGTACTATATTATCAGGAAACTTGGATTATTTCATTACTAAAGACCTGGTGCATGAAAATTCATGTACTGGAGGGGGTTCCCTCAGCCTGGCCTGCCCTGTCTCACATTTCTGGAGCCCTTAGAGATGGAAGGTGACCTGGTGATCTGGGGAAAGCAATGCTCCCATCACACCTCTGCTACTGCCACTGCTGGCAGCACAAGCCTTGGCCAGCCCTGGTTACCTGAGCCTTAGGCACCCTTGGGTGGCTCAGCAGCCACCACCCAAGGCTTGCCTGTGCCTCAGGCTGACCCTGGGTGGCTGGGGAGCTGAGGGGACTGGGGGACTCCAGAGGCAGGCACAAGGAGTGGCCAGACACATGTGGGGGCAGGCCCCGCTGTGGCGCTCTCTTGCTGTCCTGGTGGGGCTGAGGGAACTGAGTGCTGCCATCTTGTGGCTGTGGGCGCCGCCATATTTGAGGGTGTGACAGTCAATTAGCGTCTTTATTGGCTGTGGATTCTGCCATCTATGTGAGGGTGTGATGGTCAATTAGCGTATTCCCTATTTATTAGATAGGATAGTATTCTAGATATTAGTAAATAGATGTAAAACATCACAGAGAAAGCACAACTTTTCTTTATAGTACTCTTATTGAATGCATAAATCTATCAGCAATACTTGTCAACTTGAAATTCCTTTATTCTTAAGATGTTGACAATCATTTATACAGAACCCTAAAGTTTCAGCTTGGCAGCCAAATTCTTTAAAACTATGACCTAATCTATCAGTTTTAGTTTCCATATTTTTAAAGGCAATAATGGTATCTACTCATGCATGTTGTAATTGTGGAAATCAAAAGTAGATGATGAATGTGCAAACTTTTAAAACTCTTTTCAAGACCCATCTAAATGCATAGCATTATCAATAGTAAAACAAAATAGCTTCTAACAAAAAGCTCATTTATTTCAATGCAGTGTTAGTTATATAAATGCAAAGAACAATCTAAAGGAAACACTCAGAAATGGAAGTGGACACATAGATAATAATTACATGTTGAGTATGCTCTATGTTGGTGGTTCAACTTCTTTCTCAATGTATTTTCCTACTGGCCTGTTTCTTATGCCAAAACATGTAAGCCAATAGAAATGCACAGAATATTGAAAAACACACACACACACACACACACAAACACACACACACACACTTACATAACACACATAGAATTAAAAATATTTCCAAGTGAAACATCATTACCTTATTTTTAATGTAATCAACCGAAAGTAAGAACATCTGCTTTTTTAAAGGCTAAGCAGCTGGGAGCTTGTATTACTTAAGTGAAATCATCTTAAAAAATGTTAGATTAAAAGCAAAAGATAAATAGTCAGATGTTCACAAATTTAGAGATAAAAACAACAACAACAATGACATGAAAATACCAAAATATTAAAAAGTCACACTTTAAAACATGGAAAGTATACTATACATTTCTTTCATCTCTGGCCCAAAGCTGATTACTAACTGAAATCTGACCTATAAAATATAGATAATAATAGTTTATAAGAATATTTGAAATTCTAAACATTCTGTAAAATTCAGAATCCAAATAATAACTTATAATAATGAACAGCTAAACAAATTTAGTGATGTAATTTATATATGTAACTAGAGTCCTGGTGCATCAAATTTGTGCACAGAGGTATGTGTCCCTCAGCATAGCTTGCACCCTCTTCAATATGGGACCTATCACAATCCAGGACTGCTGGCTCCTAACTGCTAGCCTGCCTGCCATCCTGATTGTCCCTAACCACTTTTGTCTGCCAGCCTGATCACCCCCTAACCACTCCCTAGCCAGCCTGATTGATGTCTAACTGCTCTCTTGCCAGCTTGTTTGACCCTAACTGCCCTCTCTGCAGGCTTGGTCACCCCTAACTGCCCTCCCCTGTAGGCCTGGGTCACCACCAACTGCCCTTCCATGCACGTACAGTCACCCCCAACTTTCTTCTTTTGACAGCCTGGTCACTCCTAAGTGCCCTCCCCTGCTGGCCTGATCACCCACAACTGCCCTCCCTTGCAGTCCTGATCTCTCCCAACTGCCCTACTGCTGGCCATCTTGTGGTGGCCATCTTGTGTCCACATGGGAGCAGCCATATTTGACCACATGGGGGCATCCATCTTCTGTGGTGGAGTGATGGTCAATTTGCATATTATTCTTTTATTAGGTAGATTTCTGTATAGCCAAATCTTTAGAAATGATAAAATATAAGAGCTTTGTATTAAACAACTTCAGTTACAGAACTTTGCCCCAAATCTTAAGTAATTTTCAACATTACTTTCTGGTAGTCTTACAGATTTTCCTCACTTAAGTGATATTTGGTGTATAACACACTTTATTACTTTCTATTAAAAAAAACAACAAAACAACATTGTCTTTTTCTTTTTTCTATGCTTTTTTGTGTAATATCACATAAAATTATTATAGGCTCAAGGTAATTTACTTTTATATGTTGTATCTTTCTAAAAAACCTTGAATTTGGGGATTGGTTAGAAGTTTTAAGCAAATATATACAATTTCTGTAATGCTTTCTCAAAGGAGTTAACAATTAAATTCAATTTTTGCCTGAGAAAAGTGATATGTATCATTAGTTGTAGCTTCAGTCCATTTTATTCATCTCATTTTGTTTAGGGATTATAGCACATTTTAAGTAATTGTTAAATTCAACAGGGAGGGTTTAGTTGGAATATCATCAGTAGCTGCAGAAGCTGAAGTAGTTATTTATTCTTATAAACAGAGAAAGTTACTGACAACCTCATTTTTTTTCTTTTTGTAACTGAATGGAAATTCATCTCATTTTCTTCTCCCTTGACTAATGACTAAAGAAAGCAAGAAACAACTTAGCTCAAAAATGAAATTAAGCTATTGAATTTTAATGGTGTGTTGTCTTTATTTTTATGTGAAGAGGATCATGAATGAAATTAAGCATGAAATTATATGGAAATATATTGAACTATTTTTTTCAACTAGCAATTGTTTTTACTTTATTAAAAAACAAAATGAATATAATTTGAAAATGAGAAAAAAGGACAATGAGAATAATTTTAAGGGATTAAAAGAGAATAAATATATCAAGCCTTTTGTACTTAGCAATTAAGTCAAAGTATAAACAATGCAGAAAACCCCAGAAAATGACAATTTAGGAATTTGTCAAGGTGATAACAGTGGTAAATAGGAAGTATCTATACAGGAATCAATGTTAATAACCCCCCTTTTATATGTTTTCAAATTGTAGAATATAGTACTAGCAACACTGAAAACCATCTGTCCCCCTTGTCATGTCTCCACCAGTTATCCACAGCAATATTTTTTCATAGAATTTAGACAAAGGAAATGAGGTGGCCTAGGAAAACTTGAAAACAGTAACTTTAAATATAGTTTAGAGTTATGGTATTTAAAAAGAAATGTGAAAAATCTTGAGATTTAAAATTAAATTTAAACTCATTTCTAATAGGTCAGAAGACATAAATAAAATATTTTTTGTGAACAAATGAGTTCATATAAACAAAAATTATGAAGATTTTATGGGCAACCTAAAGTGGAATGGGTTGCTATGATGGATACACCAGCCACCAGAACTGAAATAGAGAATGAGAGTAGTATAAGAGAAAGCTGAGATGAACGTTAGTATTCATTTCAACTTTATTTTGAACTCATTGATTATTTTGTTCCATTTCTCCTCCACAATTAGCTGTGTAGATTGGCTTCTCTTACCAACCTCCCCATGTACATCTCTACTAATATCACAGGCAAAATATTCAATCCCATATCTTCCTGGAAAAGATTATGGCTCTCAAATGGAGAATTACTAATGCCAGTGTCTGTGCATTCTAGTGGACATGGGACCCATTACCTTCCCATTTCCCATGTGTGCAACTTATTTTGAAGTTCTCAATGCCAATAGGCATATTCTATTTTTGATACAAACCTGAAGCTTGGATGTCTTTGCTGAGCCTAGTAAACCATCTCAATCTATTTGTGTACATTGTATCTTTAGTGGCCAAATCTATGGAAGTGTAGCAAGCCCATGTAGCAGCTGCCATAATGCACTACTTAGGGTTGCTTGACAATCGTATTCGAAAAGCATGCAGTCCTCGGACTCACTTATTGGTCAGGCTTGTAAGGAAGGAGAAAAGTCATTTAGGGCTCTAATGAACCTTTTACGGGAAAGTAAAAGAATTGCAAAATGTCACTAACATTTTAGAAAATCCCACAGCACAAAAAAAGAAGAACCTCATTAAATAAATAGAGCATCCCTCTCTGGAGTAACAAGAAATAAGTCACAGGGAGTAAAGAACGTTAGAATAATTAAATTAAAATTTCTAAGGAAGTGGAAAAATGTAGGACATTTTCATAAAAAGAATCATTTGAAACAGGTATTTTGTTTCACATGATAAATAGTCAAAGCCAATGTTAAAAGAGGTGGGTATGAATAAAACAGTCAAGGATAAATCCAGAAGGCCTAATACGCTTCTAATAGAAAACCTATTGACAAAATTGCAGGTGAGCTCCTTTCTCCCGCCCTTTGCCTACCTCCACCTACCCCCATTTCTTCTTATGCCACAAGTTATTTTCTTCTTGGGACAATCACCGATCATTAACTCCAAGTCTAGGCCCAGAAAGGCAAATTTCCCTGGTGAAAAAAACAGCTCTCAACCCACAGTTCTCCTTTATACAATTCTCTCCTCACAGGCTTTAGTCCATTCCATTCTCATGGTTTGCATACTGATTTGTCCTTGGCAATATGTGGGTTTTGTTTGTTTGTTTGTTCGTTTGTGTGTTTGTTTTTGGTAATCTATTTGTCTGTTCTATATTTTGTTGGTGGGAATGTTGTCCTGCTATTATTAACTACTAGTAGCCCTGCACATGAATCGTGTGCCAGTAGCTCGATGCCGCCCTCCTGTAGTTCCCTTTATCCCCCTCCTGGCCCCTTTCCCTCATAGCTTGCTGCCCTGCCCCCTGCTTGTAGCTCGCTTCCCCATCCTCCTGCTGATCTGTGATCTGGTCGTTACATGTTTGGTCATTATTACATCTTTATTGTATAGGATGACAAAACAAAGATGCCTATAATGACTTGTCATACAGTTTCAGAGACAAATTTAGGTTCACATTTCTATCCCTGGCTACTACTAAAAAAATTAAATTTGCATCCCAGTAATTCATGTAGATATCATATTTCATGGATTCAGTCTCAAAGTTAACTGAAATCTCTATCTAACTTGCAGCCAAGTCTTTTTCAATATGAAGAATGATTTTTATGTACATTTATAGTTATAATATAGAGTGACCAATCCCCACTTTTTATTATGGACTTCTAATTCAATTTTATTCCAGCCATCCAGAATGTTCAGCCTTTTCAAGTAAGTAGCACAAAATGAACTCTTTATTTCTTATGTCTGTGGCATTTGACCTTTTTATGTCCATCCCTCCTACAAATAAATAATTAATTCTGCGTGTGTACTGTAAAATGTTCAGAGTCCAAAAGGAGAGAATATTTATTATCCTCAAAATAAATATATTTGTAGCTCCATAAAGATAGAAAAATAATAGTTCAAAATTTGTATGGGTGTTATAAAGTTAGGTACATATATGCATATTCATACAAACACACAAATTAGAATTCTATATTTTTAGACACAAAGTAGGAAGGTAAGAGCGGTAAAGTTAGCCTTTCAAAAGAGTTTGAAAATGGGCTTCATATAGGATACAAGGCGTAAATAGGAATTTAATAGAAGAGTAAGAATTTATAGGGTGGGTACATCAACTTAATGTGGAAGGATACAAGTTATAGAGGCATGATATTTTCTGGTAAATTTGTGGACTAGGTTTTATAATTTGATGAAGTTATGAGTGTATCAGTCAAATGAACATTCTCCATTATGGTTAATAGATTTTTATGTATTTCAGAGAGGAAGGGAGAGAGAGATAGAAACATCAATGATGAGAGAGAATTGTTGATTGGCTGCCTCTGGCATGCCCCCTTGTGGGGATTGAACCCGCAACCTGAGCATGTGCCCTTGATCAGAATTGAACAGGAGACCATGCAGTCCTCAGGCTGACATTCTATACACCAAGCCAAACCAGCTAGGGTAACAGTCTCCACATTCTCCTTTCTTATCTAGGACATTTACTTGATTTATTTAGTTATTTATTTCTGACCAGATTGTAAAACATAAGAAGTCTGACTAGACTAAGGATTGTTTTTTAATTTACTGGACTATGGCTATATTTCAGAGCATAATTGAACCCCTTGATATGACATAAACATTGCATTTTACACACAGACACACAAGCATGCACATTTTTCTAGGGTAGTGGTTCCTATCCCTTTTTAGATTGTCATTTCATTCAGTGCCTTAAAAATAACAGTAAATGTAAAGTCTCAAACTTCTTTTAATTTTTCTCCTCCTTCATCATAACCTTAGAAAGAACATGCGGCTGCCTGGTCCTTCTCCTTTGAACATCCAATTAGGTACTTGTTACACTATAGCTTTCAAGATAAAAGCACCTTTACAAGCCTGGGAAACCCAAGAGATTTTGCCTCTGTAGCAAAAATCTTTAAAATATCTAAGTCCTAAAATACCACATTCTCTTCACTTTAGTTTATCTTAGTTCAGTCGAGTTCAAGAAATACTTATTTAAGTAATCTCCTTCAATAAATACCTATCTCTAGCCTTCTCTCCTCTTATATTGCCTTTCACTGTGCCTTTAAAGGCAAAAATGAAGGAGGAAAGATTCTTAGCTGCCACTGTAACCCAGAGGAAAGGGGTGATTATTTGTTATTTTTTTCTCTAATTTCTTTTATCTTATTAATCAAAACAAATCCCTTGGTTTTAAATATTTTGCATTTACTTATATATTTAGGCATGTATTTATAGATATATTCCTATATTTTAAATCCGAGATGCTTAAGAAGACTCCTTGAAGTTGTGAGGGGAAATAGGTATACAATGTTTAATGTCATTTGCACACCTCAAGATTTTTTTTTAAAGTTGAGTAATTTTTAAAACTGTAAGAAGGAAGATGCCAATGCTTCTAGAAGTATATCAACCTTCTCTAAAATATTTTCCAATAACTCTCTCTAGAAAAGATAAATCAATTAGTACAAATGATGTTTCTACTGTGTATTATATATGGCATTTAAGGTCTTGAGGCAGATAATGTCCTATAAAATATATGTCTATGCAAAACTTAAATAATTGTCTTCAATATAATATTGCTATCTTTACAGTACTAGCAAAGAAATTTACCCTTCTTAAGACACTTCAAGGTGTAAGTCATCAGTAGTTTAGCAGGAGATTTCTTGAATTTATAGACAAAGAAAATAAATCTGACCTGTTAGGGTCTTGAGTAATCCCTAATGTCTTCAAGGAGCGACCCCAGTACTTTAGGGCCATCCCAGATTGGACTCACCAGTCAGAGTGGCCCATGAAAACAAGGCCAATTTTCAAGTGGTTGCACTCTTAGGAGACCAGATGGGAGGAGGAATCACAAATTATTGAACCCAAACCTCATTAGGGTTTGTTGTAGATTTTTTTTGTTTGTTTTTTTGTTTTTTATTTTTTTTGGAGGAGATCTTTAGAGAACCCTCTCAAATGTGGAAAATAAATCACTTGTTTTCTATGCCAGACACCAAGCCATATAGACCTCATTGTCCATCCATTGTTTCATCCTCTGGCCCCAGAAAGAAAGTGTTTAGGAAAGTATCAATCTAAATTATATAGTTGTTGTTGGCCAGAGGGAAGGAGAATAGGGACTGGGTAGAGGTGGGCAAGGAGAGGAAAATGGAGACATCTATAACACTGTCAAAAATAAAAATAAAGTTAAAAATAAAATAAGAAATTATATATGTGGGTTATTTTAAAATGATGATAAATATTTTTACAGCCCATTCTATTGTTAAGCTTTATTTCTCAATTCTAGTTTTGATGGGAAAATAATGGTTTTATTTGGGTTCATAAAACTTCATTTATATTTTTCTATATTATCAATATTAAAATAATGTTCAGTCTTCTCTATAAATTTCATATACTCCATTTTAAAATTCCCCACCTTTATTTCCCTTTTCCCTCTAGGCCCAATTCCTGACTGGACTGTGTTTATAGGCTTTATCATGTTTTCAGCTGCTTCCCTGATACTGGGCTGTCTTCTCTAAAATGTCTTATTGGTTGTAAATTTATTTATTTATTTACTTACTTTTTATTTCATTTTTATTTTTTATATTTGTATTGTTTAAAGTATTACAAATAATAGCACATATGTCTCCTTTTTCTTCGCCCTTATTGACCTCCCCCTGGCCTTCCCTACCCCCCAGTACATGCCTGCCCCTCCCTCCCCCAGTGTCTTGTATCCATTGGCTATGCTTATATACATGCATACAAGTCCTTCATTGATCTCTTACAGGCTCCCCTCCTACTCCCCCAACCTCCCCTGCCTTCTTGCTGTAGTATGACAGTCTATTCACTGCTTCTTTGCCTCCGGATCTGATTTCTCCCCCTATCCCTTATTCTTTTCTTTAAAAACATCTTGCCTCTGCAGGCTAGAAATAAACTTATAAGAACAAAAAATATTTGAGTCCCAATTTCAATGTTCAACAGTTCTGAGTCCCAGTTTCAATGTCAAGCAGTTCCTTATGTGTACACATCAACAATGATATCTGGATAGTGGACAAATGATGGCAATGCAGATCCAACCCTCTCTGGTTTGGTCCTGGGCATCCTGTAGCGATGCACAGCTGCTGACTGCTAGCATGGCAAGGCGCTGTCAACATCTTCCATCTCTGGACTGTTTCTCCTCTTGACTTTGTGGTCAATTCCTCTCTGTTGCAGGAGTCCACTTGGTCTTGGAGTTGTTTTCTGAAAGTATATAAACATACTTACTTATTTATTTTGCAGGGCTGGCTGCCAGCAGCCAGAGAAGATGGTCCTGATCACAGGCTAGGCCTAGGGACCATTGGTTGTAAATTTAAAGTTATTTCATTGAATTCCTTCTTTCACATCTGATATTATCTTACTCACTAGAGCAGAAAGAGCAAAATGCTAATGAGGATGCTACCAGAATAGCATAGCATATTTGCCACAATCTGGATTTTTCAAAAGAAAACAAATATAGAATTTATTGGCTATTTGGAAGAACAGCAGGCATAAAATTATAACCATGCATTAGCAAATCTATTTAACAATTTCTAGACTTTTTAAAGCTAATGAACACATACAAAAATAGAAGTTGTTAAATTGGAGAATGAATATTAGAGTCATTCTGATGCATTCTTCAAAATTTATCCTTCAAAGAGCTAGCCCAACCATTTAATCGCAATGTAATCTTACTACTATAATTCTAATTTTTCAAAAATGTCCAAGTTTTTCTCACTTTATTATTATTGTTGACACTATTACAGATGTTCTCATTTTCCTACTCTTTGCCCACCTCCACCCAACATCCACCGCCCTTCCCTCTGGCCATCACCACACTGTTGTCTGTGCCCAAGGGCTTTGCATATATGTTCTTTGACCAATCATGTCAGCTTCTATTATCCCATCCTTCCCTGTCCCCTCCCCTCTAATCAATGCCTGTTTCAATTTTGTTTGTCAGTTTATTTTGTTCATTAGATTCCACACATAAGTCAGATCATATAATGTTTCTCTTTCTCTGACTGGCTTATTTCACTTAGCATAGTAATCTGCAGGTCCACCCATTTTTTAAATATAACCAAATACCAACACTTATGAATATCCAAAAGGCATTCATATTTGTAAGTGAGAGAGAATCTCACAAAATATAAGCTTTTCTGCACCAGTAACAAAATTTTACAGACAGAATTGAGAGTGATTTATTCACTTTTTAAAACTTGTTCTTCATTTTTCTTTAAATGAAGAGTGAAAATATCACATTTTTTATAGATTATCCTTTTGGTAACAAATTTTTCTGTACTTCATAAATATATCATCATAGTTTCTCATTTAACGTGAGGAACTGAAAAATAAAAGTGAACGGATATTAAGAGGTAAAGTTTCCACCAACATAGTACCTATCCTGAAATGTAATCTTACTTTAATTCTGTGAGATAAAAAAATCGATTGGATCTTAGTTTATGAGGTAATATGCAAAGTGTCCCCTCAGGAGTTTGAGTGGGAGAATGGGAGTTTGCTCACTCACTATTATGTATGCTGGCCATCAGGGGTCAGCGTGGAACATGGCGGTTGACCAGAGGTGCAGAGGGAACAGGGGAAGAAGGTGGCAGGGAGGTGGGGAACCTGATCAGCCCTGATTGCTGGCCAGGCTGAGGGACCCTACCCATGCATAAATTTTATGCATCGGGCCTCTAGTAAAAAAACAAAATAAAGACAGCCTTAAACTATATATTGCCCACAAGACCACTTTTACCTTACAAAAGTGTAGATAAATTATCTTAAGGTAAATGTTATGCATGAAATGTAAAATTATCAGAAGCATGCCACATTTCAAATGACCAGATTTCATTAAATTATCTGCACTTAAAATATGCCTTTAAATCCAATAGGTTGTGCAGCTTTAGTTATGAAACTGCTCAGTATAAGCAGTGAGTTATAATTAACCACATCTAAATAAAAAAGTTAAATCAGGAAAATGACTTTTAAATGTGCAGCCCAGCACCAGTTGTTCTATTTTCATTAATTGTCATGTATCTTGCCATGTCCTTTATCTGCATGTGAATTTACAAGGAACATAGCAGGTTGTGAATTTTTAATAGGTTTTCCCCAAGGAAAGAAAAGGTCAGCATTAACATAAAATTCTTCTTAAAGATTTGTGGTACAAATGTTTCACACCAAAGAACAGGTGTTACTGAGGAACTGAAGCCTCAATAATCTGACATTTTTTCTCCATTTAAAGAAAACTTAATGTCTCACATAATAAAATAGCACAAGGTCAAATCAATATAAAAGTTATTTCAAAGTAGATACTGTAAGATATTTGACACATAATCCATAATCCCACCTCTCAGTAATAGAAACTGATTTTATTCAGTTAAATGTTTAATAAATCCAAGTATTGATAACTAACATCCTATATAAAAAAGGCCAAGAGGCAAATTGACTGAACGGCAGAGTGACCAGTCTCTGTGACATGAATTGACCATCAGGGGGCAAGAGATCCCTTCTGATGGTCAATGCACTCCTACAGGTGGAATACTGCTCAGCCAGAAGCCAGGCTTATAGCTGGTGAGCACAGTGGCAGTGGCAAGAGCCTCCACTGGCTCTGCTGCAGGTGGGCAGTAAGGAGCAAGAGGTCCCAGACTACAAGAGCCCTGGACTGCAAGAGGGATGTCTGATTGCAAAATTAGGCCCGATCCCCAGGAGAGGATCAGGCCTAAGCTAGCAGGTAGACATCCCCTAAGGAGTCCTGGACTGCGAGAGGGTGCAGGCCAGGCTGAGGAACCCTGCCTAACAGTGCATGAATCTCGTGTACTCGGCCTCTATTTCAAATATAAAATGCTACAGTTTTTAATATTAACATTCATCTGATATTACTTAATAAATGAGTTTAAATGTGAAATAAATCCACATGAGGAAGAGAGACAATAACAGGGAAGAAGTAATTAAAGTAATAAAAAGCAACTTTAAAAGAAGAGGAGGGCTTAGGCAGGGGACTGTGAATAAAAAACTTTGTGCAGCCCTGACTGGTTTGGCTCAGTGGATAGAGCATCGGTCTGCGGACTCAAGGGTCCCAAGTTCCATTCTGGTCAAGGGTATACATATACTTTGCAGCACATACCCAGGAGGGTGTGTGCAGGAGGCAGCTAATTGATATTTCTCTCTCATTGATGTTTCTAACTTTCTCTCCCTCTCCCTTCCTCTCTGTAAAAAAGAAGAAAAAATATATATATATATATATAAAACTTTGTGCATTGCTCTTTTTCTTTAACTGTTAGGAAATAATCAATATCAAAGTTATTGTTAGTTCTTGTTTCCCACTGTTCACCTATAGGAGGTCTGGAAATACACCATTTGCCCTTGGTTGCAGGCTATATTCCCAGTGGGGGGTCTGCAGGAAGCAGCCAATCAATGATTCTCTCTTGTCATTGATGTTTCTATCACTCTCTCCTTCATCCTTCCTTTCTAAAATCAATAAAATCAATAAAAAATATATTTATAAAAAAGAAAATTCACTTTTCTTTTATGTACACTCTAATGGTGCAAGAGAATTTTATTCTAAGTCTAGATCATTAGGCCAAAAGGTATAAATTCACAGGTCTAATTTCTTTCTCTTAATTATGAGGAGGTTGAAATACTCTTTATTTCTGATTCTCAAAACCACAGTCCAACTTTCAGTCCTCATCTTTTTGATTCCCTAATAACAGGTTCAATTTTCTAATCCAACAGGAACTCCCAGGATGGGAAATTTAATTTCCACTCTCTGTAGTATAAGTGAAAGAAAAATCCTGCTGTGATTCATAGTCCAAAGTGGAGCATTATTAAAATTAAAATCTCACCAATACTAGCAACTTTTTTGCATGACTAACTGAATAAAATAGCAGAACTGGTGTTAATGATTCCCATCTTGCCTTATATCCTCTCTATTCCGAATCTATGTTCTATAATCATCTGGTATTTCCCAGGAGGTGTAAAATGCAAGAACATTCCCAAGTTTAAACCTCTTCTCATTCTTTACGAAGTAACTTAGGTGTTACATACTTAAGGAAGCGCTCCCTATTTTTTGTGGGCTAGTGTATGGGTTGTCCTGTGAATTTCCATTAGATACAGTGTTTGAATATTCCATCACAATAATATGGAATTGCTGCCATACTGATTGACATCTCAATATGCATTTTGATTACCTGATTCTTACTAAGTATTTCTCAATTAAAATTGTTGAAAGATTAGATGATAAACATTATATACCTGTCTGCTACAAACCACAAATTTATGTGATCAAATAATTGATAATATCAATGATCTTTTCTTGAATTATATTGATACCCAAACAGAGTAAGAAATATGCAATGCTTATGCCTGTCATTTGGAAAATTACCCAGTGTTTCACATCCATGTAATTGGAAAGTTGCCCAGCAACTATGTGCAATTTCAGTTACTAAAAAGCATTATCTTTAGACTTTTTGAAAGTGTTTCTCTGGACAACGCCATCATTAGTTACTTCTAAGAGCTTTTTTAGTTAAAAGCAGGTGTTTCTTGAGTTTCTCAACCTTGCTTTGTTGTTTATGAATAGTAAAAGGTGCCACAAAAAGTGTCACCTGACATCTTTCCCTCCAAAGTATATATCAATTTGGGGTTTAGTTTAGCCATTAGGCCTATAATAATGAGTAATTTTCCAGAAATAAAAAATGGAGGCTGATCTAAATTTGATGGCTAAGTGCTAATTACTGCAAACTATTAGCCAAAAAGCAGACTGCTTTTGTAGTGCCAACAATACTAGTAATATAATATATTAGGCATATGTGTGTCTCAAACTGTTTATTTAAGGTAAACAGTTTTGATATTCATATAAAATGTTTTTACAGTTACATTCATTTACAAGCTCCCACTAATAAAACTTTCAAATAAAGAAGCAAAATTCTATTTAAAAAAATCAGTTTAATATTTTCACATGTAATTAGCACAAAATGCATATTGAGATGTCATCTAAAGAGCAAAATTCAAACCTATTTAGGTAAATATGTTTCTATAGTGTTTTGCATGATTGAAAAACATAATCTTCAATTTTTAATTCTCTAAGCTACATGTCAGTGTGCCTATTCTGAATTTTTACTAAATTTTATATGAATATTAAAAAACATGTTCACAATGATGTCTAAATTATTATAAATGCTTTATAGAAATTTAGATAATCTACACATTGTTTTTATATTTCTTAGCTGATAAAAAATAAAAATAAAAATTTTAAAAAGTATTCTTGTTTATTGCAAATAATCAAACTGTGATTCTAGCATAGAAAATGTTTATTAACCAGATGGTACAATTAAAGAGAAATTTGTAATTCTTGTGTTTTACAAAGCCTCGCTCTATTCTCTCCATGGCGAGCCCCTCCCCTCAGGGTAAGAATTCCAGGGAAGCAAACTGGAACTTGTATGTCCTTTTTAGACTGTACTTGAGATTCTTGGCACCTGTTTTTCCCTACTTGAACATCTCTGTGCTTGCTTCTTGGTCCAAGGAGGGTCTCTTTTCTAGGTCTGCCACCTTAAGGCCAGATTCACCCACTGCTATATGCACCTCTAACCCAGGCATGTGCCCTGACCAGGAAACAATCCAGAGACCTCTTGGTTCTTAGGTTGACACTCAACCAAGGAACCACACTAGCCAGGTTCAACTCTCATTTCAAAAAGTCAAATAATTTACCCCATTATTCAGTGATGGGATAGAAGAAACTTTCCTTGAATTCTTTCAACATTACATGCTTTTAGATATTATCATGGATATACTCTTTTTTCATTCTTCCTAGCTTCATTCAGACCAAGATAAAGGAGATGGATCACTCAAATATATTTTATCTGGAGATGGAGCTGGTACTCTTTTTATTATTGATGAAAAAACAGGTGACATTCATGCCACAAGAAGAATTGATAGGGAAGAAAAGGCCTTTTATACTCTACGTGCACAAGCTATTAACAGAAGAACTCTGAGGCCAGTAGAACCAGAGTCTGAGTTTGTGATCAAAATCCATGATATCAATGACAATGAGCCAACGTTCCCAGAGGAAATTTATACAGCTAGTGTTCCTGAAATGTCTGTCGTAGGTAAGTTTATTTAAAACATTTATGGTATTTTTCAAAAAGTATTTAACAAATCAAGAAATTCTCAAAATATTATGGCCATTCAATTGAAATCACCATGGACTCCTACTAAAAATGCATACAGAATATTCTCACTTAGGACTGGAGTTTTTGTATTTGTAAATCTTACAATACAAATAAGTGGATTATTTCCTCAAAAATCCAAGAAAGTACTATTTAACTTAGTAGAACACTATGAAAATATAATTTTTTCCACATGAATTTGAAAATAGCTGTGTAATATTTTGACATTAAATATAAGTACATTTATATATTAAAAGAGTATCTGCATATATACTCTAGTCATTTGCCTTGAGTTTGTCTGGATTATCTTGACAATATAAATGATGATGTTAACGAGATTATCCAATTATTTTACATAGACCACATTAATTTTTTTATGAATAGAGGATTATAAAAAATATTCAACATATGAAAACAGTTTTGGAGATATATGTTTGGATTTAGTAAAATGGATTCATTTCTCAAATGTTGGACAAGTTATATAAACTGATAACACAATTGGAAAAAATTTGTTACCTTTGTTAAAGCAAAGTTTGAACTCTTAATTTCTCAAAAGCATTGTTCTGGGATTACTGTTTAATATTTACTTCACTAAGTCCCAAGGACTTTTGCCCATTGCCTTATTATAAAGCCCTTTTAAATATCTTGAATTTTATGAGGAAGCTTTTAATAGTTTATGGAACTTGGGATCATCTTGGATTGCTTCTAAATTTAAATTTTAATCTATTCATAAAATTGTATTCTAGAGCAGATGTTAATTATTTTTGTAGTTAATTAGTGGAGAGGGGGAAAGGAGCATACTTACTCCTTTGTGATTAGATATGGCCTTTACATCAAACAAATCTATTATGAGAAAATGAATTTAAGTATCAAACCTGGGATTGTGTAAAGTGACTGCATTTTTTAAAAATCCGATACACTCTATCAGTATCTACTGCATGCATAAAAATAAACTCGTTGGCTACATAAATATGTAGTTGAACTCAGAGTTAACTCTAGGTATGATGTTCATGTAAATTATCAACACATGTTTTTTTAAGAGGACATGATTAAAGCCAAAAATCATTCAAGTCTTCCATGAAAACCAGTGCTTTTGCTCCTCCTTCTGGTACTGTGCAGAACTAAGCTGAATTTGGATACTTCAGGTACTTCTGTGGTGCAAGTCACAGCTACAGATGCCGATGACCCTTCCTATGGAAACAGCGCCAGAGTCATTTACAGCATACTCCAAGGGCAGCCGTATTTCTCTGTGGAGCCTGAAACAGGTCAGGAACCATGAATTGGTTTGTTAATTTAACAGTCTTTCTGATCTTTACAAATAGAAAAAAAGGTGTGAAAATAAGAACAAACATTGACATTAATACTCCCAGCAGACTGATGATGCCACACTTATAGATTTACAAACTCCAAGCTGAATGATTGAGCGAGCTAATGTAAAGATACCTGTCTTTATGTACGGGTTCGCGTCACATGAGTTTAGGGCATTATCCAATACGTATGGTATTCTTTAAGAATTAGGAAAGTGACACAAATTATAAAATAGCTGCATGGGATCACTTTTACAGTTCCTAGACAACGAAAATTAATAGCAAAAACGTATCTTTTCTTTTGAAAAGTCACCAGTTTGGACATACACTTTGTGAGCTTAATCAACAAATAATTGAGATTTCAGTGACGATAACACATGTTTTTATATTTTCTTCAAGGTATCATCAGGACTGCTTTGCCAAACATGAACAGAGAAAACAGGGAACAATACCAAGTGGTGATCCAGGCCAAGGACATGGGCGGCCAGATGGGCGGCTTATCGGGGACTACCACCGTGAACATCACACTGACAGATGTCAATGACAATCCACCTCGCTTCCCCCAGAGTAAGCTGTTTTTAATGGTCTTTCTGCAGGGTAGAAGCTTTAGAGTAAAAAAGAAAAATAAATCGAAAAAATCCCACAAAACTTCTCCATATATATTTCCCATCTAATAAAAGAGTAATAAGCAAATTCACTGTCACTCCAATTCACAGTTAGGGGTGACCAGGTCGGCAGAAGAGAGAAATTAGGGGTGATTGGACCTGTAGGGAAGGGAGGTGGGGGGAACAAGGCTCACTCACAGGGGAGGGCAGTTAAGGGTGATCAGGCCTGTAGGGAGGGCAGTTAGGGGCAATCAGGCTGGCAGGGGAGCAGTTAGGCATCAATCAGGCTGGCAGGGGAGTAGTTAGGAGGTGATCAGGCTGGCAGGAGGTGAGGACAGCATGCATGTGAGCAGTCGGGAGGCAGCAGTCCTGTATTGTGAGAGGGATGTCCAACTGCCCATTTAGGCCTGATCCCAAAGGGCAATCGGACATCCCTCTAGGGGTCCCATATTGGAGAGGGTGCAGGCCGGGCTGAGGAACACCCGCCCCCCTCTCATGCATGAATTTCGTGCATTCGGCCTCTAGTGTGTGTGTGTGTGTGTGTGTGTGTATTCTTCATCTATAATTGTGATCTAAAACTATTTCTTTCAGTTAGCAAAATAAAATAATGTTTTATTGGACAATGAAGTAAGAGATAATGCAACAAGTCTGTTTATTTCCACTTAGAATTTAATAAGGAGGATGCTAACTTGAGGGTACTTTTTTTTGCAATAAAAAACTAATTTGACATATTAGAAAGGGTTACATAGGGAGCACTAATCAGATTTGCATTTCAATATTACTGTGTCAGATTTGCATTTAATCTCTCTGCATTTGGAATGGTAATCATAAATAAAACATTTTGTATTCCTATCTATTTATAGATTTATTTTGTGTTATAGAATCCAAATTCTCAGAATAGGTCATGAATGGTTTAAGAATCATTAGCTTCTAACATTATAAATATTTTATTCTCTTTTCTTATACAAATTTGGTAGACCTGCAAGTAGAGGTGATGTTTATTAGGCCTCAGAGGACATTGCCAAGCTTAGCCAATTTCCTGCCAGTCTAAAAGATCCTGTACTGAAGATGAGATTCCGAATTGTTAGAAAACTGGCATAAAAATGGAGGCTTTAGTAAGATCTATGTACTTAATTTTTAACATTTACTATGTATTAACTTCTGAATTGATCCCCTAATTTTAGGTGAACCTTTGTGATAAAGTTTTAAAGTACAGCTTCTTGTGATATTTATATATTTTTTCTCTTCTTAAGTATCTTTTATTTTATTTTTTATTGTTTAAAGTATTACATATAGTAGTACATATATCTCCTTTTTCCTCCCATTGATCTTTCCCCAGCCTCCCCTAATCCCTGTCGCATGCCCTTATTCCACCCCATCCCCCGCCAGTGTCTTGTGTCCATTAGTGTGCTTATATGCATGCATACAAGTCCTTTGGTTGATCTCTTTCCCCGCTCCCCAACACTCCCAGCCTTCCTGCTGTAATTTGACAGTCTGTTCCGTGATTTACTGCCTCTGCATCTATCTTTTTGTTCATCAGGTTATAATGTTCCTTATTCTCATTTGTGGATATTTATATTTTTACACTAACATCCATTGCACAGAAAGATTATAGTCGAAGGATTCACTGTGTTATTTTAGCTCTTTAAAAGTATTTTTTCTCTTTCCTGTGCTATTTTTCTCTAACTTTGATCATTGATAATGTATGATTGGAATTGAGTTGTGTGTTTGCTTGTTTTTAAATCACATTTGTGGAAATATGAAATTCAAGTAGAATTGTGTTGAGCAGATTTGTGATGATTCTTTTGTTAGCTATTTCAGGTACATGACAGGTCTGTTACTGGCCCAAAATACGGGGAGGAGGGTGTTTACTTATAATGTTTTTAAATAATCAATTTTCAGCTCCAAGTTACATTTAACATTGGCAGGGAATAGAAAACCAATTATAATCCTGCATATTTCTTTCAAAAGAGGTCTAAAGAGGTGCCTAGTTACA
The DNA here is from genome assembly GCA_011751065.1 of Lasiurus cinereus. Classification (NCBI taxonomy): domain Eukaryota; kingdom Metazoa; phylum Chordata; class Mammalia; order Chiroptera; family Vespertilionidae; genus Lasiurus; species Lasiurus cinereus. Next base: position 62,341,246 of record JAAGEH010002531.1, read on the forward strand.
TAAAATTTAAATTTCACATTTTATATTTATTTCTGATTGTCCTTTAGTACAAGCCTGTCACCAAAATAATGGCCAGACAAGTTCAGAAGGAAAAACCAAAAAACAAACAAACAAACAAATACCTGTCAAATTGTATATTCTACAATAATCAAAATTATTTCTGAAAAATATTTTATTAATTATAACTGACCAGCCTGTCCAGAGTTGCTCAGTGGTTTAGTATCAACCCATGAACCAAGAGTTCACCAGTTAAATTCCCTGTGAGGGAACATGCCAGGGTTGTGAGCTTGATCCCCAGTAGGGAGAGTACCAAGAGGCAGCTCTCTCTCATTTATTTATTTATTTTTCTCTCTCTCTCCTTTCCTTTTACTCTCTAAAATCAATTTTAAAATATTTAAAAATAATAGTAACTGACCATTAAAAAGAGTACTATATTTTAAGTGAAGAGGAATATGTATACATATGTATCTTTAAGGCAGTTCATTTAAAAATGGTGCATTCAATAAGCAAATTAAAGGTTCTAAATAAGTAAAAATGGACAGTGGAAATTAATAATGCCTGAAGAAAATATTTTTATTTGTTATAACATCTTTATTAATTCAATAATTGTTTTCTTTTAAGTCAGAATTTGTGAGTGGTATCTGGTAGGTATATCATACAAGCCCTGAAATAATAATAATAATAATAATAATAATAATCCTATCTAATAAAAGAATAATATGAAAATTGACCATACCTTCACTACACTCACAAACCATACCCACTAGCTAATTAGGAGCAAGTATGCAAATTAACCCAACCAAGATGGCTACAACCACAGAGAGAGCAGGAAGCTTGGGTTTCCCAGCCAATGGAGAAAGACAAGCTTTTTGCTTGTGCTGGCCTGCCTTGACCTCCAGTTAAGGCTACAAAATTTAAATTATAGAAGATAAATAAATCCCAGATATCAGGACCTCTGTTTGGATTACTGGAGAGTCATGACTGGCCTGCAAACCACCACAGGCCCCTCACCCAGGCTGCCCTACCCCCTAAGGGAACTCGCACCCTCATCTGGGACACCCTTCAGGGCAAACCAGCTAGACCCCACCCATGCACCAGGATTCTATCCTATCTAATAAAAGAATAATATGCAAATTGACCATCACTCAACACCCAAAATGGCTGCTCCCATGTGGACACAAGATGGCCACCACCAGATGGCCAGCAGGGGAAAGCAGTTGGGGAGGACCAGACATGCAAGGGAGGGCAGTTAGGGAAAACAGGCTGGCAGAGGAGCAGTTAGACATCTATCAGGCTAGCAGGGGAGTGGTTAGGGAGTGATCAGGCTGGCAGGCAGAAGCAGTTAGGGTCAATCAGGAAGGCAGGCAGGTGAACATTTGAGAGCCAGCAGTCCTGGATTGTGAGAGAGATGTCCAACATCCCTCAAGGGGTCCCAGATTGGAAAGGGTGCAGGCCAGGCTAAGGGACACACTCTTCACACACCCCCCTCAGCATGAAATTTATGCACCAGGCCTGTAGTAATGTAATAATAATAAAGCATGACATATTTTCTCAATAACATTATTATTGGATCCCGTACCAAATTATTTACTGATCTACTTTATAAAATCATACCAACTCATTCAGGTGAGTATTATGACCTCCATTGTACTAATGAGACAATAAGGGCCACATTGCAGCTAATGGCAGAAGTGAGTAGACATCAATGTCTAACTCCAGATGTACAAAACAATTAATTTAGAGAAATTTTAGAGTATCCTCTATCTTGTCTCATTACTTTATAATCATAGATGGAAACATAATTTTTGAACTTTTTTTTTCTCAATTATCTTTTCTTTAATAGTTATCTTACTATTGGTAACACTCAGTAATGGCAATCAGAATGTTACTTGATAATTTAAGTCATCTAACACCCAAACACTAGTTTTTAACTTCTTTTTTTTTTAAGTATTTTTATTAAATTCAGAGAGGAAGGGAGAGGGATAAAGAGAGAAAAACATCAATGTGAGAATCATTGTTTGGCTGCCTCTTGCACGCCCCCTAATGGGGATCGAGCCCACAACCAAAGCATATGAATCGAACCTGGGATCCTTCAGTCCACAAACTGATGTTCTATCCACTGAGCCAAACCAACTAGGGCTAGTTTTTAATCTTTAATGTCATTAAGGTAAATAACCAAAGTTTGGAGAGGCTTCTACAGTTTATGAAGTCTTTCAAATGGAACATCACTGAAATCTCACAACTAACTTTCATAGACCCATTGATATTTTTCTTATACCCAATGTATGAAAGTAAAGGAGGTTCTGAGTAGAGATGATAAAACAAACCAATAATGTGTGCTACATATGTAATTTTACATTTTCAGTCAGCCACGTTTTAAAAATTAAAGCAGAAGACATTTATTACTAGAGGCCCAGTGCATGAAAATATATGCACTCGGAGGGCGGGGGGTCCCTAGCCCTGTCTGTACTCTCTTGCAGCCCGGGACACCTTGGGGGATGTTCACCTGCTGCCTTAAACCTGCTTCCTGGGAGATTGGGCTAAGCTGATAGTCAGACATCCCTCTGGCATCCCTATGGGGGGATGTGCACCTGCCAGCTTAGGCCTGCTCCTTGGGAGAGTGGGCCTAAGCCACAGTTGGACATCCTTAGTGGTGCTGAGAAGGTGAGAGAGGCTCCCACCACCACTGCTGCACTCACAGTCATCTGACTGGCTTGTGGATGAACAGAACTCTCCCTTTGGGAGCACACTGGCCACCAGGGGGCAGCTCCTGTACTGAACGTCTGCTCCCTGGTGGTCAGTGTGCATCATAACAACTGGTTGTTCCCAGTCATTTCACTGTTGGGGTCAATTTGCACATTACTCTTTTATTATATAGAATATATTTTATTAACCCAATGTTATCCTTTAAACGTATCATCAATATAAGACCTATTCAGATATTTTACATTATTTTCTTCCATGTTTCTTTGAAACCCTTACATCGAGTATTTTCTAGTTACATTAAGTCTCAATTCAGACTTAGCACATTTCTAGTCTATAGCTACATGAAGGCTGGTGGCTTGGCTAGTGGCTGTGAACTGGGACAGCTAAGGAGCAGACTATGGAGTCATCCTGTATGAGTCCCAATGCTTTCTTCTCCACCCAGTACCTTTTTCACCTTGGTCAGTTAAGGAAAACAAAAATAGCAATGCATATTCCATGAAGCTCTATAAAATGAAATAATTGAATGTCTCTGAAGCACTGGACTCAGTGACTGCCACTAGTGTATTCATGCGCTAGGTCATGTTGATTTGTGCAAATACTCATCTGTTATTATTATTGTTCAATGTTATAAAAGTGGTATCAGAACTTAAACTTCCATGTACATTGTGTGATCCAAATTCAACATTTCCCAATATGCTACATCTGTGGAGGATAAAAATCTGTCATTTGGAAGGCAAAGGGGCAGAAGAAAACTCAGAAAATCTATTGCTTACCTTCTGGGAGCAAACACTGAATTTCCTCCTTCATTGTTTAACTAATTTTATTGCATGGATCTATAACAATCCTTCTCTTGTTTGCCTTCCAGAGAACATTTCAGTTTGTCTTGAGGCATTTTTGCCTTTCTGAATTGGTGGGTACTACTGGCATCTAGTGGGTGTAAGCCAGAAATACTGCAGATGTTCTTAGAATTCACAAAACAAAGAATTACTGGGCCTCAACTGTGATTAGTGCCAAGAGTGAGAAACTCTGATATGTTTATATGAGGAGCTGTTCAAGTGAAATCATAAACTCTTTTATTTAACAACTTTTATTGAGAATGCTACTTTAGAAGCTAGATGTATGAATTTTGCCTAAAACACCCACTGTTTTATTTTGTCCCTGTGAAATGGGAGGTGGATCATACATAAATAGAGACATTGTACACATACAAGGTATTGGCTCAGTTCTAGATAAAAGAAGTATATGTGTGTGATAGTAGGGGGTAAGATAAGAAAATGTCTTATTTAAGAGGTACTATTTCATCAAAATACTTTAAAGTAAAATGGATCTAGTCATTCAGAGAGATGGGTACTTTCTCCAAGTGGGGGACTAGTATGTGAGAAAGTCACAGGCACATTGACAATCATAAATTTTCATTAGTATTAACAAACCTAACTGTGTGCCCAATCTAAGATATCATTAGGATTGTGTGGTTTTAGAGGTGAATGTTAATATGACACGCGCACCGTAGTGTGGTTCTAAAATAAAGAAAATGGATTCAAAGTTAGGGGTGCACCTGAAAACTGAGTTCCAAAAGTCTTTTCTATTTTTTCACTAAGTACATATTTTTCATTCTCAAAATAGAGATCTCTGCTGAAATTATTTAAGAACCCTGAGTTACTTCAAGTACTATAATTTATTTTAAAAAACAAAAGGGGAAAATATCTATTGCTTACCCTCCAGGAGCAAGCACTTAAGTACTTTATTTCTAATTAATCATACGAAGGTGAATAAGTCTTGATTCCTGGATTACGGGTGGGTCACTGTATACGAAATGATAAGTGTGATCGTGGAACTCTGCACAGTGTAATGGGCGTACAGAGGAGCAGCACTGGTCCAAATATCAGAGGTGGGGACTGAGTGCCTTTTATAGTGAAAGCTATTTTTGGAGAACCTATCACTTGACCTAAATCCTTTCTTAAAAGCCATAAGAATAGGAAGAGAAGGAGAGGTCATCAAGTTGGAAATTAGCAAAGTTACCTATTTATGAATGGCCATATTCCACCCAGGAAAAAGAAGAACATGCTTCAAAGTGATCATGATAATTACCTTTGGTGTTGAAATAGTAGATGACTTTAATGCTTTCTTTTCTATAGTTTTTATTTTTATATATTTTTGTAATTTGATAATTCTAATAAAAAAGAGAATAACAATGGAAAAGACAAGAGACAATAGAATGAGCACTGGAAAGCAGCTATTAGACATAATGCGGGCAGTTGTGAATGATCTTTCCCAGTTAGTTTTAGTTGAAATCATTTTGGAAGAAGCTGGAGGATAACAAATTGAGGAATAAAAGACAGTCAGAAAGAGGACTGAACAAATAATCTCTATCCATTAAGAAGCTGAGATGTACATGAAAATAGAATAGAAAAGGAGTAGAGGGAGTTCTGAAGTAGGGATGGGTCACTAGATAATTTTTTTTTTAATTTAAATTCTTTATTGTTTAAAGTATTACATGAGTCTCCTTTTCCCTCCATTGACCGCTCCCAGCCGGCCCCACTCCCCAGCACATGCCCTCATCCCCCTATCCCCTACTGAATGTGTCTGTTGGTTATGCTTATTTGCATGCATACAAGTCCTTTGGTTGGTCTTACCCCTCACCCTCTGCCTTCCCTCACAGATTAGACAATCTGTTTGATGCTTCTATGTCTCTGATTCTACTTTTATTTATCAGTTTATGTTGTTCATTATATTCCATAAATGAGTGAGGTTATGTGATATTTCTTTCTCTGACTGGCTTATTTTGTTTAACATAATGCTTTCTGGTTCATCCATGTTGTTGCAAATGGTGAGAATTCCTTTTTTTTTTTACAGTAGCATAGTATTCCTCCTATATCCCAAGCTTTAAGCAGGCTAGCAAGGACCTGAACTACCCATTGAAGGTGTAGACAAAAAGTGATAACCAAAATATATTTATGAGGTTTAGCAGGGTGATAAGTGCTGTGAAGGACAGAAAACAGGGAACATGACTAGAGAATGGCATGGGTGTTATTTTAAGAAGAATGAATACAGGAGAATACTATAAGGAAGCCTGAATAATTTCACAAACTGAAAATGCATAAAACTAGGCAATTTATCTTCTCTAGACCTCAGTTGCTACATATGCAGTTCTTATCTCATAGAGTTACAAATAAGAGACATGATTTCATATATGAAATGTATTCAGACCAACTGGCATGGCTTAGTGTTTGAGTGTCAATCTATGAACCAGGAGGTCACAGGTTTGATTTCTGGTCAGGGCACATGCCTGGGTTGTGGACTCAATCCCCAGTAGGGAGCATGTAGGAGGCATCCAATCAATTATTCTCTCTCATCATTGATGTTTTCATATCTCTCTCTCTCTCTCTCTCTCTCTCTCTCTCTCTCTCTCTCCTTCTTACTTCCTCTCTGAAACCAATAAAATATATTTAAACATTTAAAAATAATAAAATCTATTCATTAGTAATTGTAACATATCATAGGTTCTCCATACATTAATTTCCTTCCCTTTCTCTTTTCTTTTGAAGGAATGTGTATCATGTTTCCAAGATTATTGTTTCCCTTGCTATGACACCATGCTGTTATTCTTATATGGCCAACCAAAGAGTAAATAAAAGTACCTTGAGTCTAGAGAGGCCTATAAACTTGAAAGCCAAAAAAATGAATGCACTTACCATGTTGAACAAATGAGTGTTTCTATGCATGAGGAGTCCAAGACAAATGTCCCTGCTCTCCAACCAGTCGAACATCCAATGGTCCCTGAATTTTGATGTATTTCGTTGTCCTAAGATAGAAAAACTTTCTAGTCCCTTACCTTAAATCTAACTACCTGGTACTCCTTCTTAGATATTTGTCTCATTCACCTCATTTTCATTTTCTTTCTTCTTTTTCTAAAATCAAAAACAAAAATAGTCTCCGTATATCCTAGGCTTTAAGCAGGAATTAGGCACAGTGGCAAAACCAACTGGATAACAGGATTTGTGCCCAAATGGCGTTTGCTTTTTTTTTTTCTTTTAGCATTTCTGGAAAAAAAAGTAAGAAACTGATTTTCATCCAGATCAGATGCAATAATTAAGGTCATCTGATTTGCAAAAGCCAGGGTAGCAGTCTAGTCTGAGCATCTTTGCCTTAATAGAGCAGAGAATGCTGTGATAAGACTCTCAAATCTATCAAACAAGCAAACCCACATACAAACAAACAATAATATCAGAAAGGAAGACCAGGTCTAGAGAAAAAGAGTTTACAAAAGCAGATGGTCAGGGTCCCAGCCAGCCAGCTGGTGCCTAGGACTTGGCTGTAGTTCTTGGATGGGACAATATTGTACTAGGATCAAGAAGGAAGAAGAATAAGCAGCTTACACCCAGGACAAAAGGTTCAACCTACAAATGAGACAATTCTAGAATGTAGTTCAAGGAGACCACAGCTCTTTATTCACATTTAGCTGCTTTCCAACACATCTTATCACAGAGACAGATGACAAAGAGAGTTGATTAATTTTCTCATTCTTTTTCAGTTGGTATGGGCTCCTGAGAAACAGAGCTCTCAGAATCATGTCCCTGATCTATTAACATTGTCACAGACATGCTCACACACAGCTTAGGTGGACAAGTGGCTGTCAGGGTCAAGAAACAAGTACACTTATATAATGTTAGCTGAGCAAAGCCTTTATGAGGGGGAAAATATATGAATTGCAGGCAAAATATATGATTGATTGACAGTCATATTTGTATTTATTTAACTTTGGCCATCTCAAAATATGTTCTAATTGTATTAGGTAATATCAAGTTTATAAGAATGCATTTCCTATATGATAAAAGCCTAATATGCTAAGTGCCCAATCCTCTGATCATTCGTTCAACCAATCAAAGTGTAATATGCGAATGATATGTTAAAGCTGCTAAACCACTCGCTATGATGTGCACTGACCATCAGGGGACAGATGTTCCATTTGGTAGGTTAGCTTGCTGCTGGGTTCCAGCCAATCAGGACTGAACAAGACAGGCTGGACATGCCCTGGAGCCCGCCCCAGCTGGTCAACCTCCCACATCCCTCCCTGGCCTTGATCGTGCACCAGTGGGGTCCCTTGGCTTGGCCTGCACCCTCTTGAAATCTGGGACTCTTCATGGGATGTCAGAGAGGTGGTTTCGGGTTTCGGCCCAATACCATAGGCCTGGCCAAGGGATTTCACTGGTGCATGAATTTGTGCACTGAGCCTCTAGTATATGTATATTATTGATTTCAGAGAGTAAGGGAAAGGGAAAGAGAGGTAGAAACATCAATGATGAGAGATAATCATTGATCAGTTACCTCCTGCACTCCCCCTACTGGGGATTGAGCCCACAAACCAGGCATGTGCCTTGACCAGAATCAAACCATGACTTCCAGGTTCATAGGTTGATGCTCAACCACTGGACTATGCCAGCCAGGCAAATTTATATGAATTTAATGTGATATTTATTATTAAATTCCAGATCTACCCCAAGTACACTCAAAATAATAAATATATTGTTGTTTATATATATATATTTTAATTATTGAGAATACTATAAAAATCAGTTCTTTACCATTTGATTGAAGTAATTCAGAATTACTTTTAGCAAGTTTTTATTAAGATAAAAAATAAATGATGGAATATTTGGGGTGTGCAGATAGATAAATTAACTCAGACCAAATTTCCTGAGCATTTTCATATCATGTCTTTACATTTTGCACCAAATTATCTCTAAAGATTATACATAGCTACCATTCAGAAACAAAAATGAACTATTTCAGAATCACTCAGAACTTAAAAGATATTTCATATACATGTTTGTTTCTTTTATATGAGTTACCTTGATTGATTACTAACTTTATTTAGTGCTTTAAATTATATACATATGGATTCTATGGTTTGCCTAAATATAAATAAAATAAAACAGTATTACAGTACATATTAAACACTATAAAATATAATACAAATATTAATTAATTTAACTCACATTTGTATGAAGTAGATATATTTTTGTTAGTTCAAATTTAAAAAATTGAATCAGAAACTTGTTCATGGTTCTAAATGTAGGAAATAAATGAAAGGTTGGGGACTCAGTTGCTTTGCCTCAAAAGTCTGTACTTCTTTCTGACTATCACACCAAGAAAGAAATTGGTGCATCAAAGTTAATTTCATGATTCATTTCTTGTACATATGTTTTACAAGAACAACTTCAGGTGGGCATACTAAATTCTTAAAATGTCCATTCATTTTTTAAAATTCATTTTAGAAAGCAGAAGGAAAGAGAAGGAGAAAGAGAGAGAGAGAGAGAGAGAGGTGAGAAATACCCATCAGTTGCCTCCCACATGCACCCTGACCAGGAATCGAACTGGACACCTCTTGGTGTGTGGCCAATGCTCCAACCAACTCAGCCACACTGGCCAGGGCTGTCTGAATTTTGATACAAACACAGGAGAATCGCACCTTGGCTGGTTGGTGCTTTTACAATATCTCAGGACCAAACACAACTGCCTTCTTTGCTGGGATCATTTAAGTACACAAGTTTGGGCAGATAAATAAACAAGTTTGCATAAGAAAAGGTTTTTCAAGAAAATGTCTATATGATATACATAGGGATTTAAGACACGTACATTCAGTGAGTTGTGAGACTACTTTAATCCCTGCCTGGTACAAGAGAGATCTGATTTAATAAGTCCCGGTTTTCACTCTGTAAATAGAGTCAAGCTCTCCTCAACTGGGGATTCCAAGTAATGTGAGCCCCAGGCTTATCTGCATATTTCAAAATTATCAAGCACATTTTAGCTAAGGCAACAGTCAGGTATTTCCCAAGGAAGATGCTTTAGCATGAGAAAGCGGGAACTTAAATTAAAAATGTCTCCTTTTTCCCTTTTTTATTACTAGGGAAAAAAATCAATGTATTCAAAAGTACTGTTCTATAATTTATATTGTTGCATATAGCTATGGTTTTTACTGTAACCATCAAAATACCCTCAAATATCAGGAAGATTTTTTGCCATGGTTTCGATGCCTATAATTAGTAAGAATTGGCAATAAATAATGTTTTTACAGCATTCCCTGATACATTAAACATTGACTGAAGCCCTAATACATGACAGGAACTATGCTAGGAAATAACGGTAAACTAATAATCTTAAAAGAAGAAATAAAATACAGGATACATCCATAAGTGGTTTGGATTTTGAAAAGTTATGCAGACACAACATGTCTTCCTCTCTCTCTCTCTCTCTCTCTCTCTCTCTCACACACACACACACACACCTTCACACCTTTAATTTGTTACGTTGTTGTTAGTTTCTCTCACATGCATTGTCTTTCATTTTACTTTGTGTGTGTTTTTTATATTTTGATATAGGTTGTGTATATATTATGCGTAAATACATGTGTGCACATATGTAGTTACATGTATACTAGTGGCCCTGTGCATGAATCCATGTGTGAGTAGCTAGCTGCTGCTTGCCTCAGCTGGCTGTCCCACCCACCGCCAGGCTTGTAGCTCTTGGCTGCACGTAGCTTGCTGCCCCACCCTCCTGTAGCTCTCCACCACTTGCAGCTCGCTGCTCCGCCCACTTGCTGATTGGTCATTACATGATGGCACCCGGACCAATTGACATGTTACCCTATTGTAAGTATAGATAAACATATGTACACACATATAAATGGAGACTGATGCAATAATATATGTGCTAAAATAATCAATTAAAACCCAAATCATGAAATGATAATAAACTTTTCAGTTCAGGGAGATCAGGAAAAAAAAATGATTTGAGCATTTTCCAGGGAGGACAGCAAGGGGCATGGAGGGAAAGCATTTTTGGTGGGAGGAGAGGATGAGCAAGGCGGCATTCGCGGAAATGTGTGCAGCTCGGTATGGCTGGAGCCCAAGGTTTGGAGCAGGGGTTGGGAACGATGAGGATGGACATGTAGGCAGTGTGGACATCATAATGTGCGTGGAATACAAACATAGAGTGCCACAGATATTATCTAAGGAGCCACTTTTAAGAGAAGCTAGGCATGCTTCTTTGTTTTCACCAAGTATTCTGGCAGCAGCTAGCTGTTCTGACCTGCACACTGCTTGGGTCGGGAGAGCAGGAGTTGAAAGAGTCTGCACTGACGCTGAGGAGAGCAGGTATCTGAGAAATATTGAAGTGGGCGATACACAAGGCATCGTAATTAGGTCAACAAAAGGTTTGAGGGAGAGAGGAGAGCAAAAGATACTTTCCCGCTGTCTACCAGGAATGCTTGTATGGAGAGAGAGACAGGGATTTCAGTCTGACCTGAACATTTTGAATTGAGAGGCCTGCGGAAAAGTAGTGGGGTTTAAATGTCTAGTAGATGGTGAAATGGGGCGCACACATGACATGTAAGTGAAAACAGACATGTATGATATCAGGCTAAATGTTTAGAGTGACATCACTGGGAAAATATACCATCTCACCAGAGTGATGAGATATACAGGGTGGGGCAAAGTAGGTTTACGGCTGTTTGTATGGAAAAATCATACAACAATCCATAAACTACTCGCAACTGTCGACCTACTTTTCACCCCACCTTGTAAAATTCCCTAAGAGAAATAGAGTTGCATGAGAATTATACAGAAATCTACTGGGGACGGTCCAGTTCTTCTAGTGGGAAGCTGACCTAGACTAGACTACGTGGCATTTTACAGGATGGGATCCAAAGTTTCTATGTATATGGCTTCCTCTGGAACAAACTTTGGAAATACACCCACCCTGGGTAGAGAGAGAGAGAGAGATAGATATAAAAGCTCGCTGTGCAAACATGTTTAGACTCAGTTAGACTGCCTTTACAGTCTTCACTATGCCTGCTTGGAGACACATTGCAACCAGATTGAGTACCTGATACATCGTAACATGTTTATGAACGACTAATTTAAGGTTCTGTTATCCTCCCCCAAGTCTATGCACTTGTTAACGTTTCTACACATTGCAATTGTGTGTATCTATGGATGACAGTCAACTTGAAGACAATTTCAAAGAAATAGACCGGGATGGATCCCCCAGGCTCTGGAGCTCAGTGGCGGCTCCTATAAAAGCTTGGGTTTGTCACCGTCCTCAGTGGCACCGACAGGAAACTGAGACAGAGCGCGGCCTCTCGTTTTGCTCTAATTTAAATTAAACGCCCAAAGCTAAGTCGGTGATCGCGTCTCCCCTGCTCACAGAGTGAGGTTCCCGCCTTCTCCGGTGAGAGCCTTCCTTCGCAGAGCCTCCTGGGCTGTCAGTCTCCTGCGTGACTTTGAGCTCTCCTCTCCTTTCTCCTAAACGCCCACTTAGCGTGGCATAATTTCCTTAACGGCTCCCCGTCCCCCCAAGGAGCTGTGTCTTGTTTTTAATGTCTTCCTGTTAAGCTCATTAAAAAACATATTTTAAACATTATACAATGGAATGCTTTATAAACGTGCATAATTGTGTCATTTTTCCTTAAAGCAAGTGTTGTTGCAGATGATTATGCAGCCTCGCGATGTGACAATAAGATTAGGCATAAAACAAATTAAAAAATTAAACTAATGTTAAGTTTATCATGTTGATTCATATATGTGTGGTTTTTTGTTTGTTTGATTTTTTTTTGTTGTTTGTTTTTTTAACCTCAGTTCTGGAGAAGCAGGCTTCTTATGCAAATGTAGATAGAAGCAAGGGCAGGAACAAAGGAAAAAGACACATCATCTCCCTTTAAACCTCATTGTTTTTTGTCAGTAAAACAAAAGGGCAGTTAGGTGTAGCCACCTCGAACCCTGCGTTGCCCTTGTTCTCTCTCTCTGGCGTTCCCTGGCATCTCTTTTGTCTTCCTGAGGACCTCCCTCTCCCCCATCTCTCACGAAGCCTATCATGTTTTTCCTCCGAGGCCTCTCCCATTGAGCAATCAATTACTTCCAGTTCTGCAGTGTTTTTAACATACAGGTGAAAAGGTCCTATTTGATAAAATTTTGGCTAGAACGGGTGATCTGGAATACTTAGTCTTGATTCCCAAAAGGCCTAAAAGATATCAAAATCGTTTGAAATTTTTTATTCAAAAATAAAAACTTTAACGAAAGGTCCGATGCGTGAGGTTGTCAGCAGCAGTCCCGAAAGGCACTTATTTAAAGAGCTATGTATTTTGTCCAGGCCCTGAAAGCTGTTGCAATATTACTTTTTTTTTTAGGCGTTTACTTCTAAATATAACTTCCCCCCACGTTTCACAGAAATGGCAGTTACCTCTCTCCTCCTCATATTTATGCCTTTGTGCTTATGTTGATAACTGAACTAAAGACATAGTCATCAGGAAGAAATATTTATCTGCCCTAAGCATTACAAGAGAAGCAGATGATTCATTCTGACACCTGGGAATGAATTTAAAATAACTGTAAATTGGAGTTGATAGGAAAACGGAAAGCACACCACATAATTAAAGCTCCATCAACTGTAAGATAAAAACTAAGGTGGGTGACAGGCACTACTTTCCCTTTGTCAGTGTGTGCATAGCAATCCGTCTCCTTTCTGGATACCCCCCTGCTGCTTGCCCTACATGGTAAACACCCTTGCAGGCTCTTAATTAAAGTAATTGCATTTTGCTTGACAAACTAGGATGGTTGTCTTCAACAGACTAGTCTTGGAAATAAATAAAAAGTAGCTCTTTCATCCGTTTAAAATATAGGAATATACTTTTTAACTTTAAAATAGATAGACCCAATAAATCTTGTCATCAAATTGATATATGAGCATAAACGTAATCCCAGAGAAAGCATCCTTAAATTATTTATCTTGGCCACCGAATACATATGTGTTGAATAGATAAATTACTAAAGTTACCATACAGTCAAAACAATCATGAATGTGTGCATTGTAGATGTATATACAACATATCTTACCTAATAAAAGGCCAACGTGTAAATTGACCTTACCTCTGCTATGCCATCAGCCAATCAGGAGTTATATGCAAATTAACCCAACAAAGATGGCAGTTAAGTTGCATACATAGGTGCTGAGTGATGGGGGCAGGTGTTCTGCCTCACCCCCAGTCTCTCAGGGCATCTGGGCAGTGTGGGAAGGTGGGGCCGAAGCAGAAAGAGGTGGCTCCCTGAGCGGAAAGGTGCTGGGCTGGAGTGGAAAGGCAGTGCCGGCAGCCAGGGAAAGGAAAGCCCATTCTAGAATGAATCTTCCTGCATCGGGCTTCTAGTATACTTATGATACAGCTTTTTAATTTACTTAACAAAAGAACTAAATCTATACTGTTTTGATGGATGGATCAATCATGGCTTTTCTGGAAATTATGGGTACTTTAGAAACATGTTTATTAATGTTTTGGGGGAAATTAAATATATGGATGTGCATATATTAGTATACATAACTCAACTGCTGTGTGTGTATGTGTGTGTGTGTTCCTTCCAACAAATTACTGAGGAAGATAACTAGTCTAGCCTTTAGGCTTATAAAGTACATAGGAACCAATGTAGCATAATCACTTCCCTGATTGAGTCTCAGAAGGTACTGGAAATTAACATGGATAAAGCTTACGCCAATGAAAATGAAATAAACTTTGGGATGAAGGTAGTCTGAAGTGATAAGTTTGGGTCCTTGGCCAGAACTATAATAAGCAGGCAGATTTTCAGAATTTAAGCGAGTGCCTAAAAATACAAGTAGTTTCCAAAAAAGTCCAAGCTAAAAATAAAAAGAGGGAGAACAAATTCTCAGAGACAATAGAGTGAAATTTAAGTGACAATAAAGTTAATTAAACAATGAAATGTTCCCTTTTTTCTTTTGTTCTCTCTCTCTCCCTGTCTGTGTCTCTGGGTTCTCCTTTCTTTTTAATTTAGAGTTTATACTTATTTTTAACACCTTGCATCTCTGTCTCTATCTATGATCCACAAAACTGTTTTCAAGTTATAAGGATGAACTGAATTATCTGGCTTGCACTGCCAGAAACCAAGTCTAACTTAATGTATTCTAATCAACTAAATAATCTTATAAATGATCAAATTTCAAACTGCTGACCAGTCGAGGCAAGAAGATTGGTTTCTTTGTACTTTTCTATGATCCAATTAATCTCTGATAGAGCACCTAATTTCTCTCTCAGAAAATCCTGATCTCAATTTCCTTTTAATTCTTCAAATTTAGAAAGAGCAAATGTCTAAGAAGACTTGGGTTATGTTACAGAAAAACACTATTAATTACAAGTGTTTGAGCATCAGGGTTTTGATTCATGCTATCAAAGTGGGATTCTAAGCCTTTCTGAGTGACAACAATTAAAACAAAATGTGCAGCTGATTTACAAGAACAGGTTGTAATTGGTTCTAGTATCATAGTCTCCCTACTGAAATACTTCTATTCTATTACAGTACAAGATTTCTCTTATGCTGAAAAGTTTTAAATACTATTATTGTAAATCATAGCACTCTAAATTCCTTTTGAAAGATGCAGGTATTTTAATTCTAAAGCAAAGAATAATTAACATATTAATAGAAAATAACTTACTGTTATTTACTTTTTTATATCAAAGACATAATTAGATTTCTTATTTCTAATACAAATAGTTACCTTTCTTTTTGTG
Source organism: Lasiurus cinereus (assembly GCA_011751065.1). NCBI lineage: Eukaryota > Metazoa > Chordata > Mammalia > Chiroptera > Vespertilionidae > Lasiurus > Lasiurus cinereus. Next base: position 62,356,520 of record JAAGEH010002531.1, read on the forward strand.
TGTTTTTTGACATATTTGCATATATGTAACAAGATTTACTCCCTTTACTACAATTTTTTAATATGCTCATTGTTAAAAAATTCTTCCATTTTGTTAGGCAACAAGTTGAGACCCGACCAGAAATTTTGGCATCAATATCTTGTAAAATCTAATTTCTGTTAAAATTTTCAGGACCATGATTCTCTAGTCTCAAATCTAGAGTATATGTGAAAAACAGCCATACCAATGTTTTTTTTTGTCTAAGAAGTGATCAACCACACCAAACACATCATAAATAAATGGAATGTGTAGCACAATAAATAAACATAGTACAGAGGGTGTGAATGATGTGTATAAAACCCCTGCACATAATCTAGGGAATCAAGGTTCAACATATAAATTTTGAAGGCCTCAAACACTCAGCCAATAACAGTGCCATTTTATCAGGTTTGCTTAATTGCATTTTGCTGGTAATGGGGAGTGGGGGTTGGGAGGGCATGATTTTACATGAGGGAAGTAGCATGCAACAAATGTAAAGGGGGAATGTAGGAAATCAAGTTTTGACAAGAACACTTAGAAAAGTCCAGTTTGAAGAAAATCTTTCTTGGACGTGATAAAGGAAAAATACAGTAAGAAAGATATACTCAGGCAAGAGCCTGTGTATGTAAGCACTCTGGACTTTATTATGTATATTAAGGAGAATTGCTTAAGGTTTATGAGTAAGAAGCTGCTATATTCAAAGGTGCTTTAGTTCTATTAATCTGTCAGTAACATAGTTCAAGATCAAGAGCCAAAATATAAATCTCATTAGCAATAGAGGTTGTTCAAGCTGGAAACATATCTATATGCAAGAGGGGATTAGATAAATTCTTGTTTTGCTCTGGAATGTAGGGGAGTTTGTCACAATTTAGTGTTTTTATATGAATACTGTGAAAGGCACTTTGTATTTCTCCCACAGACTAACCTTTGTTTCTTCCGTCACAAATAGAAATAACAAAGAACCAGGATTCTTTCCGATTATGGTGTATTTCTTGTGATTTTGTAATGTTCTGCTGACAGCAAGCTGGGTTTTATGCAACTAAATACAACAACTAACAAACATTCACTGCTTATTCTGTAGTTTGTTATAACTACAAAAACACACATATGTACATATCTTCACTCAAAGCTGATGTCTAGTTATTTGTACAATTGCAAAAAAAGACAAATTGCTAATATGATAAGAGGTTGGTACTCGCTACTCATAATATGCATGAACAAATACCCCAAAGTTCTACTTTTCTGTCCTTAGACTTTAATTTAATATAATTTTATTATGTGTATTCAACTTATTAATCAGTTAACATCATGCCGTGTTTAAGATTTATAATGTTCTCTCATAACACATGTACCTTTGAATATTCTATTGAGAAACCCCTTTTCCTCTCTCATTCTCTCTCTCCTTCTCTCTCTCTCTTTCTCTCATTTCTTTTATTCTTTGCAGACACCATCCATCTTCGAGTACTTGAATCCTCCCCAATTGGCACAGCTGTTGGAAGTGTAAAAGCAACTGACGCGGACACTGGAAAAAATGCTGAAGTTGAATACCGAATTATTGATGGTGATGGGACTGACATGTTTGACATCATAACTGAGAAGGACACACAGGAAGGCATCATAACTGTGAAAAAGGTGCACACCATCAGCATACATGAACACTCGACCTTAGAGAGTAGGGATTTCAATATGTAGTCTCCACTCAGGCATTGTCCATTCAGAAATCTCACCATCATATACAACTGTAATTTATATTGGGTATAGTCTAAGAAACATAAAGCCGAAGACCTTGGACATTTTGACCAAAATTTTTTTAATTAAATAAGAAACCTGAGATTTCATTAAATTTACAAGGCACATTAATAAACAGGGTGAGGCAAAAGTAGGTTTACAGTTATTCATATGGGGAAATAACGCAATAATTAATAAATAATAATGTAAGAACAAACTCTGGCCGAAACCTGTTTGGCTCAGTTGATAGAGCATCAGCCTGCGGACTGGAAGGTCCCAGGTTTGATTCCAGTCAGGGGCATGTACCTTGGTTGCGGGCACATTCCCAGTAGGGTGTGTGCAGGAGGCAGCTGATTGATGTTTCTCTCTCATCGATGTTTCTAACTCTCTATCCCTCTCTCTTCCTCTCTATAAAAAGTCAATAAAAAAATATATATATTTAAAAAAAGAATAATATAATTTCCTTAAATAAAACAGTTAATAGCTAGTGATGTCAATATGTTAACACAGTTGGAGATACAAAAAAGTAGCATCCCTTCTATCCAGATGTATGAAGTAATAATTAAGCTGTTAATAAAAATAAAAAGCATGGATTAGAGGATAACTTGGTTGTTCACATTTTCCCTTCTACTACATATATTAAACTTTTCTGCCAAAACATGTTGATTAATATGGTTTAAAGGTAATTAGTTGTTGTTGTTTTTATTACAGAGTCCGTACCATCATTATAAGAAAAAATAAGACACAATAAAATTTAGATCCAATGAAGTATCCTAAGCACTCTATGTGTAAAGTGACCATTTTAGCACTGGTTAATTGCAAAACTACCCTGATATTCTATCGCACAGCCCAAGGTACACAACCACTTTTAAATGGACAGTAACAGCAAAGGGGAAAGCAGCTTTCTTTTTACTTTTCATGAATGGGAAGTAATAGTCATACAGGTGGAATCTCATATAACTGTTCAAAGTCTTATATTAGTCTTCAAAATATCTTAAAGTAGCACATTAAACTGAATAGAAATATGACTACATAAATTTAAAAAGATAACTGAATTTTTTCTTAGAGAAAATTAAGCAATGGCTAACACCTCAACCCTTCCCTTGTGCCCCCAGCCCGCGCGCGCACACACACACACACACACACACACACACACAATCTTTCAGCCCAATTTTATCACCACCTTGGGTTTAATCCTTTCTAATTTTTCCAAGATTTAAAATTTCACTCTCCTATGCTCTAAGCTAACACACATTGAATATATAGAAAAGTAAAATTGAATCCTATTGATATGTTAATATATTTAGATTATTTTTATTTATTTACAGTTAATGGAGAGCTTAGAACTCAATCATGCTCTAAAAATCCTACTGTAACTTGAAAGGGACATCTATTCCATTTTCCCTCACTCGAATTTCGTGGTTTATTTTTTTATTAAACAGCCACTTGACTATGAGAGCCGAAGACTTTACACTCTGAAGGTGGAAGCAGAAAATACCCACGTGGACCCACGATTTTATTACCTAGGACCATTTAAAGACACAACGATTGTCAAGATCTCTATAGAAGATGTGGACGAGCCTCCCGTTTTTAGCAGATCCTCCTACCTGTTTGAGGTTCATGAAGATATTGAAGTGGGCACAATCATTGGGACTGTAATGGCAAGGGACCCTGATTCGACTTCTAGCGCCATTAGGTAATTATGCGTATGTTTAAGATGAACAGAAACAGAACTGAAGTAAACATAGAGGTCATGAAATTCTATGGAAAGCATTTTTTTTAAATATATTTTATTGATTTTTTACAGAGAGGAAGGGAGAAGGATAGAAAGTTAGAAACATCGATAAGAGAGAGACATCGATCAGCTGCCTCCTGTACGCCCCCCACTGGGGATGTGCCTGCAACCAAGGTACATGCCCTTGACCGGAATCGAACCTGGGACCTTTCAGTCCACAGACTGACGCTCTATCCACTGAGTCAAACCGGTTTCGGCTCTATTGCAAGCATGAAATACACTCAGAGATAAGAGGGCCTCTCAATAAGTTGTACATAATGTCGTCTCTTTTTTGGGACAGGGCACGCATAAGTTTCATAGTTCCCCTCAGTTCTAATCAGGCCCTTGAGACCAAACCTTGTCTTATATCATCTGCTTATCTCTGTGAAGTATTTGTTGCTCTGATCCTCAGTATACAAAAAGGGCACAATTGTACTACTTCATCTGTACATTTACAATGCAACTAAATCACGTTATTTGTGCTTTTAAGTTCTTAAAGAATATGTGAAATTGACAGGAGCAGTAACATTTAAAAACACTTATAGCCCTAATCGGTTTGGCTCAGTGGATAGAGCGTCGGCCTGCAGACTCAAGGGTTTCAGGTTCAATTCCTGTCAAGGGCATGTATCTTGATTGCAGGCACATCCCCAGGAGAGGGGGTGCAGGAGGCAGCTGATTGATGTTTCTTTCTTATCAATGTTCCTAACTCTCACTTCCTCTCTGCAAAAAATCAATAAAATATATTTAAATATATATATGTAATTATAGCAGTGTTTCAATACAGTTACATTGTGGTGTTAGAAATTTCCCCATACTCCTGCCATCAAAGCAGAAGTGTTTTGGTTGTTGTTTGGCTTGATCGACAAATATTAGAACATTCCAGGAAGATAAGAGTAAATGGCAGCTGGAAAACATATGAGACATGATAAATGCAGAAAAATATGAAGGACTCAGAGTTTTCACTATATTTTGTATCATTTTAGAGAAGTGCAGATGTCTATATATAACACTCAGCATTAAAATGGCTGTTCACTTTAAACTGTTTGTCTGTCATGTATTTTGGACTTCCTGTGTTTCCTTAATTCTCAGCAGGCAGATTTTGCTTGCCCCTTGTTCCATGCAGACCCATCACACAGGAGTTCACATGGCTGGTGGTTTCCATGTGCACTGTCCTCTGCCTTCTAAGTTTGCAGCCGTGAAATCTACAGAGCCTCTGATTTTATGTGCCACCTGACTCTGCAAATCTTCAGTGAAGTCATTCTTTATGTGTTAACATTACTATTTGATTTATATAATTTTATCCAAATATTTTCTTCTCTTCACATGTAGCATCACAGGTTACATATTGTGAGAAGAAGCATGTACATAGTAATCATGTAGAGCTCCCATCTGCCAGCATCACCTTCCCATAAATGCCTCTTTTCCAATCCATTTATCTTCATTGAAATGGCTGCATTTTTTAATTTGTTCCCTTTGAAACTTTTAAATAACCAATGTACACATTTAATCTTCCTCTTTAAATACTTACCCAGCATTTTCTTGGCATAGCTCCCAACTGACTTTTAACAGGCTGTGCTCTGTGTTCCTGATTTTAAAATGACCTTTAAAAAAACAGAAGTATAATATTTTAAAAGAGTTCAATTTAAATCTAGTTGCATTGTTAACTGGCAAACATAAAGAGATTTCTCCACACAATGAAATGGGTTTTTCATCCTCTTGTTGACTGATAATTATTTTATGTCAAAATATGGCTGTGGATTTTTGAAACAAAAAATAAAATATTTAACCAGGATGCAAGTATTAGTACCAGGAGAAAAGAATCGATTTATGTATCCTATGTGCAATAGAATTAAAAACTGCATTGATTATTAATGACAGAGTCTATACCATGAAAGTTGTTGTATATTTGAATTTATGCCACCATGATTTAGAAAATGCAAGTGAACATCCTTGAAAGACCATTGAGGTTAAAAGTATTTTTAAAGAAATAAAGTAGCTATATTAATGCAATGTAATACAGATTGGATATGTTATAAATTGTCATATATGGTGGATCTTGAAGCAGTAATCACTGGATCTACATAAAAAGTATTTTGAAAATGTTTTTTTTAAAAAAAGGAAAATTAACGTACAATTTGCCAGTGGGCAATTGAAAAATATAATTATATTAAGTTTGAAGGAGAACCAGGGTCTCTGTATCTTCAAGATAATTTTACATAGCCCTCTAAATTTTGCAACAGTGGAATCTAGAGAGCCTCTGATTTTATGTGCCACCTGACTCTGCAAATCTTCAGTGAAGTATTTCTTTAAACTAAATTATAAACAATAAGACAAAATATTCATTCATAGATTTGGTGAACAAAATGATGTTTTATATTGATTTACATATTGCAAATTCATGTCATATTTCTATACAAATAAGGAACCCTATAATTTGCCATTTATGCCGAAGAATGCAACTAATATTTTTGGATCAGCATATCAGATATTAATATTTTTCTCAAGGAGTTCTTATTCTGTTAAGGAAGATGACATAGTATGAGAAATAATATTCACTGGGTGCCCACTAGACGCCAAGTAAGATGCTTGGTGTTTTCATGTCTGATTTCCTATATGAGATGTGAGATGAAATGAATTCCTATTGAAGTGTGATAAATGACAGGGATGAGTAGTGAAAGGTACTTTGTGATAGGTGAGAGCAAATAGATTATGCTTCAGGTAATAATGGAACACTCCAAGGAAGAAGTAATGTATGTTGTCTTTCAGAAGTAAAAGGATTTTGTCAACTTGGAATAGAATTAGTAAATTATTCCAGTTAAAGTGATACAATGCTTTGCTTAATTTGTAAGTGGTAAGATGTGTAGTTTGAATATGAAACTGAATTCATATTATATTAATAGAAAAAAAATCTAGAGTTTACTAAGGAGATTTACAAATTACTGGTATGTTCTAATTAGAACTAATTTAAATGCATTTTCATTGATTTTGGTAAATATTATACAATTTGTGACACTACAAGGTAAGAGTTTTATGGCACCATTTAATTATTTGTGTTATTACTTACAGAACACACTTTAAAACAATATTTCATTAATTTTTTCCTTAAAATAAATGACAGTTATGGCAGAGGAAAAGATATACCATAACTCAATATTACTCCTGGTCTTGTCATCTTTGTCTTGCCTTTTTTAAATATGCAGTATCATAACAAATTTCATGCACTGGGCCTTTAGTTAAAAAAATAAATAAATAAATAAATAAATAAATTATTAAGAAATTAAACATGGAAACAGCAGAGCATTACAACTTGGGGATTATGCTTGTTAATTCAAGACTATGAAATATTTGTAAGCCACTATGCTGTGAAGTGGCAGCAACCGATGTGGGGTAAAGCTGTTTTAAACCTTGACCTACAAACCAAAAAAATAATGCAATTATCCAAAGTCCATCAACCTGGTTGATAAATCTTCTGTTTAACTCTACAATGATATCTAACACAGTGCCCTTAATCAATTTGCAGAATACATATACTAAGGCTTCATTTGATATAAATATATAAAAACTTCTATCCCAAACTTCTGTTTTTAAAATATCTCTGATTCATATATATACATCTTTCAATGATATATTTGCTCAAGAAGCTATATAGGTAATCAGATCATGAACTAGGAAAACAAAAACAAAAACAACATCGTAAATTGTTGAACCACTACGGTTGAGTAAACTAATATTGTCTCCAATTTTCTGACTAAGAAAATGATTTTGCTTCTGACAATGATCTGTTGCGTTGGCTCCTTATAATTCCTCAACAGAATTTTCAATAACTAGGTAAAGTCAGTTGCTAATGTTACCATATGCAATACCAGCTGTTTTATCAGAAAACACATCAAGGCCAGTTGAATATGGAAATAGATAATGATAATAACAAAATTTAGAAGAATAGAACTAGAATACAGAACAATTTGCCAATGCATGCATTAGGAAGAAGTGTGTATGTATGTGTGTGTGTGTGTGTGTGTGTGTGTCTATATGTGTGTTAAATTGATAAAATAATCTGTGTTCTAGATCAATACTGTGTACATTCCTCAAATTGTTATATATCCCTACATGTGTGTTTTTGCATTTTACCATTTTATCCTACAAACCATCAATAATACTGCCACCTATTTTTCTTGGCCCTTTATGTTCAGATTTTCCTTGGATCGTCATACTGACCTTGACAGGATCTTCAATATACATTCTGGAAATGGATCCCTTTATATATCAAAGCCACTTGACCGTGAACTATCTCAATGGCACAATCTTACCATTATAGCTGCTGAAATCAGTAAGATAAATTTTATGTGTACAATATTTAATATATATTTTTAGTTTCAATTTCATATAGAATATGATTTGTTTTTGTTACAAACATGATTTATATTTTAGTCTAAGTTTTTAAAAAGTTTCTGAATGCCTCTAATTTTATCAATAGTTTTTATATATACTATGTAATTACTGTGGGTCTAGATAAATTGACATTTCATATTAACTAACTAAAAATCTATAATTGGGAACTAATGATAGTCTCTGTTGGGGAAATAACATGTATTAAATGTGTTTCATGGACACTATGAATTAGAATCTGTGCTAGATGTTGGATGTATATCATTTAATTTTAACAACAAACATGCAGGTAGATACTATCACTTTCCTTTTACAAATAAGGACACCAAACTAATTGTAATAATACTAACAAACACTCTGTGCCATGCATTAGTCTTAGAATTTTAAATTTATTTTCTCAATATTTTTATTGACCTTATTCAACAGAGAAGGAAATGCATTTCCAAGTATTTTAGTAACTTGCCTAATGCCAGAGTAGTAAAACTGGGATTTTGAACCAGTCATTTTGTTTCTAGATCAAATACTTAATTCTTTAACCAAATTTACAAAATTTTCATCCAACTAGTAGCAGGCAGAGCCAGATTTCAAAACCACATCTGTCTCTAAGAGCAAAAATTCTTGCCCATACACAGGACTGGCTACATAATTTGGGGAACCTGTTATAAAATGAAACTGTCAGACTTCTTGTTATAAATTATTAAAAAATTTTCCCTGGCCCTTGTGGCTCACTTGGTTGGAACATTGTTCTGTACACCAAAAAAGTTGCAGGTTCAATTCCTGGTCAGAGCACAATCCAGGTTATAGGTTCCATCCGAGGTCGGGCATGTGCAGGAGAGAACTGATTAATGTTTCTCTCTCTATCTTTTCTTCTCCCTCTAAAGTTATCCTATTTAATAAAAGAATAATATGAAAATTGGCCATCACTCCAAGACACAAGATGGCTGCCCCTATGTGGATGCAAGATGGCTGCCACAAGATGGCCTGCAGGGGAGGGCAGTTGTGGCCAGTTAGGGGTGACCAGGCCAACAGAGGAGGGCAGTTGAGGGAGAACAGGCCAGCAAGGGAGGGCAGTTGCGGGGTACCCAGGCTTATAGGGGAGGGCAGTTGGGGGCAATCAAGCTAGCGGCGGAGCAGTTAGGCATCAATCAGGCTGGCAGGGAAGTGGTTAGGGGTGATCAGGCTGGTAGGCAGAAGTGGTTAGGGGTAATCCAGTGGTTGGGAGCCAGTAGTCTTAGATTTGAGAGGGATGTCCCAGATTGGAGAGGGTGCAGGCTGGGCTGAGGGACACCCCCTCCCCACCCCATGAACAAATTTCATGCACTGGGCCTTTAGTTAAAAAATAAATAAATAAATAAATTATTAAGAAATTAAATATGGAAACAGCAGAGCATTAAAATAAGTTTGCGGCCCTTCTGAGATCCTGAACAATTGTGCATGACCATGAAACCACACATGCACACCTGATCATGGCTTCTGATTCTTGTACTGTGATGTACATGGAATAGGGCAACACCTTAACTTCTTCAAAAGCCACACTAATGAGAGTCCTAGTCAGTGTAAAAAAATTGAGCCTATAAGTTCCATATCTGAAATACTATGATGAACCCACAAACACATACCAAGGTCAAGGTATTTTAAATATCCATTCCAGGATCCGGAAGACAGGATTTGGGGGCTATCAAGTGTCTCAGAAACATGGAACTAGGCCAGAGAGATCAACAGCAATGAGTGCAAAGCATCAAGATAATAGATTCAGCTCCTCCTTGAATCTGGCTCAGATATATGGGTTAACATAATGATCCATTGTTTCCATAGTGAGTTATAAATGGCTGCTCCTTTTAAGGCTACCAGAAGTTTTTTGTTTGTTTGTTTGTTTGTTTTGTTTGTGTGTGTGTGTGTGTGTGTGTGTGTTGCTTTTTAGTTTTTCTTTAAAGAAAGCTTTTATTTCTATATTTGTCTCCATGTCACCATGGTTAGAAGCACCTGATAGGATCCAATCTGCTCATTCTAGATCCATGTTTGTTTGTCTCTCTGTTGCTTCAAGATCCTTCTTCATGCCAGTGAGCTAGAAATTGCATTTTCCATTTCAGATACTCTGTGAAATTTAACTTCCAAAGCTAGTTGAAGTAATTATGATTCTGTAAAAGGCTAAGCCAATTATGTTCTTTTTAAAAACTAAACTTATTTCTTTCCCTTAAATGAATCAATCTATGGAGAAACTGCTGGGAACGTCTACTTGCCAAACCACAAGTAGTCAAAGGCCCATTATGCTGTTCCGGTTATTAATGGGAATGAGGGTAAGAGTGAAACAGCACACAGGAAATTGCTTTCACTAGATTTTAAACACTGGATTTATGGTAACCGTGTCATACACTGAGCCCTAAGCAGGGCAGAATGACATATAAATGTACTTCTTACCAATGTATTTCCAAGCTCTTCCTGTAACTGTTTAATTCTATAGTGACAGCAGTATACCCCATCATATGGCAAGTGCAGTGCTATTGCAGGTAATTAAGTAGTGCAGTATACCATGAATAACTTCCTGTTTCTTCTTTAAAAAAATCATTTTAGATGCCATGTGAAGAATAAAAATCCTAAAATCAAGGTCACAATCAGAGATCTTAGGACACATCACTGTAAAGACCCATGAGTTCTTCTACCACATCTGAAATTGTAACTATAATCCTTGCAATATGTTCTGAGGACAGTAGAACAAAGTTTATGCTGAAGGACTGACTTCTTACCTATACCTAGTTCCTTATTAGTGGAAAGTCTTGCCCTAAGCAGGTAGAAAAGATGCATCTCTTGAAAGCCTGAGATTTCTGAATAATGATTTGATTTCCTCTTCTGAGAGGTATGGAAAAGCCTGTGAACACATAGGCACAGATTCATCGTTGTACATCATTTAAAATTCTTGACTGCTGATAGATTCTTGCTACAACAGACTGCCTTGATGACTGAGAGAGACTCAGGTGTGAAATACATGCTACTACTCTTCAGTGTGCTGCTTCTTTGGAATGCTTTACACTTTTACTTATACATAGGCTGCGGCATACACCAGTAGGGCGGATTAGTGCAAGCACTGTTTTTTAGAATAGGCGACTCCAGGCTTGATGCTTTACAAAGCACATTTTCCCCTGTGGATTTAGCTTTTTATTGGAAAAGCCTTGAGTTATTTGTAAAGAACCCAGAGAATCTCTACCTACAGGGGGTGGGAAAAATAGGCTCACAGTTGTGAGCACATAGAACACCGAGTTTATTCCTGTATTTTTTTTTTAATAATTAACTATTGTGTGATTTATTTGTATTGCAACTGTAAAGCTACCTTGGTCCACACCTTCATTGTTAGAGAGGAAACTGACATAATAGTGCAGTTTTTTAGATATGAGACTCTTTCTCTTGCCTCTGTGGCATAGTTACAAAGTGAATTGCTACCCACAAAAGACTTATTTTTAGGTCAAGACTTTGAAAGAAAAATATTGCTATGTATGGTGGGATCTCTCTTTTCTGAGTGAAAGAGAGATGATCTGTTTCTTCGCGTAGAGAGGCTGAGGATTGAGAAATAAAAGAAAGAGTCAAGACACAGAAATAGAAGGAAAAGGCTGGGACCGGATAGACCACTGCCCTCTTCTGAGGGAGAGACAGTGACCCAGCAGAGCTGATGCAGCATGTTTATTTTATACCTCCAAATACCAGGAAGTTTCACCAAAACTTAAGACAAAGGAGATTATTTGCATTCTTGAGTAGGCCCAAATCCTATTCATTCCTGGTGCTTGACTGGATTTACGTATCAAAACCCACTTCCTGACACCTGGGCTGAAATGAAGGTCAAGCTGACAACACCCTTGCCTTTTTGGCAAATCCTGTTCCCAGGGTATGGCTTTGCCAACACCACTGGGTTCAGCTGACAATAATTAAAGAATGCCCGTGTGCCTTCCCAGGCACTCTTTACAGCTATGTCCACTAACTATGTAAGTAGTATAATGAGCATGTTCCAGAAAACATAAAAGAATCACCCCTTCCCACTTTTCTCCAAGTAACTTTAGAGAGTTGAGGGTTTATGTGCAGGTAAGCACTGTGCCTCTGGGTGTTAACAAATGGCCTAGAAGCAGGAGAGGCTAGAGAGAGTAGGGAAAAAGCATTTTTCTCCTCTCTTCACGTTTCCCCTCTTCAGATCCACATGAATTATAGGAAAGCTAGTTAACCCGTTTTATTGAGTGCTTTGTATGGAGAAAGAACATAAGCTCTTAAGTAATGTAAGGAAATGAAGAAGATATAACCATGATAATAGAGATAATCTTAATAATAATCGTCAATACCAACAAACTGAAACTCTGATCAGAAGGTTCATGCATTAACTCATCTAATATTTAAAAAAAAAAAACTACTAGAAATTCTGTTTTGATTCATGCAGTCAACTGAGGCATTAGAGAGATGGAATAAATCGACCAGAGTCACAGAGGAAAGGAGTGGTGGACATGGGAATCAAAGCAACTCTCTGTTGGGCCCCGAGATCTGAACTCTTTAATCACCTGACACAATGAGAAGTAAAATATGCAGCGATAGATTAGACGAAACCAGAACCTGAGAACTGAGCACATGTGGGTTAAGAAGGCTGAGGTTAGATTGCGTGTTAAAGAGGGCAGGCCTTTGAAAAGTTCTCTTGGAAAAAGAAGGAAAAGTAAATAAACTTCAACATGGACTTAGCATTCTGCCTGCCTGCCTTCATACTATTTCAGCCTTGTAAATGTCCCTGCTGAGTAATCAGTTCTTACCCAATATTTTTTAAAAGTGCTGATCTCTTTATTTTAGCAACATTATAATTACATGGAGAGAAGGGAGACAAAATGCATTCTTTTGAATAGTGACACACTCCCTATTTGCCCGTGACAATATATTTACCCTTGTACCTAGAAATTATTTAGATAAGATTAGAAAGTCAGATAAATTTCACTCTTAATGCATGTTGGTAGAGGCCATTAAATAAGATTGCTGCTGTCCCTCAGCTCATCTGCTCTTTGTATGTTTGTTTTGCTTTGTTTTCAGCTAATTATCTCCTTTCTCCTTTTATATTGATCTTCAGCTTGAGTTCACTAAAGTTCACACAGAATTAGAACCATATCCAAAGACAGATTTTGATATCATGAAGGCTAATGAATATAACCTGGATTTAAAATGTCAAAACGCTCTCAGATATCAGTACAAGTACCTAGAAAAAAATCCATAATGAAGATAATGTAATTATGATTGATATTAGGTTATTAACCAAGGCTAAGCTTAATAGACAGTTCTATTGTAAAATTCAATTTTTTTAATTTTTTGGAACAATTTTCAAATGCATGTTTTTTTATATGAAAACGTTAGTTAATGCTTTTGATTTTAGCATTTGCAGCAAAATAATAATTACAATACTGTATGTTACTACTGAGCTAATTTTGTTACACAAAATTGTGCCTAGATTGTTGAAACGGTACTAGTAATAATTATATTAATAAAATAAATTTCATTGTAAATTTCTATCTAATTTGTAAAATTAGTAGCTATATATCAAAATTTCCAAAAGGAGCCAAAACCAGTTTGGCTCAGTGGATAGAGCAACGGCCTGCGGACTGAAAGGTTCCAGGTTTGATTCCTGTCAAAGGGCATGTACCTTAGTTGCGGGCACATCCCAGTAGGGGGCGTGCAAGAGGTAGCTAATCAATGTCTCATCGATGTTTCTACTCTCTCTCCCTCTCCCTTCCTCTATGTAAAAAATCAATTAAAAAATATTTAAAAAAATTCCAAAAGGAGAGTTGAGAATAGCTATAGGTATACATTTTAGTGATAAAAGTAGACAGGTAAGTTATAATGTAACAGCTACCACTTAGGAGTTAATAACTTTGGGAGAATTACTAATTTATTAAAAACGACTTCTTCAACTAAAAAAAATCAGGAAAGATTAAGTAATATAATGATATCTAATAAAGCTTTATTAAATATTTGTTCTTGATATATATATATATATATATATATATATATATATATATATATATTTGGATGGCAAGCCACAAATATAATATGAACTCAATTACACTGCATTGTGCTTTTAAAAATATTTTCCAAAATAATAGTACACTTGAGCCCAATAACTGAATTCATGACTATATAATTAGGCTCTTAGTAATTGTCTTTATTGCATTTGCTCATTATGTTAGTAGAATTGCCACGATGCTTATTTGTGTGTGAGCACTTAGTATCCACAGATGCTTAGATAAATAAATCTAATACAAACTGTGTCTTTCTAAACAAATGTTTTCTTTCCCTTTTCTAGACAATCCCAAAGAGATGACCCGTGTGGCTGTTTTTGTGAGAATCTTGGATGTTAATGACAATGCCCCACAATTTGCTGTCTTCTATGACACTTTTGTATGTGAAAATGCCAGACCAGGACAGGTGAGTACTCCCACAGGAAGATTTTTAAGGGCATGATTAAATGCTTTCTTTTCCCAATCTTGAGAGGAATGAGAAAGTGGAGATAAAAAAACACTCATTTAAAATGCCAGTAATATAATTAAAAACAAACAAATGCTGATGCTCTTAAGGTTGAAGATGTTATAAATAACAGTAACTTCCTAATGTACATGTTATCGTTGCCACCAAAGTTGAAGTGTAAGAATGAATAACTTTAGATTCTTAAAAGTTCAAAAACAAAAAACAGATTAAAAAGCAAAGGAAAACCTCTGCTGTTCCATTAGATAGGTATTGATAATTGATAGAAAGATGGGGTATCAATGTTGGGAAAACACAGACAAAGGCATGGGATTGGCAAAACATTTCATCAACTTTTCCCAATGTCTGCAAACGTGGTTTTGAAGTGGGGCTGCGGAATTTTCTCCTTACCTTTACACTTGCATTTCATCATTACAGCAACACATAAACTGCTTAATGACTTCGTTTTCACCCTTTAAAACATTCTTCCTGCATCAGCTTTGTTTATAGCTCTTTATGCCTTGTCCTCAGTGGACTCATTTTGTTCTTTGAAAAGCTCCAGCGTATATATGGCTGGAAGAAATGCTCTTAATTGGTTTAAGTGCTAGCTTCACAGAAGGAAGCTGCGTGTTATAAATAATTGGGAGTCAAATTTGTTTCACTAGAGAAAGAGGAGCCATCATAAAACTGTATGGTGTTTTGATATCATCTGATGCTCTTTATAGTCATCAATGCCATTGTTATATTTTTATGTAAATTACTTCATGGAATAACTGAGATACTTCCTTCTGAAGATTGTAACAGGAATTCAATCGCCTGACTATTGTTTGAAATGCTAAAATTTGTTCAATATGATTCTTTCTTTTTTTAAATTTGAAAGTATTATAGAAATGTTTAATTTGAAATATTTAAGTGACTTACTTAGCTACTTCCAACCTACTTCTTAATGAAACAGTGTGTGCCCTAAAAATACCATTCCAAATAGTTCTCTGCTTGCCAGGCTCAGCATGATATAAGTTGAAGCTTTTTCTCTAATAGATAAAATACTCCTCTACGGTTATTTGATTTGATTTTCAAGAGATGTCTTTTCAGAATATTTGAGTCATTATAAATACTTACAAATGTATTCAAATTATACAGATCGAGAGATTGTGGTCGTTTATTTTCCTTATGTTTTCTTTTTTCATTTTTTAACTTTATCTAGCACAGTGACTTTATATTTTCGGACTTTTAAAAAGCAGTTGGTATACAGAAGGAAAATATAATCAAATCAAAGATGACTTTAATAAAAAGTAAGTTAGCCAAATTTTTATGAACATGATAGGAACAACATGATTAATAAATATTGTCTAATTGCCTGCATGTGCAAGTCTCTCTTGGCAGTTATTGATATATTTTTTTTACAATTGATTTTTAGAGAGAGAGATAGAAAAGGACAGTTGACACAGAGAGAGAAACATCAATGTGAGAGCGAAACATCAGTCAGCTGCCTCCTACACATGCCCTACTGGGGATTGAACTCACAACCCTGATAGGTGCCCCAACCAGAAATTGAACTGGCAACCTGTTGGTGGATGGGATGACACCCCACCAACTGAGCCACACTAGCCAGGGCTCATGGCAGTTATCCTAATATATGAAGAGCCAAGGTCCGTCACAACCTAAACATCCAGATGGATGACCAAATACCAGGCTGGAGTCCCGGCTAGCATGGCAGAAGTCAGCCCTGGGTCCCAGCCGCCTGCGATGGCAGGAGCAAGCTGTGGGCCCTGGTTGCCTGCAGCGCGTTGGCGGGAGGGAGCTGTGGGAAGGGATCCATGCTGCCATCAGACTGGCCTCTGGGTCCCTTTTCCCCTGCCCACAGGCCCAGGGAAATGATGTGATGGGACTGGAACCCATCCAAGGGGTTCCGGATTGTGAGAGCATGTTTGCTGGGCTGAGAGACCCGCACCCCAAGTGCCAAATTTTTGTGCACTGGACCTCTAGTCTTTATCATAAAAGGCTTCATGACCAACTACAGTATCACCAGGAGGTGCCTTGATGGGTCCCACAGCAGCTGAAACTTCTGGGTCCGGTGGCAGCTGTCATGGGAGGGACTTCTGGAGTGTCATGGGCGACTGGCAGTGTCTGTGGAGCATGCGAGGCTTTGTGGGGTGGCACACATGGACCTGATGGCGGGTTAGGCCTAAGGGACCCAACACACGCATGATTTAATTGTGTGCTGGGCCTCTAGTTTTTAATAAGAACAGTTTATTAGATGTCATTTTGCTCGCATAGGCTTAAAAATTGTTGCTTAAACTAAGCTGTTAAATATCCAATGATGGAATTCTAAGTTACGACATCCCAGTCAGGAAAAATCAAAGTGGTTACTTAGTAAAGTCCTTCTTCACTGACCCTTTCTTGAAACTCATTTGTTAACTTTGTCTTTTCTCTTCCAAAGAGGTAAGAGCTATGGTAGGACTTCTGCATTTACGGAGTATTTCAATCCACTCAATACTCCTCTAAACTAATTGTTCCTTAAGAGGAGCGTTTGGAACAACAACATGGGAAATAATTCCATTCATTTGTTGTTTGAGCAAAATGAGAAGACAAAAATAAAGCTGACTGCCACCTGCAGCCACTCTCTTGCCTATTTTTTTGCGGTAAGGGTAGAGAATACCTACCCCACTCCAGCCTGGGAAATGGTATTGCTTAGAATTGATGTAGTATTAATATTCCCTTCTTTTTTTCTGAACTAGGTCACTTGATTTTCCGTCTCAGAGAGAGTAGGAACCTTAGGAGAGAGGAGGATACCTGCTGTTTTTCTCTTTTTATAATTTTTCCTCACACTTTCATTCAATTAAACATATTTTAACGTGTTTAATCTCTATGGGAAGAAAATAGCATTTCAGTCTCATAGGAGACCCAGCGAGGTGTGCTGCTTATATTACCCAGGCATAGTCTCTAAACTGCAGGCACTCAAAAAATATCATATGTATATAGTTCAAACAATGTTTGGTTACTTCCCTAACAACTGAAGAAGTGTCTTTATACTAGAACAAAGGGAGTTGTTTTTCATCCACAGAAATTTATACCCTTGCACTTAGCTTGTTATTAATAATAACAAAGGGGCAAAGGGAGGCCAGACATCATAAGCATGGCCATTTGGGCAGCTTCACCGGGAAGCTGCAATTTCACACTCCTCAGGAAGCCACCTCTCGTTCCCTGCAGATCACTGGGGGAAGGGACTGGACAAAGGGGGAGATAGATGTTCGTGCAGTGAAGTTGGGGATGCAGGGAAGATGTCTGTCAGTCACACCTGGGAACAGAGATGATTGGCTAGAGGGGGCAGGGCCAATGAAAGCCCCCAAAATAATCTCCTAGATTCTGTGTGGCTCTTGGCCATTGGTGCTCTCGTGGCTCTCTTGCACTTGCCCATGACCCACGACGGCCATGCAGACCCCACAAGCAATGGACTGATGGACTGCAGTGGGGTACACAAACTAGCCCAGTTTGATGCTGGACTAGACCTGTGCTCCAACATGGAGTAGAAACTCAAGACATTGCTTTTGATGTAGTTCGGCTGAAGCCACAGCTGTACTTCTACGGTGGGACTGAGGAAAATGAGACCTTGGAAACTCAGGGGTGTAATTCCTCAGAAATAAAGCTTTCTGCAATATCTCATCCTCCCTGGGGGCCTCAAGAGCTTCTCATTCCAGGGGCACCCCAAGAACCCCAGTTCCACAGATAACAAAACTATCCGTCTTTCCGCATTAAAATTTAGTGACCAGTTTTGTAACTTTAAACATCTTAAAGTCCATTCATCATCCCACACTCCATTATAGTTTGATCATTACTACACCTTGCAGGTTGATTTAAGGTAATTTTAGAATACCCCAGTGAAAATATAGACAAGTTATATAACTGGCAAGGAGATAAAATATAAGTGACTTATCTGTGTCTGTTTTTCAAGTGCTTGAAATGAATACTAAACAGCATTAGAATTTTTCCCCTAATTGTGGTAACCTGGTTTTTTGAAAGTAGGTCAAAATGAATTTATCATCAGTAGAAATAGTGTGTGTTAGGTAGAGAAATAGAAAATAGTTTTACCTATTTCTTGTTGCCAACTTCTGACTTCTGTCACAATACTTTATGGTAATATACCAAAACAAAATATTGTGATTTTTAAATGTATGACTGGAAAAGAAAAGGAGGACTAGATTTAAAAGTAAATGCTGGGCATGGAGAAGTTGAACACTAGAAGCCAAGTTGTGTCTCAAAGAAAAAAAAAATTGTGAAAAAGAAGTAAGTGCTTCCATCTGCAATAGAGAAGTATTGGGGTCATAAACATATATTTTAATTTGATATAGATTTCTAGCATGTGATTGATTCTATCTTGTTATTAATATGAGTTTCACTTATTTCCTTCCTAGCATTTGATGAAGATATACCAGTGAACCACTGATTTTAAAATCTACAATGCTACTATCTTTTATTACAATAATACATTTTAATTTAGAATTGTTAAGTAAATGTTTATAATTTCTTAAAGATACATGTAAAAAAGTGACTTTTTTTTCTCTCTGAAATATATTATTTTGGTCCATAAATGTGAGACATCATAATTTTTATTTTAAAAGATCATTAGCTCTACTTTCACATTCTCTATGTAAGTGTTAACCTATTAATCTTAGTGACTTTTCATTAATCTACTATATTTCTTGATATTTTATTTCATTTATGTCAGTTTTTCCTCATCTACTTTTTAGTATAAATCATGTTCAAAGCAATGATTTGATCAAAATTTAAGGTGGAAATTTTTTAACAGGTAGCTTCTTCTGTTGTCTCTTATAGCAGAAAAAACAGAGTTGACCCTTATGAAATAACCATTCCCCGTAGTATGTATATGTTGGATTATAAAAATACACAATTTTATGGATGGTACAGATGTAGCGAACTGTTACTGTTAAAGTAGATAATAACACGTTTGTGTTTCTTTTTTCAAAAAGTATGTATCATGTTGTTTATAAAATGTCTACATTTTTAATAGATTTTCTTTACTTTGATGAGGAGGAAAATCATAATCAAAATAAATTTAAAAATATGTTCCTACATTAGATATATCCTTCCAGATCAATGTTTAAATATATATGAAATAACCTACATATTTTAAATCCTAAGTCTAAATTAATAACATTGTCGGTTTGGCTCAGTGGATAGAGCATCAGCCTGTGGACTGAAGGGTCCCAGGTTCGATTTCCGGTCAGGGTCATGTGCCTTGGTTGTGGGCACGTCCCCAGTGGGGGGCGTGCCAGAGGCGGCAGATGGATGTTTCTCTCTTATCGATGTTTCTAACTCTCTATCCCTCTCCCTTCCTCTCTGTAAAAAATCAATGGAATATATTTTTAAAAAATAAAAAAATGATTAATTAATTAATTAATAACATTGCCAAAAAAATAATATTACCATGTGTTATTTTGAAAGAATGGGTAATATTTAAGAAAATCTGAGAGAGAGAGGGAGAAAAACGATAGACTTTGTTACAAATCAAAGTAATAATAAAAATGATGAAATAATTCATTAAAGATAAATGCATGCAAAAGAAAGTCAATTGTCTTTAAAATATTTTAGAAAAGATTGGATGTCAAAAATTACGTAGTATAAGGCATATAATACCCATGGAAGTTTGAGAAATATGCATTTTTCTCTTTTTTTTTTGCAGCTCATACAGACTATTAGTGCAGTAGACAAAGATGATCCTTTAGGTGGACAGAAATTTTTCTTCAGTTTAGCTGCTGTCAATCCAAACTTCACAGTACAGGACAATGAAGGTAAATTGTAGAACGTAATGTGTTCATTGTGATTTAAGGTGATACTAACGAAAAATTTCACCCAAAGTAACAGTAACCATATACATGATGTATTAGCTTATTGATCTGGATTACCAAATTTTGTTTTTATCAGATATTTAATGAATTGTTATGGTAATTTCTTTACTCTCTTAAATTTTCTAATAATGAAATATGTGAAAAAGTCTCTCTCTGAGTCTTAATTAAAAGATTGGCTCTTGAAAACAATAGAAAGAATGGAAATAATCAGTTCCCTTAATAAAAAGGGCAGGACACAACAAGAGGAGTGAGAAGAAAGAGAAATAATATTAATTTGTTATTGATCAGCTTCCTCCTGCACATCTCATATGGGAATGGAGCCCTGACCAGGCCTTGAACCATGACCTCCTGGTTTATAGACCGATGCTCAACCACTGTGCCACACCAGCCTGGTGTTGTAAAGGGAATGAATGCAAAAGTGTAATTGCAAGAGCAAGATATACTATTGTCTTGCTGAAACCAATTTGGCTCAGTGGATAGGGCGTAGGCCTGCAGACTGAAGGGTCCCAGGTTCTATTCTGGTCAAGTTCATGTATCTTAATTGTAGGCACATCCCCAGTAGGGGGTGTGCAGGAGGTGGCTGATCGATGTTTCTCTCTCATCGATGTTCCTGACTCTCTATCCCTCTCCCTTCCTCTCTGTAAGAAATCAATAAAATATATTTTTTAAAATTTTATTTAAAAAAAGATATACTATTGTCCTGCATAACACGTGAATTTTATAGTGTCTCTCTGGTCAAAAATACTGAAATTATTTTTTGCATTCTCAAATATGTTATAAACCTATTTTAGAAGAAGAGGATATGCTAATGGTTACTATTTCTTTTACCAAAAAAAAAAAGTTATACAGCTATTTTTTTTTAGAATATGTATAGTAATTGGTCTAAACAACTATGTAGTTAGAACTTTTCTTTCTTTCATTAGTCTGTTAAACTAATTATAGGAAAAGGGAAGGATTTAAGAAAGACCAACATCCCACTACCTGCTTTTTCCTGTATGTCTGTTAGACACTAGACATCAATTGTCTTTGAGCTACACCAATATTTTGAGTTATTCAGCATACTCATTTTAACTGGTGGAAGCAAAATTGAAAAATATTGATGGGGATTCATACTCACAGACTTATTGACTACATTATTAATTTTAAAAGTGCAACAGCTCTGAAATTTTACCCAATTTTATTTCTGCACGAGTATTGTGTGTATGTGCGTGTGTAGACACACATGCTCATTTGTAAATAAGAAACATTTACTAAGATTTCTTGTTTGCTTGGTATGCAGAATATTTGTGTCTGAACACTATGCTATTATCTATGTAGTCTTGATAAATGACTCACTTAAACAATTCACCGTTTTGAAAACATCTGAGAATTAGTTGAAAATCTAATATATTGACGATCGTAGTGTTGGGTTCCTCAAACTATCTACTTTATCTTATCCTGTATTTTCATTGCATTGCATACAATTGACAGGAAAGCTGATGTGGGTTTTATATTTCCCCTTTGGTTTATTTGTATGTTGAAACCGTGGTGATCAGCGTCATCTGTTGGTGCTGTCCCAAGTCATTTGTCATATTTTAACATTCACTTTAGATAATACCGCCAGGATTTTAACCAGAAAAAATGGATTCAATAGACATGAAATAAGCACCTATCTCCTGCCGGTGGTGATATCAGACAACGATTACCCGATCCAGAGCAGCACGGGCACGCTGACCATCCGCGTGTGCGCCTGCGACGGCCAGGGCAACATGCAGTCGTGCAGCGCCGAAGCCCTGCTGCTCCCCGCCGGCCTCAGCACCGGCGCCCTCATCGCCATCCTGCTCTGCATCATCATCCTGCTGGGTAAGGGCTGCTGCGGAGCAATGCGCTGCCTGCCTTTAACAGACCTGCGGGCAAGAATTGTTGCTTGTAAAATACATTCCCCAGCCGAGACCGGTTTGGCTCAGTGGATAGAGCATTGGCCTGCGGACTGAAAGGTCCTGGGTTCGATTCCGGTCGGGGGGCATGTACCTTGGTTGTGGGCACATCTCCAGTGTGGGATGTGCAGGAGGCGGCTGATCGATGTCTCTCTCTCATCGATGTTTCTGACTTTCTATCCCTCTCCCTTTCTCTCTGTGAAAAATCAATAAAATATATATTTAAAAAAAATTAATAAAATACATTACCCAAACTAACCCCAGTGTTTTAGATATGAATTACCCATGGAATATTGCTTACATTAATATATGCTATCTGATCAGAGTTATCACCGTCCTTTTTTTTTTTTTTTAATAATGAAACTGAAAATTAGAGATGTCCCAAATGTTTTTTAAAGTTACACAGTTTCTGAGTGGCTGCACCAAGGCAAGGCTAGCGGTTAGTCACTCTATGTGTAATTTTTCAATACATCTAAAGTTTATTTCCACTGTTGTTTTGTTTTTTTTTTTTTTTTTTTTTTTTTTTTTTTGCTATGGCTGGATGGGGGTCTCACTATCTTACCTCTTCACTGAAATAATGTTCAAATAATCCTTTTTACCTGGTTCACTTGTCCATAAAACAGTAATACTGGGTTTTATAACCTAGAGCAAATTGATTTTTAACTGCTTTTGAATTAACAATCAGGTTTAAATTACTCTGTAATTGCATTATCTTAAAACTATGTATTTCTGTGTCCTTAATCAAAAACACTGTATCTGATGCTTTAAGAAGCAGTTACATGAAGTTGGATTTTGGAGCCAATCTTAGTAAGTTTTATTATCCTCAATATTAGAACTTTTTTTTTTTCTGGGTAAGATTATTTGGTTGATAAACAATCTGAGCTTTAACATTTTTAAATCAAAATTTATGTGTATATATGAATACATAAATTTAGGCAAAATAAATGTTATAGTTTCTCCCAAACTTGAAGAATAAATATTTTTGTTCTCCAGGAAATGTCCTCTAATTTTTTAATCACTTCGAAGGTCAAAAACTTTTATCAATGGATTAAGTTTTTCTTTTTTGTTGCATCAGAAAAGTCTCCTGTTTGCCCTTTTACATAAGCTTAAAGGCAACTAGTCTGGCCATTCTATGTCAACAAGAGAAAACATAACTTAATACTACTTCAAAAGTAATATAATTGCCTTTGTCAGTTTGGACTGGTGTAACAAAACACTGCAGACTGATAGCTTAAATCATGGAAATTTAGTCCTCAGAGTTCTGAAGACTGAAATCCAGGTTCAAGGCACTGGCAGATTCTGTGTTTGGTAGAGGGCATCCTTCCTTCTTTGCCGATGACTATCGTTTCTGTCTTCACCTGGCAGAAAGCAATGATCTCATCTGTGTTTAATCCCACTCATGAGGGCTTCACTCCTATGACTCAGTTACCTCCCAAACACCCCACCTCCAAATCCCATCACATTGAGGATTTAGGACACATTCAATTCATGACTAATAAATTCCATATTCTTTACATCTTTGTTATAAGAAGCTAAATACAAAGACATTTCTTCATACATATGCCTGTTAATATATTTATCCTTCCTTTCCTCATCTCATTGAATTTACCTCTGTTTCTTCAAATCTTCATTTTAAAAGATCATCACCAAATTGAGGATGGGAAACTAATAAAACCAGATGGAATTTGATATTATCTATATTCTACTTTTATGCCATTATTGCTAGTATGATTTAAATAATTATTATTCATACCTTGTTCTGGAGTTAGGGATACACACTGAGTGATACACATTTCTCCTTGTGGACTGCACTTAAGATGCATCTAGCCAAGGTTTTTGTAGTTAATTCAATGTATTAGTTATCTCTTTGCCATCATGTGACCCAACAATTATTTTTTATCTCATTTATGATATATATTTCCATGGAAAACTTCATAATTCCTAAATTATGATGTCTAAGTTGTGGCCATTCTCTGCCCCCACCTCCTAGAAATTAATATCTTTTTTTTATAATGTTAGAAAAAAAATCCATGCAAATCCATCAGTGAAGCTATTTAACAAAAACCAGTACTCCATTTCTTGTGAAAAATGCTGTCTTTAAAAAAAAAAATGTTTTTATTGGTTTCAGAGAGAGGAAAGGAAAGGGGGAGAGAGAGAGAGAGAGAGAAACTTCAATGATGAGGGAGAATCATCTATTGGCTGCCTCCTGCATGCCCCCTACTGGGGATCAAGCCCACAACCCCCTGCATATGCCCTGACCTGGATTGGAACCATGACCTTCTGGTTCATGGACTGATGCTCAACTACTGAGCAACACTGGCCGGGCAATGCTGCCTTTTTAAATAATGTTTAAGGATGTGAGAAATGTCGACATATTTTTCCCGCCTAAATTGTTTTCATTTTAAGCTGAATTTAATTTGTGTCAATTTTAGAAATCCAACATCTATGCCATTATTTAAAGTATAAATAATGTCTCTACAATCAAGAACTATCTTTAAACAGTTCTTAGAAAGATAAAAATAAGTCACTAGATTTGGGAAATGGTTTTAAAAATAAGTTTAGACACTTAAACTCTACCCATCCTAGCTAATAAATCCCTTAATACCCTCCTCCCACTACACACACACACACACACACACACACACACACAAAATGGTCAAAAAGTACAAAATTAATCTTAAATGCTATCCTGTCCTGGAAAATCCATTACTTCAACTCCTTGGCATTCCTATCACTCTTTCTCTATATCAGCGGTTCTCAACCTGTGGGTCGCGACCCTTTTGGGGGTCGGACGACCCTTTCACAGGGGTCGCCTAAGACTATTGGAAAACACCTCTTTCCCATGGTCTTAGGAACCAACACACCGCTCCTCGGGGTAGCAAAGTGTAGCCATGGAGTTTACTGTTGTCATATGAAGACTGTTGCCCGTGCGACACCACGATTCAAGACACAATTTCCTTTATTTGTCATTAGAAATGAATATTTCACAGTAGATAATTACCTATTGTTTTTTGTGACTGATCCCTATGCTTTAATGATGTTCCATTTGTAACCATGCAACTACATCCTGCCTATCAGATATTTACATTGCAATTCACAACAGTAGCAAGATGACAGTGATGAAGTAGCAAGGGAAATCATTTGATGGTTGGGGGGTCACCACCCCATGAGGAGCTGCATTAAAGGGTCGCGGCCTTCGGAAGGTTGAGAACCGCTGCTCTAGATGGTGTTGCAGGTGGATCTTTAATGTCTCTTTTTCTCTCCCTCTCTCTCTCTCTCTCTCCAAGTGATAGTGGTGCTGTTTGCCGCCCTGAAGAGGCAGCGGAAGAAGGAGCCCCTGATCCTGTCCAAGGAGGACATCAGGGACAACATCGTGAGCTACAACGACGAGGGCGGCGGCGAGGAGGACACGCAGGCCTTCGACATGGGCGCCCTGCGCAACCCCGCCGCCGCCGTGGAGGAGAAGAAGCTGCGGCGGGACATCATCCCCGAGGCGCTGTTCCTGCCGCGGAGGACGCCCGCGGCGGCGGGGGCGGCGGGGGCAGCGGCGGGGGCGGCGCCGGACAACACGGACGTGCGCGACTTCATCCACGAGCGGCTGCAGGAGCACGACGCCGACCCCACGGCGCCGCCCTACGACTCGCTGGCCACCTACGCCTACGAGGGCGCCGGCTCCGTGGCCGACTCGCTGAGCTCGCTGGAGTCGGGCACCACCGAGGGCGACCAGAGCTACGACTTCCTGCGGGAGTGGGGCCCGCGCTTCCACAAGCTGGCCGAGCTGTACGGCGGCGGCGGGGAGAGCGACAGGGACTCCTAACCTCCGCGGGGGGACCCCCGGGGGGACCCCCCGCCCCGCCCCGCAGCAGCGGCTCCGCTCCGCCGCTCCTCCTCCTCCTCCAGGAGAGGCTCCCGCCACCGCCGCAGCACAATTCGCGCCCCGCCGCCCGCACCCACATTTCCTTCTCTCAGATTCCTTCCTTAGGCACATTCATTCCTCCCCGTGCAGGAGGCTGTCTCACGGGATATCGACGGCGTTTTATTTCATCACTTCCCAGAGCCAAAGCTATGGAAATTCAGTGGGTGTCCATTTTATTTTTTATTTTTTTTATTTTTTTTTTAATTTTTAGGAATAAAAACATAATGTCCTCGAACCGGGAACAGGATAGCGCTCCCTGAAGCCATCTCACACCGTATACATCAAGCCCAGTCTCTTAGCGACACGCCCCCGCCCCCTTGCCAAGGAAGCTTTTTAAAAAAAAAAAAAAGAGGTGAAGACGAATCTTAAGGTCTATCCTGTTCTGTACATTAAATCGGATGTACATGTGGTGTTTAGTAGGTGTGATATGCAACCTGGTATACAAAACAAACAAACAAACAAAAAAAACACAAAACAACGTTTGTGCAATTTCATTTCATCAAATTCTATCTGCTAATGTTTTATATTTATATTTTTGTATTTATTTTTAAAAAAAAAATAAACCGGTTTTTACAACTACATGGTCGCCACTTTTTTTTTTTTCCTCCCCTCCCCTAGGAAGGAAAGGTTTCCCCTGGGCGCAAAAATTACATGGAACACAGGTAAGAACACAAAGTCATTATGCTTGCTGTTGAGAGCTCTGGCGAAATTAATACAATGTAGGTAAGGATCTTTTTCCCACTGAGTTTTGTTATGTCACGATACGTGAATTAAAAGTAATAATCATTTTTAGAGCATTTAAAAAATTCCCATGTAAGCACATTTAGAACATGGACATCCTTATGCTAAATATTCCCAAACGCCAGCAATGCAGTCACTTTGTTTTATACATACTCACTAAATAATGTCTGAATGATTAAAACCTTTATTTTTATATGACATTTTTGCTATTGAGGTTCATAAGCACTAGATTTCAGATGGATTTCAGACTGAAATAATCCTTTAATGGAAAATATATGCACCTCCCATGGTGACTTTTGAAAATGCCTACTAATGAGAGTAATAATGCTGAATATTCCAGCAAGATAGAGCATTGCAATTATATAAAATTTTCAAAAATACATTGCATATTTATTTACTTGCAAAAAAAGTCTATTTTTGTGTCAATGAATGATTTAAGACAAAGCAAACAATAACAACAACAAAAGCCAAACTGGCAGTTCCTTATTCAGAGATCCTGCCCTCTTAAGGCCAATGGATTTTAACTTATCCCTCCTTTCACATAGCTCCAAACAAGTTCATTTATAAATCATTTGGGACCACTTTGCTGGACCTACACTAAGAAGTCACATTAAGAAGTCTCATTCCCTGCTAAGTATATTGTAACAATACCAAGGATTCATGTTCTCTCTAATTAGTGAGAATGCTGTGCTTCTGGAGTGAGTCAGAGTGCAATATTGACATACCCTTAATGCAGAATTAATTATTTCCATCTCCTTGAATGATTTTCTTTTTTCTAACTTCCAGGCTGAAAACACACACATCCATCTGACTACAGACATGTGAGTTTGCATAGTAACCTAATTATGAAAGAAAATCTATTACAGTCACACTTTAAGTCTAAGCAGCACTTTCAATCATAATAAAGCCTAAGTTGGTTTATTCCTATATTCCAAGAACCTGTTCATGTACCCATAAGGATGGCTGTAAAAAGTTCAAACTTTAAGGAAAAATTAAGCATGATCCTATATACTGAACTGAAGGAATATAAAACCCTCAACATCCTAGTACTCTGTTCAGCAAACTGCGGCTCTTGAGCCACATGCGGCTCTTTGGCTCCTTGAGTGTGGCTCTTCCACAAAACCCCACGGCCTGGGCGAGTCTATTTTGAAGAAGTGGCGTTAGAAGAAGTTTAAGTTTAAAAAATTTGGCTCTCCAAAGAAATTTCCATCGTTATATTGTTGATATTTGGCTCTGTTGACTAATGAGTTTGCCCACCACTGTCCTAGTAGGCTTATCCATTCAAATAAAGTCAGCAAAAAATGAAAAAGATGAAAAAAGGTACATATTATGAGCATTTCACATTAGTTATGATTCAAAATATCATATTCATTTGATTAAAAATTAGTTTTTAGGTTTCCAGCATTAGCTATTTTAATTGATATTAGATGTCAGTAATTAAAGTTCTTGTTTGAATATCTTAATTATCATCATATAACTCACACTGACATTAGCTCACTCTGTTATTTATTTTATTTGTCATCCATTTTTAGAAATTTCAAGAATTGTAGAAGTTATCTCTATCATCATCCAAACCATGATTCCCAGAATTCTCTTAAAGGAGATTGATTACCAGGCTTACTTTATAGTATAACATATAATTATATTGTATAGAAATCATTTTGCAATATACTGAAACTGTCCTTGATAACAAATACCAAATATATTTTAATGAAGGTAATATATAATTAACTTCATAGAGACCCTAAAATTAAAATAAATAATTATAGGCATGCTTTAAAAATATTATATCTCTAAGCCCTAGAGATATAATAAATTATATATAAGTATGTAATTCCTTATTAGTAAAAATGTAAAAAGACCAAAATTGTTATCAAAACACTCAGAAATTATAACAAATCATCTAATTTTTATTATTATTACTTTTTAAACAAAAAAATTATTCTCATACTTTTGTATGTTTTAAATATTCAGATAAGTGAATAAAGTGACATAAACCTTTGGCCAGTAGAAATGATGATTAAATTACTCAATTTGCAATGGTTCTAATTTCAACAAAATATTAAGGAAAATGTACGTAATTATATATTTGCCCTTTTCGGCTGAGGTTTCTCTATATACTGGTATGTCAAGTGGATACTGTCACACAAGTGCAAGAGTTCCAGACATTTTGTGTTAAACTTCAACATATATACTATGAGTAATTAGATATATAGAATAGTCTAAAATAAACCTATGATTTAGGATTAAGAATTCGGTATATCTACTATCTGGGTTCACTTATCAATACATTTGCCTAAGTGTCTATATGTAATGACTTCACTAGCGACAACGCATCCTGATGCCCATCCATAGCTTGGCACTGACTTACCACCTGCTGCCTTGTGTGTGGATTTGGGAGGGCACCACTGGGTGGCGCTGCAGGACTCTTTGGACAAGCAGCAGCTATTGGTGGCCTTAAAGGGAACCTCCCAGACTCACATCTCCAGATCTGCTAGAATCGCAGCCTGTCCCTAAGGTTGAAATGAAGGAGGCTCTTGATCTCCTTTTATCCCCTGGCCAGTCTGCTGGGCCGTTCAGAATTTTGAAAGAGTGCAGTATTGGCCCACAGAGAGGGTTCAGGCTTCCGCTTCAGTCACCAGGTCAGCCTGGAGGCTGTCAATTGCGTAGAGCAATAGCATCTAGTCGTTTGTTTTGATCAGAGCACGCTAGAGAGCCCAGTATTTTCCCTTTTCTTCCAAAGCTATGGTCAAGTCCATGGCTTGTCCTGGATCCTACTTCTTCTTGCAAATCCTACATCCAAGAAGTTAGATTTGTCTCATTTAAAAATCATACACAGAATCTCTCTACTTCTCACCATTTTCATTCCCTGGCCCAAGACATTGATACAGTACTTTTTTTCTCCATAATAAGGAGCAATTAACTTCCTTAACAGGTCTCTCTCCTGTCGCCTTGGCCCACTTACCCTCCATTATCAACACTGAGGTCAAATAAATATTTTCAAAATAAATTTTCCATTTGATTGTCCTCTGGTTTTAAATGCTATCCCTTCCTCATTTTACTTAGGATAGAAGACAAAATCCTTCGAATGTCCTTAAAGTCTTTCCATACTCACTTGACCTCTTCTGCGAGTTAGTTACTGGGCTCTAGTCTCTGGCTCCTTATTGTTCCTTTCTGCCCTCATTTGTTTACATTGACCATCCCTTTCTCCAGCTTGTGTCCTTACTTCCTTCAAGTTCTTTATCAAATGCTATTTTTAATAGAAGTCTACCCTGTCCACCTTACTTCGAATTACAGTATTTCCCTAGACTTCCACACGGTCTTAGATTGCATTTTGCTTCCTAAAAGTATCACTTTTTCAACATGTTTGTGACTTACAATTATTATTTTCTGTCTCCATCAAACAGGCTGTACATTTCATGAGAGCATATATTTTGTCTATTTTGTTCATTGCAATGCCCAATAAACAGAATTATGTCTATTTGTTTAGGTACTCAGTAGATATTTATTAGAAACTTCAATTAATATTATATCTTTGGATTTATCATATATTATGCTTAATTTTAAATATATATGTATATGTACATATTATATGCATATGATATTTCTACTTCCATTTGATGGTAAACTACTCAAAATTATAGGATAGATCTTAGTGATTATTTTTTTAATTTCTGGAAAACCTTTTTCTTCAGGGTTGATATAGGGTAAATGAAAATTTATCTAGTTGTTATTTAGCTAATAATTATTTTAGTCAATTGTTTTAGAAGACTAGAGATAAATCTTAAAAAAACACAAATCTGAAAAAGTCAAAACATTATTTTTAAATGAAGCTATATTAAAAATGTGTTTGGGTTATTTGCAATGTACCAGGGATTATGACAGTTGAAATTTATATAAAATAAAATAAAATAAATGCTGTAGGCAGAGAATGACTACCTTTTTGGGTTTTGTTCTGGTATGGTTGAGTTCTGGGATCTTGATTTTGGGACCTAAAAATGCTATAAAAGGGAGTATTGATCAGGGAAAGTTTTGAGGAAGATTATGATGATATTGGAGTGGAAGAAAAGACGAGATTGCCCCAAAAGAAAACTCTGATGTTCAGTTTTCAACTTATTTTTTTTGTTTGTTTTCTATATGCCATAATTACTATGTATAAAGAGTTAGATTTGTATTTTACTGATTATCTTAAAGCAGTGGTTCTCAACCTGTAGGTCGAGAACAGCTAGCAGGGTCTCCTAAGTCCACCAGAAAACATAGATATTTACATTAAGATTCATAACAGTAGCAAATTACAGTTATGAAGTAGCGACAAAAATAATTTTATGGTTGGGGATCACCACAACATAAAGAACTGTATTAAAGGGTTGTGGCATTAGGAAGGTTGAGAACCACTGCCTTAAAGGAGTCTCATTTGTTGAGATTATTATTAACTAGAGGCCCAGTGCACAAATTCATTCATGGGTGGGGGTCTGGCTGGCCCAGGCTGGGCAGTTGGCGGATTGGCCTCATCCCAGATCAGTTGGTTGTGGGGGACAATCTGGGGCATGGTCAGCGAGGGGGAGGGGCCACCAGTGATTGGCTGGCCAGCCCCACCCCCTGGTCAAACTCCTAGTTAAACTCTTGGTCAAGGGGAAAATTTGAATATTAGCCTTTTATTATATAGGATTTGAAAAGTGGACAGCCTTCAAATTTACCGAAGTATGGGCCCTAGACAAACCTTGAACCAAGAACCCACATCTAAACCAATAAAAGGAGCTGAGAGAATTGATGTGAATGAGACAAGGTACTTACTTAGAGCCAAAGGTAAATTTTTGTGGTTTAAAAATTAAAAATTACATAGATGTATGTGTGTGTGTGTGTGTGTGTGTGTGTGTGTGTGTATATATATACACATATATATATACATATATATATAATTTTTTAAAAATTAAAAATTACATAGATGTATGTGTGTGTGTGTGTGTATATATATATATATATATATATACACACACACATATACACTAGAGGCCCGATGCATGATGATTCGTGCAAGAATGGGCCTTTCTTCCCCTCACTGCCAGTTCCACCTTCACTCAGGCTCCGGCCTGCTTTCTGCCTTCCCATGCTTCGCAGAGGCCTAGAGTAGCTAGGGTGGTGCGGAATGCCTGCATCCTCACCAGGTGATGCAAGCATCCCACTCTGCTCCATGGCCTCTTGGCGCCTGTGTATGCAAATTAACTGACTATCTTTTTTGGGTTAATTTTCATATTCACTCCTGATTGGCTGGTGGGCATCACAAAAGTATGGTCAATTAGCATGTTACTCTTTTATTAGGTGTGTGTGTGTAACATGCTAATATATCAAAGCATTTTCATTATTTCTTTAAGGCTACAGATATAGTAATTTTTTAAAAAAGTCAGCAAAACTACATATATGATTTAGTTCATTCAAACTTTTATTATACATATTACAATTTGCATCTAATTTTCCTGATATTCTCATTATTTCTTTAAGGTTTTAAAAACAGTATTTACCTCCATGATTATCTCTTGCTTTTGATTTTCGATGTGGAAATCAACTAAGCAGAAGAAGAGGTGAAAGGGGACTTTTCACAATTTTAATGAGAGCAAAAACAAAACAAAAAAGCAAAATAAAGATACTCTGTACCACCTTATTACCTACTATTACTATACACTTATAGCATATGTATAAAGTAGCACAATGGACATTCTTTCTTAAAGGATGTATATAGGGAAGGATTAATGATCAACAAGAGCATAATAGAAAACTAGTAGTCAGCATGTGAAAATTTTTTTCCAGCTGTGAGATTTTCCTGAATTTGCAACGTGACATTTACTCCACAGGAAGGACAGCACAACTTAATTCCCAGATTTGTCTGAACAAACCTCCTACACAATGTGAAATATTTAGCAGCATTCCTAAGACTCTTGTCATGATCTTTCCCTTTCTTCTTTTACATTCGAAAGGATTTTAAATGAATTTATTTTTATCGATGTGTAAAATCCATGCCACTGTGCTACAGTTTATGTTTATTTCCATTAACTCCACAATAATATAGCTTAAGATAAATCTCTCCTAAATGATTTTGCTCATGTCAAGGTATCTTTGTAAAACAGCCAAACTTAATGTTGGACTCTAGCATATTCTCCTTTTTTTTTTTAGAAGAGATGATGCTAACATTAGAAAGTTATTATTTGTTTGAAAATATATATTTTTCTAATTTTATTATTAAGATATCTGGCATAAAACATTGCATAAGCTTAAAATATACAACATAATGATTTGATACATGTATACGTCTTAATCACATAACTTGTAAGTTTCTGTTCCTTTAAAGAGTTAAATTATATTATAAGCAGAATATGAGTCTACATTTGTAATAACTGAGCATAGGAAATATTCACTCAAAAGGGCACAGGTACTTAAGTTCCAGCATGTGGAACATTCTATTGGCAGATCTGTGCAACTTATATTAAAGCAACTCTTTGAATTTTAGGTTACATTTAGTTAAACACTTAGACCTAATAAAATTCTAGTTCTAAACAACATATTGGACACCTAAGTAGGTATTACATAAACACTTACTGAGTGATTAATCTTGGCATTCTAATACTTTGTTTTCTAATTTTGGCACTGTGGAAAATGTCAGGATCCATGCCTTCCCTACCCTCAACCAAAAAGGCAGCATGTTTCATTCATATTTGAAAAAGCATATTCTAGAAATGTCACAGTAACCTTTTAAGATGACGGTGTCTGCCTAGGAATTCTTGACAGCAGCTATGCACAATTATGCCAGCTGTATATTGAAAATTTCTTACATCATCTTTCCAAAAGTGATAGCGTGAGTAGACAGCATGGAGGTGACAGAAGGAAATGCACATTTGATGCACTCTTTTATAAACCTTATTATTGAGCCAGAAATAGAAAAAGTAAAATCCAATTTCTGGTTTAATTTATTGTCCAAAGTGAATCATTTAAGTGACTTAAAGATAACCATATTATCTCAATTCAGTTTTTCTATCTAAGAAGCTAAAATCTCAGTGCCTTACTAATGTAGATATTGAACACAATTTTCTGTTTGATTATCATTGGTTTAAATTTTTCAATGTTATTGAAAAGTCAGAAAAAAAAAAACAGACACAAAGGTTATTCTCCAAATTACTCAAAAAATAATCTTGTACCATTTAAATGGTACACTTAAGGACAGAAAATGTAATGATTAACAATATCTTTAATGTGAGTTCTTGGAAAACTTATACATGAAATTGTAAGATGGTAGCTAGTTTTATGATAGTAGTAACAATTAATATAATAAAAATGATGATGATGATGATGATAGTAATTAAAATGTATGTGCCTATTTTATGCCAGGGATTGTTCATTGTCTCACATATACTAACACATTTAATTGTCACAAAGACTCTGTGAGGTGAGTACTTTTATTATCTCCATATTACAAATTAATGAAATACAACTAAGAATTACATAAAATTGCCCAAGTTTCTATTTTTTTGACATAATGCACACAGTTTTAAGGTTAGTGCTCTTAAAGCCAAACCTACTATGAATAAAAATAAAATAAGAAATCTTGGTATCTTTGGGAGTAATAATAGTGAGGAGATTTCTGCTAACAGAATTATTATGGAGAATGAAACTTTTAATTTGTCCTTAGCTTTACAACTAGTATGGCCATTGCCCGAGCCCATACAATCTGTATGATTCTTATCTCTGAGCAATTTGATAGGGGCTTGTCTCCTCAAACTCTCTAACATAAGTGGGTCCCATTGAAAAATTCACCCTCTATCTGGTTGCAAGTGTGGAAGATGGTGAATAGTTAAAAAACATATTAAAATGGTAAAGGGAGGCTTTATCTGGGGAGAGGATGTGGATCCTGTTCTCTCTAATGTCAAAAGAGTGTAGGCTCCTTTTTGGGTGCCTTTGGGTAGCCTAGCAAGGATGTCCTTGGAGGAGACTGGTAGTTGGTGTGGGGGATTTGAAGACCCAAGGACCAGCGATATTAAAGCTTGGTATAAAATATCTATCCATTTGTGGGGACAACTTATTGTTTAAAAGCTTGAGGACAATATCTTTGAGTAGATCATTGTGTCTCTAAATCTGGCCGCGTGGAGCTGATAATCAAGGAGGGCATTCCACAAGGTTCCATGTTCTCAGGCTCATGAATGAACAGTTTGGGATGTGAAATGAGTAGCTTGATTTATATCTGGTCGGCCAAAGGAGATGAGCACACACTTGGTTAAGAAGGAAGTTACAGCCCTAATTGGTTTGGTTCAGTGGATAGAACGTTGGTCTGCAAACTGAAAGGTCCCAGGTTCGATTCTGGTCAAAGGCATGTACCTTGGTTGCGAGCACATCCCCAGTAGAAGGTGTGCAGGAGGCAGCTGATCCATGATTCTCTCTCATCAATGTTTCTCACTCTCTATCCTTCTCCCTTCCTTTCTGTAAAAAAATCAATAAAATATATTTTTAAAAAAGAAGAAGAAGAAGAAGGAAGTTACAAGGTAGCATCCAGCGTTTCTGGAGGGAGCAGCTAGCAGGACTCCAGAGAAAGTATCACTGATGGTGGTTGTGTACCTACCAGCACCAGCAGAGGGCAGCAGCGGCCTGATTAAACCAATTTGCCTTCTGAACAGGATCTGTCTTCCAGGGCGCATGTTCCCACCTGGGAGCCTTTGTTTGCCACCACTTTGACTAGAGCTGGGATGTCCCCATGCTGTATCCCCATTCAGTGAGTGCTGTTACTCCCCTAAGGTCTGGTGTAATATGGACCCTTTATGCTAGTAGGTATGGCATCTCTGGAGGATAGTTAGATCTAGTATTCTAGGAGGTAGACGGCCCACCTGGGAGAGAATGAGGAAGCAATTTCCAGCTTAAGGGCATTCCCTTGAGGTCCACTACAAGCAAGACTCAACCCATCCTGGTCCATGGTGGACGATTTAATAGATTTATGTAAGGTTTGAAAAATAATTTCTAAAGCATTTTTTTTTTTTGGATCCTAGTTTTATATATTCATTTTGTTTGTTTTGTTTTCTTTAAGAACTCCAACTATATCTCTAATTACAGGTAATAACATTTTTTTGTAGAATTCTGTTTCTTAGAATACTACGAAGAGTGGGATGTGTGTGTGTGTGTGTGTGTGTGTGTGTGTGGTATGTGTGTTTCATTACTCATTGCTCTTATGCGTTTGAGGGGAGAATATGGGGAGAGAATCAGATTCAAGCAAACACTATTTCCTTCAGAGCCAAAGTTCTCTTGTGTATCATTCTTTACCACTAAAGAGCTAACATTTTCCTATTGCTCAATAATGCACAGTGCTAGTAAAGATGGATTTTTAGCAGGGGCTTTAATGTGATAAAACCTATTGTACTGTCACTTTAAAAATATACATATTTTTTATTGCTTCTGTAGAGAGAAGGGAAAGGGATAGAGAAATAGAAAGCTTGATGAGAGAGAAACATCATCAACAAGCTGCCTCCTACACAGCCCGGGCATGTGGCATATGTCCTAATGAGGAGTTGAACTAGTGGCCTCCTGGTTCCTGGGTTGATGCTTAACCACTGAGCATACTGGCCGGACTATTGTCACCTTTTATTTATTTAATGTCTAAGTACTTGTTGAGACTGTCTACAGTAAAACTAAAATTATTTAGGAATACAAATACGTTTCTTTAGAACTAAATAGACTTGCTATCATTAAAATATATCAGAAGCAGCAAAAAGGCAAAACAAAATGCCATATGCAAATTCCTATTTTCATATGTTAATCAAAAAATCATGCCACAATTATTTCCCATCTCATTTCCAGTCGCAATTTCCTCTTTGAATAAGAGGGCTTTGAACTAGATGATCACTCAACAACTGTACTTTAATGCTTAATACCTTTAATTGCTTTTTATTTCCAAATTGCTTTTTGTTCCCGTTTCATGATTTGAATATTCTCTTTTCACTTTTTTGATATTATACAAATAAATACATGCACACACCCGCACACCTAGACATGCACACATGTTACTTCTGTGTTTTTGGTTTTTTTATTGGTGACTTACTTTCTTCAGCATCTTTCACTGTGATTGTTTTTCTTACTCATATGTTCATTTCTAATGTTCATGGATTTTTCTTTAGCTAATAATAGCTAACTGGAGCTAGAAGAGGGGTAAAAATATAAGTCCTGTGTTGTGTTCTTTTAATTAAAATCGCAGCACTATTTTGAAACTTTTGTTTGACTGCAATTTACTATGGAAAACATATTTTCATAAAATGTTTTAATAAAGTAGCAATACTTGTATTTACTAAAAAATGTTTATTGAATGCCTTTAAAATACCAGGTATTGATGCAATCTGACTTTCTGGGTATCAAGATTGAGCAAAAACAGATGAACATTTGTGTTCTTATGGGGTAAACATTTTACAAAGTTAAATTAACATACACATACACATTTGAAAAGTAAAACATAAATATTTCATGAAAAAAATACTCATGGTCACTCATGTGATACACTTGCTGTCTCAATTCACTCTCATTTTACCTAAGCACATTCATTGTGGCCCACTAAGTGGTTTTGTGAACTATAAATAAGATGTCTCACAGACTGGAAAACACCCTTTCAGTGAGG
The DNA here is from genome assembly GCA_011751065.1 of Lasiurus cinereus. Classification (NCBI taxonomy): domain Eukaryota; kingdom Metazoa; phylum Chordata; class Mammalia; order Chiroptera; family Vespertilionidae; genus Lasiurus; species Lasiurus cinereus. The sequence continues at coordinate 62,393,970 of JAAGEH010002531.1, forward strand.
GATGATAGATAACTTATCATCACCGCTATTCCAGGTACTACGTAACCCATAGACTGCAATTGTCTGTTGTAATTGTCAAGCAGTGTGAAAATGGTGCATGCTGGGAGGCAGATTGGGAGTAACTAACTGGAGGGAACACACAGACATACTTACTTTACTCATTGCTGGTACCTCCTTATCCAAACAGACTCCTATTCTTTATTATACGGCATTGGCTGTGCTTTCTTGTCTTCAGCGAGCCAACAAGTAGGCTAACTTTACTCTTGGTCGATTTGCAAAGGAACAAAGACACAAATGATATAATTTCCTGAGCCTGTCCTCCATCGTTATTGGGTGGCTTCTTGTCCACTCCCATATTTTGTGTTTTACCGAATACAGTGTAAGCAGATAAAAACAAAACAAAAACCACGATCTGGGAGAGGTTGGGAGAGGCAGCTGGGGCCTGGAGGAAGTAGGTATGAGACAGGACAAACTGAAAGGAGACAATGGAGGTGGCAGGCGTCTATGTGAGCAGGAAAGACTCAGAGTCCTCCAGGATGTGGTCTAACCCAGGGGCATGAGTCCTAGATGAAGTAGCCTGATAACTTAAAGATACATTTTTTTGAGACATGAAGGAGGGAGTGGCTTGCTCCTTGCCTAGGGGCACTCCAGCTGAGGTATACATACTTTACACTCTAGGATATTGAGACACTCAGTTTGGTCTCAGCCATCCGAGCTGCCGGCTCAGGGCACTCGGTCGGTTTTGACTGGCCTGCTTGGGTCCTCTCTGCATGTATCTCTTTTCTACAAATACATCCTTGCCTGCTTTTGCTGCCATTTTGTAGTCTCTTGTTCGAATTTCATTCCTAAAAGCATGACAAGAACTGAGGAACGCAGAGTACTGTCTCTGGCCAGAAGTTATCTCTGCAGAGACCACCTTCACCACTGCTGCATATGCAAGTATAATCCCCACACCAATTAACCTCTAGTCCATTTTCATCACTGCTGTGGGTCTCCATTTCTGTGGCATCCACAAAGTTTTATGTGAGCTATTGCTTTTTCATGAATATCATTTGTCATATTAAGGATGTTAGCTTGTAGACCTAGGTCACTGAAGGTGTTTATCGTGACTAGGTTTTGAATTTGGCAAATGCTTTTCCCACATTCATTAAGATGATACTGTTGATTTTATTCTTTATTCTGTTAATGCAGTAAATTACACCATTGATTTTGAATTTTGAATGCATTATCTAAATCATTTATATATGTGAACTCATTTAATTCCCATAACATCTCTGTGAGGGAAGTAGCCAAGGCCACATGGATAATTGTACAATAAGATTTGACACTGTAAATTTAACACTCGCATCTATGCTGTATTTAACAACACTAGTAATTTTTCTTTATCAGTCTCCAGCACACAACATCTATATTACAAATTAAATTATTAAGCTAAATATACAACAACATAGCAAAGGCCAAACGCTTTCTAAAATCCCCTCTAAGTCTGATTATTTGGGGAATTGAGGTATCCAATTTCAATGAGGGGGTGGGAGATGTGTGCAGGAGGCAGACAATTGATGTCCTCTCTCAATAGATATCACTCTCCCTTCCTCTCTCTCTCTCTCTCTAAAAAAACACACAAAACAACAACAACAAAAACAAACACATCAATACAAAAATCTTAAAAAAGAAAGAAACTAAGATAAAGACAACTATTTTATAAAGGGACATATTCATTTTCTCCATTAAAAGCAGACCATTATTTTAACTGATACAATATGCTAACATGATGGAAATTTACACTATTTTGAACATAAAAATTCAATCTCCAATGTTGTTGATTGATTCTTTTTAAACACGCAATATCGAGAGCCATCTTTCTGAAGATTTTTAAATTACATTTATTCTAAAATCTTCTATTTTCTACCTTCATTCTGTTTAATTCTCCTCGTTTAGTTTGTTGCTTTTGTCTCAAGGTAAAAGTGTTTTTCCAATATTTGGGTGACTTGTTTAAACTATGACTATCATCATCATTACTATTAAATCCTATTCCACTTCTCCTTTCCTGTGTTCTGTTCCCAGATGTGGCATAAAATGGACAGAATGTACCGCCAGTACTGAGAGGTCCATACCCGGGTCATTTCTTGGGGATATGAGCTGCTCCCTTGCTCCTGGTTATAATTAGCTCCCAAGAACATGTCTCTGTGTCTTCATTCCCTGGGCTGACACTCTGCTCCAGCTCAAGATTAAGTGCCACTAGTGCTGATTCTGAGCAGAAACTAGAGGAACTCAAGAGGTCTAACTGTTTCAAATCTATGCTCCCCATTAGTCTCCTTGGCAACGAACGTCTCCAAGTCCAATGCTACGTCTCGTGTGCATGGACTCAACCTGGCACGCTCCAATCTTTTTGCAGCAATTATGTGTTATCCGTGTTCCAGGAGTGGTTTCTTCACATTTGATATCTGCACATCCTAGGCATGTGCCCTGACCTGGAATCAAACCACAATCTACTGATTCATAGGTAGATGGGCACCTTTTAGTTTCTTGAGGCATCCTTTCAGGTGTGTGCCTAAATACTGTCAAAATAATATTGGTTGAATAAGAGAAAGGAATGGACTTTCTTTGCAATACAATATTAATGCACTCAACAAAATTTTCTTTTGAACTTTCATTTTGTTTTAAGACTGTGTATGCTTAATTAAAATTAATAAAACCTTGTTCATGTCATTGATTTTTTTATGTGAAAATTAACCAAAGGTACAATGGAATATTAAATTTTTTATTGTCACCTAGATTCTGTCTTTACCTATTGTGTATGTGGAATTCATATCCCAACTTGCATTTTTTAATATGATTTTGATATTAATTTACCTCTTGCTAAGTATAAATTCCTTGAAAATAGGCACCATTTTCATTTGTGTTTTCTTCACAGAAATTGTTTATGAGATCCAGGATGTAGTATATATATTCATATATTTATGAATAAATGAATAAAATATTATTTACAAACTTCTTTAAAATAGTTTATTCTGTGGGAATGATGCAACTTTGAAAAAATGATTCTTTAAAAGAGCAATTACCTTATTGTGCTAATTTGTTTCTCAAACCAGTGGGGGGAAAAAGTGTTAAAATAAAATCAATTATAAAATCTGCTTCAATTGGGAAGTGTTCAGGAAGTAGACTATTTCAATATGATTTTCAAAGAGCAAATAGAAAATTACTTCTTTTTTGTCACTGTGTTCTTTTATTCCTCATTTCTCCCACATATATGACATTATCAGGGAAGAATGTTTTTTTGAAATTATTAGGAGATTGTCTGACATCTAGTGGACACTCACTAAATGCTTGTTGAATGATGTTATGAAAATACAAAAGAGAAAGAAATGAGGACAATGTCAACAAAGTATGTAAAGGATGTTAAAATACCCAAGACTGTGGCTGAGATAGGTAGAAGGGGCTAAATCTGGGATACTTCTTCGAAACACTCTTTGAGATCATTCTCCTAGATGCGAACACTACTCTCCTGAAATTTTAAAACTAACAGGGGATTCAGAATAAGGCATGCTAATCCAAATACCCACATGCATATTAAAAATAAGATAAATTAATAAACAAAACATGTTTAGGATTAAGTGGGTAAAATAACTTAATTATAAATTGTAATTTATCCAGACAACTTGATATAATAGAGAAAATGTGAGGTGTGATCTGCATTGATTATAATTTGTATTTCACAGACTGTTATTGAATTAGCAATTCTCTGTTTACTTAAAGATTTAAAATCAAGAATACTCATGCTACACAATGAATCAGTGAAAGAATAGGAGAATAATAAAACATTTTATCCAGAACAATAGATTAGGTCAAATGTAACTAGTTTAATAAATGTATGTCTGTGCATTTTTATTATTTACAATTGAATTTTTTATAAAAGTTAGTGAGCATTCTATTACTCTGTCTTGGATTTTATTTTTTAAGTATGTTTTTATTAATTTCAGACAGAATAAGGAAGATGGAAAGAGAAATAGAAACATCAATTATGAGAGAGAATCATTGATCCACTGCCTCCTGAACACCTCCTACTGGGAATTGAGCCCACAACTTGGGCATGTTCCCTGATTGGGAATCAAACCAGTGACTCGTGGTTCCTGCTCAACTGCTGAGCCACACCTGGTTGGACTCTTTTATGGATTTTTATATGCCAACATTATTCAAATTTAAAGCCTTTGTAGGAGATACTTGTATGCATACATCCAATGTGTCTTCATTGTTCAAAGGCACTGCTTATCCATTCATTTTTGGCCTGAAACCATATCCTATATAAAATAAAGAGCTAATATGCAAATGGTTGTCATGCCCTCACACCCTCACAATGTAATGGCTCAGACACTCAACACGGGAGAGAGGAATGGGGTCCAGTTAGGCTGGGATCCAGGAGAGGGAGAAGCCACATACCCTGTGGTATGGGCACCTGTGGCTGCAGCCCAGGTGAAGCCAGCCTGGACCCTGGGTGCCTGCAACTGGCTGGAGGAGTGAATCATGGATCCCAGGCGTGGGGCAAGGTGGAAGTGGTTAGGGGCAATCAGGCCAGTAGAGGAGCAGTTAGGGACAATCAGGCAAGTAGGCAGAGTGGTTAGGGGCAATGAAGCAGGCAGGCAGAGTGGTTAAGGGTGATCAGGCAGACAGGCAAGAGAGCAGTTAGGAGCCAGCGGTCCTGGATTGCAAGAGGCAGTCGGACATCGCCTAAGGGGTCCTGGATTAGAGAGGGTGCAGGCTGTGCTGAGGGACCCCTTCCCCCATGCACAAATTTCCTGCACTGGGCCTCTAGTACAGATATAAACATGATTAAGAAAGTGGCTCTATCTGAGAGGAGGAGACATATTGTGTTCAATTACTTCATTGGTGGGTTTACTTAGTGTGCAACCTGCAAAGCACAATTTTGCTGGACACCTATATACCCCTGAAAGAATCTGATCTCCTCATGATGTGGCCCAGTGCCACAGAGGCAGGTGGAATTTCAGAGCCTTAAGCATGAATATAAGAATCAGTTTTCATGTGGACTTTGTCTTTCTTCAGAGAAAATTCATGTACTATAGAGTTAGAGTAGAGTATGTACTTCTAAAGTTGCCATAATCAACTAAATTTTAGTTATTAATTGAAATTAATTAACTATATAATAAAAGCATAGAATGCTAATTAGACCAGACAGCCAAAAGACCTTCTGGGTGTCATTCCCGACATCCTTCCAGATGAAGCCGCCATGGCAGGGCTGAGGCAGAGGCTGTTAGGGGTAATCAGGCAGGCAGATGAGTAGTTAGGCATGTCAGGCAGGCAGAGTGGTTAGGGGCGATCAGGTAAGTAGGCAAGTGAGTGATGAGGAGCCAGCAGTCCTGGATACAACAGGGGACTGGGTCTAAACCAGCAGTCAGACATCCCATGAGGAGCCCTGGATTGTGAGAAGGTACAGGCTGGGCAGACCGACCCCCCTCCATGAATGAATTTCATGCACTGAGCCTCTAGTTTGATCATAAAATTTTGAATTATAAAACAATCTATACTAAGAAAAGGGTAATATGCTAATTATACTGGATAGTCTGGATGTCTTCTAGACATCATTCTGGACATCCTTCTGACAAAGCTGGGGCCCAGGTGAAGGCACCCAGGGTCCCAGGTGCCTGCCTGGACAAAACTGCCTGGGTTCCTGGGTGCCTGTGGTTGACTGAAGGAGGGAAGCCTGGGTTTCAGGTGCAGGGGCTGAGACAGAGGTGTTTAGGGGCAGTCAGGCAGGAAGGTAGAGGTGGTAGGGGCAATCAGGCAGGTAGGCAGATTGATTTGGGGTGATTAGGCAGGCAGGCAGGTGAGTATTTATGAGCCAATGTTTCCAGATTGTGAGAGTGATGTCCAACTGCCAGTTGGACATCCCCAAAGGGTCCTGGATTGTGAGAGGATTCAGGCTGGGCTGAGGGAAACCCCCTCCCATGCACAAATTTCATGCACTGGGCCTCCAGTATTATATAACTACATGAAAATATTAGAGTCACATGATTTTTCCAAATGAAAGAAATCAAATGAAAAAACACATGGGTTAGATGCCCCCAATAAAGGGAAATACCAAAGGCTAATTTGTTTATCTATTTCAATATAAGGTAAAATAAAGCCTTCTATAAAGCAGAATTTATTCAGAAATGTAATACATACTGATTCTCTCCCCCTTTAATTATTTTTAGACTGAGTTCAAGTTACATAATAATTAGCATTGGCATGTATTAATAGCACTTTTTTCTAGCTTATCTAACCATTTGAATATATAGGCTTAAGAATGCTATGTAATTTGGAGTCAATGAGTCCAGGGACAATATTTTACAAAGCCAGCTCTGTTTTACAGAGTAGTCCACCTATGGTTTCATACTTAGGCTGGCTAGTTAGAAAGATCCATAAAACTATCATAATAGCTTATACTCCTGATCAAACATGTTTATTTACATTATTAAAATGAGGGAGATTGATCTTCATTAATTCAGCAAAAATATACTGCCCAATGCTGGGAAGCAGGCCCTTGGTTAGTTGTGCCCTCATCTCAAGATCACTGTGGAGTGTGACAACTTAAAGTGAGTCCTGGAAACTCACTGAGGCTTCCAAAGCAAGACACCATACCATCTCAACTTAAGGGAGAAGTTGAGTGTTATGAGTGGATAAATGCGGAAAGATTTTTCACACTGCAGGGGTGACATTTGAAAAGGAAGGAGGCAGGAAACAATGATTATTATTTCATCAAAGATTTTCACTCAGGGGGTAGGCAGCATGTTGATCTTTGCATAATGGCTTGCAGGATTAAACTTATCTGATCCAAAATATATAATTTTTCATCCTCCACAATCATTCCTTCTCAGAATGTCTCTACCAGCCACTCATTGATTCAAAACAGACCATAGGAAACAAGTTCACGTACACTCTTCTTTCTCATTCACCACCCATAGACATAGCTCTCACAGGGATCCTTTCTTCTCCATATCTACTTCTGTTAGGAGACGGTTTGGCATATAGGTGACACATTTTCAGTATGGAGTCAGATATTCAAGGGTTAGAATGCCAACCTCACCTTCCACTGGCTCTAGGACATTTCACAGATGATCATTGACCCAGACTCAATCTAGGTTGCATGGACCCTACTGTGATGGTAATTATAGTGTCCACTTGTCTAGGCTATGGTGCCCAGCTGCTTGCTCAAATACCAGTCTAGATGTTGCTGCAAAGTGTTTTTTTCTAAATGTGTTTAAAATTTACAATCAGTAGAGTTTGAGGAAAGTAGACTATCCTCTCTCTTGTGAAGGCCAATCAGCTAAAGGCTTTAAGAGGAGAAACTGAACATGGGTGATTCAGTGATTGACCTATGAACCAATAAGTCATGGTTTGATTCCCCATCAGGGCACATGGCCAGGTTGTGGGCTCAATCTTCCAGTGTGGGGCATGCAGGAGGCAGCCAATCAATGATTCTTTTTCATTATTGATGTTTCTCTCTCTTTTCCTTTCCCTTCCGCTCTGGAAACTCTCTCTCTCTCTCTCTCTCTCTCTCTCTCTCTCTCTCTC
>JAAGEH010002531.1:62401548-62510381 GCA_011751065.1 Lasiurus cinereus
ATATATATATATCCTGAAAGAGAAGGAAAGGAATTCTTCCAGAAGACTAATGTAGAAATTCTGCCTATATTTCTTGCCTGCCAACTAGCCTACAGATTTCATACTTCTAGCCCCCACAATCATGGGAGCCAATTCTTTAAAATCTCTTTCTCTCTCATTCTGAGGCACTAAATAAATTTAGATAATGTTCTTGTTTTTATGTTCTATAGACTGGATAGAAAGAAGTTCCCCAGCCGGCAGTGTCTTTCTCTGCCAATGAGCCCTCCACCCAGCTTCTGGAATGATCTATAAAGTCCTAATATTAATAATAAAAGCAAAAACATTGATAACTGAAATTTGACTAGAATTAGGTACTATGTTTACTACCTAACTTTTTTTTATTTTACTTAAACCTGACAAACTCATCAAAGATGTATTTATTTATCCCCATGTTTCAAATATGAAAATCAAGCCTTACAAAGGTCAAGTAATTCGTCTGAGGTGAAACAGTCATTGCTGTAGAAGCTGAATTCAACCTAAGTTCTTCCATCACAAGGTTAACATTTAAAAGTTTTTTCCAGCTAAGGCACCTGGTTCACATCCTCGCTTTCCTTTTCCTCAGTAACACTTTGCTCATTCTGCCTAAAAAATCCATGCACTTTAGGATTGTTTGTATCTTTTCCCTATTTCCTACCTGGTACTTCTGGCAAACTGTTCAAGCACTGCAGGATCCTGTAAAAGCAGCTTTCTCTGGGAAAGCTCCCCTGCCAACCAATCGACCTGAAGACAGCGTGGGTCCTGCTCCTCTGTGTCAGGGAATTACACACACACTCACACACACACACTCACACACACTCACACACACACACACACACTCACACACACTCACACACATACACTCACACGCTCACACACACACACACTCACACATATACACTCACATACACACTCACACACACACATACACACTCACACATACACTCACACACTCACACACACACACACTCACACATACACACACACATACACTCAAACACTCACACACACACACACTCACATACACACACATACATACACACACATACACTCACACACTCATATACACACTCACACACACACTCATACACTCACACACACACACTCACACACACACACTCATACACACACTCACATACACATTCACACACACACACATACACACCCTCACACACTCACACACATACACTCACACACTCATACACACACACTCACACACACTCATACACACTCACACACACACTCATACACTCACACACACACACATACACACTCACACACATACACTCATACACTCATACACACACACTCACACACTCATACACTCACACACACACAATTCACATACACACACATACACACACATTCACATATGCACACATCACACACACAACTCACACATACATACATAAACACAACTTACACACATACATACACACACAACTCACACACATACACACACATGGCTCACTCAAATACACTCATACACCCTCACACACACACACACTCACACACTCACTCACACACTCACACACACACTCAAACACTCATACACACTCACACACATTCTCACCCCCACCCCCCACACACACACAAACACTCACCTCTATTATAGCACTTGTTATACTCTGCCTTGACTATTTAGCCTAATTCTTAGGAATCTATAATATATGAAGTCAAAACAAGGACATGCCCTATTTTTCTTTCTGTTCAGTTATCTAGCTGAATATCTGACACATGGAATGAATATTTGAGAAATGAATGCATGAATGAAGTGAGTTTGAGTATAAAAACTTTTTTAAAAACGCCAGCAATATAGTGATTAATAAAATATTAATTGATTTTTAGCATATCAACTAAGAATGTTAATAAGAACTAGATTAAAGTGAGATAAAATATATGTTCTTGATTAAATTATATATTTTTTGAATTTATAGATTTTGAAAAATAAAGAGAGAAAGAAGCTAACTCATGATTTAAATTGATCAGACATTCTAGAACTTTTGAAATCCACAAGATAATTATACAAATTTCTACATAGTTTTATATCTCTGACCCACAGGTCAAAAAGAGAGAAAAATAAAACTTTCTAACTTCAGGCAAAACTAAGCATCCCACTAATTGCTAGAAGTAATTTATATTATATAAGCATAAAATTCTGCTACTAATGAACTACTTTATGTATGCCTAATTATTCCAAAAACATGTAAATGGATTTATGCAAATTCAAGGACTCTCAAAAAGTTATAAAAGAACATCAGACTATAAAGTTATCAAACAGAACATCAGACTATAAAGTCTGACGATTTTGCTTATTTCTTCATGTGATACAAATTAAAACAATCTTGCATGTGAAAAACAGGATTTCTTTTTTATTATGAATGTGCATAGTAATTTGAGATCCTGCAGACAAATAAATTTAAATTTCCTTTTAACTCCAATTCATTAGTCAAAGCACAAGTCCATAGAACAGCTAACATAAAAGAAAGTTCTATGGGGTATTATCAATAACATGCTTTTTAAAAAGTTTTAATTTTGAAAATCTCAGGTTTAGTCTCTGACCTTTTTTTAGTATTTCTGGGCTTAAAGACACACTATATGTTTAATATACCCCTAACTTTAAATAGGTAATGTGAGGATGAGAATAATTTTTTTTTTCAAATCTCACAGAGCTGACAGGAATGTCAAATATATTAATCCCCATGAAAGTGTTTTAAAAATAATAAAACATTGCATTTATATCGTTAATTCTATGTTTTGTTTTGTTTTTGAGAAAAATGGGAGATTACTTCAGAACACAAAGGGAAAAATAAGAATGAAAAAAGAACATTTAATGACTGTTTGATGTTTCTGGAAAATGTGGTTTGCTTTTTTCTTTTAAACTCTGGTTTAGAAGTTCATCCTATGCTAGATTTTTAGAACAGTAGTGTGAAATACATGCTTGAGGAAAGACTTTTTGGAAAGAGAACAAGTTATACATTCCTCAGATTGGCTGCTTCAATCCAAATATCAATAACTCTGCAGAGCACTGAGGCTGAAGCAGTACATTTTAAAGGAGTCCCAATCAAGGAACAAGACCCAAGGTGTGCAAACCATTTGTGTGGAGAAAGACAAGGTCTCAAAGGAGTCTTCCTGTCAATTTCAGAGACACGAGGTGGCATTGAGTTAGGTTGTCTCAGATGATTCTTGAATAGAGCTGAAAAGAGAATCTTTCATTCTGGCTCTCAAAGCAGAGACCTGCTTATTCTTTATATGTGTGTGTGTGTGTGTGTGTGTGTGTAAATTTCTTTTTTGTTAATCCTCAATCAAGAATATTTTTCCACTGATTTTTTAAAGAGAGAGTGGAAGGGAGAGGGAGAGATAGAGAGAAACATTGATGTGAGAAAGACACATTGATTGGTTGCCTCCTGCACACACCCCAACCAGGGACAGGAAACTTGCAACCAAGATATGTGTTCTTGACTGGACTTTAATCTGGGACCCTTCAGTCCATGGCCCGACACTCTATCCACTGAACCAAACTGGCTAGGACTAGAATATATTTTAATTGATTTCACGGAAGAATGGAGAAGGAGAGACAGAGGGGGGAAGGGAAAAGGAGAGAGAGAGGGAGAGAGAGAGAGGGAGAGAGAGAGAGAGGGAGAGAGAGAGAGAGAGAGAGAGAGAGAGAGAGAAGCATCAGTGATGAGAGAATCCTTGATTGGCTGTCTCCTGCACATACCACATAGAAGATTGAACCTGAGACCTAAGCATATGCCCTTGACAGGAAATAACCTGGGACCCTTCAGTCCACAAGCTGACCCTCTATCCACAAAGCCAGACCAACTAGGGTAAACTCCCTCTGATTTCAGTGTCTGTAATAAGCACTAATAGTACTTTCATAATAAGAAAGGTATTCTTATAAATGAACTTATGGTAAGAGAGGCACTATATGACAATGAGGTATTATCAAAAGGAAAGCCAGTTTCTCTTGATGTTTATGGCTAAGAATTCCTGCACTACATAAATTTTGAAACACTGTACATTGCTCGTATGTAGTTATAACTATTTAATATATATGAAATTATGTTATATCCTTCTTAAAAATGTTCCTATATAAACTTTAGGTTATTTTTATTACTAATTTTAAAACAAATTACATTTAAGAATTTTATAATAGTGTGGTGATTGAGGGGATAAAGAGGTTGGGAGATATGAAGGAAGATATAGGGAGATAAATGGTCATAGATAGAGACTTACTTGGGGTGGCAAACACATTATAAGGTGTAATGGTAGTGTCCTGTAAAATTGTGCACTGTATAATTTTGTTAACCAGTGTCACCAAAATAAATTCAATGAAAAAAAATTGAAAATTTTATAATATTTATTTTCCCAAAAATCTCAGGAGTTTAATGATTATAAAGTGATCCATGAACAAATATAGGATTTAAATAAAATTCAAAATAAGGCTAAGCTTTCAATTGTATTATAGAAGCTCAGATGTACACATTATATTAATAATAATAAATATTAAGAAGAGAAGATTATGTGATGATAAAGAAGAAAAAGGGGATGCAGAAGGGTGAACTCCAGTCTTCAGGACTAGGCTGAGACTTCTCTTCCCTGATCTTTTACACATTGGTACATGCTACTATATACCCACTAGTACATGTTCCACTGCACTGTATTTGCTTATTTTATTGTCTATTTTCTCCATTGCAGTGTTAGCTGGAAGCAAAGGTTCTCATCTTGATGGCCCAAGTTGCATGCTCAAGATGCAACACACTGTTTGACATACTGGAAATAATCTATCAAGATTTTAAAATTAATTACTCTGGAAGATGAGCAACCAAGCAAAAGTGGAGTGGGTCAGAATAAGAGAAAAAGAAAAAAAATAAGATATTTGATATTATATATAATAATAAAAACATAATATGTTCATTAGACTGACGTCCTTCTGGACGTCCCTCCGGATGACCTTCCAAACAAAGCCAGGGTTATGAGGAAAGCCTGAGTTCCAGATGCCAGAGGGAAGCTGGTGCTGGCAGCTGGGGGAAGGAAGGCCTATTCTTGCATGATTTTCTTGCAGCCAGCCTCTAGTTTTTAAGTAAAATTACCGATTAATGATGTGAACATTTATTTTTCTTGTGGGACCCAGTACACAAATTGGTGCACCTTGAAAGAAACTGTGGGCTATGAGGCTGCAGTAGGCACAGGAGCAGGTCTCAGCCCATCCTCTGCGCCCCCACCCTGCCCCTCCCACTGCAACCCCTGGTCCCCTGTCTGCCCGCAGTTCTGTTCCTCCCACTGCTGTTCCCATGCACTGACAGCACTGCCCCCACTCGCATCTGCTGATGAGGCAGAGTGATTGGGGCTGGTGCCAGCAGTGGGTAAGAGTGGGACTGGTGCTGTCAGCAGCTGCTGCCCTGATTGCCCCTCAGGAGCAGGGGGAAGTGGAGAAGCCCTTAGAGGCTATCAGTGCCCACAGCTGCCGCTCATACCCACTCATGGTGCTGAGTGATAGGGACCAGTGCCAGACATCAGCAGCAGGTACAAGCAGAAGCTCTGGTGCTGGCTGCAGGTGTGAACGGGGCCAGTGCCAGAAGAAAGTGTGAATGTGGGTGGGATCATGGCACACAGGAGCAAAGAATTTTCAGTAACTCCCAGAGGTTCTCCCCGATGACAGCGACTGGCTCCCCACCTTAGTCTGGTGCCCTGCCTCGGTCTGGCACCCCTTCTCACCTGTTCCACCATCCTGCTGCTGCCAATGCCTGACATGTTCCCTACACGCCCCCTGGTGGTCAGCATATGTCATAGTGACTGGTTTTTCGGTGGTTCTGGTGGTTCCACCATTTGGTCTATTTGCATATTAGTCTTTTATTATGTAGGATTGGGTGTTTAATCTAAAGCAGTGTTTTTGTTTGGTATAGATATAGGTATTTGAGAGGTCTGTAAAAATATTCAGAGATGTTTAATAAAGTTTCTCGAAACAAATTGACATAGCAGAAAGTAAAGGAAGATCTAATATCTTGTAAATTTATACCATGTAGAAAATATAATTCATTATTTTAGCAATATAGATGTCCCTCCATCTACAATTATATCATTATTTTTAGAAGTTGAAACACAAAATACTTTTTTTTAAATGTTTTTATTGATTTCAGAGAGGAAGGGAGAAAGAGAAAGAACCATCAATAATAAGAAAGAATCATTGATGGGTTGTCTCCTGCACACCCCCCAGTAGGGATTGAGCCCACAGCACAGACATGTGCCCTGAGCGGAATGGAACCATGACTTCCTGTTTCATAGGTTGACACTTAACCACTGAGCCATATCAATTAGGCATTTTTCAGCTCTCCAGAAAAGAAATAAGAGAGCAAATAGCAAGACAACAAGAGGATCAATGAAATACTAATAGAAAAACACATTCCAAATGAGCACACTTAAGAGTAATGAGTGGTGAGTGGAAGTCACTGATGTGATAGCTTGTTATGTAAGGGCAAAACATATTAGTGTCAAATGTTAAAATAAATGAAGTACCACAAATTCTCCATGAAAACCTGTTAAGAAATGCAACGCAAATATTTTACTTTTTCTGATTGTATAGTCAGAAAAAAGTTTGTTGATTATGGTGGTGAGAAACATTGAAGCAAGAGAAACTTTCAATTAGTCATGAGTTGCCTGAGAGGTTTTGCTTGATTAGGATAATGGATCTGTTTCATTTTAGGTCTGTACTGTTAGGTAATGGGAAATTACTGCTTGAGATATGCGCTTTGTGCCAATTCCAATACACCAAGAGCAGAGTGGTTGTAAATTTCAGAAAAAAATCTATTCTGGAGCACCACTGGAAAAATTACAATAAGGCTGATGAAGGTTAAACAGACCATATCTTTTAGATGAAACTACAAATCTATAGCAAGTTCAAGCCAATAAAAACAAGTTATATCTCTGATTGAAAAAAGCCTCTTTAGGATTATTGCAAAGGATAAAATCTTTTTAAAAAGTGATTAAATCCATGACCTAATGAGAACTTATTTTCTGTGGCACTTACTGTATCTGAATGTGTTTTATTCTGTGTGTGTTCTTTTATGCTTACATTTAACTACGTGTGTGTTTTATTTATTTTTTAATAAAGTTCTTAAAAAATGATTGAGCTTAGTATTTCCTTGGCTTACAACATCTATATCATAACCTTGCATGTAGTAATCACAAAATATTTCAATTGTAATAGTGTCTGTTAAAAATATTATTAATAGCCGAAACCGGTTTGGCTCAGTGGATAGAGTGTCGGCCAATGGACTGAAAGGTCCCAGGTTCAATTCCGGTCAAGGGCATGTACCTTGGTTGCGAACACATCCTCAGTCAGTGGTGTGCAGGAGGCAGCTGATTGATGTTTCTCATTGATGTTTCTAACTCTCTATCCCTCTCCCTTACTCTCTGTAAAAAAAATCAATAAAATATATTTTAAAAATATATATTATTAATAAAGTAAGCAGAAAGTCAGCTGGGCAGAAGAAACTTCTCCAGATATTCCAGCATTAGAGAATAAGCAAGAGCACATTTTGTTTTGCTTTTAAAGGCATGTAATAGGAAGAAATCTTCCTGGGAAAGATACTGATTACCATTATGTGTTAATTGGCACGTGTAATGCTACAGCGGGATTTGTTTTCTCATTTTATTTGATCCTGTGGTTTTATTTGAGATGTACCTTTACTTCTGCTTTCTATCTCCTACCTAATTCTCAAGTAGTTTGTTTTATGTCTTTTTAAGGTAACTCTCTATAGTGTTTTTATATGTCTTACGATAACTTTTGTTCCCTGTTCTATTTTCAAGGATGTTTGTATAGCAAAGAGCTTTGGAGGATAGAAATAGTGTTCCCCTTTGGGGACAGAGGACAGATGATGAGTCTGAGAAGGATAATGTCTCCATCTGGAGCAAAGTTGGTCAGGTTTGTTAGTTACCATCTCATAAAATGTTTTTTGTTGTTTTATTTTTTTATAGACTTAGAACTCCTCACCTGTTGCACAGCTCCCCTGTAGGGGTACAAGTGGAAGCCAATGCAAATATAAATTCATGATGCCTACCATTCAGTGAATCATAAAGTAGTCCTGTAGCCCAGGAATCTCATGTGGTCTGCCAGAATCTGAAACTGTGGCAGATTATAGTTCTTTACACATTTGTAACGGCACATTCTTTTATTTTGAGGAATGGCACAAGGAGAACACAGAGTATATGTATGTCTTGCAAACACATTGGTAAAAAGCAGAAGTAATAGCCTTTTGAATGTGATTAGAAGAATAGATTTATTTTCAATATATCAAGAAATTCCTCTTTGAGTAAGAAAATTCTTTGTCTAAAAAAAAAGTACAAAAGAGAACATTTGTGACACTTTCAAAAATAAAGATAAAATAAAAAAAACATATTTTGATAATATCCAAAAAGTAAAAAAAAAAGTAGTTGTTTTGGATAAACAATAAATGTATCTACTTTTTGGGGGGATAATGTGTGTCAATGAATAAACATGAATTACCTTCTATTTTTGTAAGAAGTTGAGGGGTGTTCTTAGGAAATCTAAGCTAAGATTTAACTGTGATCATCCTGCAGAACTTGTTTTTGTTTTTTTAGATAACATTAAAATAAAATTTTAAATGTCCATTATTTCCACATTTTGATCAAAAATCTGGGAAGGATTCCCTTTCTCAGTCAAAACTATCTGAGCAGCCCAGCTAGTGTAGCTCAGTGGTTGAATGTTGACCCAGGAACCAAGAAATCACAGGTTCAATTACTGGTCAGAACACATGTCCAGGTTGCAGGATGGATCCCCAATAGGAGGCAGCCAATTGACAACGTTTCTAATCTCATCGATATTTCTATCTCTCTATTCCTTTCCCTTCCTCTATCTCTAAAAATCAATAAAAACATTTTAAAAAACAGTATCTGAATATTGGTTATTGTCATCTCTTCTGTCCCCAACCACATTCATTATGGAGGTGAATGTCTGGACTATGAGAGCTTTCTGATTTCTTCTGTCTCATTGACCTCTGTTTTTTTCTGATTTACCTATTAAAATACATTGGGGACATTTTATACTGAAAGAGCCATACTAGAATTTAAAAATGAAAATCTAAATTCACAGTGATTTATGATAAAAAGCAGCTTATGTTTTGTTGTTTTATATAGTCAGTGGGCTTCTGTGACTATTTTATGCATCACAGCATTCTGTCTAATCTGTGTGAGGTATAATTCATATTGAATGAACCTAGAATATGATGTATATTTTTTAATGATCCTGGTCTTTTTTCTTGATTTTCTCTTATAATTAAACAATCAAATGATTGCCCTCTAATTTGTCATCACACATTAATCTTATTTTAGTACATAATCAACAAAGTCTTTTATTTATGTAGATACAAATATATGAGGTAGTCATCAACTAATTTTTCTGCAGTGAATCTAAGTGAAGATTCTATTCCAGAATTTCCAACTCCCTTTAACTCATCCTGAGCATTTAAATTTGTTTCTCAACTTTAAATATATTCCTTTCCTCTCCAACCAAAATGAGGTAAATGTCAGACTTTGGATTCAATTTAAATTTACACCAAGCTCTTTCATCTCAAATGCACACATCTCATCGGTGGTTGCTTATCATTGAGATGACTGAAAGCAATTGCTTTAAGTGCCTAACTCAATATATCTACATCCATCTGTAGAACTTCGGTGCCACACTCATATATATCACCTTGCTCCCTGCCTCTGCGATTTTCTCTATGGAGAATATAAGTCTCATAAGACATACTCTTGGCATTTGTCTTGAGTTACTGTATTAACCTAACCCTGCTGCCTTCCCTCACAAGATTGAATAAAGAAATTACAGTCAAGTGTCAAAAAATGAAGAGTTGGGAAAAGAATAATGACATACTGAGTATTTGTTTTACAAATGAAAGCTAATATACACTTCTGAAGAAAAGATGTTTGAGCAGACTTTATTTTCTTAAGTACCAAAATGTTTTTCTTG
This sequence comes from Lasiurus cinereus, assembly GCA_011751065.1. Classification (NCBI taxonomy): domain Eukaryota; kingdom Metazoa; phylum Chordata; class Mammalia; order Chiroptera; family Vespertilionidae; genus Lasiurus; species Lasiurus cinereus. The sequence goes on from JAAGEH010002531.1 coordinate 62,411,558, forward strand.
TCCACTAATCAACTTTCTTGGTCAAGTGCAGCTGGCCCAAGATAATTTATATGTTTAATTTTTATCTGTAAGAATATAAGAGGGAGAATGCACAAAATAAGTAATGAGCAAAATTCTCCTAGAATAATGAATCAATTTCTATGTGTGAATACAAATGTCAAAATAGTTTTCACCTTAACAATATTATGGATTGATATTGTCACAGTAGTCTGGCTGTGTTTTTTAAAAGATAACCATAGCAAATTTAAATAGGTCAAATTTCTCCCCAGGCACAGGGACTTCCACCATGTAACATTCTCAGTAGTCTGTGAAATAATCATGGATTCTGGTTCAAAATAGAGAGAAGTGAAATGAGTTACTTTCAAATTGTTTATTTCTTTTCAATACATTCCAGTACTCTACTATGAAAAAGTTTCCCAAAAGTCTGTAAAGAGTACACAAAATGTTGTTGTGCTTATAGAATATCATTATTTGCTATTTTTAAAATAAGAATTGCATTAGCTTAATAACTAATTTCAAATTTGGAGAGTGCTCTCATAAGTTTCAACATTGAAAATTATTTTTATACGAGTGACTTAGGTGTAAACAGATGTCATTAAATCTTCCTGTAAATCAGTTCCAAGTAAGGTGGCATTTACTGTGATGTTACATGTTGAACTATTTCCAAACATTATTTACTAAAATTGACACACTATCATTTAGGCATATCTTGGCACTAGTGTCTTAGGTAAAGTAACATTTCTTACCCCCAAGGTAAGGGGACCAGGACCCACCTGCAGTGGGACCAGGTGAGGCCTCTGCGGGTTTGGGAGCTGTTCTGCCTTGTGCTCCCAGGAAAGGTCCAGAAATCTCCCTTTCTGAGGGAGCACCTCGTCTCCTGTCCTGTGCCCAGCTCCTTGAGTTTGGGAAAGGCCCACGTACAAGTCTTTAGCTGCATTTGGGGTGATGGTGGGACTGCAAGCGCCCCTGAGTTGGGTGAGGCAGCTTCATTCATAGCAGTGAACTTGCTTCCCTGCTTCTTTCTTCCAGCCATACAATGTCTTCATCAATAAAATGCAGAAAAGTTATTCTGTCAGCTGTCCTGTCAAGACTCTATTTCTTCCAGACAGTGTCGCTCAGTGGTTGAGCATCCACTTATGAACCAGGAAGTCACACTTCAGTTCCCAATCAGTGGAACACCCAATGTAAGGCTGGCAGGGGTCAGCCAATCAATGATTCTCTCTCATCATTGATATTTCTATCTCTGTCTCCCTCTCTATTCCTCTCAGAAATCAATAAAAGACATTGGGGCGGGGGGGGGGGGGGAAGAGACTCTGCTTCTTCACCTTCAATTACCGTACTTGCAACAGCCCTAAAGAAATGAAGACTCTTGAAACAATATGTTTAGAATCCAGTGGAGCCTCCTGGTAGCTCTTCATCCTGCTGAAATCAGGAAAGGACTTGTGCAGCAGCCCTGGCCTGTGGAGGGTATGATTGCTGAAGGTTCAAGTCATTCAGGAGTGGAAACTTGAGTTTTTCCATCAGGTAAGCCATTGAAACCAGAGGAGGTGTTAGCTGCAGTCCTGGGGGGTAGGGATGAGGGTTTTGAATGAATAGAAGAGATAAGGGTAATAACTGGTTACAGTTCTGAGGCCAACTATAGGAAGTTCCCCAGCATTCCAAGTCCCTGCTCCCTGAAGAACAGCCCACAGGAACCATGAAAGAGCTGGTCCTTGAACCTAAAGAGAGAAGAATGCAATATGGTCAAGAGAGGACACAGAGATGCACTGCTCAGCTCTCCTGCTGTGGGATCCTAAATGACTACTGACCCCCTATCTCCACAACTGTGTTTGTGTCATTGCCACACCCTGTTAACTGCCATGACCATGAATGGCAAGGCTACTGGGATCAGTCTATCACTAAGAAAAGCAGGATACCTCTCATGGAAACCTAGGTTGAGGAATCATAGTCCATCTGCATTTGCCAATTGGTCTTACCCAAAGATAGTAAACTTTCTCCTATATCCATGACAGCAGGTAGTTTTACAACTTGGGGCAAGGTGCCCATGGACCTGAGGTCCTATCCTCCCTCAGAGGCTGAGAAAATAGGGGCACTTCTTTCCTTTGTGACTACATTTCAAAAGGGGAACTCCTCAACCCTTAAGACAGCCAGTCATGGCTTGTAAAATGGGCAAACAACATATTTAGAAGATTGACACCTCAAAAGAGCAAAGACATCACAATGTCCTGTTTTCTAAAGTGAAAGCTGGAAGGAAAAGGAACGGAGGAGCCTCTAAGGTTAGGCCATTTGGATTCTGTAAAGGCCAGGATTCATCAGAGACCTAGAGGCAAGAAGTAAACTGTCTAATGTTTAGGCCACCTTGGTCACCTCCCAGGACCCTTCTCCCCTTCACTTGCTCCTTTCCCTACCTTCTCCCCATCAGCAAATCTCTTGCATGTACAGCTCTCTTTGGAGTCTTGTCAGAGGACAAAAACTAACATAACATAAGATTACAGGCATCTATTATGAATAAACCACATAGTACCCTTAAGATGTGGTTTGCCATGCAGTATGTGAAAGCTTATTGGCACATAAATACCTTGCTCAAATAAAAACTGATCCAGATTAATGCAATTACTGTTCTGAGCAAGACGTGAGCTTGGTGAACACAGGGTACTGGATTCCAGTTTCCATGGGTCACTTATCCTGGATCCCAGCTTGAACAAAGGTCAGTTTTGGCTATTATTATCCTTACCGCCATACTACTATCTTTCTGTGTCAATTGCAGTGGTCTTCTTGTCTCCAATTTTATTTTTCTTATCTTCTGAATGGAAACATGTGTGTATGTATGCACACACACATCCAGACACATACAAACACACACATATACAAATGGACTCAGACATCCTCTTTTAAGAACCATAGTGTGGATTCCCTTAACATTTTTCTGGGATTTTAATGAAGGTGATTCTAAAGATAAATATGTTATTTACCATAAAAAGCAGATGTTAGAAAAAAATAGATATGTACTTTATTGATTATATGTTACCATGTGAGTAATATAGGCATGACAAATGATAACTTCTCTCACCATTTGCATCATTTTGCAAATTTTATTTTTAGGAACTTCATTTAACCCACCATGATATTAATGATGACTTATAATAATTGCTAAAATTTTTAGTCAATCATTTGCACGCTTTCAATTATTTGAATATATGGGGCATAAATAATTAATTTTCAGTTCTCATTTTAATATTTTTCATTATCAGCCTGCAGAAGTTCTCCATCTCTACCCGCGACACACATACACACACACACATGCAGCAGCAGAGCCATTGCTATGATACTTTCTTTTTCCTCTTATTGTATTTTGAAGAGTTAAGGGAATCTTGAAAGAAACTCATATTATTTGGGGCTATAATATGCTTGTAACTGGGCTAGGACTCTCACATATATCTTTTAATATTCTCAACACACTGTGTGATTGGCGTTACCATCCATGTTTGTAAAGAGATTAAAAATTTAATCTGAGAAGAAAAAAAAACTCCTTCAGGTTCTAATGAGAAAACTGTTGAGCCAAGAATGAAGTTCAGGCCTATCTGACTCCAAAGGCCATGCCTTCCCACTCCAGGACTTATCTCCTTTTCCAATATACCGTTAAAGTCAACAACCGATGAATGAGCATGAACTTAGCAGTATGTATTACAGTGACATGTTTACATACATTATTAGCATTAAAATAAACTAATGGTTATTGCTATATTACTAAGATATATGCTGTATAGTCTTAATGGTTATTGCAATATTAATAAGACAGAAGAGAATTATGTAGTGGTGATTGCCACTTTAAGAAGATGTATGAAGAGGTTTATTGGCTCCAAAAAAAAAATACACTGAAGGAAAACACTGTCATAATGCATATTCTAAGAGTAGCACTGCTGGAATGGTTAGGGATTACAAAAGTAATTTCACTGGAAAGTTTTAATGGCTGTTAAATGTAAAGTTAAAGGGATATGCTTAAAGAGATGATATACTTAAATGGTCTCCTTGTCTTCAGACTCTCCGGCTTTAGTCCATATACTAAGTATCCTCTGCTTCCTCAAATACAGCTTTGATTGTATTAAATCCATTTTCCCCAGTTTCATTAGTTCCATTTCCCTCAGCACTGACAGGAGAATAAAGACCAAGTTCTGAAATCTGATACAATAAGCCATTCATGACCTGACTCTCATCTAAATTTCTACTTTCCAGTCTTGCATTGTTTCCTCTTTTGAATAAATTTGATTTACTCGCTCTACACAAACCCTAGTTACACATTATCTCTTCTAATAAATTGCCCTTTTCTGCCTTATACATAAAAAATGTCCTATCTGCTTTTAATCAAATTATACAACTTGTTAACACCTAGTTCCCAGGTTATCTCATCAATATGAATATGTTAGAAGTATTTCTGTATATTATGTGAAGTAGTATTTTTTCAACACACTTTTTATAGTGTGTACTACTTAGATATAGGAATACGAACGACTTTCTTATAATCCATCTATGATGGGGCTCTTTGGTGAGGGAACTGATTGTCTAGGAGTTTGGTAGATTCATCCCTTTGAATGAAGAGAAGTTACTAAGCATGATAGCAGGGTTTGAGTTATAGAAGAAGGCTGTTTCATAGAAAGTTTCTGATTGTTTTACTAGATGATTCTCACATTATGTCTGTTTCACAGACATCAAATGAAATCTTATAAATATTACATTTCTGCACATTCTGTTTACATAAAATCTTTATTTCTTAGGGCTAATTGTATGGAAAAATCATTGTCATCCTTATCATAATTATATACTTGGGATTCTTAATAAAAATACTCTAACCTGTTCATTAGGTCTTCTTCTACTCCAATGTCATCTTTTTGTGTAAATAAAGTCTTATTGGAACAGCTTCTCCATTCATTATTTCTTTTCTATGATTATTTTCCCACTGTAACAGTAAATTCAAGAAAACAAAGATTTTATAGCTGGCAAACCTAAAATATTTACTGTGCCAGGCCAGCTCAGCCAAGGGTTCCGTGAGCCTGAGTGGGGAGGAGGGGCAGGCGAACGATGAAAGAAAAGACAGACTAAGCTGGGGCTTGGTGGATCTCCTGTGCCTGGCTGAGGCCACAGAGAGAGATCCAGACAGCAAGCTGAGGCTTCATTTTATAGCCAGAGGTAAACAAGGTGGTGGCCACCATAGTTACAATGTTCTTGTGAGTTTCACTTGTTTTGGCAGCACTTGCTGCACCTCCCACAGCCCATTAGCTTCCCAGGAAGGATCTAGTGCAGTGGTTCTCAACCTTCCTAATGCCGCGACCCTTTAAGACAGCTCCTCATGGGGTGGTGACCCACAACCATCAAATTATTTCCGTTGCTACTTCATAGCTGTAATTTTGCTACTGTTATGAACTGTAATGTAAGTATCTGATATGCAGGATGTATTTTCATTGCTACAAACTGAACATAATTAAAGCATAGGGATTAATCACAAAAACAATATGTAATTATATATTGTGAAATATTTATTTCTAATTACAAAAAATGAAATTGTGTCTTGAATCGTGGTGTAGCATGGGTAACAGTCTTAATATAACAACAGTAAACTACATTGCTACATTTTGCTACACCGAGGAGCGGTGTGTTGATTCCTAAGACCATGGGAAATAGGTGTTTTCCAATAGTTTTAGGCGACCCCTGTGAAAGGGTCATTCAACCCCCAAAGAGATCATGACCCACAGGTTGAGAACTGCTGGTCTAGGGAATGCCATAAGGTCAAGCTTAATTACGCTAAGAGGGCTGTGCCCCCTGAGCTTGGACTTGTTTGTGGCTTTGCCAACAGGTCAGCCCAAGTCTTAACCCTATAGTTACTCCCTACAATTTACTGTATAGTCCTTTAAGAAAAAAGATGCCAACCCTGCTCTAGAACATCTCTTCACTCCCCATGATCCTACTTTCCTCAAACTGCCTCACTTTGTTCCTAATATGTCACTAACATTTTATTTTTTAATCTTTTTTTTATATTTCAATTACAGTTTTCATACAATATTATATTAGTTTCAGGTGTACACGCAAGTGATTAGACATTATATAGAACTCATTAGGTGATCATCCTGATAAATCTTGAAACTATCTGACACCATAAATAGCTATCAGAATATTATTATTGACTATATCCCATAGGCCAGTGGTTGTCAAACTGTGGCTTGAGAGCCAGGGTTTACCACTCTGTTGACTAATGAGTTTGCCGACCACTGCTCAAGGCAGAACTTTACATTCCCATGATTATTCTGTAACTACTAATTTTTTACTTCTTAATCCCTTTACCTTTCCTCCCAACCCCCCAATACTCCTATCTGGCACCCATTAAAATGTTCTCTGTAACTATGAGTCTGTTTCCGTTCTGCTTGTTTGTATTAAATACGTGGCATGATTATGTTAATATACATGTTTACAAGCACATATATAAACACGTGAGGACATAAATATGCATATGTACATATATATAAGATACATTACATATACTAGTATATATACTTGAAGCCCAATGAACAAAATTCATGCAAGGTGCTTGGCCCTCACAGCCCTGGCTGCCTCAGCCCTCACAGCCCCAGCTTCATCAGATGGTTGTCTGGATAGTTTTTCTGTTGTTCAGTCTAATTAGAATATTAGCTCTTTATTATATAGGACTAGAGGCCTGGTGCACGAAATTCGTGCATGTGGGTATGTGTCCCTCATCCCATCCTGCACCCTCTCCAATCTGGGACCCCTCAAGGGATGTCTGACTGTCCAGATAGGATTGGGCCTAAACGGGCCGTCAGACATCCCTTTCACAATTCAGGACTGCTGCCTCCCAACTGCTCACCTGCCTGCCTGCCTGATTGCACCTACTGCTTCTGTCTGCCAGCCTGATCACCTCCTAACAACTATGCTGCCAGCCTGATTAATGCCTAATTGCTCCCCTGCCAGCATGATTGCCCCTAAATGCCCTCCCCTGCAGGCCTGGTCACTCCTAACTGCCCTCCCCTGCTGGCCATCTTGTGGAAACCATCTTGTGTCTACATAGGGGTAGCCATCTTTGGCCACATGGGGGCAACCAACTTGTGTGAATAGAGTGATGGTCAATTTGCATATTACTCTTTTATTAGTTAGGATAGAGGCCTGGTGCATGGGTGGGGGCCAGCCGGTTTGCAGGCAGGCCATGCCCCTTGGAGACCTAAGTGGAGGCTTTGGTATCTGGGGTTTATTTATCTTCTATAATTGAAACTTTGTAGCCTTGAGTGTAGGCCTAGGCCAGCTAGGGTGGCAGGGAAACTTGGCTTCCTCCATTGCCAGGGTAACCCAAACCTCCTGCTTGCTGCAGCTTCATGGTTGCAACCATCTACGTTGGGTTAATTTGCATACTTGCTCCTGATTGGTGGTGGATGTGGCTCTTGGTTGTAGCAAAGGTATGGTCAATTTGCATAGTACTCTTTTATTAGATAGGATAATTAATACAAACCTATGTTTCTTAATCTGTTTTGGCAACTAATGTTAATTCTCAAGTGAGATGATAAGTCAATTATGAAACAGTCTCTAATAGAATATCAAAATTCACCAAAGTGATTATTGCCCAATTAAGAGAACCATACTTTGAGCAATTTATTTCACTAAATTGTCTAATTTATTTATTTCAATGTGCTCATTTGAATAGTTAAATGGATGTTTTCTAAAATACAGAAAAATTAGAAGCCGAGATTGAATTACCATTATGATAACTAGAAGATATTAGTTTTGTAACTGGGCAAATATCTAAAATAAGGCACTGTGTTATAAATTCTGAATCATGCTATTTGTAAATAATTATTATTTTAAAATATATCTTTATTGATTTCTGAGAGAAAGCGAGAGAGAGACAGAAATAGGAACATCAATGATGAGAGAATCATTGATTGGCTGCCTTCTGCACACCCTCTACCAGGGTTAGAGCCCCAAACCCAAGTATGTGCCCTTGACCATAATTGAACCCAGGACCCTTCATTCTGCAGGCCTACACTCTATCCACTGAGCCAAACTGGCGAGGGCTGGAAATTATTAAAAAATAACACCGAGAATTAAATTATAAGAATGCCAAATCATATCAACAAGTGAATATTGTATATATATATCAGTGAAATGTTTTAGAGTGATGTCAATATATTTAATTTTAAATATTTCTGGCTCATGTATAAAATAATGAAAGTAAAATATATATAGTATATAAATATAGAGCATATCTATGATAATTTATAGAAAATGTTTTCCATATTTTTCTTTCAAAATAATAACACAAACTAAAGATAAAGCATCACTCAGAATTAAATGAGGATAAACAACATTTTTCTTCTCTTTTACATAGCATCTGTTTATCCTACATTTGTCTCAAATAAAAGATTCAAGAATCCAAGAACTATCCCCTGATTTTGGCTCAGAAACATAGACTGTCAGGATGAAAGAGGATTCAGGTTTTAGCAAAACTGGCACTGTATTTGAAGATTAGCCATTAGTTTCAACTGCATGCCAACAGCAGCAGCTGGCCTTTAAAAGTCTCACATGCTCATTTCATTTCTGCTCATTGACTTATCTAAAATGAGTGAGGAAGAGTAAATAATAAGGAAAAGAGGACACAAGTATCTTTATGTTGTTTTCACAGTAGTGGAGTCAACAAATTTAATTGTTTTTGTCATTGAAGGATCAGTAAACACTGATAGTGAATATTTTGAACCATATCTCAGAAATGTTCTCTGAAAGCAGACTACATACATCATGTACTACATGAATGTATATATTTATATTCATACATATGTACATGCATTCACACATATATAAAGAATTTTAATTAATGTGGAAAGTAGAGATATAGTATTAAATGCATAACTTAACGCCCTTCTTGAATATATATCAAGAGCATATAGCTTAACTAAATGCTCAGCTACTGATATATAACTATAATACCTGGCTGTCAATGTGATTTTAATACCCTATGTGCCTTTTTGAAAGACTCTGAAGAATTAAATGCTTCCACTGGGATTGTCTCTCTATACCCTGTATGCCTTATTCATTATAAGATTCTTCATTCACTCAGATAGTCAGCAGAAATGGCTTGTACTAGGTAAATCGATTTATTTCATACAGTGTAATAATTATTCAGCATATTAAAATAAAAATTATATGTCTCAGAGTTACCACCAGAATATTAAAAAGATTAAAACTTTGTTGTCATGCCCTAGGCAGTTTTGCTCAGTGGATAGAGTCAGCCTACAGATTGAAGGCTACCACGTTCAATTCCAGTCAAGGGCACATGCCGGGGTTATGGATTTGATTCCCAGCCAGAAGCAGCTGATCAATGATTCACTCTAATCGTTGATGTTTCTATCTCTTTTTCCCTCTCCTTTCCTCAATGAAATCAATAAAAAAATAAATTATAAAAAACAAACATATCAGCAGTTGTGAAGAGTTAAAAATGTCTAGACTAGGAAATAGACTTGTGTTCACAGGATTGAGGTACTGTGAGGTGAAGGAGGGCTTGCTTTGGGATGTGTCCCTCAAGCGTTTAGCACTTCGAAATAAAGAATGGAGGTTGGGGAAGACCTTTTGATTCACTATTAAGTCAGATCATTCTACCAATGATAACTTGTCAAAAATGGATTGAAGGTCTTGGGACACAGGCTCTGGAGGTATTCACAGGCAGGGCAGGGCTGGTGGCTGTGTTGTGGCTTTAAGCAGCAGCTAGGTAATTGAATGTGTCTAGATGACAATCTATTAAAAACAAGTAGCATGTTGTTCCTAAAGATGAGAAGATCTTGTGAGTGAGAGTTCACCTCAGTTTTCCTTTAATAACCTAACCACTTTATTTCTGTCTCCCTTTTACCTAGTGATGTTTGACATTATACTTCCAAATGATACAGCTTAATTTGCCCTAAAACTTAATCCAAATGGCAATGTGTTGTCTTAAGAATTAGAAAATATGGAAATCAAGAAGATATCTGCAGTGTGTTTAACAAATCTGTGAGTTGAATAAATTTTGAAATCATTAAAAATAAAGTGAGAAATGTTCCTCCTCTCAGGATTTATCATTATGGGACCATCTGGCATTTGGAATACAGATATTAAAATAAAATTCATGCAATTTTACATTACTATTCAGAATGTATGATTGATCTTTTTAGCAGTATTTTTTCAAATTAACCATTCTTGTTTTCCCTTTAAAACACATATTTTATATGACCAAAACATTTTATATTGTATTAAAAACATACTAATAAGATAATTACTATATTATGTGCTTGTAAAGAAAATGAAAAGTAACTTTATGGTATATGAAAATTACTTGGTGAAAATTTAAAAAAAAAAGAAAAGTATTATATGTCCAGGAGGAAAATATAAAGATAATTTGAATTTTTTTTCTTCTTTTTTGGAAAAGCAACTGAGTGGTTGTCATGTAACTATCCCTTTTGAAAATCAAATGCATAATTAATGGTCATTAAGACTGGAAGGCTATTCCATGCACATGCCAGTCCTCCCCAGACCCACATGCAAGGGAATGATGTTTTATCTTGAGGGCCATAAGAAAAAAAATGTATACAATCATAATTCAAAATTCTTAATTGTAGGTCACTTCAGTGGTGTGACAGATGGTATAATGGTAAAGCAGATAACAAGACACAAAGGAAGGTGGCAGAGAGGCACAGGGAACTTTTTCTAAAATAATGCCAGTCTTAGCACTTTGATGACATTGGGACCTCCCAGGGCAAGTTCCTGGGTGGGGTAAGTGCTGAGCTTCTTAAGTCATTTAGGAATTAATAATTGCCTTAAGTGAAATATCAATCCTGTTAATTATCACCTTGAAAGAAGATGCTAAAAAAAACACTGAGTTGTCTTTTGTAAACAAAAGAATGTTCCTCATAGCTTTTAAAAGTTATTGTTTTCTTTTTGTTTTTGAGCAAACAACTTCAGTTATTTGTCTGATGGATTAAAAAAAACACAAAACAAACAAACAAACAAACAAACAAAAAAACACACAAAATATTTGGAGAAATCAATTTGTATTAGCCAGGAAGTTTTTAAACACATCAACATATACCAACATATTTTTAGAAAATCATATAGAAACATATCTCATGCTCTCTTGTATATCTATCTCTATTGTCATGGCTTTCTACAGGGTTAAAGAAAGGAGGATCCGAGCTAGGATGTCCTGCAGGCCTTGAGCAGAAAGAACCAAGCTCCCCGTGTGACCTGGCTACAGCTCATTTTAAAGGGACTGAGTTGGGAGTAAAAGCAGTACCAGCAACAACCAGAGCAGAAACATAGCCAAATACTCCCATGGGGATTATGCAATAGCTCTTTATGCTATAAATATTTACATAAATCACATTTGTCCTCCCTGCTGCAGTGGATTAAAGTAGAATTACATGTAATGACAATGCCTAAACTTTGAGGACACACCATTCATTGTGTGGCATTGTTTAGGAATTTTGTAATGCTCCCAATTCCTCTGGAATAGAACTAAACATTTTAGCACAGCAGTGGTGTATAAATACAAACCCAGAAAATGCATAGAAGCCACTATTTAGCTCATGTTTACAAGAAGGGATGAGTAAAAGATGTCTATTTTGAAGTTTAGAATGAGAAAGCAGTACCTTCTTCCAGTTGAACCTCCAAAGCAAAGTCCCATCACTAATAGAGCTCACCTGTATAGTTTTTTTGTTTTGTTTTTTGTTCGTTTGTTTTGTGTGTGTGTGTGCGCATGTGTTTCCAAAAAGTAGCTTATGTGTACCTTAAAACTTGGGATAACTTTTGATTGAAATACCATAATTACAAATCATTGCCCATGGCAACATGTTTTAATTTGCAAAATGTTCAGAGCATTCATCTCTCTGCGCTTATAACAATTGAGTAATATCCATGGGTGGCAGAGATGCTCAGTCGATTCCCCAGCAAAAAAAGTATGCAGGCAAACATATCCAAATGTCCTTGATAAACTGAGTTGGTTTATGTCGGCTTTGGAAATAATAAAAATACCAGGTGTTATGAGTTGGACTGTATTTACTCAAAAAAGAAAGACTCAAGCCCTAAACTCAAGTACTTCATAGAACATGGTCTTATTTTGAAATGTTGTAATTGCTGATGTGCTTTTTTTAAGGTGAGTAGAATGGTCTCCTAATCCAATATGACCAGTGTCTTATGAAATGCTAGCCATGTGAAAAAAGACAATCCCTGGGAAGATGACTTGTGGTGATAAACACAGAGACCGGAGTTACAAAGCCTAAAGTCAAGGAACACCAGAGATGTACTAGCAAGCCATAAGGGGCCCAGGGAGGCAAAGAAATAGCTTAAAGACTCAGGAGGAGCATGGCCCTGCCCACGCTGAATTTCAGGCTTCCAGCTTCCAAACATGTGAGGCAATAGATTTGCTTGTTGTTAGCCACTAAATTTGAGGTGCTTTGTTATGGGATCCTTAGGAATCTAATACACCTGGCTAAGCAAAGTTTCACTTGATTAAAATCAATGTTAAGCTATGATATTTTACGAGTTACATTCTTAGAAAAAATGTTTTTGGTTTTGGCTTCTGTTTTGTAATAAACACACATATGTAGAATATAGGATGCCTGTCTCCCTTTTTTCTATGATGTTTTATGTTTCAACAGTATTTAAAATGCCCGAATTCATGGTCTTACATGAAATTACAAAAAACAAAACACAACCCTCTTTAAAATATTTTAGATGGTTACATTCTTTTTCAAGAAGCTATGTCTCCTACACTTAATCTTAGACTGATACAAAGAGCAGATATATCTGTCATATCTGAAATGTCTGTCTACCTATAAGTTATTTCTGTTACCGATGACCAGTATTAGTTCAATGTAGTTTATTTAATTTTCTTCTTTAAAAAATAAAATTGTGTTAGCAATTAGGCCTTTATTAAATTTATGTTTAATATACAATTGAATTAGAATATGAATATGGGCAAAACAAAGAATAACAATAGTAAGTCATAATGAAATTCTGCTCAATAGGTTTGCTTTTAGAAATTACAGAAGAAAAAGATTCAGATAAAGACTTTATCTGGTTTTTGGGTAAAAGAATATTGATTAGAAGGTATAGATAATTTTGGCTTGCCTCTGATTTGCCATGTATTTATACAAACAATTATGCTAGGAAAGAGAAACAGTGCTTATCATTAAATCAATTCTAGTGTTTTCATGTAAAGAATGCATGCAGGCTGGGGCACACCAAATGTTCAGTCAATGATAGCATCATTTTTAGTTTGGAAATGTAAGCATGGAAATGTACCTCTAATTTTGATCTATGAGTTTGATCATAAATAGTTTTCCCAGAAGTATTTAAGTAGTGCCCTATTGTGGAATGATCCTGTTAATTTGAGTTATAAGTGAATGGAGCTCTGGAAAAGTGAGGTACATCTAAGGTTCTGTTGCTAATTTATGAAAAGTTGGGTGTCTAGGTTCTATAGATATTGAAAGATTTCCAGTGTCAAGTCAGGCAACTGAAATGATTCAATACACTTTGAGGGAACTATGAATATTAGAGCATGTTGATCTCAGAAACAAAGATGGTGGCATAAGTGAACACCTAAACTGTTGCCTCGCACAACAATTTCAAAACTACAACTAAAAGACAGAACGGACATCACCCAGAACCACAGGAAAGCTGGCTGAGTGGAAATTCTATAACTAGAAGGAAAGAAAGGAGCTCACAGAGACTCAGATGAGCTACTAAAAGCTGAGGTAAAGAGACATGCAAGTAGAGAGGATGGGACGGAGTGCCTGGCTGGCTTCCTCTAGCGGGAAGGAGATGGAACTCCTGACTTCACTGAACCCCAGTTCCAACTGTACTGAACCCCAGTTCTGGATGAGACTCATATGGGGGGAGTCTGGACTGTTGTGAAAAGGGAGGAGTGCAGGAAAACTTAGGGGAGCCGTGAAAGGCAGAGGTCTGGATGTGCACGAAAAAGTGCACACACAGAGGGCTGACTGCTGATTGTGCCTCTGGCTTTCAACTGCACTGAAATCTAGGTCAGACTGCACTGAACCCCAGTTTGGAATGAGACCCTTGGGACCCAGACTCATACGGGTCCCTGGAGCACACAGAAACTCTGGGGAGCCAGAAAGGCAAGAGATCTGTAGGCATGTGCCTATGCACAGAGAGGGCTACAGTGATTACCAAGAGACAATGAGAGTCTGCTCAGCCCTGAGGCTGTGCCCCACCCAAGCCTAGCACAGAGGCTTTTGCAATCTTGCAAGTCATTGACACTGCTAATCCTCACAACTAATTGGTATGGAGGTCAATTCCCCCCAGTGATATCCACAACAATCAAAACTTAACTACAACAACACTGTATACACAGTCCACAAAGGGGTGCATCAAGAAAGTCCACCTCAGGTAACTGGGGAGGTGGAGCTACTGAGTCATACAGGACACCTAGCACATAAAGCTATTCTATCAACTCAGGAAAGCAATTAAAATGCAGAGACAAAGGAATAGATCACAACTAAAGAAATGGAGGAAAATAAACAACTGGTTATAGAGTTCAAAACCACGGTTATAAGGTTTTTTAAGAATTTCCTAGAAAAGATGGGTAAATTTAGCAAGACCCAAGAGGAGATGAAAAAGGACCCACTAGAAATTAAACATACTCTGACTGAAATAAAAAATATTATACAGAGACCTAACAGCAGACTAAAGGAACACAAGAATCAAGTCAAAAATTTTAAATTCAAAAAAGCAGAAAACACTTAACCAGAAAAGCAAAAAAGAAAAAGAATCCAAAAATATGCAGATAGTGTAAGGAGCCTCTGGGACAACTTCAAGCAGACCAACATCATTATGGGGGTGTCAGAAGAAGAAAGAGAGCAAGATACTGAAAACCTATTTGAAGAAATAGTGACTGAAAACTTCCCCCACCTGGTGAAAGAAATAGACTTACAAATCCAGGAATTGCATAAGAACCCCAAACAAAAGGAATCCAAAGAGGACCACACCAAGACACATCATAATTAAAATACCAAGAGTAAAAGACAAGGAGAGAATATTAAAAGCACCAAGAGAAAAACAGTTAATTACCTACAAGGGAGCACCCATATGATTATCAGCTGATTTCTCAACAGAAACTATGCAGGCCAGATGGGAATGAGAAGAAATATTCAAAGTGATGAATACCCTGTTTCCTGAATATAAGACAATGTCTTATATTAATTTTTGCTCCCAATGATGCACTAGGTCTTATTTTCAGGGGATGTCTTATTTTTCCATGAAGAAGAATACGGTACACATTTGTTGTTGAACAAAACAAAAACAAAAACAAAAAAAGGGAAATTTATTACCTGTATATGGTACGGTGGTATTAGTTGTCATCACAAACCAGCTCACTGATGGGCTGCAGTGCAGCCGGAGCTGTTCAGGCAGTGTGAGGTCTCTTTAAATCAGGAATCAGACGCCTTACGGTAGCTTCGGGGGCCTTATATTCCAGGGAGGCCTTATGCTCGGGGGAGGCCTTATTATTGGGGAGGTCTTATTTTCAGGGGGATGCCTTATATTACAGGGAGAGGCAAAACTGTAAATAGGTCTTATTTTGGGGGGATGTCTTACTTTTGGGGAAACAAGGTAGCAAGAACTTACAACCAAGATTATTCTACCCAGCAAAGCTCTCATTCAGAATTGAAGTGCAGATAAAGAGCTTAACAGATAAGACAAAATTAAAGGAGCTCATCAACACCAAACCAGTATTATATGAAATGCTGAAAGGTATTCTTTAAGAAGAGGAAGAAGAAGAAAAAGGTAAAGATAAAAAATATGGACAACAAATACATATCTATCAACAACTGAATCTAAAAATCAAGTGAATAAAAAATCTGATAAACAGAATATACTGTGAATATAATAGAATTAGGGGCATAGAAAGGGAGTGGACTGACAATTCTCAGGGAAAAGGAGTAAGGGGGGTGCAGGGAGAGACTGGACAAAAATCATACACCTATGGATGAGGACAATGTGGGGGAGATAAGGGCAAAGGGTGGGGTGGGATCCGGGTGAGGGGAGCTATGGGGAGAAAAAAGGGGAGCAATTGTAATAATCTGAACAATAAAGATTTTTTTTAAAAAGAACATGTTGATCTCTATTTCATTAGAAAATGCATCCAAAATGTCGAGAATATAAGCTTACATTAGTTTATGAACAACCTCAGTGTTTTGAGATGTTTTGTTAAATAATGTTAAATGTAAGTTATAGTAAGTCTTTTACTCCTACTACCCATTATTAAAAGCTTTTATTAAAAAAAAAATTGTCCCACCCAAGAAGTTGGTTAAAATTGTATGACATTTTACACAGATTAGGTATCCTAAATTATGGAGCCAGGAGGCTCAATTTTAGGTACAATTAAGATCTAACATTGCTTTTAGTCTAAAGCAATTATAATTTAATAGGCTGGCTGGCTGAAAAATAACCCAATGAAATCATCTTTATTTCCTTTTATAGTGCAAAAATTACTGTCTTTGTTCAGAACCTATTTTAATAAGGTAGAGGGGGAAGCTAACAGTTACTGTTTTATTTTGTAAATATATATATATATATGTATATATATATTGCACTATATATTATAGATATTATTATTTTAAAAGCTAAATATAGAAAATATTCACAATATTTTTAATCCAACATATTTTTTTCCAGTTACCTCAGTTAACCTACAATTGTGTAACAAAAATGTCTGAGATGAATTGCTATCAGAGGCAGATTAACCAACATTGTAAGATAACATTTTATTTTACAAATTATGTGGGTTTTTTGATGTGCAAGCTTGTATTAAAATTACTTCACCACATGTCCAATTTTTATCTTCATTATTTTAACAGGAAGACGTATGTTATAATGCCTTTAGACAGTTAGGTGTTTTAAAATTTAATTAAGCATTTTCCCTCTTTACCCTCCTATTATGGTTTAATTAAGTTTGTTTATAAAATCTATACTCATTTAATAAATGCCAATGGTTTTAAATTTTTAGATATATATTTTATTGATTTCAGAAAGGAAGGGAGAGGGAAAGAGAGATGGAAGCGTCAATGATGAGAGAAAATCATTGATAGGCTGCCTCCTGTACTAGCAAGCTCTGCAATCCCCAGAGACGTCAAACCCTGACTTCCTGGTTCCAAGTTTAATGCTCAGCCACTGAGCAACACTGGCCAGGCTAAATGCCAATGATTTAGTCTATCCTAGGCTAATTAAAGGAATGATTCTTTTTCTTTTTGTTTTCTTTTTTTAACAATGTGAAAAATGTAGTCCGATTCAAGGTACATAATTAGAATAAAATAGAGTTCAGGTTGAAATGGATTGTAAATCAACTTCTGTAACTTCTGTACTGTGAATATTTTATAGCAGGCATTTACAAACTAAAAATCTGACATTTATGTAGAAATGCATGCATAATTTTCCTCTTATGTCATTTATCTGAGATGAAGGTAATTTAAAATGCAAGGTCAAAGAAATGATTACCCCTAACAAATAATAAGAGGACTTAGGGACAGGTATGAGAAAGCAATTTGGTATTCTCCTATTCTGTAGAGCATTTAATGTCTTGTACACTTTTAGATAAGAGTAGAAAAGGTGAGGTAGTGAATCCTTGCTGTAATATGAAGATAACTGCAAGGTAGATAAATCATTCCATTGATTTAATGACTGTTATTGTTGCCTGGCCCAAACACAGTTGGAACTGTTCATGTGGGATCGTAGTATCGCCTATATCTGATAAATGGTATGACCAGGACAACCTCAGTCTCAGCAGGAAAGACACTGAACAAATTGTCAGCATGATTTACATACAAGTTGTCAACAGCATCTGGGTTGCTCTGTGAAAGAATGATGGGTAACAGATGTTCTGGGAAATGCTACCATCTGCCCTTTCTCAAAATACATCCCCTGTGAAACAATGAATTTGAATGGATGCCACAGAGATACCTTTCTTTTGAAGAACTTCACCAGCCTCAATATGTCAATGTTACTTGTGGTCATCACAAAAGCAAACCATCTTAAATATAAAAAAGTCAGGGTGGGCAAGCAGACAGGTCCTTGAGAAAGTGTTCAGGTGTAGTCACATATTTTGGAAAGAAGACAGTTGATGACCCACCAGTGGATATGCTGGGAGAAAGTCCATCAGGAGGTCAGGAATTCCACTTGTGCAATCAAGTAGGGATATAATGCTAGTGCATTATCCACTTGGTGATTTGTTTAAATTTTTCACTCTTTCCAGAAACAGGTAAAATTACCCTACCTCTATCATTTTGTAAGGATATAAATATAACAAGAAAATATGATTCAATAAATTAACACCTGCATTCACCTGTTGCATAGATATCAACACTCTCAGTGACAAAGTGTCAATGTGTTGAAGGTCAAGTGTGCAATGGGTGGTCAGAATTACTAATAGTAACAAGTCAAGTCTCTCAACAGTGGAGCCAATTTAGCCACTCTCTTAATCCTTTTCTCCCCAGAATAAATTATTTATTTAAACAAAGGGTTTCTTCATCTGTAGAGACGGTTATAGATTTGAGCTTGCTAGACCTGGAACCCTATGTAAAATGAAAAATTACCAAGCTTTTAAACATATTTTAAAATCTACCAAATAGTTTTATGTACTGAATTATGAATAAGAATATTATTCTTAAGCATACAATTAGTACAAAGAGATACTCTTATTTTTTTCTCCCTTTATGGATTGATGTCATATTTCAAATCTTATGTGATAATAATATTTTTGTTAAAAATAGGATAATATGATTCATCTTTACAGACATTTAACAACACGTATGACAGTAGAAATTATAGACTTGCTTAGTTTATTATGCCTTATTAATATAGAATTTTTATAAGATGGATCTTAAGGAATTCTGCACATTTCATCACATTATCTATTTAAAATTTATCCATGTTTCTTACAGATGACAATATTATGGTAAATAGGATATTAAATACATAAATGTTATATAATCTTAATCATTCTGAATAAGAGAAAATATATCTTTGGGGTTGAATATATATTTAAGAGAAGGCTAGACTACCCTGAGAGTAGAATTCCCTATCCTCAGATTTACACAGAACCCTCAGGTAGCAGTCAAAATTCTGATTTTAAAACATTGTACACAACACTAGCAATAGCCAGCCTGCTTATAGGATCATGCACTTGGACCCCTGAAACACAGACCTATTCAATTATCTTTCTCATTGGAAAGCCAAAATGAACTTATCATCTTAATTTTGTCTTTTATTCTTATTTTATCTTCTCTATCATCTGTGATAAAAATCTGGGAAGACATTTGCAAAACTGAATCATAGCAGAATAAATGATAAGGATTAGGCACACTGTCCTCTCCCCTCAGCTAACACTTTAGAAAAATATAAAACACCAGAGAATTACTGACTGACTTATGTTGTCATAATTTCATCCAATTCAGTTCAGCAAACACATGGAAAAACTAATGGATATTGCTCCGTGTTGAGGAGCATCTATACTAATAAAAGGGTACTATGCTAATTAGACCAGATATGCTTCTTGACAAAGTTGGGGCCTGGGAGAAGCTGCCCATCTTACCCTTGGTCCCAGGTGCCTGTGGCCGCTAGAGGGAGGGAAGCCAGGGGTTCTGGGTTTCTGCAGTCAGCGGAGGAGGAAAGCCTGGGTCCTGGGTGTGAGGCTGAGGCAGAGGCAGTTAGGACAATCAGGTAGGCAAGCAGGCTAGCGGTTAGGAGCCAGTGGTCCCAGTTTGTGAGAGGCATGTCCAACTGACTGTTTTGGCCCAATCCCACAGGTAAACAAGCAGTTGCACATCCCCCTAGAGGTCCCAGATTGGAGAGGGTGCAGGCTGGGCTGAGGAACCTCTCCCCCTTGCACGATTTTGTGCACCAGGCCTCTAGTAGAAGTATAAAGATGCAATTCTTGTTCATGGAAGGTAAGGCAGTGAGATATCTGATAGAGAAGTCCATTGTAGGTGCTAAAAATTAATACTAGGTGAGCTTATATGTCAATCTACCTTCACAATTTTTGATTGTTTGCTGGTTTACTTTTATCAACAACAGAGCTAAGTATTTATTCATTTATCAGTGAAAAATAAACAAGTTTGGCTAATTTTCCTATTTTCTCCCAGCCCTAAGATGACACGAGGCTTATTTTTAAGGATAAACTGTATCATGAGAACTCTATGTACTCATGCCAAAGATTAAAAAAATAATTAGGAACATGAGAGTCATTATATAGAGAATATGGTTCATAAATAAAGGGAGCAGATTCCATTATAACTCATGTCTTCACAATCTTTATAATTTGATCAGCAACAGCTTATGTGATAGTAGTAGCCTTCCAAGTGGCCTTGATTACACAGCACTGATCACAGATACGAATGATTGTTCAATATATGAAACTATAGTCTGTAATAGAGGCCAGGGATGGAGGCTCCTTATTATTAGAAATATCACGCCAGGTAAAGGAGATGGATTGGGAACATGGCCTTCTCATATCCATGTTTTCTGCCACATGTCTTTGCAGTTTATCTCACTAAAAAGGCTGAGTCTATTTCTTGAATTCTGAGTTCAGTCATGGAACTCACTTACGCCAATGGGATGGATGTGAGGTACATGCAGAGAATAAAAAATAAAATAAAAAAATAAAAAGTGCTCATGTGTTTCCATCTTCTCTTTAAATGACATAAAGATACACACTTGCCTCTAGACCAAGCCATCTAATCCATAAACATGCGAGTTAGCCCTAATCAAATCAGCATGCCAAAGATACATGTGTTAGTCCAATTGAATTAATGAAATACCCCAAATGTGTGAGATAAATACATGTTTAAAGATACTTGTCACTGAGGTTTTTGAGATTGTTTTCTACAAAGCATGATTGTAGTAGTAGATAACTCTTACAGACATTTACAAGGTTATTTTTGTTTATTGTTTTTTTAGCAGTTATAATTTTCTCAAAGATGTCATTTGAATGAATGTCCTTAGAAAGGCATGCATCTTTCAAGTAAGTGAAGAGTCAATCATATATTATTGTGCGCCTGACCCAAATCCCACATCGATGTTATTTGCTTGAATTTTGTAAGCTTTTGCTTTTACATCGTTGATCTTTAAGGGCTTTTATAAAATCTGTTGTTTTTTTTCCTTAGGATATAGTAAAACATTTTTCACAGACATTAGTTTATAAATCTAGTTGTCTATAAACTGAGGTCTCTGGGTTAGCTGCCAAATAAATTATTCCAAGAGTAGTAATTAAAATATAATTCGTGATGTTAACCTTTATTATCAGATTTGCTAATTGTCAAGAATAATGTCACAGCCCTTAATGGTTTGGCTCACAGGGTAGAGTGTTGGCCTGTGGACTAAAGGGTTTCAGGTTGATTCCAATCAAGGACACATGCCTGGGTTATGGGCTTGATCCCCAATAGGGGCATGCAGGAGGCAGCTAATTAGTGATTCTCTCTCATCATTGATGTCTCTGTCTCTCTCCCACTTCCTTTATCTCATAAATCAATAAAACATTAAAATAAAGAATAATGTCACAGAGAAAACCCAGAGGATGAACAATGTAATACTCTGAACAGTAGAAATTGGTCTGTGCAACATCTATGACAGGGCTCTCAATCACTCGGATATGCTAATTCCATTCATAGTATCTTAGAGCTCTCAATAAATAGTTCCCCTTAAAATGCACATATATATAAGAACATATAGTAACTTGTAATCATTTCTTAGAAACAACAAAATTCTGGCCCTTGTTTTGCCTCAGAATCATATAAACTGATGTTATATTGTCACAACATGTTTTGCTATCCAAAAGAAATACAATATCCTTTTAACTCTACACTATTTGAATGTGTTTTTTTTTCTGTGTTAGAACTAAAGGGAAGGGCAATATTATTTTTAGTGACATGGATATAATCACATATCATTTTTCATATTTGCAGCATACAGAAAACAAAAGATAATGTGTTTTATTTTGAAAGTAAGCAATCAAAGACACACAGAATTGATATTTGGCCTTCTGCATATGCATATCAACTATGTCAAATAGAACTGCTATTTAAAACTTTCTGAAGAATTTGTAGACAAAGGAGACAATTCTGGGTAGTCTTAAACAAAAATTGTGAAGAGATAAAAGCTTACTTTGTAGGGGCAGTGGAGTAAGTCAACTTTGAGTACCTTTTAGAAGTATGCTCTGGGATATCACAATAGCTTGCCTTTCCAAAAATAGTTAACAAATACATGGTGATGTCTTTGCTCTTCTTCTGCATCCTACTTTCTACCTAGTAAAAGTACCAGTGATTAAAAAGAAAAATCCATAAAGAAAGTGAAAAGAATTAGAAAAAATGTAGTCATACAATAAGTATGTCAGTAGTTACATATGTAGGCATCCTCGCACTCCCCTCTGCTCTAACAGACACTCACTTTCCTTCCTATTAAGTCTGAATGTGACATCAGAATTGTCCCTGTACTATTCTACACAGCCCTCTTAAGTAATCAAGATTAGGCCAATTCTACTTATCACTGTGAGTTTCAAGGTTCCCCTCACTTCTTTTGAAGAATAAATGTCTTGTTACCAGTAAGTGACTCCCTTTCTTTGACAAAACTAAAGCAACATTTGAAATATTTGGGAGATGCTCTTTATCTGTTTTTTTGCTTTGATTTTTTATATAGACACTAGTGGCCCAGTGCCCAAAATTCGTGCACATTAAAAGGGAATTAATTAGAGGAAATATTTTAATATTGCTCTTTGATCTTTCCCTATAATAGAAGTGTCAGAGATGAAAGAAAATTAGTAAAATGTATATGAAAATCTCCCTCCAGTCAGAGTCAGCGATGCACTGTGAGACCCAGAGTCAAGTCCTCACCCACCCATATGTGCCTTGAAACCTAGTGAGACCGAGACCCAGACCCAGACCTTGCTGGGCCCACCTCGTAGTCTCAGGTCCCCTAACAAGCCCTTCTGGGCGGGGGGGAGGAGAAGAGGAGGAAGGAGGTGTGCAGCCTCAGGTTCTCTGGCCCAGCACCAAGTAGGGTGCACAGCCTCAGGTTCCCCTGCCCAGCCTCAGGTCCCTCAGCCCCAGAGCAAGGGCACAAGGGTGTGATGACCATTTACATGTTAGCTCTTCAATATATAGGATTAGAGTCCCAGTGCATGGGTCCCTAGGCCTGACCAGTGATTAGGGCCAATTGGGGCCTTCCAGCTGCTGTCCAGGGCATTCCTTCCCTTGGCTGTTGGCTGCTGGCTGGGGTCTTCCTTCCTTCTGCGACATCCTCTGGTGGTCAGTGCACATCATCGAACTCTGGTCTCCCGGTCAAACTCCCCAGCAGACACTTTGCATATTAGCCATATATATATATATATATAATATTCTTTTTATATATCTGAAAATTTATAGTGATATATATGAAAATTTATAGAGATATAAATCTAAATCACTTCCAGTATGGATAGCTTCTAAATGAAGAGGGTTTGACAGCTATTAAAGGAGTTTATGGGATGGCCCAACATAGTCAACAAAGTGATATGCTTAGGCAAGACTACTTTCCTCGTGGTGTGTCTTCATTCAAAAGTAACATTATAAAATTAATTTTATGTAACTCTAAGAAAGTCCCTGGAGATCACTACTTTTTGAATGCTTGTTTTTGTTTGTTTAATTTCTTTTTTCAGTTACTTTGCTACCCTATTTTAAGAATTCCTTAACAAAAGTCCCCTTGTGCAAACCTCTGGGGCCACAGATGTATCAGAATACAGATTGCTTTTGGGCTTTAACATATTAATAAGTAGCTTATATGTCATAAGCACCTTAAGATCCAGGGATGGCTGCACTCTGAAATAAAATTTCTTTTATTGCTTGTAACATACAAATAATTATACCATGTGGGCTAAATAATAACTAGAAGGAGCTTCCTGTCCATGTAGGAATTATTTTGCTGCCAAATGAACTTGAAAAAAAATGTTCAAGAAGCCCTAACTGGTTTGGCTCAGTGGGTAGAGCACCAGCCTGCGAACTGAAGGGCCCCAGGTTTGATTCTAGTCAAGGGCATGTATGTTGGTTGCAAGCACATCCCCAGTAGGGGGTGTGCAGGAGGCAGCTGATCGATGTTTCTCTCTCATTGATGTTTCTAACTCTCTATTCTTCTCCCTTCCTCTCTGTAAAAAATCAATAGAATATATTTTTAAAAAATGTTCAATGATAGTAACAGCAACTGCCCAGCCAGTGTGCTCAGTAGTTGAGCATCGAACTATGAACCAGGAGTTCATGGTTTGATTCCTGGTTAGGGAACATGCCTGGGTCATAGGCTTGATCTCCAGTAGGGGTTGTGCAGGAGGTAGCAGGTCAACTATTCTTTCTCATCATTGATGTTTCTATATCCTCCTTCTCCTTTCTTCTCTGAAATCAAAAAAGTATGTTAAAAAATAGTAACAGCAACAACTTCGATAAAAACTTCTTGGTTTTTAAAGCTTTTAGAGTTTTGGAATTGCCATTATGATTTTGAGAAATGTATTATTACAAAGGAAATACAAGCTTTATTAAATTCCCTCTTTTCTTATTATTTAAAGTGGTATTTGATTATTCAAACAAGCATTCTGTGTAATCCAAATATATAGACAATTTAAATTCCTTTATACTTTTGCTTTATACATTAAGAAAATTGGAATTTAGACAAAGGAGTCAGGTTATTACTCGTCCTCACTGATTTTAATAAGTCAAATTTTACTATTGTTTATTGTTTTCTTTTACAGCATAGTGTATCTGAACTAGATTTTTAATTAAATTTTATGTAAAGTAATGCAGTTCAATAAGACTTTCTGAGTATTTTGTCTTATGCCAAATTGTTTCCTGTTTTTTAAACACAGGTTGAAAAAAAAATGAATGCATTGCCAAGAATAAAGGTGATATTGAAACGAAGAACTAATATTTTGGCAAAGCATCATTACCCATAGGAGTCTCATTAATGCTTTGGCACAAAAGTTAGGTAAACAACATGTGGTTTAGCAAATCTATTTAGCCCCCAGGGGAGGACTTGAGCACAGGGAGAACAATATGGAACATCAGCTTTTACTGTGTTTCCCACATGGTCATTGCTACTTTATGGAGATGAGGACACAGGTAGCATTACAAAGTTTCCCAAGGAATATAATCTCCAGTGTACAGACATCTGATGCTTTGGGACACATTGCATTACCTACCCCACACCCATACACACACATAATCTTTCACATTTTAAAATATTTTTTAAGATTTTATTTTTATAAATTTGCTCTAAAACATGAGTTTCTGATTAACTTCTACTTTTTTTTTCTGGTGGCAATGCAGTCATGTGGGGGCACTTGCAGTGAATACTTTTACTTGTTAGAAATGGGTAAAGGCAGTCTTTGGATAACTGAATTAGAAAGCTCTATATCGGACTAGAGTACAGGGATATTTCCCTCGGTCACTTGCCTGCTTGGCTGAAAAATGCTGTGGGGCTGTGCAAAAGTGATCGTTCTAAGTATGACCTCTACCTATGGTTATACAAGTGATGCTCTAAGTATAATCTTTATGCATGAGCACTGGGTACGGATAATTAATAGATGAGTCAATTGAACAATATCATTCATGATCAATTTTTCAAACCACTAAATTCAAACTACGTTAAAATGTGTGGAAAATGGCCTCACTACAATGTTTTGTTATATTTCTCTTAATCTATAAAGTTTCTGTGTTTTTATTCTACCCCAGTAAACCTTAATGTTTCAACCTTAATGTTGAAAGCAATGAAGTCCACCTCAATGAGAGCAGAGACTACTGACTGAGAGCTTACCAGAGCCAAGTTTGAGTTTGGCAGGGATTCAAAGGCAGGCAGGGGCATGGGGAAATTTTATAGGGAAAAGGGGAAGAGTTCTACCATGTACTGAGTGAAAGGTGTCCTCACAAGGACAAACTAGAAGCAGCTTTTAAAACAGGTTTGAATTTCTCTTATTGATTGTGAGTGAGTTGGGAGTGAAGCAAGAATGAGAAAGGGGGGGAAGGAGCTGGCAGTCTGAATGCGTGCTGACAGTTGTGGAATTCTGGACTGAGTGCTTCAGTTGTGTGGCTTGGCTTCCTGAGCTGTTCAGGGCAGAGGTTGTGGTCAAAGTTCTATTGTCATATATATATGGCCTGGCCGTGGCCCATTATATAATAAAAGGCCAATATGCAAATAGAACAAATGGATGGAACGACTGGTCACTCTGATGCACACTGACCATCAGGGGGCGGACGCTCAATGCAGGAGCTGCCCCCTAATGGTCAATGCACTCCCACAGGGGTAGTGCCACTCAGCCAGAAGCCGGTTCATGGCTGGCAAGCACAGCAGTGATGATGGGGGTCTCCCTGCAGCAGTTGGATATCCGTCAAGGGGTCCTGGACTGCAAAAGGGTGTGGGCTGTGCTGAGGGACCTCCCTCCCACCCTGAGTGCATGATTTTCATGCACCAGGCCTCTAGCTTGTTTATATTGTCTCACATTAGGTATTTACTACACACACGTGGCTGCCTGTAACAAAATTCTCAAAGGTGTATGGGGTTTTAGGAGTACAGCTTCATCCTAATCTGTTTTGAGAGTCGCTTTTTCAATTATTTCAAGTTTTAAATTCTAGAAAATAATAAATTAGAAAAAAATTACTTGTTTTAAATTTATCTTCTAGTATTCTAGATGAAGGGTTGTTTCTCCAAGAATCCAAGAATGTTACTAGAAGACTTATTCTCTAAATATCTATGTTTTCTGTTTAAGGCAGAGAGACTACAATGACTTAACCTGAGGTACCCTGAAAATCCCACTCATCTGAAAAATGTCCTTACATTTAAAAAATATATATATTTTATTGATTTTTTATAGACAGGAAAGGAGAGGGATAGAGAGTTAGAAACATCGATGAGAGAGAGAGAGACATCGATCAGCTGCCTCCTGCACGCTCCCTACCGGGGATGTGCCCACAACCCAGGTACATGCCCTTGACCAGAATCGAACCTGGGACCCTTCAGTCCGCAGGCCAATGCTCTATCCACTGAGACAAACCGGTTTTGGTGAGTCCCTACATTTTTAATGATCAGTTTATAGACCAAGAACCTGAGGAACAGAGAATATAAGTAGTTTGCCTAAAGCTGCTTAAAAACAAAAATAAAAACAAAGCTTCTTGTGTACCCACAGAATTCCAAGTTTTCTCACAATTTTCGGAGTAAATTTTGTCCTAAAAATGTGTGGGTATTTTATTTTTGCCTATTTATTAACAATGAAAACTTGAAGTAACAAAAATAAATTCAACAGTTCCAATCATCACTTGCCATTAGAAAACTTGGGTTACAAAGATTTCAGTCACAGAAATGTATTTTGAGGTGAAGAGTACAAATATTAATAAAAAGTCACCTAAAATATTCCACCATAATATTTCTTAATTACACTGAAGATTTTAACATATTTTCACAAATTCTTTGCTACTCTTCTCTCCAGGAAGTAGGCTTAATTGTCCTCCTCTGAGTGAAAATAGGATTTAGTAAATCCCTTCTAATGAACAGAGTAGGGAAACACTTCTAAATCTAATTTTACAATAGATCAACCTGGCAGACACCACTGGAACCAAGTGACCAAGATTAATATCACCAGTGATAAGAGTGGGAATACCATCTGCCTCCTGACAGGATGCAATGAGAAGTGAACTGTCCCTAAATGCCACGGTCTCTGAAATTCATAGCAATATTCTCATCAGGAGAAAATAGAAGACACACCCACATCATACCTGATGATTCTTTAAAAAGTTTCAAGAGGATAAGAGAAAAAGGGAAAGATAGAGAAATGTTACAGATATAAGGTTTCTACGGAGTTATGTACTATGATATTCTGGACCTCATTCTGGAACAGAAGAAAAGGACATTAGTGTAAAATTGGTGAGATATGAATAAACTTTCTAGTTTAGGAAATCCTATTCTATCAAAATTAATTTCTTCATTTTGACAAGTGTGCCACGGAGCAGCAAAATGCTAAGTGTAGGGGAAGCAGGAAGGATGCACATGAACTCAGACAATTCTTAATAAATCTGTGAACTCACATTTATTTCAAAAATAAGAGTTTTAGGAAAAATAGAGTCTGTATCATTTTACTGAACACTGAAGGATTCCCCATAGTTTTTGGCTTTTAAATCAACCATTCTTCAACTTGCCTCTTTTCTCTAATGCTGATGCCAAATTTTATTTTTTAAGTTATCTGATTTCTGCTTTGGTAAAACACCAATATTAGAAAACATAAGGATCACTCTTACATCTTACAAAAGTAAGTTTTCTGAAATTTGTGATAGGCTAATATTTTTCATCTTGTCTTTGTATGGATGAAAGAGCAGTTATCAGGATATATGAAGACTGGGAATCTGTACACAGCTGAACTAACAAAAAATATGTGACACCATCATTGAACCTTTTTAGAAATCAAATTGCTATCTGAATGTGCAGTTATGCTTATTTAAAGATAAGGGATAGAAATTCTGCCAACAACATTTTTTTAAAGTTTTTTTTTAAGTAAATCTTCATTGTTCAGATTATTACAATTGTTCCTTTTTTTCCCTCCCATAACTCCCCTCCACCTTGTTCCCACCCCACCTTCTACCCTTACACTCCCCACTGTCCTCATCTATGGGTGTACGATTTTTGTCCTGTCTCTTCCTGCACCCCCACACTCTTTTTCTCCCCAAGGATTGTCAGTCTACTCCCTTTCTATGCCTCTGGTTCTATTATATTCATCAGTTTATTCTGTTCATCAGATTTTTTATTCACTTGATTTTTAGATTCACTTGTTGATAGATATGTATTTGTTGTTCATAATTTTTATCTTTATCTTTTTCTTCTTCTTCCTCTTCTTAATCAATATCTTTCAGCATTTCATATAATACTGGTTTGGTGGTGATGAACTCCTTTCGCTTTTTCTTATCTATGAAGCTCTTTATCTGACCTTCAATTCTGAATAATAGCTTTGCTTGGTAGAGTAATCTTGGTTGTAGATTCTTGCTATTCATCACTTTGAATATTTCTTGCCACTCCCTTACGGCCTGCATAGTTTCTGCTGAGAAATCAGCTGACAGTCATATGGGTACTCCCTTGTAGGTAATTAACTGTTTTTCTCTTGGTGCTTTTAATATTCTCTTTGTCTTTTGCTCTTGGCATTTTAATTATGATGTGTCTTGGTGTGGTCCTCTTTGGATTCCTTTTGTTTGGGGTTCCTGGACTTATAAGTCTATTTCTTTAACCAGGTGGGGCAAGTTTTCTGTCATTATTTCTTCAAATAGGTTTTTAGATCTTGCTCTCTTCTTCTGGCACCCCCATAATTCTGATGTTCATATGCTTGAAGTTGTCCCAGAGACTCCTTGAACTATCTGCATATTTTGGATTCTTTTTCTTTTTGCTTTTCTGGTTAAGTGTTTTTTGCTTCTTTGTATTTCAAATCTTTGACTTGATTCTTGTGATCCTCTAGTGTACTGTTGGATCTCTGTATATATATATTTTTTTATCTCAGTCAGTGTATGGTTAATTTCTAGTTGGTCCTTTTTCATATCCTTGAGGGTCTCACTAAATGTATTGGCCTTTTCTAGAAAATTCTTGAAAACCCTTATAACCATGGTTTTGAACTGTATATCCAGTTGTTTGCTTTTCTCCATTTCTTTCATTTCTGATCTGTTTCTTTGTCTCTCCATTTTGGCTGCTTCCTTGAGATGATAGAGTGGCCTTGTGTGCTAGATGTCCTACAGGGCTCAGTGGCTCAGCCTCTCCAGTTACCTGAGGTGGACACTCTTGGTTCAACCCTTTGTGGACTGTGTCTACAGCCTTGTTGTAGTTAAGCCTTGATTGTGGGTATCACTGGGAGGAATTGACCTCCAAGCCAATTGTGAGGATAAGCTGTGTCTATGATGGGAGAACTTCTGTGCTAGAGATAACCTTATGAGGCAAGACTTAATTCAGTGGGGCTTTGATGCTCACCTAGTCTGCCCTGTAAGTGTGTCTCTTTTAGATATGAGGAGTTGTAATCTGGATGGTCCTACTCTGACCCTTGGGTACATTGGCTCTTGGATCTTGAAGGATGTGCTAATTTAGCCTCTGCCTGAGGCCACCCAGGAGGAGCTATGGAGAGATCTGCAGAATCCTCTTCTTTGTTTGGGTTTTGGAGGTGCCCAGATAAGGCTCATCTGTGAAGCAGTGCAAGCTGCTTCAGGGCCCTTGGTCTTCTTTTGGATGTCTGGGTCTTTCTGACTCAGCTGCAGTTTGTTAGGTAAGTTTAGGACCAGGCCATTCATATGCAAAAGACTCTGTGCATGTTTGGAGGGGGCAGAGTCTCAAGGCAGAGCAAACAGCAATGGCTTCCTATCAACTCTGCCCTAAGAGGCTCCTGAGTCTCAGTGTCCCTCGGTAATTGCTTCAAGCACCTCTGAGAGAAAGTCGTCCTTGAGTTCTTCCCACTGCCAGACAGTCCAGTTTTTCCCCATATGAGTCTGGGTCCCCAGAGTCTCACCCGTAACTGGAGTTCAGAGCAGTCAGGAACTTTTGTCTCCCTCCCACTTGAAAAAAAAACAGTTGTATGCTCAGTTGCCAGGCCTCTCCACATGTACATCCCTCTACCTCTGCCTTTACTTCCACAGCTACTCTGAGTCTCAGTGTTCTTTTCTCTTCCCTTCTAGTTGTAGAATTTTCACAGCCTTCCTGTGGTTCTGGATGATGTATGTTTTGATTTTTAGTTGTAGTTTTGACGTTGTTGTGTGAGGCAGCAATTTCAGGTGTTTACCTATACCACCATTTGGTTTCTCCATGCTAACAACATTTTAACAAAATCTACAACAACCATGATAATATATTGTATAGGGATAAATGAATATGCAATACAATTATAAAGAAATGGTAAAAAAATAAGAGTAATGACTACATTGGATGAGAAATAGAATGTTTTATATTCAAATTATTTATGTTATTAGGTCAGGGTATTTATTTTTTACACAAAATTCTAACATAACTAACATTTCGATTTTATACTTTCTTATGTATGGATAATAAGTTTATAATAAAAAATAAGAAATAGGCATAATGTGAACAATATTAATTTCTTGAAAAATACAGTATACTTTCATTAGGAGAAATATATAAGGAAGTTACTTAGGCCACATTAAGGTATGAAATGACTCTTTAGTGAAAACCTATAAATTTCTCCTATGTTATAAATGTTTAATATCTTTTTTCTTGACCAAGTCTCTCTATTCTTCTCCTGAGTTATTAAACATATTAAATAGCACAAAATTAAACTTTATGTTGCCCCTAAGTAATGGCAAATCAGTTCTAAGATTGATTTTGATAATCCACAAAAGTTGAAATTTGAAATATTTTATTCATGCCTTAAAAATTAGCTGGACTGGGGCTACATACATAAAAGTGTCCAGAAATTTAAAGCTGCAGCCAAATCTGGCCTTTGGGAGAATCTGAAGAAAATTGCATTCTCAGAGGTGTCCCCATCTGAACCTCATTGCAGTTCCCCGGAGCACAATCCACGGCCTCATGACTTATCAGTAACTCCTTCTCAGCAATTCACTTCTTATCCTATAAACTATTTACAGATAATACCCTGGTGGAATCGATACCTGGTGACCTGCTCCTCAGGGAAGACAAGGGTTAGTCCACTGTGCTACACTAAAGACATATTTTGCCCTGCCAATATAATCTTTCAGACTTTTTCTGGGGCTTTGAAACTCACTGGAACCCGACTTGCATAATAACCAGCCTGCAAAATGGAGTGAGTGGAAGGTACTTCATATTAGAACTCTTGTCAGAACATAAAGCATAAAATATGAATGGAGAGAAGGCTTCCACGAGCTTTTACCTGCCAGCGGAGTTTTCTCAATCTCTGCCACTCATCGCACAGTCCTGAGTGACACCATCTGTGAGAGGAGGGAAGTCACCCAGTTCAGGGGAAGCAGAGAGGAGCTGTGAGAGGATTTTATTCTCTGTCGGTGGAACTGAGGGATCTTCAATGGGTTTTTTTGAAATGGGTTAGTGGTATCTGATAAACCATTGAAATATCACAACAAAAGAGAAATACCTAACTTGGGGTAATCTTTTAATAAGCTGGAAAAAAAATACCGGATAAGTGATTTTAGGAAAGGCAAAATAATCAAAGAATTGCTTCTAACACGGTGCCTTTAATTAAAGTAAGTAAACCTACATTATCTATTTCTGTAAAAACAGTCACCTGGCACCCAGGTCACTCCGAGATAGGCCCTTCATGAGTCCTGAGCAACCTGGGAGGGGCTTGAGCCAGGGGACTCCTGGGTAGGGGTGGAGTCAGTGATCAGAGGGAGCTGGGGGGTCCCTGGCCAGGCCCCAAGGCTTTAGGTCTTGGCAGCGATGGAGCCGGCAATCAGAGACAATCGGCTATCTGTGTGAACTACAGAGGAAACACTTTTTCTTTTCTTTTTTTTTCTTCTTTTTTTAAGTATATTTTATTGATTTTTTTACAGAGAGGAAGGGAGAGGGATAGATAGGGATCCTTCAATCTTCAGGCCAACACTCTATCCCACTAAGCCAAATCAGTTAAGGTGAAACACCTTTTCTGACCACTCATTGGCTAAGCTCCCTGTATGCCAGTGGTAATATTCTTAGTAACTTGGGTATAAGAATACAAAAAGGTGATCTAGGGTTTTCCCACCACACTCCTGGAAAAAACACAGAAGGTCTGCTGCTGGAGGGGCTAAGAAATGTCATATCCTGCTGTAGCTGGTTTGGCTCAGTGGATAATGCCTAGGCCTGCCAACCACAGGGTCTGGATTTGATTCTGATCAAGGGGATGTACCTAGGCTGCAGGCTCCTCCCTGGCTGGGGCCCAGGTCAGGGCTCATGCAGGAAGCAACCAATCAAAGTGTCCCTCTCACATTAATGTTTGTCTCCATCTTTCCCTTTGTCTTCCACATTCTCTAAAAATCAATGGAAACATATCCTCAGGTGAGGATAAAAAAGAAAGAAAGAAAGAAAGAAAGAAAGAAAGAAAGAAAGAAAGAAAGATCATATCCTATGAAAGACACATCTTGAAAATGCCTAAAGAAAGTTTTCATTTTTTCATGGTGAAGGGACTGGAGTCTGTGTTGATGAAAACACCTTGGTAGTTGCGGTGACTGTCAGTAACTGAAGCAGCGGAGTAATGGGGCTGGTGCCTTCCTCTGATCAGCCTGGTCGTTTATCACAAAGGAAAGACAGACTGTGGCTTAGGGAGAGGGCCTACAGGGAGAGGACCTAAGCTGTCAGTAGGACATCCCCTGACAGCTTCCAGTCTGTGAGAGGGGGCAAGCTGGGCTCAAGACTCCCCCCACAATGCACAAATTTTATCCAACAGATCCCTAGTCCTATCTAATAAAAAAGTAATAAGCAAATTAATCATCACTCTGCTATACCTACAAGCCATGCCCACTAACCATGCCCACCAGCCAATAAGGAGTGAGTTTGCAAATTAACCCTAACCTAGATGGCTGCAAATGGAGAGAGCAGGAGGGAGGCTTGGGTTTTCCTGGTGATGGAGGAATCCAAGCTTTCCACACACCCTGGAGGGCCCAGGCCTCCACTCAAGGTTACAAAGTTTCAACTATAGACAATAAATAAACCCTAGATATTAGGGTCTCCACTTGGATTACTAGGGGCATGAATGGCCTGAAAAACACCACAGGCCCCTGACCCAGGCCACCCTACACTCCAAGGGAACCCCCACCCTGATCTGGAATACCCTTCAGGGCAAACCAGCTGGCCCCCACCCATGCACCAGGCCTCTAATCTATCTAATAAAAGAGTAATATGCAGATTGACCATCACTCCAACACACAAGATGGCTGCCCCCATGTGGTCAAAGATCTTGCCCCCATGTGGACACAAGATGGCCACCACAAGATGGCCAGCAGGGTAGGGCAGTTGGGAGGGACTGGGCCTACAAGGGATGGCAGTTGGGAGTGATCAAGCCTGCAGAGGAGGGTAGTTTCGGGGGGGACTAGGCCTGCACAGGAGGGCAATTAGGAGCAATCAGGCTGCAAGGGGAGCAGTTAGGCATCAATCAGGCTGGCTAGGGAGTGGTTAGGGTGTGATCAGACTGGCAGGCAGAGTGATTAGGGCCAATCAGGAAGGCAGGCACATAAGCTGTTGGGAGCCAGCAGTCCTGAATTGTGAGAGGAATGTACCAAATTGGAGAGGGTGCAGGCTAGGCTGAGGGATACCCTCCCCCTGCCATGCATGAATTTTATGTACTAGGCCTCTAGTTTATAAATAAAACAGTAAATATTCTATTTTTTGATGATTAGGGAAAATGTAACCTTGTTACATTAAAAAAATAATCACTTCTTATAGTTAGTAAAAAACAGTTTTGAGTAAGGCATTTTTTTCTTGGAGTATTGCTTATAACATTTATTTACTGTTGGCACAACTTGCATATTTTAAAAGCTCACTGGTTATTGGGCTATTAATCTACATCTCTTTAATTGAATATGTACTTTAAAAATTATCAATCAATTTGTGTATAAAGAAGAATCCATGTCAGAAGAGAAGAAGCAACTCAGGATAAGAAATTTAATGCCCCTATTAGATTTTTTAGTTTCTTGTTATTATATTTTTCTTCAATAATAGGAATGAAGTTCTATTTAGTTTTTATACTAAAACATAAAAAGAGAAAACTTAAATTTTAAAGTTACATAATTATACTTTTTCTTGTATATGAATAAGAATTAC
The DNA here is from genome assembly GCA_011751065.1 of Lasiurus cinereus. NCBI lineage: Eukaryota > Metazoa > Chordata > Mammalia > Chiroptera > Vespertilionidae > Lasiurus > Lasiurus cinereus. The sequence continues at coordinate 62,446,352 of JAAGEH010002531.1, forward strand.
AAGAAATAATTTCACTAGCTATAAAAATAGTTTATATTTTGGACAAACCAAACCCATATTCATTATTTCTAATAAACAATAAATTTAGTTATCTACAGAATACCCTAAATATTAAGAATAACTGTGCTAATTCTAGATACATGTTTATATATGTTCAAAAAAAATAAGAAGAATTGGGCATATATATCTAACTTCTGTACCAGCAACAGTTTTATGACTTGAAATTTCAGTCAATAAAACTAATGTCAAGTGCTTTAATGCCAGGTTGTAAGTCTGTCTGCTATTGTTGAGTAAACTAGCACGTTTTCAAGAAAAATTGAAGAGTGCTAACATTGGCTTGGCTTTGTTCTAACACTGTGCTTGGCATTGTTCTCCATCATCAGCTCTCACACACACATCAGCCCTACAAACACATAATTCTAAATTGTACTCTACAGCAGTTAGCAAACAGGAACCTTGTTACCTTCTGATCATGTGACAATTGCCTATGGGAATACACTGATTGCTACTAATTATAAATTTAATTATTGATTTGGGCCTCTCGCTGAAATGTTTCTGAAGGACACTGGGTTTTTAAATTTCAATTTATAATTATTACTCATGAATTCTATCATTAGAGTCCACACTCACTATCAATTGTAGAATTTATTTTTTCTTTAAATCACAAATAACTTAATTAACTTGTCTGTAATTTTCATAATGCCAAACTACCTATCATTTCAGTCTTTTGATTTTGGTAAATATGTGATATTGTACTAAACTATAGGGTGCTCCATTCAATGGTTTTTTTCTTGTGCACAAGAATAAAATCCTACAAGTCTGTTGCCACCTTGAGACCTGCTGCTATAAACTATCCAGAGCTACTGAGTAATCTTTCTAATTATGTTTGAAGCTAATTACGTGCAATGTTTGCCAGGATGACTTTTAAATCATCAGACATTCTAGAATAAATACATCATAGTACCTATTTTTGGAAATGCATGAATTTGTATATTGTTCTCCAACAGAATATATTTTATTCTAAAAACTACCCAAAATGCAAACTAATACTTTGTTAGTTTGGGGAAAGAAATATTTTATGAGAGCCATTAAAAATTAGTACACATATAAATAATATGTAACAGAAAATATAAATACATCCACAAAAAATTTTGGACTAGATATTTTTATAAGGAATGTCTGTGAAGAATTTTATGAAAAGATTATGTATGAAGAGAAAAGGTGACTTTTACTCATATATATTACAGATAATATAAGAATCTCAAATATTTTGTTCACTATATTATTTTGAAAACTTTCAATAGTTTTATTTATTTTTTATTATTTTTGGTGGATTAATTCTCAGTGAGAGTAATTGAGGGGCAAGTAGAAGGTAAAATTTAAATGAAATTTTAGTTAAGATATAGTTCTTATTTTGCTTTATTTTGTTTTGGGAAGGCAGCAAAATTTATGCAGAAACTTGAGTTTGTATTTGCTGTAGATTTATTTAGCACAGATTCCCTGTGGGAATTATAATTATTTCACAGGCCAATAGCTTTTATCCTGATAATATCTTAATAAACTAAGTAAAGAAGTAACACTCTAAACAAGTGACAGATTAATCACATATTGTTCCAAGCAAGAGAAGAAGAAGGAATAAAGCCCAAATTTGAGAAATGATTCCCAGCTGCCAGCAAAAAGTCCCTGGTTACTAGAACACGGTTACTAGGGAATGAAAATGTTGGTGTTGGTGGGCAGGGTGATCCCGTCACAGGGCACTCTGCAGCTTTTTGCCAATGCCAACCAATCACCTTGGCCATGCAGGAACTAAATGCCTCAAAAGTCTTCCAAGAGCTTTTAAGTTAGCCAAGAATCACCTTTCCAAAACTGAATCTCTCATAGTCCACACACTGTCAGTATTTATAGTCTCAGTGTCCTCCTTGTCCTAGTTGCTTCTCCACATGTTCTGAATAAGCCCCCAGCAGGGCCCCTCCGCAGCTGGGCTGTTGACTTCTTGTCAAGGACAATAGATGTGGAATGATGACATCCAGGCACATTTGACTTCATTCCTATATCAAAGCACATTGTTTTCGTCTTTGTTGTAAACAATGGGATTAAAACAATTTACTTAAGTCATAAGCAAATGGATTTCAATCATATTAAACCAATACATAATACATGTATTACATCTATTAAGTAGATTTCTAAATGACCTTTGGAAAGCAAAGAAATGCAGCCTATCTCAGAGAGAAGGCAAATGTAAAATTGCTTACCTAAACTCTAATTTAGGAGAAAATGTTAAATATTTTATTCTTGACAACTGAAAATGCATTTCAATCTTTTTGCTGTTTTCTAAATCCAGTTTGAGTGTTTGATAGAAAATCAAATGTTATATCTTTAAAACAACACAATAGAAACAGAGGCATGGATACTTGGGACTAATAGACAGCTCTCAGTAGGAGGGGCTTGGGGAACGTGATGAAAGAAGGTGAAGGGATAAGCCAAAAATATATATGTATACTGACATGAACAGAGTGGTATAGCCAGAGAGAAAGGGGAGGGTAGGTGAAGGTGGCAAAGTGGGGGAAGGTTGTTAGGATTGGGGGGATGGGGATGGAGAGACCTTGCTTGAGGCAGTGAGTACACAATGCCATGGGCAGTTGATGTTGCTTTGAGTTGTGCACTTGAAACCTGTATGATTTTGTGAACCAATGCCACCACAATAAATACAAAAATAAAATAATAAAATAAAATAAAAATCAGTATTTACCTGAAATTTTCACAAATTAGTATGCTTCTACTGCAAGGGATAACTACACTTTTTTCTTTTAATTTTAGGATTGTATATACAATCCTGTTAACGTTTAAAAGTGTAGACTAGTAGAAGATACTTGCATTTCCTTAAAATTAAAGTTGACTGCTGTAATAGCTTCCAGGTTACTATCTAACTCTTGTGATGTAAACAACTTTATGGAGAGTATTGAAGCTGAACAGTTTCAATTTTCTCCCAACTGGACAACAACTTGCCTAAACAGCTGCTCCAGCCTCCATCTTTTCCTCAGGGCCAACCAAGACTTGGATTTCAAAAGAGAAAAAGTAGCTAAGGGCAATGAATTGATGATGATGTTATTTTATTTTGGATAGTTATTTACTTAATTTAAACAAACAGATTTTAACTTATGCTTTATCATAACAAGTTTATTTATATTTTTGCTTTAAAAGCATTAATCTCATAGAAAAAATAATACTGTGATTTAATATTGAGTAACTAGGAATCTATGTACTGGACATGTCTACATATGAATTATGAGCTAGTTTGCCTTTTTAGAAGATCAAAAATGTACACATGCACCAGAGACATTTTTAAGATGCTTCACTCTCTTTCTGGAATGTACCTTTCCAAACATCCCAATATTAATAGGATATGGTATCAAACTTTTAGAGCTTTGTCCTGGACAAATGTGATCGTTAAGGGCAATGAGATTTGGAGAATTACTGAGACTGGGGCAGCCCAAATGGCAGGATTGATAAAAGGTCTCTGTGAAATCTAAAAACAATGCAAGGGTCTTTGTATTTGAGTCTAACACCCTCCCAACTTAGCTATTTCTCAATAACATGATGAAATAATATATACATATCCTCCCCTTCACCCCCTACCTATTTCCTCCTGATGATGTCATAGGCCTAAGACAGTAACTACTCATTTAGTCTTGCTATACTGTAAAAAGAGATGAGATTCCACCCAAACATGACAATGTGGTCAGAAGAGCTATTTTTACATGCCAGGATTCGTAAAATTAGAATATTCTAAATGAATCTATGGTTAAAAGTCAGGAAATTGGTTACACTATGGGAAGGAAGATCAGATTCTATTACTTAGCCTGGGTCTTATCACAAGTTTGTGACACTGAAGCATAATAACCTCCATCTTAGGTAAAAACTGCTGTTTGAAATTTTAACCCTACTATTCTGGCTTCTGTAAATATTTGCTTGCTTAAATAATAGGGAAAAATAAGACTATTCCTATTCCAGAGAGGCCAGAAACTATGTCCCAGACAGAGTTACCAGTGCTGGTGCCAGGCCAGGCCTTGAGATATGGTCTCAGGGCCCTGTCCCAGAACACGGGACATTTTCTCAGAAGGTTCAGAAGTCTCCTTTTAATTTGGAAGATAAAGAGCTGAAAAACATATAAATAGGAAAGACTTCCACCATATTGGGCCCCAGAATTTGAGAAGCAATAGTTCCTCTGGGCCCACTAGCACTAGCAAAATGAAAAAGACTGAAAATAAATTTGGCTTATTGATTAAAGTGTCCTCTGACTTACAATATGACAACATTTTTGTAATTACTAGTCAATATCAATAAAGGGAATATATATTGAACATATATTATCAATCAAGTAATGCCATATATATATATATATATATATATATATATATATATATAGCTTCTCTTCATTCAAGGCAGATGAAAGAAGGAAGTCAGAAAATAAGTAAATGAGTGAAAACATTTATTTTAATTGTACTTAAATTCATTTATGAAAAATTTAGATTTTTGATTGTGATACCGAATTTTTGGACTGGAACCCGGATTCTATGTCCACTAGACAGAAGAGTGGTATAGCAAATATAGAGATTTATTAAAGAACAAGTACAGCTCCCATGTAGGGAGGGGGAGAAGTCCCTGACCTGACTTCCACATGGTGAGGAGGAAGGATGCCACAGAATGGACTCCCAAATAGGGAGGGGAAAAGTCCCACTGGGTTCCTTTTCCCATGGTTTATAAAGGCTACAGATCCTGGTGCCTTGATATCTCCTCTGATTGGTCACTGTTTTCTTAGACTGGTTACTATAGTAACTCCTGGGCTCAAAGGAGTTACTCCTCCTTCCTTCCCTCTTGTTTCCCTATTCCCTTTGGGCTTCCTTCTTCTCCTTCTGAATGAAGGGCTTCTTTCTCTTTATTTTGTAAATGTAACTCTTTCTTGGCTACTCCCAGTTCCCTTGTCTTATGTAAATTTACCTATTGCTGCCTCCTTGTCTTATGGAAATGTGACTACTCCTGCTTCCTTGTGTTATGGAAATGTACCTTCTCCTAGTCTGCAGCCCCATGCTTTTTCCCCCATGGACCCCAATTCTAAAAAATTCATAAGCTACCTCTATCCCCCTAAAATTCCTGCTTCAATTGCAATTAAATTAAAATTTTAAATAAACTTGAAAAGTCCATTAACCAGACACAACTTTATTTTTCAGTATGTGACCGCTTTGTTTTGGTATAGGTACACATGGGCATCTAGATAGAACAGGAAAGGAGATGACAGAAGTGAAATAAGAGTTAAGGGCACAGAGAGGAAAACTTTGGATGGAGCAGGAGCCTTTGCGAAGTGTGAGTGTGTTACAAGTTGATGACCTTCAGTGGAGCCTCAGGACACCTGAAGCTGGATTGCTCCAGTGGAATTTGTAATTATGATGGCTTCCTGAGAAAAGTTATTCCTCAGCATAGAAAAAGCTAACAAGGAGATTCTCAAGCAAAGGAGCAAAGGAGTTTGGTCCATGTTAGAGGCCATGAAGATGGTTTAGATCAGTGGGTCTCAACCTTTCTAATGCCGAGACCCTTTAGTACAGCTCCTCATGTTGCGGTGACCCCCAACCATAAAATTATTTTTGTGGCTACTTCCTAACTGTAATTTTGCTGCTGTTAATGAATCGTAATGTAAGTATCTGTGTTTTCCGATGGTCGTAGGCTCTACAGCAGCGGTTCTCAACCTGTGGGTCGCTAACAGGGTTGCTAGCAGGGTCGCCTAAGACCATCAGGAAACAGATACTTACATTACGATTCATTAACAGCAGCAAAATTACAGTTAGGAAGTAGCCACAAAAATAATTTTATGGTTGGAGCTTACCACAACATGAGAAACTGTATTAAAGGGTCTAAGCATTAGAAAGGTTGAGAACCGCTTGTATAGATGAAGGGTTTTTAATGGAAATCACATAGAATAAACTATCTTTTGCCTTGAAGTCCTACAAAAGTGCCAACTATTATTGCAGCCTCTGTGACTGTTGCTAAGTGCTGATTGAGTCAGTATAGAGCTCCAAAACACTTCTTTTCAAAATGCTGGCATCTGAGCCTTCCTCCTGTTCTCCATGATACCCAGAAACATAGATTAATTGTCATGGAAACCATGATGAAACCACATATTCAAATAGATAAATATTTAATTTGATAGTTAAACAGACTGGTAATGGATATTTGCATTTAGGTATTTGGAGATGGATCCAAAAAAATTTGTGAACAACCTGTTTCTGGTCTTGTATCCCCAGACCCTTTAATTTTAAAGGAGTTTTGGATTTTCCCTAGCTCATTAGTTATTGTTGCTGTTTTTTTTTAATTTGGGGGGAAGGAGGAGGAGCAATACATTTGAGAAATTTCTGGTAAGTCAAAGAACTCTTCAGTGAATCTGATTTGTGCTCAGCACTTCAGAGCAAACTAGATAGAATAAGACAGTAAGAGTTCCCAGCGGCTGGTTGAACCACTTACATGTAAAGCCATACAACTGTGGAGAGAACGGAAGTTCTTTGAGATGAAGAGCTATGGTCGTGGTTGAGAAGCAGAAACATGCATGATATGTTAGGACATGGCTCACAGCACTCACACACAGGAAGTGAGTTTAGAAGGTGGCATGTATCAGAAAGATCAGGAGTCATCACAATGATGTCCAGCAAGGCCAGGTATAAAGGTTATGATTGTGCTGGGGTTTCAATTGTATGTGTTACCGGGATGCCAGGAGTTTCAGCTCAAAGGAGTCATTTTGGATTCTGTAACAGGATTTAAAAAATGCTTTCAAAGGTAAGATTTATATAAAAGATAATGTTCCAAGGTTTGCCCTGGACAGTGTGGCTCAGCTCGATGGATGTCATCCCATCCAGCAAATGATTGCTGGTTCCAATCCTAGTCAGGGCATATGCCCAGGTTAAGGCTCAGTTCTAGGCAGAGGGCATGCAGGAGGTAGCTGATATTGATGTTTCTCTTTCTCTATAAAAATCAATTAAAATATGTATATTTTTTAAATTGCAAGGTTGATCGTCTCTAAAGGAAGGCTTCTCTGGACGCATAGAGAGTAAATTTCTGAAATGAAGGTAAGTCTTTCAATGAAAGTTGACACCTTGAGTTAAGCTAGGTGTGGTAATAAAAGAAATTAGAGAGGAGAATAGAATGTGTGCATTTCATGGAGTAGTGGGAAAAGGAGGATCCAAGAGGAATTCAACCTATGTTTGCTGCTGTATCCCTTGAATTCATGAGAGTATTTAATAAGACGACCAACTCCTTTAAACCAGTTATTTTGGGAGTGATATTTGGACAGTGGGTGTCAATTGAGATGTGCGGGCACACTATTATTAGGACAATTTTTGCATACATCAGCTACAAAGTTCCATGACATGAGAGAGCACAGTTAATCTTTTCACTTAAGACCAGAGTTCTGAGTCATTTGGACCTTGAGCACTGCCAAAGCTGTGGGGAATAGCTGCTTGCCCGGTATTCAATCACTTACTGAATTGTCTTCCTACTTTCATCTCCATAGGTCTCTGCTATAAGAAGATTATGAATTTCTGGAGAGAAGAGATTGTGCTTAGTGCTGTGTATATGACATAGGAATCTATATATTAAAGATAAAATTGAAGTATGGTAGCAATCATCTCAGTTAGAAACTGCTGTTTGGGTTCTGTACTTATTTGTTTACTAAAACAATAGAAAGTTATTTTGATTTTCTGAACTTATGTATGCTATCTCAATATTCCATTGATGATGGTTTGAATGTCCCATTGATTGTGATCTCCTTCTTCTGGAAACCAAGACAGCTCAGTTATCCTAAATTGTCTCAGTAGCTACAAATAACGAGTTTCTGTTGACTCAGTGGTCCCGGAATCTGGAGAGCACAATTATTCTAAATTGCTCCGGTGGTCCCAGATAATGTGTTTTTGTTGATTCAGTGATTCATAGATACTTTAGATAACCAGCTTGCTTAATTTTGCTTAAAATGTTTTTCATGAAACAGGTTCCTCATTCCAGACCCAAAGATGTAATGGATACTTTTGTGATATTCTGCCCATATAAGCCAGATGTGGCAAGCTGTTCGGGGCTGCGAGGTCTGGAGCACTTTAGCCCCTCGTATGCCGCCGGCCTTTAATAAATGACTCCGTAATTCGACTTCTTGGGGGGTCTTCTGTAAGATGGGAGTACACTACAACAAAATAAGGAAGAAGGGAAAAAAAGATTACTCAATTTTGAAGTTGAAGTTAAATCTTAAATCTTTGTTTTACTCTTTCCATCTTGTGATAATAAAAAGGAAGCATGGTATAAGAATAAAATGTCAAAACTATAGAAAAAATACCAGCTTCAATCACATGGTTTACTAAATATTTGTAAAAATCTCTGAATTGCCTGTTTATAAAATTTCTTTGTCAATATTTAGGAATTGGTTACAATATTTAAATAATTTAATTTTATCTGTATTTTCATCAATGTAAAAGAAAAATACAAATTAGTAAATTATAAAAAGAGTTAAAATAAAATGCGCAAATAAAAATTTCTCGCAAATGTTTCAATCACGTTTTGCAAGCATTTGTTTTTTTCTCTCAAACATAGCAAAGAAATACATGCCAAAATACAGGAGCGAAACTTACCAGATGCCCAACAGCCTCCAGCCACATAGCTATTGGTCAAAACCTGAAAATGCACAGATGTAAGACCGTCTGTTATTCTGCTTCTGGCACTATTTTCAGTCCTCAGTAAAGTCACTGAAGTGTATGACATCAGATAAATCTATTTATATTTTAATTTTGTAATTTTGGTTAAATGAAGACTTTCAACTTATTATATATAAGCATCATTTCACTAATTCTATTTATACTATATTTTTCATGGTCATATGAATGGAATAAAATATTTGATAAGCTAAGTCACATACATATAAATATTCTCAGCTAAATAAAGTTGATTAATTCATTTCTTAGATCAAATTTGTTTTAAATAATCTTACCTAATAATAGATAAACATGGAGTAAATTGACCATACCTCTGCTATGCCCACAGCCAATCAGAGTGAGTATGCTAATTAACCCAACAAAGATGGTGGTTAATTTGCACACACAGGCATCAAGCAACTAGGGCAGTGGGATGCTTACATTATTGCCATGGCAATGATACAGGTGTTCCACCCCACCCCCAATCTCTCAGGACCTCTGGGCAGCATGGGAAGGCGGTGCCAGCAGCCAGGGAAAGGAAGGCCCATTCTAGCACAAATCTTCGTGCATCGGTTTTCTAGTGTTTTATAAAAATACAACAAAAGCCAGGCTAACCTGGCTTGGTGGTGGAGAGTCCACCTATGGACTAGGAGTCATAGTTCAATTCCCAGTCAGGGCACATGCCAGGCTCAATCCACAGTAGGGGGCGTGTAGGAAGCAGCTGATCAATGATTTTCTCTCATCATTGATGTTTCTGTCTTTCTCTCCCTCTCTCTTCCTATCTGAAATCAATAAAATATATTTAAAATGTAATAATAAAATAAAACCCTGTATTCTAAAAGAAAAATAAATACATTGGTTTTGTCCCCATTGCCATTGCTACCACGGTAACCAATAATTTCCACATTTCTAAATTAAATGATCAAGGTTTAGTTCTCATCTAACTCATCAACATTTGGCACAGTTAATCACTACATTAACTTTAAAAGAGTTCATTCACTAATGTTAACGTAAGAACATTCAAACCTGTAAAGAATTTTTGTGAGTTTATTTGAGCCAAACTGTGGACACTTGCCAGAAAGCAGGACCTCAAAGGATTGGGATAATGGGGGTTTTTCACCTTGTTTTATACATTACAATCAAAAGAGGAGACATAAGGGAGTCACATGAAATCCATTGGTGATAGATTAGGGAGGCAGGAATAAGCAAAGCTGGGAAACCTCTGGGATTGGATAAAAAGCAAAATGGTAGACACACACTTTTTTTACTTAGGTGAGTGCAGGATAGTGAACAGTCAACAATTAACAAGATAACGATAACAAAGAAGGAATTTGTGGTCTCTGTCCTGGTGCATTTGGTTGTGACCTAAGGGTCCAGAAAAAAGGGAAATTACAAGTTACCCAGACATTTCATAGGTATGTTATCTTAGATGCAAAAAAGACCATAGGCTCAGTTAAAGTATAGATTGACTTTATCAGGGAAGATACCCGCCCAGGACATGACTACCCACCATAACTGCCTTCAATTAAAGTTTTAATTTCAAACATCCTTTGTGGTTACTTTAGGTCTTTGAGTTTGCAAGACTGCCATGAAGGCCTTCTCTGAGCTTGTCAGGTTAGTATGAAACCTTTCTTCCACACTAAGTATATCCTCTGCTTCACCATCTACTTATTTTTAAACTCCCTTTCCATTTCCTCTTCATATTCCCAGGCTAACACCTCTTATCTTCCGCACTACAATTGCTTCTTGGGTGATCATAGCTTCAAATCCTACCTGTATCCTTATGACTCTCAGGTTTATGTGTTCATCCTCTAAAATCTAGACAATCTTACCACTTAGAAAACATTTTCAGGTGGGTGTTTACTAGAAATGTTAAACTTACAATTGGCATAACTGAACTCAGGACTTTTCCCTCTAAATCTTCTCTTCCTTTAACTGCATCAAACCAGATAATTCTCTCCTTACAATAAATAAGGCCAAAAACAAAAACAAAAACTCAGATTGGCGTTTGATTTTTTCACACTGTAAATCATTAGAAAATTTCACAGACTTGACCTTGAATACTCATGCAGGAACATATGAATTATGGAGACCTTGAAACAATTAAGCACTATGTTTTGAAAATTAGGCAATCACATGGTAAAAATTTCAGAATAGCTTTTATTTTATTGCTACCAAATGAGGAAAAAAAAAAGATGTGTAGAAGGAAATATATCTGTTAACCTCCAATGCCTGTTACGACATAAAATTACCACAACCATAGTGGCTAACAGCTGTACAAATTAAATGTCTGGAGAGTAAGAAGCTCAAAATGGATCTTAAGTGGCTAAAGTCAGCATGTCAATTGGTTATTGGCCCTCCAGGTTTCTTCTGGAAGCTTAAAGGATTAATCCTTTTGACTTTTTAAGTTTTTAGAAGTTGTTCATAATTTTAACCAGTGGATCCATATTATCTTGGAAGCCAGCAACCACTTTATTCTGAGCTCTCCTTTCATTGTCCCATATTTCTCTCTGATCATCCGGCTTCCCCCTTTCTTTTATAAGAACCCTTGTGCTTCTATTGGTTCCACTTGGATAATTCAGGATATATCCCATCTCAAGATCCTTAAATTAATCCGTCCAACCTGCTGTGGGAGTCAGTTGTTGAGCATTGACCTATGGACCAGGAGGTCATGGTTCAATCCCAGGTCAAGACACATTCCTGGATTGCAGGGTTGATCCTCAGTTTAATATGTGCAGGAAGCAGCCAGTCAATAATTGTCTTTCATCATTGATGTTTCAATCTCTCTCCCTATCCTTTCCACTCTGAAACCAATAGATATTTATATATATTGATCCTTAAGCTAGTCACATCTGCAAAATCTCTTTTGACCTATAAGGTAACCTGTTCACAAATTTCTGGTTTTAAGACAAGAGCATCCTTGGGATTCTAACAAATGTTTATGTCTGCCACAAAATAGAGAGCCAAGTCATGTGTAGGACATAGACACTAGGTAGCTTTTCATACCTCAGATCGTTGACTATAAGCACCAAGGAAAGCCTTGATGATGAATGCATGCATACAAATATTAACTAATTTCAGAAGACATTTTTAAATAGTGATAAAATAGTATAAATTTTTCAAACAAAATTAAGTTAGGTATTTCAATTACTTCCTCTAAGAAGAATAAAATAAGTAATGACATAAGTAGAACTAAAATTTATATATATTTATATAATTTACTAGTGGCCTGGTACATGAAATTTGTGCACATTAAAAAGAAATTAATTAGAGGAAATATTTTAATATTACTATTTGTCCTTTATAATAGAAGTGTTAGAGATGAAAGAAAATTAGTTAAATGTATATGAAAATCTTCCTGTCAGAGTCTAGGGTGGGCCGCAGGACCCAGAGTCAAGTCCCTGCCTACCCACATGCACCTTGAAATCAAATGAGACCCATACCCAGCCAGCTCCATCCCCATTGGGTGAGATCCAGACCTGGCCGGCCCCACCTCTGTCAAGCCCCATTGTGTGGAGGAGCACAGCCTCAGGTCCTCCATCAAGCCTCACTGAGAGAGAGTGCAGCTTCAGGTCCCCCAGAGCATGCCTGGTGCCAGGGCAGTGGGCATGGCCTGAGGTCCCTGGGCCCAGCATCAGGGCAGGGGGGGGGGCGTGCCTTGAAGTTCCCTGTCAAGCCCCAGGTAGGGGGCAAAGCCTCAGGTCCCCCACCCTAGCCCGGCTCCACACAGTCTCAGGTCCCTGCTGATCACTCCTTATGGGAACTCCATGTCCACTGTGGGCACAACCATCTTGGGACAGCATGAGGATTAATTTACATATTACCTCTTTATTATATAGGATATTCTCCATTGTCATGGATGAAACACAAGGATTCAGAAGAGTAAGTTGCCTGTCCTGGGTCATATAAGTGACCAGTGACATAGCTGAGACAAGAACCAGAGCTCATTTCTACCTTTAATTTCTGAGACAGTGTCCTTAAATCTAACTAAACTCAGTAGCCTTCAAAGAATACATGGAGAGTATGTCCATACTCTCTGTTCCTGTTTTTCTCATTTGTCTTGATGTTATTGTAAATTTTACAGAATATCTTATATCTGTATTTTCTTAAATGAGATAACTTTCAAGAAACTTGTGTGATCTGTCTTACTTAATGTAATGTGATATCAATAATAATTATATCTAAAACAATAATTTCTTCATCTTTGAAGGATTACCTGGTTACTTGATGTCAGATGTTTTCCACTTAAGAAGTATTAACCTAAAAGAGAAAAGAACAAGGAAGAGGTAAGGATTTATAAAGACTTTAATGTTATAACTTGTGGCTCAATGTTTGAATTTGTGCAGCCTGAGTTCTGAAACATTTGCAGAGCATAACTTTGCCTTTTTGGGCTCTGGAACTACTTGTGGGGCAAACAGCCATCTCTGTGCTGATTGTGCTATTTGATAAATTGTGCTCTTTACATCATTGTTAAGTAATATTCCCTGTGCTATCATTGTGGGATCAGACAGCCTTTGTTCTATAGACCTGGGCTAAAACTCCTATTTGACAAATTCTTAATCATATTACCTATTGTTCTCACGTCACAACTCTACCTGCTCTACCACTGAATCCATAACCACTAAAAGCCCAGTTGCCCCCACTAAAAAAAATGAAGTTTATGTTCTTGTTTCCCCTAGCAATCTGCCTTTTTAATGGTCAGCTCCTTGTAACTTTTGCCTTTATAAACACTGCCCTGTCCTTTTCATCTTAGAACTCATTCCCTGCTCATCTTGAGGGCTAAACTTCCCAGATTACAAATCATTATCTTAATAAACTCTCTTGTAAATTTCTGTAGAAATGGTATCTCCAGACTTCTGTTATCAGAGACGATGTGCATTTATTTGCCATGAAAAGAATCACAATTCCCAGGCACAGATTCAGGCAGAAACCCAAATTAAGTCTTGATTATGGGGTAAAGGCAAGGAGTTATTATGGGGAAATGAAGGGAAATAATTACATAAATAGGAGAAAGGAATTCTGATGCTAGCAATCTAGGTCATTCTTTGGCTATACACGGCAGATTACTGATTCAAAGAATGTCTATTATCATACGTCCTTGTCTGCTCTCCTGTTAGCTTTATAAGCAGTTATAAGACAATGTTGATTTGGCCCAGTCCAAAGGTAATTTTGCCCATTTCAAACTATCCAAAGGTTCAGGAAATAAGATGTGTTAGGCAGTTGTTCAGAAATCATTGCTCGAGCTCTATTTTAAAATGGCTCCACTTATGTCAATTTTTCACAGAAACTAATTTCAATTAATTAATTGGAAAGAGACAACCAAAGGGTTTATTTTTGAATTGCTGTTGTGAAATTGTTATAATTTAAATGGAATCTGACCTGCTATTTTTAAATGAGGCAGAGCCCAAAGATAAACCATTTGGAAAATACAAAATTGACTTGTGACATTTTAGATGGCAAGATACTTTTAAGTCCTTTTTCACTCATGTTTATGATCTGTGAATGTGCTTGAAGTTCTGCTTTCACTGACAAAGACAAACTAATTGTATAATTTAGGCAGTTGTGGTTATTGGATTAGTTCCTCCTCTGTGTGAAAGCATGACTAAAAGGACTCTGATGGCAAAAACTTAGCAGAGAAAGTCAACCAGTTATTTTGTCACTTCATAATGGCAGCTTTTTATCCTCAGACCCAAGGTCAATTGCATTGTCTTTGGTGAAAGAGAACTATCACTAAGAAAGATTTTACTGGGCAGCAATTCTGAATCCATTTCCTCTGATGAAATGTCAATAGCTTTCTAGGACAAAATGTAGTTTTTCTAGAAACAAAGGTGAAATTGGTTTGAAAATGTACTCCACAAATCAATCCCCTTCAATATAAAACATTTGAGAAAGAAAAATTAACAAGTAATCCAATATGCTGTTATGTTTCTATCTTTTTTATTTTAATTCATCAAACATATTACATTTTCTCCAAAAAACCAATTTAGGGAAGCATTGATGTTCTTCTAATGGTTTTAGAGTCATAAAACTTGTAGTAAAAAAATCAGCTGCTGTGAACCTAAAAATCCTTGAAAACTAACAAGGGATAAAATTCCCTGAAAGGAATAACTCATAGAATAATACATATTTATGTGGAACTACAGAAAAGAAACTAGAATATTAATAAAATATATTGTCATATATACTCAAAATAATATATCACTAGACATGATTTTTAGTTTATGGTAAAAACATATTTATCATTTATAGGAATATCAGATTCTATGCTTTAAAATTTTTATCAACATTATAAAGTTTTACAAAGGCATCTTTTCTTTCTTTTTTTAATGGGAAGGGAGTGAGGAGTAATAGAAGGTAAAAGGGGCCAAATATATGGTTAGGGAAGATGACTTGACTTTGAGTGGTGGGTAACAATGCAATATCAGATCATATATATATATATATATATATAGTAATGCATACTTGAAACCTATATGACACTGTGAGCCAATGTCACCCAATAAATTTAATAATAATGAAACATGTAATTCTTTTTTTCCAAACCAATAAAGATATAACTTAACCCAAACAAAAAATATCAATCATAATTTTTCTTTTAAAAATATTAAACTCCTTACAAATCTTGTCATAATTAACATTAGTAGCTAGCTAATTTCCTTAAAACTTTGTGGTGCTGATAGTCACATACCATGAAGAATTTGGGTATAAAATAGTAAGTTCCTAAATGCATAGTTTTACTCACATGCATAAGTGAAAAGGGACTTGAAATGGAAATAGAGTTGGGAACATAAGGAAAGGAGGCAAGTATAGGAAAAGGCATAAAAAGAAGAGGCACTAATTAGTGTACAGTATCCCTGTGCAGGAAGGCAGGTTTCAGGCACCAGAAATAGCTAAGAGAATCTCCATCCCTTAATCAGCACATGGTAAGGCTACTCTGAAGATGGCAACTGAATCAATAGTGGGCTGCACTTCCACAGGACACAGAGTGTCACCACGATGATCCTCCTGAAATTGCAAGAGGTTTTTGGAGGATTATTTCAAATTTCAAAAGCTGGCTAGGGCAATTCTGTGCTTCCTAAACTTCTAGATCTCCCCATGATAGGAGCCTTTTGAGGGCTCAGCTGCATGATACACTACCTCGAACAAAGCTGTCCAATGAAGAAATTCATATGTGATAATGTGGTGGAACATAGGATTGTTATGAGCTAAAGGACTGCTCCATGAGAGCAATCCTTGGATTGAGGCAGGGAGACACTGAGTGTCTGTACAATTTGAGTGCCACTTGCATTTTCAGTAATGTCAATACAGTTACGGAGCACATGCTCTGCTGGATATGTTGACTAGAAGAAAACAAATTGAATCCATACACAAAAGACATCTTACCCTTGTTAGACGGAAGAACAATCATTGAGGTTAACACCAAAGAGTGACGATGTCATCAAGAGCTTAACAAAGGGGGGCGGGCCAATGAAGATGGACTATGTCTGCTTCCACATAACTCAGCTACTTCAGGCTTACAGAACAGACTCCAGTGAATGTGCAGCCCAATGATCCTTCAACCACACCTGCCTCGGGAAAGTCTAGTTTTATGGTTCCATTCTTTCTGCCGGGGCCAGCTGTGTTCTGGTGTACAACCCCTGGGTGTGACTTCCTATTATCTTTTTGAAGTTCTATTTCTAAATATATGTTGAAATGAAAACCACACAACCCCTGGCAAAAGCCACAACCACCATAAATCTCATGTGTCTGATTCCTGTGACTCTAACTGCCTGAAATCTTTCATATCTATCCTATATTAAATAAGTGGTTCCTGTCCTTCTACATCAGGTGGCTGAAGAACTATGTTCAATCCCAGCCATGTAGTGTGTATGTATTGCTCAAGTCTTGGACTGTGGGCTGTGGAGCAACCATCAGGCTATATTTCAGCTGCAGAAGCTGAAGTGGTATCGTATGGCCTCAGAAAGATTGCTGGCACTATCAAAGATAACATGTTAGAGGTTCGCTGACAAGTTAGAGGTTAGCTGTCTAATTCTCAAACCTATTGTTGGGTGGGAGTTCCTGCCATAGCCTGTAATGACTGCTTTTTGTTATCCTAAGAAAATATTTCCAACCACTATATTTATCCAAACTCTACAGGTTGAGGAATCGATGGGGTCCTTAGTGAGTAACAAGAAAGATAAGAAAAGCTCAGCAACTATAATCATTCAAATGGCAAAATGTGTTATTTTTGTCTTTCGGAGAGATTGTTTTCCCTCTGGCAAGGCCCATATATCTCAATTCATCTGATCCAAGGGAACAGGATATAGTGATGTGAAAATGTATGCCCATGTAATATAATGGAAAACTTACTTACAGAAGGAAGAAAACACTATCCAGCTATTTTGGGTACCGAAGTGGCTTTTCTCACTTTTATTCCTAGTGATTTACTTGATAAAATTTTTGCTTTTTGCCCCCATTGTGCTAGGCTTGACTAGAGTCTTTGTTTCTGGGAACAGAAAATGATTCCCTCGAGCTAGAAGTTAAAATTGCTCTCTGGCCTCTTCGGGATTCTTATGCCATTGAATTAAAAGCCAAAGAAGGGGTCATGGTACTTGCTGGGGAGAGTGATCCTATTACTGAGAAATTGGTTTGCTATTACACAATGGAAGTAAAAAGTACTGTATCTGAAAAGTAAGAGATCCTCTAGGGTATTAGGGTATTGCTTATATACTAAAACTATCCTCTAATTTAGAGTTTATTAAAAAATTAACTATAAACTATCAGAAACCTTTGAACATGGCGATATTATAAGCAATATTTTCTAATACTTGGTTAATGTTACATAGAAGATTTTCATCCCCACAGTATAAAAATTATACATTTCAAAAATTTCAATATTATACTTATTGTTTGGCAAATGTTATTCTGATTTGTCATCTGAAATTTGTTTCAAGGCGTTTGGGATTTTGATAGCTTACACAAGACTTTATGAGATAAAAACATTCTATAGAATAACTTAAATTTATCATTGATAATGTTTTCATGGTAGGGTAATACCAATATTTTTGATTTTTGGATATAAAACTGAGGCCCCTACAATTTATATCATATTCATATAAAGAAAGAAACCTAAAAGGACAGACTAAACACTCTAATGTCTATTCTTTCTTATATGGGTCATTAAAGGCTACACATTTGTGATTTATGAAATAAAATGGAAAGAATTGTCTGAAAAAGACCAGAGGGTATTGGTGATGGTTTCATATATATCTAAAAATACTAAAGTAAAAGAAGCAGAGACTAGCTACCCTTTTTGTCCTCAAGGACATAATCACTGAAGTAGCTGTTCCTTTCATCATGGTGAAATGTCTGTACATAGGCTGATGAGTAATGATGACAAGTGTCACATCCTTTCTGAGGACCCTGCTAACTCAGTTTATTAAATGTATTCAACTAATGAAGCAGAAGTCACAAGATCAATTCCCCTGTGGTCTCTATATTTTCCTAACTGCCACCACACAAAATCATTTAGAGAATTTAGATTGGAAATATATAGGCATTGAGTCTAGTTAGGCATCTTAATTAGGCCAGTCCCCTGCCATCAGAACGAAGCATGTTTCTGGAAGCATTCTGTAGAGAAGCTTTTTAAAAACAGTTTGTTTCAGTAAACACCATTTAACCAAATATTTTCTCCAAAGTTATGTTTTCATATGCTAATCTATATACCAAATGCTTTTATTAATAGGAATGATAGGGTCACATAAACTTGTAATTGAAGGAACAAATTTATCACCTTTTAAAATCTTTTGATTAGTTTTTCATTTGTCCTTCAGATAATAAAAATGAAGCAATAAAAATAATACTTAGGGCCCTAGCTGGTTTGGCTCACTGGGTTGAGCATTGGTCTGCATAATGAAGGGTCCTAAGTTTGATTCCAGTCAAGGGCACATGCCCAGGTTTGCTGGCTTCATCCCCAATAGGAGGAGTGCAGGAGGCAACTGATAAGTGGTTGTCTGTCATCATTGATATTTCTATCTCTCTCTCTTCCTCTTCCTTCCTCTCTGAAATCAATTTAAAAAAGTAAAAAAAAAAAGTAAAGCTTTAAAAATGTTACTTTAAAATTAATTACAGAGATATATTTCTCAATTATTGATATCTGTACTTTTATTGATATAAGTAAATTAAGAATTGACATATGCTTAAAGATTCTAGATGATAGGTGATCGATATTGGATAGATAGAAAGAAAGATAAAAATGTAGTGGAAATATATTTTAAAAATCATGGATTTATGGTGATGAGTAACCAACCAATGGAATAGATGGATAGTTTATTACTTATATACAAAAAGTCCAATCCAAGCTCATTTGAGAAAAAATTTTTCACTTAAAAATTACATTTGATAATTAAAAACATGAATTAAATTAATTTTAATAAAATAATTAAACTTAAGGTTGAAGTGTGTATGCATTCATTGATCAACAAATGACACCCTTTCTATGGAAAATAATTACAAGTTTAATGTGAAAGTTAAAGTAATATTTGCTTCATCTTATATTATAAAATCCTAATATGTTAAGTGTCTGGTCATCTGGTTGGCTCTCCAACCTATCAAAGTGTAACATGCTAATGATATGCTAAGACCACTCAACCTCTCACTATGATGTACTCTGTCCACCAGGGGGCAGACTGTCCACTGGTTGACCAGTTGCTATTATGTGCACTGACCACCAGAGAGTAAGACACTCTGACTGGTAGGTTAACTTCTGGGATCCGGCCAATCTTGACTGAGCGAGATGGGTTGGACATGTCCTGGAGCCCTCCCACAGTTCCTCCCTGGCTGGCCAACCTCCACATCCCTTCCTGGCCCTGATTGTGCACTAGTGGGTCCCCTCAGCCTGGCCTGGGCTCTCTCACAATATGGGACCTTTTGGAGTATGTCAGAGAGCCAGTTTTGGCCAGATCTGGTATATCAAGCCAAGGGACCCAATTGGTACATGAATTCATGCACTAGGGCTCTAGTCCTATATAATAAAAGACTAATATGCAAATATACTGACTGGTGAAATGACCAGTAGCTATGATGCACACTGAACACCAGGGGGCAGATGCTCAACACAGGAGCTGTCCCTTGGTGGTCAGTGCGCTCCCACAGGGGTAGCATCACTCAGCCAGAAGCACACAGAGGCAGTGTCGGGAACCTCTCCTGCCTTTGTAACAGCACTAAGGAACCCTTAGGGAAATCTGAGGAAACCAACCTGCCTAGGGGAACACCATGTGTTCCAGTCCAAAAATTCCTGTATCAAATATATTGTCATTTTCTCAATATGGACAAAAAAATAAAGAAAATACTTATAAGTTTACATTTTATGCACTAGTTTATGATATAATAAAGTGAATTTGTTTTTACTTATTTCATCCTTGTCTTACAGACACAACACATAGACACCTATTTATATATTTATGTCCTACTAAATTTTAGTAAAAAAATTCAAACTTAAAATATCTAAAATTTTGATAGACATGGTGTGTTAATTTATAATTAAAACATTGTTAGATGATTTAACATTTTTTCTTATGGCATGGCAATGCATATGGAGAGACAGTATAGTTTAGGAATTAATATCATGCAGTAATATGTATATATATGTGTATATTTAAGTATATTTTATTGATTTTTTACAGAGAGGAAGAGAGAGGGACAGAGAGTTAGAAATATCCATGAGAGAGAGAGATCGAACAGCTGCCTCCTGCACGCCCCCTACTGGGAATGTGCCTGCAGCTAAGATACATGCCCTTGACCGGAATCGAACTTGGGACCTTTCAGTCTACAGGCTGACGCTCTATCCACTGAGCCAAACCTGTTTTGGCTCATGCAGTAATATATGAGAGAGACAGTATATTATAGTATAGGAATTAATATCATGTAGTAATATATGGGATGTCCAAAAAATGTATACACACTTCACAGCTGGTAGGTAAAATGATGTTTCTTTCTTTTCATTTAACTCATTGGATTTAATAATTATTCAAAGTGTGTATGCATTTTTTGGGACACCCTGTATCATGAAGTGAAGAATAAATAGGGTTTAAGATCATGAGCAATGATGTAAGACTGCCTGGGCTTGAGTCCTGGTTATGTCACTTACCAGCCATGTTTTATGTTTCCAGTAGTATTTCATTCCATGATCAGTGTCTCTTAGTAGCATTATGTGTGTCTGTATTCACTTGCTGTCGTCGTCGTCGTCGTCGTCATCATCATCATCATAATCATCATGTAATCATTATCATCTCATAATGATGACACTGTGCACATAACCCCTCCCCCACACACACAAGCATATAGGTGCATAATTAACATTTTAACCTTATATATATGTACATGTATTCCAAAGTAGCTTAATCCTCTGACCTCAATAAACCTTATCTGCTTTTAATGAAACCCTCTGAATGCTCTTCCCATTTTGTGGCCACCTGCCTTTTTTGGAGCTTAAGAGATAGAGAGAATAATTTGGTTACAATAAATTGTTTAAACCCTTCAATCCTAATTAATGCTAATTTAATTTACAAGTTCCAGGATTGGAAGGATTTTCTATTTCTCTGAAGAAAGAGAGTTCACATAACTTGCTGATAGAAGAGGTGGCAAAGAAATTGAACTATTTTAACACTGATATATTAATACCGACCTGAAAGAGCACAAGGTGCAAAGTGCCATTAAATGTTTTCAAAGATGCATTTTTGCAAAACACAATAGTTTATATATTTTGTTTCCTCTGCTGAATTACAATAATTCCCTAAAGAGAATTTGCTACCCAGAATAATTCTACAAAACTGTTCATTTCTATGCTCAAATAAGGCTCTTAAATTCATCTTTCTCCATTACATTTCTATTATAATATAGAAAATCTATAGGCATAACTTATCAACAAAGAAGTCTTTCCTGGATGATAAATTTCAAAACTACCTAATTTTATTCTTCATGTGGTACAACCATCTTAAGTTTCTCCAATGCAAATTTTGCAAAGAATCAATCACTTTCCATCATCTTATATGTTCATCAGTTAATGTGAAACTGGTCCATCTATTTGTTTATTGTTTTCCCTTTACTTATGAAGTTGGTTCCATTGTCATTTGTTTAGCATTATATATAATTATGTAAATATTTAAAAAATATCATTAGAACTTGAACACATTAGTATGTTTGATATTCAATTTTACTCCTAAAATCATCTACAGACATTTTCTGAATAGATTTTAGCTCTACCACATGTGGTTACATTTTTAAGTGCTATTTACTTCATTTGCAAATAGCTTTTCTCTTTATATCATCAAGGCATGGGGTGCAAAACCCATTATCAGGGAACATGGAAGTAATATCTGCACAGTGTAGCCTTTTATAGAACTTCAAGTGTATTTGGTCAAATGCAAATTCTTCCCCCTCAGGATTTTTCTGACTTCTATGCATGTTGTGTAATTTATTAATTTTGTATAAACATTTGAATATATATAAGTATATATATTCTAATCTTTTACCAATATATTATCATCAGAAGTTCCCACTGATTAATCCTGCTTACTTACCAAGCTTTGGACTAGGATATGAAAGATGAACTTAAGTATCATTTTTAATGAACCTTGGGTCAGCTCCAGTACCAACAGAAATTCAGGGAGAGATGTTGAACAAAAGAAAATTGATCGGGTCTGTTGGAAAAACAAACAAACATGTCAATATGGTAATTTGATACAAGCAATAAGATGGTAGAAGCAATTTCTAAATTATCAGTAATTGTAATATATGTGAAGGCATACAATATCTGGTTACAAGTAGCAAAACTATATTTTGATTTAAAAATAAATCATCATTATGTTATTTTCATGTATACATTTAAAAATAAAAGATTTGAAAAGATTAACAAACTGAAAAATGTTTTCATGTGAATATTGTCCAAGTATAACATCTACAGAAAAAGTTCAGATCAAAAGGATATAGCTTGATATATTGCCACAAAGAAGAAGAATCAGATCCACAATTTCCCTTGTCAGAATTTACAAGCACTCTTTTATCCCAAGAATATCCATTATCAGGTTTATACCAGTTTTGTACTGTTTACAAATGGAGTTACATACTATATACCATTTTGTGCCTGATTTTATTACTCCAACTTTTGTTTTCAAAATTTACACTTTTTTATGTAATTTAAGTCTGTTCATTCTCACAGCTCTTACGTGAATTTGTTTCTATTGCTTTAATATATATTGCCCCTAACATCAAGGCTTAAAGAAACAAATGTTTATTAGCGTCAAACTTTCTGTGGGCCAAGTATCTGGGCAGAAAGTAGTTGAGTACCTCTGGCTCATAGTCTGCCCTAAGGCTGCAGTAAAGGTGACAGTCGTCTCAAACTTTAAAACAGGAAACACTGCCTGGCCTGTGTGGCTTACCTGACGATGAAGCAGGATATCACGGTTTGATTTCCAGGCAGAGCACATACTGGGTTGTGGGAATCAATCCCCAGTAGGGGGCATGCAGGAGGCAGATGATGGATAATTCTTTCTCATCATTGATATTTACCTTTCCCTCTCCCTTCTTTTATCTGAAAAATCAATAAAAACACATTAAATACAAACACACACACACACACACACACACACACATTCCCAGCCTGTATGGCTCAGTTGTTGAGCACCAACCTATGAACCAGGAAGTCAGTGTTAGATTCTTAGACAGGGCACATGCCCGGGCAGGCTCAGGATAGTGCTGGAGGCAACTGATCAATGATTCTCTCTCATAATTGATTTTTCTATCTCGCACTTCCTCTCTGAAATAAATACAAATATATATATTAAAAAACAACAACAAGAGGAAAAACTGATTTCAAGTTAATCTGCAGCTCCACACTGAATGTTGTTATGAAGGCTGACTCCTATCAGTTTGAGTGGGAAAGGGAGAAAGAACACCCAAGAAAAAAGCTCCAGTCCCTTTGTTATTGACTTTCATAAATGAAATCCTGTTACTTCTCTTGTGTACTAATGATTAGAAGTAAGTCAGTAGTGCTAGTCCACACTCAAAGGAAGTTATTATCCAGAATGTAAATACCAAGAATCAGGAATCATTGGGATCCCTAAAAGAGACTGTCTACTAAATCCACTGTATGGATATATTTAAGTTTACTTATCCATTCTAAAGCAAAGTCATAATTGTTTTTGTTTGTTTGTTTGTTTGTTTGTTTGTTTTTTAGCTATTGCAGAGTGGGATCCAGAGAACAGTTCTATACATTGTTTTGGGAAAATATATAAAATATTTTTTTCAAGTTTATACCTAAAAGTGGAATTACAGGTGTATATAATATGCATATACCCAGCTTCTTAAATAGTTATGGTTATGTATTGTCATTGAAAAACTTTAAATTCCAAACAGCAGTGTATTAAAAAAGTTAATAACTTTATTATATTTAAAGGTCTCCATTATTTTCTTTATTTAGTGCCTGTGTATCATCAAAAATGATATAATCAAGATCCTAAAGATATATTCCTTTGTCATCTTGCATGCTTTGATCTAGATTACATTTGAAAGTTATGTTTGTATATATTGTGAGTTAGAAGTTAAGATACAGACACATTATTTTCCATTTGCCTTTCCAAGTTGTCTAGTAAACTTAGGAAATAGCCCTCCACATTGTATGATAGTGCAGCATGTACACA
The DNA here is from genome assembly GCA_011751065.1 of Lasiurus cinereus. Lineage (NCBI taxonomy): Eukaryota > Metazoa > Chordata > Mammalia > Chiroptera > Vespertilionidae > Lasiurus > Lasiurus cinereus. The sequence continues at coordinate 62,470,746 of JAAGEH010002531.1, forward strand.
GTGGGACTACTCCTGGAACCTATTCTGTTCTATTCTGGATTTCTTCTGTCTTTGTTCCAGTCTTATATTGTCTTAGTTATTATAGCTTTATAATGACTATAATATCTAGAAATATATGTTCTCTGGATTTTCTTTTCAAGATTGATTTGTTTATTCCTGTTTCTTTGCATTTCCAAAGATATTAAACAGAACTTGTCAATTTACTTCAAATGCCATTCTGTAATTAACTTTCCTGATCATTATCTCAGTTTCTCTGATGTTGCCCTTTTTTTATTGTCATTCTTTGTGCTGTAGGTTTTCATTCCAGTGACTTCTTGTCTTTCTGTTTCTCAATCATGATGAGCACAGGTAATTCTTCACATTTTCTCACTCTGTATGCAACTTTCACTGTTGATCATGATTACTTTGGTCTTGACCATTTTAGTTAATATACATGCACTATAAATTTCCATACAGTGAACTATTACTCAGAGATATAGATATATTACTAGTTTGTAAGTAGTATATTTCCTATTGGAATCAAAAAAGGGAAAAGCTGGCCTGGTAGTTTGAGCGAGGCATTGGCATTGCTACAAGCTGGTCTTTTACTCACAGTGGCTTTGTTGCTCTCCTGTTGAACACAAGCAATTTCACAGAACATCAACATCAGGAAAGGCAGCTCTGTTCATGATGGATGGGGACAAATATGGCACAGCTATCTAATCATGACTGAATACAGACCTAACATGTCCATTGTTCAAGCCAAAAACACCATGTCCTCCTCTCCCATCTGATATGAGTGATTATTACTTCTTTACCATTCATAGTTGTGCCTGGGTCTTGTCTTCCTTCTAAATAAGACTCGGTAGAATACTCAGAGACTCTCCCCCATTTTCTGACAACATTCAGTCCATATTCTCTCTTAATGCAACAAGAACTCAATTTCCTCAACTGCAGTTGTATTCCTGGCGATGTCTTTAGCTGGAAGGCATTGATATTAAGCAATATATAAATTATTTATTGAAAATTATTTCATCTTAGATTTTTTTCACAGATGTGAGATTAAGAAGTTTAAAGAGAAAGTAATTTGCTTTATAATTGAGAATTTGTTTGCAGTTTTTTTAGATTAATTCAACAAGGTGGGCGATTTATATTTTACATACTTTTAAAATAATACTGACATCAAAATTCTATTGTTTCCAAATATTTAAATAAATCAATGCTTAATTAGAAGAATTCTAACACTAGTGTTGATGAAAATACCAACATACTGAATAAAAGAATAAACAAGTCATCATCTTGTTAAAATTTTTAATCACATGTAAATATTCCCCTTTGAATATTTGCTAGTTCATGTCTCTGGAAAAATTATTTTATAAAAAACTAGGAAAATTAAAACATTAAATGGAAAATAAAATGCAATACTTTATAAAGCTGCCTTTATAGGCATTATCTAATATATGCATGTTTTCATATTAATGTATTTTATTTTCTCAACACAAACAGTTTTTGTGGGGTTTATGTGCATTATGCTATTTATGAGGTATAATGTGATTCAGCATAATAAAGGCATTTGCATTTCAACTGGGTCCTTCTGTAGGTTTTGTACCAAGAAGCTTACATTGTTATGCAATTCATTTGCTTCTTAGCAATTTCTGGACAGGACATTTCATGACCTGGTCTTATTATTCAATGCCTCTTAACTCTCTCAGATCCTTCACACTTGACTATAAAGCTAATTCTCTTTAAAATAGAAAGTATGTTTGCATTACTCATTCTCTTCTGAATTAGCACATTTTTTTTTTTTTTTGCAGTGTTTCATTATACAACTAGATATCTGGTGTACAAAATTCATGCAGTGGGGGCGGGGAGGTGGTAGGGAAGAACCCTCAGCTTGTTATGCCCAAAGTTCGGGGTCCCCAATAATCAACCACCAGGGAGCCTTTTTCAGATGCAAAAGCAAAGAGTCTTTGTTCAAACCTTGGTTTGGCTCCCAGCCTCTTTCTGGCACAGCAGCGAGATGAGAGAGTAAACCCTGGAAGAACAATGGATTATATGGGGTTGGTTATTTGGGTGGGCTTAGGGAAGTGACATGGGTTACAGAGATTGGTCACTTGGGTCAGGATTTTTCTGTGGTCTAGCCTTATTAGGACCTTGCTGTATTCCTGAAGCTTCATTGGTCCATTCGGGGGGTGGTAGGGGAAGTTAGGACATTGCTGGCATACCTGTGGTCACTCCCAGAAAAGGGAGGGGGTTTAGGCAGGGGGCCCAGCCCTATAGGACAAGATGGAGGAGAGTTTGTTTCTGCTTTGTCCTTTCACACTCTCTCACGGTCTAGGAGTCCTCGGAGGATGTCCAACTGACAGTTTCTACTGGGAGCCAGCCTAAGCCATCAGTCAGACATCCTTAGTGCTGCTGTGGAGGTGGGAGAGGCTCCTGCCACCACCGCTGCACTCATCAGCTGTGAGCCTGGCTTCTGGATGAGTGGCGCTCTCCCTGTAGGAGCGCACTGACCACTAGGGGGTAGCTCCTGCATTGAGCGTCTGCCCCATGGTGGTTAGGGTATGTCATAATGACAGGTCATTCTGCTCTTCACTCAGTTTTCATATTAGCCTTTTATTGTATAGGATGAACACAAAATGCAGTCCTCCCCTCGTCCTTAGTATCCTCTCAAGTTGTGCCAAATGCCCATAATTTTGTTTCCTTGAAAAAAATCTTAGAAACTGTAGTTTTAAAACATATTTACTTTAGCCCCAGCTGGTTTGGCTCAGTGGATAGAGCATCAGCATATGAACTGAAAGGTCCCAGGTTTGATTCCAGTCAAGGGCACATGACCAGGTTGTGGGCTCTATCCCCAGGTTGTGGGCTCTATCCCATCATCATGGATGTTTCTATCTCTCTCCCTCTTCCTTCCTCTCTTAAATCAATATAAATATATTAAAAAACATATTTACTTCAATTGCTTATTTATTTTTTCATAAGCTGTAAACTATGTGAATTGAAACTTTATATTTCAAGGCTACTAATGGCATCATTATTCTTTTATCTGATTATGACTCTTTATCCTGGTTTCTGTAACTCAGATTTTTTCTTCCTCTTTTCCATGTTGGTGTTTTCCTTAATTCTCTGTCTGATAATCTCCATTCTCTTCTAGATGGAGAGAGAAAGTTGAAAAATCTGTAATGGTCTTCCCTGCCTTTCCTCTTCAATCTAACACACTAAAAATAAACTGTTGAGTTTCTCCCAAAATATGCTCTTCTCTAATGTTCTCCATCCATATTGCATTCAAAATATATCAGAAATATATCCTTTCTCTATCTCCTTGGCTAAAACCTCACCCACTCTTAATGTCTGATGCAGCCAGACCTGTAACAGCTCCCTAATAACTCATCCTACTTTCCTATTATTCCCCCCATAAACTGTAATGGATATTGCTGTTTCTAATCTCAGAATCAATTTCTTCCTTACTTCTTTCAAAGAAATTTTAAATTGTATAATTTTAGAGGGATTAATGTTTATGTCATTTAAAGGAGGAGGTCATCTTTGCTTAACAAAAATAACTGCGTTGCACTCCTATAAGGCAGGGTTTGTTTAAAGGTTCAGTAAATGAGCACAATTAGGCAAATCAAAAGAGGTGAGATTCCATTCAGAGAATACATTCAAGCTCTAGAGGAATAGAATGCATGAATTCCAACTTTTATGGCATTTATTTTGTCCATCTATAAAGCAGAGTGGGCTTCTACAAAATATAAGAGAGATCACAGTGCTTACATGCTTAGGACTCTTTAGTATCTTCTCAGTAGACTGAGAATAAAATATGACTCTTTTACTTTGGCTTAAAAGGCCCATGTGGGTTAGATTTAGAACAAGTCAACACAAAAATACTAACTGGAGGCAGGTTAATGAATGGGTTTTGCTAAGAAAAGAGTGATTTGTAAGCAATAAAATGTCTTAAAATTTCACAATAAAAATGTGGTCATAAGAAGAACTACAAAAGGACCATCAACAAGAAAACCAGTAGCATTAGCAAGGAAATATGAAGGCTAGTTTATAGATAAGGAAGAAGATGAGGTGGAAGAAAGGGAGGAGGAAAACATGGAGGAGGAGAAAGTGGCAGTCGCAATTGCATTTTAAGAAGGAAACAGTGGTTGAGAGTACAAAAGTGTTGTGTGACTTCTAGTTAAGATGACTGAGTAAACTATTTAAATAAATATCTTTTGTGTCAGTCAGCTCAATCATACTGCCATATCAAAATACCATAGGTGCTCAATCAACAAAGATTTGTTTTCTCACTTCTCTGAAGATTAGAACAACCATGATCAGGTTGCTATCATGGTGGGTTCTGATAAGAACTCTCTTCTTGACTTGGCAATGATCAGATCTTTCTGTGTCCTCACATGAACTCTGCTGTGTCTCTTTTTATAAGGGAACTGATTTCATCATGATATCCCTACACTCATGACCTTCTTACCAAATTTCTTTTCAAAGACCCTATTTCTGAAAACCGTTATACTGGGGTAGAACAGTAAACATAAGTTTGAGTGCAAACCAACATTCAGTCCATAAAGTCTTTCTTGACAAGATAGAACAAGTTAACAACAACAACACAAATAATCTCATAGCAGCATGACCTATATACAAGGACTAAAAACATTTAGAAGTTATAAGTGTATGACATTTGATTGATGGCTGAGGGAATCCGACTCAGTATAGGTAAATGAGTGAAAATATGAGAAGTGCATTGTTTTTAGAAACAGAAATGCTATCCAAAGATCAGAAATTGAAAGAGCTGTGGCCAGCTAGCAGGAAAGTGTTGTATGATTAGCCGGGGGAATACAGAGTAATATCCAATCCCTAACTGTCAGTTGAATGGTTGCACCATTTTTTTTTTTCCTAGAATAAAGCCCCATGAGAAGAAAGAAAAGTATTATCAATAAAAGTTATGGGGACACTTTACTGTAGGAAAACTCTACATGGGACATTTTGTTATGAGAAATAAAAAATGAGTGCAATGCCACATATAATTTTAAGTGATACTGTGATGAACAGAGGTCTTCTAAACCTGGAAGGGCACCTCTGCAAACAGAGAATACACTGCTTGTTTGTGAATCCCCACTCACTGTGACCAGGTCTGTAATCATCACCTGTGTTCACTCAGGAGGAACAGTGGTTTTTACATGAGTGGAGAAACCAATTCAAGCAATGAATACTGAGCAGACTTGAATATAATTTATAAATATAAACTAGCAGCCGAAATTCATCAAACATTTAAGAATCGCCATATTAGAAAGGCATTAAACTGGAACAAAATCCTGAAAACATGCAAACATGCAAACAAACAATAGGGGTATCAATCTTTAAGAAATAGTGTTTAATGTGAGAGGGAAGATATATAGAAAGGAATAAAAATCTAATTTGCTTCCATAAATGTATTTTGGAACAATGTCACTCCTATGGGAAATTAATAGTCTACCATCCTATATAATAAAGAGATACTATGCAAATTGACCATCACTCCAGCACACAAGATGGCCGCTCCCATGTGGTCAAAGATGGCTACCCCCATGTGGATACAGATGGCCATCAGAGGAGGGCAGTTGTGGGCAATCAGGCTAGCAGGAGAGGGCAGTTGGGGGTGATCAGACCTGCAAGGGAGAGCAGTTAGGGATGACCAGGCTGGCCCAGGAGGGCAGTTAGGGGCAATTAGGCTGAGAGGGGAGGGCGGTTAGGAGCAATCAGGCAGGCAGGCATGCAGGTGAATGATTGGGAGCTAGCAAGCCTGAATTGTGAGAGGGATGTCCGACTGCCCATGTAGGCCTGATCCCAGTAGGCAATGGGACAACCTTTGAGTGGTTTCAGATTGGAGAGGGAACAGGCTGGGCTGAGGGACACACACACACAGACACATCCATGAATTTTGTGCACCAGTCCTCTAGTGTTATATAAAGAGACAAGAAACAAATGAATTTAGTACTTAAAAATAGGGATTGCTAAAATATAAATATAAATCAAATGACTGATTAATGTTATGACTGAAGATTAGTTTGGTGACATTCAAAACTAAGTTAAATAATTCATCTCTCTTATTTCCTGGACAAATGTCTGTTACTTCAAAAGGAGCTAATACATTCTTTCTTGAAATCAAAGTATCTCCACATAGCACTTATAAACTTTTCAGTATAGTATTAATAAGGAAGAAGGTAGAAGAATATCTATTGTTTGATAAGTTTAGCCAAAAGAGCTTAACAACACAAGTTTCCTGGTAGAGACTAATCAAACAATAAGGGCAAAAAGAATAAGTAGAATCTTCAAAAATCTTGGCTGTGAAGCAGAGGAATGTAGCATTGCGGTACAGTGGTACCTCGAGATACGAGTTTAATTCATTCCGTAACCTTGAGGCGTAGGAAACTATGAGACGCTCGAGTCTCGGTAAACTGGTGGGTCGTGTGCAGCCGGCCGATCCGTGCGATTACTCCTATCTCAAATGTTGCTCGTATTTCAAAGCAAAAATCGCTCGCTCGACGGCTCATATCTCAAAAATCTCGTATGTTAGGGCACTCGTATCTCGAGGTACCACTGTACTAGAATGAGAGATGGCATGAAGGTAGTCTGTGTATGCAGGTAACTACTCATATGTAACTCATATGCATGTACACACAAGTAGTAGCTGCTATTTTTTGTTAATGGGTTAGCCTTGAGCATGGATGAGTACCTAAACTTAATCTCTTCCCTTAGCCTTCATATCTACAAACACACAATTTCTATTTCTCATTCACAAAATAACAACACACAGAATCTCAATCCATATAAAAATACATTCCCCAAAAAGTATTATAACCATTTTAAATTTCACAGATTTTGTAAGATATATATATATATATATATATATATATATATATACACATTTTGTAAGATATATATATACACATTATAAATATACAATAAATAATTTAATATACTCTGTTAGGTTTTTTCTTCTAATGTCCCCTTGTTATGATTAAATTATGTTCTAATTTGCCAGAACCATCTCAACTTGCTCCAATTTTTGGAAATAATTATTAACAGCATCTTTTTTTTTAAGTCTTCAAGTGTCCTAGTTTAGCCATGAAATTATGTTTACTTAAGTAGACCTGGATAAAATACCAGTCTGGAGGTGAAAGGAAATGAACTCCCCTCCATCTTGTCCTATAGGGCTGGGACCCCTGCCTAAAACCCCTCCCTTTTCTGGGAGTGGCCACAGGTGCCAGCAATGTCTTAACTTCCCCGACCCCCACCCAAATGGACCAATGAAGCTCCAGGGACACAGCTAAGGTTCTAATTAGGCTTAACCACAGAAAGACCCCAATTCAAGTGACCAATCTCTGTAGCCTTCATCACTTTCCCACCCCCCTAATTATCCTACCCCATAAAACTCATTGTTTCCGCCTGGTCCGCTCTCTAGCCTCACTGCTGCGTCAGAAAGAGGCTGAGAGCCAAACCCGGGTTTGAATAAAGACTCGTTGCTTTTGCATCGGAAAAGGCTCCTTAGTGGTGGATTATTGGGGACCCCGAACTCTGGGCACAACAGAAGGAGATCGGGAGGTGATTCTCTCATAGTATTCTCTCATTGAATTTACCTTAGTTGGATTTCTTCCTCCACCACCAGTACTTCAAATTTTCTGTCTATATTTATATATATTTGCAAGTGATCTTTCTTCTTAACTAAGCCTTAAGTTTAAGTGACACCCAGTTCCTATGTACTATATTCTACACAAGAAGACTTATTAAAACATATTTCTAATGTAAGTACAGATTCCTTAGTAGGAATTTTCATATCTTTTGCTAAAACATAAACTCTTTTCAAACATTAAAATGAAGGGAGAGAGGGCATGGGAAAGAGAGAAGAAAAAGACTTTGAGAAATGGTTATATTATTCATTTTTTACATGTTGCTAGTTTTCCATCAGATTTAGCTCCCTCTTTAAATGTAAATTTTAAGGCTTTATTAGCCTAAAAACAACGATTTTCTACAAATAAGGCAATGTCACACATTTTGAAGTCACACTGATACCAAATTTTTGGACTGGAACCCGGATTCTTTGTCTGCTGGAATCGAAGAATGAATCTACAGACAGTAAAGTGGTATAGCAAAGATGGAGACTTATTGAAGAACAAGTACAGACTCCCACGTAGGGAGGGGAAGAGTCCCACAGAATGGACTCCCAAGTAGGGAGGGGCAAAGAGGGTCCCTGAACTGTCTCCCACATGGGGAGGGGGAAAGGGTCCCAACTGAGTTCCTCTTCCCAATGGTTTATAAACGGTGCAATTCCTGGTGCCTTGATATCCCCTTTGATTGGTCACTATCTCCTTAGACTGGTTACTATAGTAACTCCTGGGCTCAAAGGTTGAAACTCACATGGAACATGGGAGGTTCTCCAACCTCCTCCCCTCTGGGCTTTCTTCTTTTCCATCTGAATGAAGGGCTTCTTTCTTTTCATTTTGTAAATATAGACCTTTCCTGCCTACTTTCAGTTCCCTTGCCTTATGGAGATGTGACTGCATCTGGCTTCCTTGTCTTATGGAGATGTGACTGCACCTGGCTTTTGTGTTATGAAAATGTACCTTCTCTTAGTCTGCAGCTTGTGCTTCCCATGGACCCCAATTCTAAAAAATCCCTAAGCCTGCCTATGTGTCACCCTAAAATTTCTGCTTCAACACTTAATATTTAAAATAGATCTTGGCTCACATATTTATGATTATTAGACATCATAATATTCTTACATTGCTTCAGAGATATTGAATCTTATTATGAATGGATGCTCCTTTCAAAATGTGAAAAGACCTTTTCAGAATTGCAAGCTCATAAAAATTAACAAAAGTAACATAATATTAATATACAACATTCATCTGAAAATTAGACCTCTCTCCAAACCAAAAATAAATGCACATTAAATACTTTTCTACGGATTTTAGAAAATATTATGTAAAATATAAAGACATGGCACTGAAAAATATGTTGTCAATCATACAGTTGTGTCAAAATACATACACATGTATATTTCATGCATATACAAAAAAGGGAAAAAAAAGCCTTTTAATTTTAAGATCTTTACTTTCTGTAACTCAATTAGAAACATGAATAAGACTAATTGATTTGGTTTCTTTTTGCTTTTATATAGCACATTAGATTTTTATTCTAATAATTTGAGAATTGCTTGGTTGACAGCTAAAGAAAAGGTTTGAGGCAAAAACATATGCATAATTATAAGTGAAAATGGAAAGAATTGATATTCAAAAACAAGATCTTTCACACAATTATCTGTAAGGATTCCAATCAAGTGCAGTCCCATACATATGCCATTTAACTATACTTTGCTTTCATAAAACAGTCAAAAAATAAGAAAAAGAATTCCAAGTACAGTTCATGACATTTTTTATTCATGATAATCCTATCATTTTGTCATGCTATTTTAGATGCCATTACCATAATCCCTTAAATATTTTTTGCTCTTAGCTTTACATAATGTCTTGGTATACCAAGCGAGAAACATTTCAAACAAAAGGACATTTTCCACTTTATGATTAGATGAGAAATTGAATTTCAAATAAACCCTTCTGATGTATTCATATATATTTTCTAGTTTTAAATTATATAATGTATTAAATTTTCCTCTCTTTTACAAATGAATTTTGAATGATACTATTTTTATTATATCTCAACATGAAGTTTCTTCTAAACCAGCTGACATTATTATTCCTTTATTTCAAGCTTTGATTCCCCATTCTTTTATTTGCTAAATGGTCTTTATATGCTTTGATCTTGTTTTGCCTATTATATGAATAACTCAGTGTTTTAATTTGTCATTTTTCATCTGAATCTACCACTTCATTATTATTCCATCTTCTCTAATCTCTTTATCTCTAAATAAGCTGTTTTTTCCACTCTTCTGCTTTCAAAATGACATAAAAAACACACATTTTTGTGGTGATGCCTAGAGATAATATTTAGCTAATACAAATTCTTAGGGTGCAATTTCCTAGCTATATGAAGACACAGGAACATGTGTTCCATAACAAAAGGAGAAAATTCATAGATGATGCTGCTGTAATTAAAAAAAAATAGAATGCTTTAACCTTTAATAAAAAGGATACATGCAATGAATGTAGGGATTGAGAATCTCAGCAATCAAATGGGGAAATAACAAAATGGAAATTCTATAACTAGAAGAGAGAGAGATTTTCCCAAGAGGTCCGGTGGGATGCAGATTTGTCAAAGCCCATGTAGCCACCTCTTGAGACAGTTTCAGATTTAGAGGGAAAAAAAATGTGAAGAAAATTTTAAAAGGAAGATTTTAGGAGAAGTTATAAAAATTACCATGTGCAAAATAAATGACTTAAGGGTGCTTCCTTTGCTCCAATTCCAGCTGATTATAAATATTTTCATACATATAATTCTATTGCTTCCCAGTTTGTTAGATGAGAAGTGATGTGTATTAATGACTTTTATTGTATGTATTTTAATCTTAGAAAGGTTGATTCTCTTATCATTTTTACTGATCTTTTTACCACTTAAATGAACATTTACTGATTGAAGATAGACAATATGCCACAGATTTTTTTCCACTAATATATCAGAAGCATTGTCCATAGACCATGTTTTCCAATATAGTAGCATTTTCCAGATGTGATTTCTCAATCACACTGTCAATAAGTGCTCAAAATATGACTTCTGGTTATGCTATTGAACAGATCAAATATAGAACATTTCCATCATCTTAAAAAGTTCTAGGAACAAGATTGTGTTACATACAGTGAGCAATTCTTTTCAGGAATCAATTATGACTATGTTTAGATAAACTCAGTTATCCTGGCTTATTTATTAAAAATATTCTAAAATATGTATATAATCTTCTAAATCCTGTGTGAAGCATTATGTTATCTCATTTTCAGACTCAAAATTTTAATCTCCTGGAATTTATGAAGTATGAATTAAAGGTCTGATAACATTTTAAGTTTTTTCCTATAGGAGAAAATGAAATAGAACATTTATTTACAATGAGGCTCTATATATTGACAAGTACATATTTCTGAGTGTTCTATTATTTTCCACTGATCTATTTGTCTGAATTAGTACTGAATTCTTGTTTATTGTCTTACAATATTTTTTTTTATTATTTGTTTGAAGTAAGGCATATTTTATTCAATTTATTTTTTTTAATTATTCTGTTAATCTATAATAATAAAAGCATAATGTGCTAATTAGATCAGATGTCCTTCCAGACAACCTTCTGGTCAAAAGGTGAGCTTCCAGGGAAGCCTGGATCTTGTGTTGCTGCCAGCAGCCTGAGGGAAACTTGGGTCCTGGGTGCCAGAGGAAGCTGGTTCTGGCATCTGGGGGAAGGAAGGCCCACTCTTGCATAAATTCCGTGCATTGAGTATGTAATACTTTTTCATAGGGACATTAAAATCATTCTATTTAATCCCCAAAGCATATTTCATTGGAATTTCACTAACAATATATTGCCTTCATTATTTAATATTGGAGGATTTATTGCTATATTATATCTTCCCTCTTAGATTTTTGTTTTGATCTTGTTTTATATGCTAATTCTAAACTTCACTGATTTTACCAATTCTCAATTCTATTTTAAAAATTTATTCTTTCTTTCTTTTTCTTTTCTACCCTTCTTTTATTCTCACCTTGATGCAGTTTCAACTCACTTTGCTACTATTTTATAGAGATACTTGATGTTCTTGGTTGAGAATGCTAAATATTTTGTAAATCATTTGCATCTTACTCAACAATATGTGTCTATGACTGTACTACCCAGTTATAGAAAACTAGCACTATCTCAGAGAAAAGCTAGGTGGATAGAGGACAGATGGATTGGAGAGACTGACTGTTATTTTAAAATGACTACTTAATGTGGGAACCTCTTTCCACGTCCCACGTGGTTCAGGGTTCTCGGGTCAGGGTTCGGGTTCGGGTTCTGAAGGAGGCTGCACGCAAACGAAATGAGAGGCCAGAAAGCATTAATTTGGCGATATTGGGGGGCCAGGCGGGAGCCTTCCTCTAGTGGAAAGGACTGCCATTTGCTCTGGCATTTTTCTCCCTTTTATTAAGGCTTTGGGACACACCCCTAGCCTTTAGGCAGGAAATAACAGAAATTAACATGATACAAACAGATAGTTTCAACTAAACAATGAGTAATCAGCTCTGACCTTTCAGGAGCCTTCTGGCTTCCTGTTTACATCCATTTAGTGAGAACAATATTTGGTCTCCGACAACTTAAATCATCAGATCTAGTTTTAACTTTGATAGTAATAAAATCAGTTTCCTTTTATTACCCAGAGACTTATGATAATCCTATAAAATAAAAAGATAATATGCAAATAGACCAAAGGGTGGAACAATTGAGCAACCGTTTGCTCTGAAGTATGCTGACCACCAGGGCATGTGTATGGAACATGGTGTTGACAGCAGATGGCAGAGCGTGGAACATGGCAGATGTTGTCCATGGCGGGATGGTGGAGCAGGTTAGCAGGGGTGCCAGACCAAGACAGGACACTGGTCACTGTCATCAGGGCGAGCCTCTGGTAGTTACTGAAAATTCTTTGCTCCCTTGAGCCGTGGTTCCTCACAGGACTTGCACCTGCTACCAGCACTTGCCCCACTCACACCTGCTGCCAGCACCAGGGCTGTCTCATACCTGCTGCTGGCGACAGCCCTGCTCCCACCTGCAGCCAGCACCTGGCTCCAGTCCTGATCAGTCAGCGCCATCAGCAAGTGCGAGCGGCCGCAGTTGGCTCTGATTGCCTCTGAGGGCTTCTCCACCTCCCTCTGCTCCTGAGAGGCAAGCAGGGCAGCAGCTGCCGCTTGCACCCACTGCGGGGCCAGCGCCATCAGCATGTGAGGGTGGCAGTGGTGGGAGCAGAGCTGCCAGCAGAAAGGGGAACAGGAGCCACGGCAGGAGGGGCTGGGCAGGTGTGTGGAGGTTGGCCTGTGACCTGCCCTGGTGTCCACTGCAGCCTCTGGACCCACAGTTCCATTCTAGGTACATGAATTCATGAGATGGGCTGGTAATTTATATATATAAAAGGCTAAGTGACCTACCACCTGTCTGTCTGACTGTCTGAGCGACCAACCAGCTGGTACATATGACGCACACTGGCAATTTAAAAATAAACATTGACTCTCACATATTTGGTACATATAAAACTCTGAAATATTAATAGGTTCTGTGAAAGGAGAGGTTGTTCTAATTCCAATAAATGATTTGTCCTCATCTGACACTGGCACCCCATTTAAATTAATGCAAAGACAGTGTCCCCTGATGCCAACATTTGCAATAACTATTAATAAATCACGAGGACAAACTCTAAACAAGTAGGAATATTCGGACACGATCAATTATATGTTATTTTCTCTCAAGTTTGAAGAGCATGTGAAGTTAAAGTTGTAAATACTTCATCACAAGGGAAATTGGTTAAGCACTCTGAAAGTGTTTTTACTCTCAATGTGGCATACAGGAAGATATTAGAATAAGTTTAATTAATTTATCAGTCATTGTTTTTATCAATGTTGTTTTTATATCATGTCTGTTTTTATATAATTTTTTATTGTTTTTATATCATGTCTTTGTTCTTGTGATATCATGTTTTATTGCTTATGTATTAATCAATATATATATTATTTTCATATATATTTCACTAATTTTCTTTCATCTCTGACACTTCTATTATCAAGAAAGGGCAAATAGCAATATTAAAATATTTATTCTAATTAATTTCCTTTCAATGTGCACAAATCTATGCACTGTGCCACTAGTAAATAATAAAAAAGAAAGAAATATTTTCTTTTTGTACTTTGAATGTACTATTTGTAGCACTGATGTATAGTCCTTAACATGTCAAAAGTAGTGTTAAGGAAAAAATGTAGAAATAAACAACATTTAAACAAATTATTAAACAAAATTTAAGGTCAAGACAAAGGATATGAAATATGAGAAAAGGTAATGTGATTGTAAGTTGGAATGAAAATTTTGGGTGGTCCAGAATATTTCTGATTTATATCTCTTGCCCTGACTTAATTATTAATAATAAAATGTTAATATTAAAGTCTTCCAGATTGGCTGAATCCTTATAAATATCTTGTCATAACAAAAAGCAAGGGAGTTGCCAAAGATCATCAGAGTTATTTAAAAAGCGCTTAGGAGTCAGTTTGAAGGTGTCCCCAAAAGTCAACAATGAGCCCTAACCAGTTTGGCTCAGTGGATAGAGCATTGACTTGTGGACAGAAAGGTCCCAGGTTCGATTCTGGTCAGGGGAATATGCCTTGGTTGCTGGCACTTCCCCAGTGGGGAGGTGTGTAGGAGGCAGCTGATCGATGCTTCTCTCTCTTTGGAGGTTTCCAACTCTCTGTCCCTCTCTCTTCCTCTCTGTAAAAAATCAATAAAATACATATTTAAAAAAAGTCAACCATGAAAATTTGAGTATCATTAAAAATAATAAATTTATTAAAATACATAAAAATTTTAGGTCAATAAATATCTTCATGGGATTATTTGATATCAGAAATTAAGAAATTAGGAGTTTGACTATCATAATTTTACAGTTCTTAATAAGAAAAAGGAGCTAAAGCATGATCATCAATAGCTTCTAATCCTATATAATAAAGATGTAATATGCAAATGATCATTAGGCCGTGAAGTATAACAACCAACCTCATTACGACTAGATCATGGATCAGCAGGAGGGTGGGGCAATAAGCTACAAGCCAAAGGCCTTGAGCTACAGGAGGGGGCAGTGCAGTAAACTCTAAGGAGAGGTGCAGGGTGTGGGGGGACAGAGGGAGCTATAGGAGAGCAGGGCAGCTGGGAGAACTATAGGAGAATGACGGGCTACAAGCGGGCAGCAGAGAGCTATAAGAGGGGCCAGGGCAGCAAGTTATAAGGGGGAACAGGGGGAGATACAGAAGGGTAGGGCAGTGGGCAGAGAGCTACTGGAGGATAGCAGCGAGCTACTGGCACATGGATTTGTGCACAGGGCTACTAGTATCACAAATAAAAGGCAACTAAACATTATGTGCCTCCTCAGCCAATCAATGATTCTCTCTCATCATTGATGCTACTCTCTTTCTTTCTCCCTATTCGTTTCTCTCTGAAATAAATAAAATATACTAAAAAACAAACAAACAAACAAACAAACAAACAAACCGGATGTGCCTCCTGGTAAAAAAGAATACTCATGAGGTATTCAGAGAGAGAGGGAGAGAATCTAATTAGGTCACTGAATATAATTGCCAACTTAGAAATAATATGTGGATAAAGGCACTTACTTAACAATTCTACAGTGATACAATCTGAAAAATCCAGAATGTGAGTAACTTTATATACAATTTACACAATAAATAAATTTTGATGACTATGAAGGGAATGGATTTCAATAATACTAAGAAGTTATATTTTTTGTTTCAGGTCAATGTTGTTTTAAAGATGTACTTTATGAGTCCTTATTTCTTACAGATGTACATTAACATGTTCATGAATGAATTTATATAATTCTGAAATTTGCTTCAACATAATCCACCGGGGTGAAAAGAGAAATACAGGGTGTGGCAAAAATAAGTTTATAATTGTGAAGCAGATTGTTTCATGTATTCTTATTTATTAATTATTTTATTATTTTCCACACAAACAATTGCAAATCTACTTTTATTGTACAGTGGTACCTCGAGATACGAGTTTAATTCCTTCCGTAGCCTTGCTCGTATATCAAGTTGTTCGTATGTCAAAGCAAATTTCCCCATTGAAATCAATTGAAATGCCGTTATTCCGTTCCAGCCCCCAAAATGCCACCTCAGTTTTTCTTGTTACGTGTTTTTGAATAAGAAAAATGTATTTATAAATGACAAATATTGTATAAAAACATAATAAAAGAGAATGTAAAGGAATAAACTGATTTTATAAATTGTATTTACCTACTCGTTACACTCTTAATGCTACACTTTATCCCTAAACTGAATGTAACTTAACTAATCTTCACTGAACTTAATTGCTACTGGTCTTTGCATTTTTGGCCGATTTAAAAAAAGAACGTGTCCAAGGAGGTTTGCCTCTTCCTCCCTTTCAGAATGTTTCTGAAATGGGTGAGGCAAGTTTCATTGAACAGCTCCGATGCACGACCAGTAGCAACTTTTTCGGGGTGTTTCTTTTCCACGAAGTGTGACATCCTCTCCCACATTCCTAACATCTCCTTTATCTCACTTGTAGAGATCTCCTCCACCTCTGGCTCCTCCTGGAAACCAGTTTCTTGGAGAACCTGCGCATGTTGCTGAGACTGCAACTCCTGTAACTCCTCCGTGGTGAGTTCCAGAGAGTGCTCCTTGACGAGTTCATTCACGTCTCTCTCATCCACCTCCAGGCCCATGGATTTTCCCAGAGACTCTATCTCCTCCTCCACTGGCACCTCGGGTTCGAATCCTTTAAAGGTCCTTTCGGCTTCCGCCTCAGGCCACAGCTTCTTCCATGCAGAGGTCAAAGTCCTCCTTGTAACACCCAGCCAGGCCTGATCAATAAATCTGAGGCATATCACCATGTTAAAGTGGTTCTTCCAGAACTCTCCAAGGGTGAGGTTTGTGTTCTCCATCACCTCAAAGCAGCGCCGGGACAGGTGCTTGATGTACAGCTTTTTAAAATTAGGAATAACCTCCTGATCCATAGGCTGCAGGATAGGAGTGGTGTTGGGAGGTAGGTAGACAACCTTTATAAACTTGAACTCTTCGAGGAGTTCATCTTCGAGGTTCCGTGGGTGAACAGGGGCATTGTCGAGGACGAGGAGGGCTTGCATGGTTAGGTTGTTTTCCTGTCGATATTTCTTAACAGAAGGGCCGAAAACCAGGTTTACCCACTCCACAAAGAGCTGCCTGGTGACCCATGCCTTCGGGTTTGCCCTCCACATAACTTGCAGTTTATCTTTTAAAATCTTATGTGACTTAAAGACTCTGGGGTTTTCCGAATGGTATAGGAGCAGAGGCTTGATCTTGCAGTCGCCACTCGCATTGGTGCACAGTGCGAGAGTTAGCCTATCCTTCATGGGTTTGTGGCCTGGCATCGCCTTCTCCTCTGCCGTTATATAAGTCCTATTCGGCATCTTCTTCCAGAAAAGCCCTGTCTCGTCACAGTTGAAGACTTGCTGGGGGATATATCCTTTGGCTTCTATCAGTTCGGAAAAAGTTTTGAGGTAATCCTCAGCTGCCTTCACATCCGAACTTGCTGCCTCACCATGCCTGACGATGGAGTGAATGCCGGACCTTTTCCTGAAGTTATCAAACCAGCCTCTACTGGCTTTAAATGAGTCTTTCGATGCTTCGTTTGTGGAAGTGCTCGAGGTCTGCTCCAGCAAATCACTGTAAATCGCTCGCGCCTTCTCGCATATGATGCCCTGTGTTAATGTATCTCCTTTAAGCTGCTTCTCCGTCACCCACACCATCAGTAGATTCTCCATCTTTTCATGGAGAGAGCTACGGAGCTTAGAAATTATTGTAACGCCCTTAGCTGGCGTTATACCCTTTATCGACTCCTTCTGTGTAAGCACAGTGCATATCGTTGAAGCACTACGCCCGTACTGCCTCGCCAAGTCAGCCACTCGCACACCTTGCTCATAGTTTTCTATGATTTCACGCTTTAATTCAATAGACATCATCCTCTTCTGAGCACTGACCTTTCCACTCGCTTTCTTCGGACCCATGGTTATAACAAGAAATGTGATAAAGTATGTAAATGCACAAAAGATGCTTCAACGAGGTAAACAAGCACACTGACTGAAGCGTGGGAAACTATGAGACGCTCCAGTCGCGGTAAACTGGTCGGTCGTGTGCAGCTGGTGGATCTACGCGATTACTCATATCTCAAATATTGCTCGTATTTCAAAGCAAAAAATCGCTCACTCGACGGCTCGTATCTCAAAAATCTCAAAAATCTCGTATGTTAGGGCACTCATATCTCGAAGTACCACTGTATATAGAGTGCAAATAAAACAAATTGGTCATGGATTGATTTTTGTAAACATAGTAAATTACTGCATGTGCACTGACTACATTCTTTTTCTTATTTTTAAAATATCTTTAAGATTTGCTATAATAAAAGTTTAAAAAAAGATATCTTGTTCTCTTTCCTTCTGAACAGTTCTAGCATTGGGAATTTGCAATAATCAAAATCAATTATTTTGATTAACTAGAGGTAATCATTAACTAAGTGGAAATTCATTGCTTAAAGGCAGCAATTGATGTCAAAACTAGTATCAGTGTTTTGTCATTAATTCTGAGACTTTCATTGACTTTTCTTGATATATAAATTGCAGCAGGATATTTTTACTAAGCGCACCATGTTTTACAGAAGGAAAGTAGGCAAATCTTTGGCCAAGCTCTTAATACTTATTTGATGATTTGATTATTTGCTATTTATTTAAACATATACCAATAAATGAAACACATTAAAATTACATTTGCATTGCAGCAGAAAGAGAAAAAATATAGAGAAAAATGTAGGTGAGAATAAATCACAGTTTAGCTTAAGGTAAGTTATTTGAGTCTTACATTGTTTCATTTTGAATGGTAAGTTACTTTATGTGCTTTACTTTGATGCTGCAAAAAATAGAACATCCATAAATATGCATACTCAATGAATCTTGAGTCATAGTATTATAAATATTATGGTCATTTTTGAAAATTTCCTGTGACTTCACATGTAGTTCTTTTAAAAAAATATGTATCAGTGAAAACATACCAATTTATTTGCAGGAGGAGGGAATTAATGTGGAAATAATCTACCAATATTAAATTTTGTTCATCCAAAAGGGGCAATTACATGCAAACTGAAATACAGATGTCATTTGATAATTTTTTTTTTCAAAAGAGCTTTATAACAGGAGCACAGGAGATATATATGACTAGCACAAAATATAAAAATGAGTTTAAGAATATGTAAATAAGCAGATAATGAGAAGAAGCAAGCTCCATTATAAAGAGTAAGATACAGAATTCACAGAGCTAGGGTGCCTTAATCTGCATTTAGCAAATGTCTCTGTGTGGAAATTTAAATAAGCTGTTTTCTGGATACCAGATAACTTAAAATAAATAATTTGGATGCAATTTAAATCCTGTTCTGCTCTACAATAAAACGAAAATTCAAGTATTAGTGGCAAGAACCTAGATTTTCTTCAAATGAATACAATATACCACATTTAAGCATAAAATCCTGTTATAACAGTGAATGTATTTTTGATAAAACTGTGGTTATTTTCTTAGATTTTTGTCAGAACATATTATATGATGTCTCTGTTATTTTAGAGTTGCATCGTAAGTATATATTGAACGAATTGTGCTAGCATAAATATTTTAAGACTACATTATTACTACCAGTTTTTCAACATTAAAACCTTCATATGAATGTGCAGTGTATTTAAAATTTGTTCATTTTTTTCACTCTAATTTATTCAGTGATGCAACAAAAATGAAAACTGTTCTCTAGTAATTAAAGAGATGTAATTTTAATTTTTTCTGTGATTGAGGGGTTCTATTATGATGACTGTGTTCAAAATGATAAATTTCTCTTTAATTCACTTTTTCCTAAAATAAGCCACTCTTAGAATGTATCAGTGTTGTACATGAATTTATCTTATTTTGAGTATAAATTAATGCTTATGTATGTATATATAAATAGGGTATCCTCAAAGATATGTACACACACTTTGAATAATTTTAAAGTTAGTATTTATTAAAATTTATTTCATTTTTAAAATTGAGCTGTCAGCTATTAAATTTTTGGAATGCTCTGCATAAATAATTTACTTTTTTTTTCTTTGTTAATCCTCACCAGAGGGTTGGGGGAGAGACAGAGAGAGAGAAACATAAATATGAGAGAAAGACAATGATAGAAACAGTCGCCTCCTGCATGTGCCCTGACTGGGGCTGGAATTCAACCTGCAACCCAGGTCCATGCCCTTGAACCCACAACCAATCCATTGATAGGCCAAACTCTAACCAGTGAGAAACACTGGCCAGGGCTATAATATTTTTAATGTAAAATCTGTGCATTGCTCTCAACTATTTTCTGTTGGTCTGTTTTCTAGCTTTAGAAAGGTCTTATATACTTAAAATATAATTTGCAACTATTTTTCCAGTATATGGTTTGCCATTTTACTCAGGTTTTTTTTTTTAATATACAGGTTTTTTTTTTCATTGTATTTGAATAAATGTGTTAATATTTTCTTTGTAAGCACCTGAGAGTTTGAATAATAGAACACATTCCTCACTCACTTGTGAAGTATTCACCTCTATATTCTCCTATCATTTGTCTGGCTTTATTTTCAAATTAAAATCTTTGATCCTCTTAAATTATATATCCTGATGTGGGATATGAGGAATAGATCCAATTTTAACTCTCTCCACATGACTCTATAGTTATTTCAGAAATACTTATGCAAAATACCATCCTTTCTTGCTAATATGAGATTGTAGCTGTATAATATTTGAAATTCCCATAAGCAAACTATTTTTAGCACTTTCAAGAAAGATTCCTTAAGTAGTTATCACTGTGTAAATGACTATAAAAATGTCAGTAAGATTGCCTATTCTGGTATGATTAGAATTAGTTTTTCTAAGGCAATATTTGGCACAGCAACAAAAATAAATGACAAAAAGCTACTTTCCCAACATTAAAAATATTGCTTTTTTCAGTGCTTAACAAAAATCCTGCTTAGCTATCCAGTGATAAAAAATATTGAATCTTTGCTCTGTCATCTACTACTTTGTACAAGTTAATTATTTTGGGTCATGTCTTCAAAATACCATATTTTCATCTAATAAGTGAGTTAACTCACTTTAATTGGAAACACTCCTTTTGGTAAGCCTGAGTGTAATCAGGCCCAGTGGCCACCTTGAATTTGTCACCCAGTTCATAAGCTCATCTCAGTTATTATAATGTGATTGGCTCAATGACAAGGAGAATCATCCTCCAAGTTAGGCACAGGAAGAGAAAATGGACATTTCTTCTGTACTATAGTTCTTAGCCTATATTGTCCATCTATGCATTTCTTTTCTCTTTCTAATTGATCTCTGACTTGTGCTCTGAGGTTAGAGGGAAATAAATCACCTCACAGTACGGTGAGAACCTGGGCTACTCTTTCCTTCCAAGCTACATAATAAAATGTCATCATAGCAAATGCAAAAGAGAGCTCATCAATCTCCATTTTCACAACATTTAACATATGTTTTTCACCCATCTAACTGAAACTCCTCTTTTTAAAAATAAGGACATATATAAGGCAGATAAGATTGGAAATAAAATGAGCGAGAGTGATTTGTGTGAATTCACCAACTTAATTTCCTCCGGACTGATATTTTCATTTCAAAATGTTTCCCCTTCTTTTGGCATTCAGTTTGTATCTCTATAATGCTTACTGACCTAGTGCACCATTGGCAAAGGGCTTAGCTTGAGGATGGCAGGAACCACAGGCTGGTGTTAATCAGGGTGTAAGGAATCATTTCAGGAGATTCCTATCAACACAAAATAAGGATAAGCTTTTATGTGCATGTGGCTTGTACATGAAAAGGTAATAGGGAGCAGACTGTGGACATACTCAGCTATCCGCATGATTGATGTCTCAGAGTTCTAGCAGGAATCTGCGAATGGGGTGAGGAGGGTGTCTAGCTACAGGTGTATCTGACATTGCGTAACAGAATAACATAGGGAAGGATATTATCATTTTACTATAGGCCCAGTGCATGAAATCTGTGCACTGGTCGGGTTCCTAGTGGCTGTCGGCTGCTGGCCAGTACTCTCTCCCTTCCCTTGGCCAGTCCTGCCCCATCATCGAACTCCTGGAAAAAACCCTGGTTGAGGGGATAATTTGCATACTCCACTTTTATTATATAGGATAGGTGTGTAAATATGTCTGTATGAATTGGTGTGTCATATGTGTTTGTGAGAGAGTTCTATTTAACTACTAGGGTGGAAAATGTCTAATTCTGCAATTATCAGTTGGTCTTCTGGAGTTTTATTCCAGAAGTTATGGGATCATTGGCAGGTAAACAAATGGCATGTGCCCAAAGTAAGAAGTGAGAAAGCTGATTAATATGGAGTCAGTCACTTGAATCTCAGGAAAAAAGTGAGCATCTAAAACATGTAATTTCAATATTTGTACATTTTTCTTGTCTGTGGAATGGGTTTTTGCCAGTATCTGGGGCAGAATAATTGAGGTATTTCACCAAGAAGGCAGCATACCATACAATATCCTATGGGTAGGTCAAGCATTATTCTGACCTTAAAATAATTGTATGCTATGATGTTCAGTGTCGGAAACCAAACATTGTTCTTACTGAATGGATGTAAACAGGAGGCCAGAAGGCTGGTCAACCTTAACTGCTCTGAAAGGTCAGAGCTAATCACTCACTGTTTAGTTGAAACATTGTTGGCTAAAGCAACCTCTTACCTGTTTATTTCATGTTAATTTCTGTTTGGTTATTTCCTGCCTAAAGGCTAGGGGTGTGTCTCAAAGCCTTAATAAAAGGGAGAAAAAGGCCAGAGGAAGTGGCAATCCTTCCCACTAGAGGAAGGCTCCCACCTGGCCCCCCAATATCGCCAAATTAATGTTTTCTAGTCTCTCATTTCGTTTGCGTGCAGCCTCCTTCAGAACCCGAACCCTGAACCGGCAACCCTGAACCACGTGGGACGTGGAAAGAGGTTCCCACAGTTCAGGGTTAGACACCTAAGCTAGATTTATGGTTATGCTTATGAAAATGCATTCTTCATTAAAATAAGAAAGTACTGATAATATTCTAACGTGTTTTAATGGATTAATGTCTGTCAACATATTTTCCCATATTCAATATTTTTTTTCATGAATCTCACTTTTCTGCTGCGTTCAATTTATATCTCCTTACTTACCTTACATTTTATGAAGATATATGTACTTTCAAAAGTATGTTAAGAATGTTATTTTATTTAACTCAGAATTTCTCTTGGCAAATACATCAGGCTTGATTAGGTAAAAAGATAAAGGAGGAAGAGAGGGGAGAGAGGAGAAAGATACAGAAAATGGATTAAAATTTATGGCTGTGGAATCATCATCACCAGATTACAAGTCACTTCTTACTCAGTTTTGCCAGAATTGCTTCTCAACCATTTTGTATGAAGTCATGATTATCCTTAACAGAACTGCTATTAGAGAAGAGAGCAACTTATACCGAGAGAACAGGACATATACAGAGTTTCATGTGAACAAATACACATAGCTTGTTTTCCTATGAAACTACAAAGGATTATATAGCAATAATGCAGAAGAAAGGATATAGTGACACAATGAAATAACACAAGGTGAGGATAATTTTTTCATTGCATCATAAGAATAATGCCCCAATTACCTTGAAAAGTAAACATTCACTGCTGAGTCAATAAGATTGTAAATAATAACTTTGCTAAAACAATGCTATATTTAAATTAAAGGCCAAACATACATAAAAGTTATTTTAAAAATTCTGGTAGTATGGCTAATAGTAGAATCTGTTTCAAGATTCTAAAAATCCTTATTCAAGTAAAATGACTAGCCTATGTGTACATTGAAATATTATTAAAATAATTAATTGCTCTTTTTTCATTCAGTCCAAATCTACTAAACTATTACATCTTCCAAGTCAATATAACATGTTAAATTAAAGTATTAAAAATTAATTTTCCATAATTACTCTTTATTGAAATAAATTATTTAGAATTAATTCTAATACTAATTTTCTTTTTAGATCATTGGTAAGTTATTTAATCCCTTTAAATAGTCTGAGGATTCTACATGAGAAATAATTTGTCTTGGAAGAGAATGAGCTACTTCAATCTAGGGAACATGGAGTAGAGGAAGGTTTATAATTTAGTAAAGGCGATACAGATGGACTATCATTATTTATATATCTGTTTTACATGTTCTTTACTACTGAAATGATTCCATTAGTCTCTCTATGAGTTAGTCTTTTTTTCCCCTAAAAATGTAAGAGGTACTAGTATTACCTAAAATGAAAATCAATGTCGTTTCTCCTTAATTTTTATTAGCCGAAGACTGTGTGCAGTCTTTTTTTACTTGAAATGGGTTAGCCAGAGTTTCAAAGAAAATATAATAGAAATCTTTATCTTTCTATCCCAAGGATAGATCTAAGATAGACCACACTTTAAAAAATATATTTCAGAATAATTTTTCCTTCCTGGGTGCAACCAGCACATGCAATTCATTCTATCATTGATTTACCTCATCAACTGGTCATAGTTCTCTTCACAGAATCGCACAATTTAAGATTATTGTTGACAAGAACAGACAGATTCCTAGATGTGGAGACAAGTACTAAATGGTTTTAGACCTGAAGTTGAACAAAACATTTGGATTTTCTTGAAAAAAAATGCTTCCTCAGAAAGAAGACCTGGTAAATATCAAACATTAATTTGAAACTTTCTGCTGCTCAGTTCTATATTTGTTGGGTGTGAAGACATTGATAGTTACCAATTGGTAGCTTATAGCAATTTAGTATTTTATATACATCTGAATTCTTACCAAAGAGAGTAATTTTAGGAGAAAGCCTTCTAAAGAAATCTTATACTTTCTCCTCCATCTGTATTAGGTGAAGATGACAAAATAAAATTGTATATATTTAAAGTGCACAAATAGCCGAAACCGGTTTGGCTCAGTGGATAGAGCATCAACCTGCGGACTGAAGGGTCCCAGGTTCGATTCTGGTCAAGGGCATGTACCTTGGTTGCGGGCACATCCCCAGTAGGGAGCATGCAGGAGGCGGCTGATCAATGTCTCTCTCTATCAATGTTTCTAGCTTTCTATCCCTCTCCCTTCCTCTCTGTGAAAGATCAATAAAATATATTTTAAAAAAATTTAAAGTGCACAAATATACACCTTTTGATATACATATATGTTATGAAATAAATGCCCTCTTCACCTAATTAACACATCTATCACCAAAGCCAGGAGTAGATCCTACAGTCTGCATTTCATTTAATTTTGCTTATCTAACTACAGTTTTCATCACCATATTAGTGACTTACAGAAATCAAGTGGTCTTGGTAATAATATGCAAGATATAAATGAAAGCATCTACATGACTTAGGCAAGACATAGTTTTATAATATATGTTAACCTAAGAAAATGTGTCTGTATGCTTGAATAGTTAAAAAAATCAGTTAAATTGTCACTCATAACTTAAAGTACTAGTGACTAAATAATACGTTGCTGCCTCAAAAATTTTTTTGAATGAGTAAGTATATAATAGGGGAAATAAATAAGTTGGATCAATTTAAAGTTTCTGCCCAATGTGATTTTGACCTATCCACGCAACCTGCATAAGCAATTCCTGGGTCATTTCATCAAAGGGTTTTATAGAGAAACTCCCCAAGAAGAGCCTGTCTAGTGGGGCTCTCACTTCTGTCAGTAAAATATATTCACTTTCGAATTGTTTAAAAGTTCCCAGCTGTGGTGTATAAAATATAATAAATGTGTATTGTGAGTCCTACAGTGAAATCTACACATTTTTCCTTACTCTCCTATCTTTGGAGATGAGCTGAGCCTACATGGGGGTTACCAATTAGCAAGGCAGCTGTGTGATGCTAGGATAAACATCAGAGTTGTCCAAGGATTGTAGAGTGTTTATTTTATTTAAGATTACTAGTGAGGCTTTCTAAGAATCACAGTTACTCTGTGCCTGCCTCTACCAATATGGTACACTGCCCCTTTGCTGACTGTCTGACAAAATGCAGACCATCTGAGTTGCCTCTTTAACTCCCTGAGTAGGAGGCTCTTTGGGTCCAATCTAGTTCCCCAGAAAAATAAAAATAAAGCAAGAAGTCAAGTTTTGGAGGACATAATAGAGATGAACTGCATTTGCCTTGAGTACATTCGCCTAGTTGACTGAATCTGTAATTATACTCCATTAAGTCCGACCATCTCTTTACATCTGTGATATTGTCTATACAAAAGGAGGCCTCTATTTTTTTAAAATACATTTTCATTGATTTCAGAGAGGAAGGGAGAAGGAGAGAAAGAAATAAAAAGAGATCTATGATGAAAGAGAATCATTGATTAGCTGCCTTCTGCCTGCTCCCCATTGAGGATGCAGCCCACAACCTAGATATGTGCCCTGACTGGGAATAGAACTGTGACTTCTTGGTTTATAGATTGATTCTCAACCACTGAGCAACACTGGCTGGGCAGGAGACTTCTAAATTTTGATAAGATGTTTCTTTAGGGAATGATAATGGGAATGGTTTTTATCAGGCAGATTGCTTCTCTCTCTCTCTCTCTCTCTCTCTCTCTCTCTCTCTCTCTCTCTCTCTAATTCTCATCCAAGGATGTGTTTTGATTGATTTTTACAGAGAGCAGAAGAAAGAGAGAGAAACATTGGGTTGTTCCCCTAAGAGTCCAGACCAGAGATTTAACATGTTGGTGTATGTTTCAGCTAACTAGCCACCAGGCCAGGGCCAGATTGTCTTTTCTACGGGGGATAGAGAGGGTCCAAGAACCTTATTGGCGCTTGATCAAAAAAATTCAAACTGGTTGATTAAAACTGTGTTTCTGACCCTAGCCAGTTTGGCTCAGTGGACAGAGCATTGACCTGCAGACTGAAGGGTCCCAGGTTCAATTCTGGTTAAGGGCACATGCCTGGATTTTGAACACCATCACCCGTGGGGGACTTGCAAGAGCCAACTGATCAATGATTCCCTCTCATTATTGATGTTGCTATCTCTCTCTCCCTCTCCCTTCCTTTCTGAAATCAATGAAAACATATTTAAAAAACAAACAAACAAACTATGTTTCTGTAAGAGGTTGAAACTAAAATTAAATCAGGTAATATATCTACACTAGAGGCCCAGTGCACAAAATTTGTGCACTCGAGGGGGTCCCTTAGCCTGGCCTGCACCCTCTCACAATCCGGGATCCCTTGGGTAGGGTCTCTAGGCCTGGCCTGAGATGAGGGCTTATCAGGGCTTTCCTTCCCCTGGCTGCAGACAGCTGGCCCACCCTCACCACTGTCACTGCTTGGCATCTGTGCAGTGCTGTCCCCCCTCCCCTGCCACTGGTGGCTTTCCTCTCCAGTTGATAGGCTGGGTGCAATTGCTTGGCTGGCCTGGGCCTCCCTCTTTCTTTGCTGGGGTGCAGGACCAGCCCTGCAAGGGGCCGTCTGCCTAACTGCTCTCCTGCCTGCCTGATCAACCCTAACTTCTGGTCTGTCTACCTGATCTCCCCTAACCACTTGCCTTCCTACCTGATCACCCTAACCACTGGTATGCCTACCTTATCACCCCTAACCACTCTGCTTGCCTGCCTGGTTGCCCCTAACTGCTTGCTTGGGGGCAGGGCCCACCTGCGAGGGGCTGTGGTGGTCTGGTCTCTGGTTGCTTCCTTCATGATGCCTCTGGCTTTTTATTATATAGGATATGGTACAGGGGCTTTTATCATGAGCGATCCATGTGGGGCCTGTGATGTTTTTCTTTAACAGTACAATTTTACACAGGGAGGTTTTATTTGACCATATGACTTTATTTCTTCTCTCGGGGAGTTTAAACTCAAGATATGGAAATTCCTTATTTCTCCTAACTCCACATCAGAATTTAGAGTATTGATTGAGAATTTGCCAATTGAGAAGAAAGCGTAGAGTTCAGTCTTATTTTACCTAAAGGAAAGGGAAGATCGGAGAGGCTGTTTCAGTAAGCACTCACCCCAAGAAGAATTCCTCTAATGACTGCATGTTTAGAGCAGGAACTATTAGTGGCAAAGTCATGGGGACCATAGATACTTAAACAAAGTGGAGTCAGAGAGATCTAGCATTTGACTTTGTTACATCCACATTTCAAATATTTTGCTCTACTCTTTATTTGTATGGTTTCTATTAAGAAATTCACTGTAATTCTTATCCTTGGTTCTCTATAGGCTATTAAACCCCCAACCACAAATCTCTCCTTTTGCTTTTCTATCAGTGTTTGAATTGATTGATTGATTGATTGATGCCACTCTAAAGTTTTAAGTCCTGGGTATTTGACTCTATTTACTTTTATGAGTTTATCTTAAATATTAGATTTCACACACACACCCAAATTCATAAATAAAACAATTGAAATATTTGAGATGTCTTAGGCCTTAAACAAATGCAGTCAGCAAACTCAGTTTTATTATGTGTATGTGAATTAGATGGCTTGCATTATATCTATACCTATAATGATGTTCTGATAAAACAACTTTTGGTAAAAAAACAAAAACAAAAAGAAACTATTTGAAGGCATCTTACACATTTGTAAGTATAGAAAGCAGATTTGACATATTGTCAGTTTCATTATTGTTTTAAGTGTGCATATTTGATTTGCTTGCAGATTTACATATGTTATGCTAAAAACAGTGAATATATGGGTTAATGGAGTTGTCATTTGGTAATCAACTATGGTTCTTACAGTCTAAAAGTTTTTTGATTGAAAAGATAAATATCAGGGTCTCTACATAAGAAATTTATAGAAATGTGCAGTATACATAAGTCAGGAAATGATTATGTAAGTATAATCAGAGCTTTAAATACATATCTTTGAAATAAATTTATTGTACTAATAACACCCAGTAGGTTGGCCTAGAAATGAAGAAATTGTTTTAATGTCCAATACTCATGACATTTTTCAACATATTTAAAAACATTCTATCAAGTAATTATTTGCTCAGGGTACATACTGCAGCAAAATCCATTTTGTCTGCATGATATGTTAAGCACATTTCCAATGTGTTTCATCATGTATTCATAAATTTTCAAACTAATTAAATAGAAATTCTTGAGATCAATTCCATGTGTATATTTGTAATTTTGTTCTAACCCCATAGAAATTGTAAGAGACAATATTTATACAAACTGCTAAACCTAATTTTATATAGTTTTAGAACTTAAATATATTAAACTAGTTATTTATTAGGAAATTATTTTCAAGAGAAAATGTTTCTATAGTATTTGAACTCTTATATATAAATTAGTAGAACCAATAATTTTAATAGTTATTCAACTGATATATTTTGCCTAAAAAACACTGTGAGTTTATTTACTTATCTACTGTTATTTAATTAACAAAGGATATATTGAGCATAACAGTAGGACAGACTCTGAATGCATTATAGGCAGAGGTTAAAACTAAATTTAAAAAGCAAAATTAAAAACCTGTACTCTAGCTGCTTACTGATCATTAGGCAAAGGCAGACATTTAAATAAAGGGGGTAATGGACCATCATTGGTGCCTTGAGAAAAATACATATAAAGTATGAAAAATGTACATAGTCTGAGTGGTTACTTATTGAAATTTCACTGCCTGCTTATTTTTTACCACATAAGCTTCTGAAGCTCATTTCTGATGAGTGGAGTCCATTAATTTTATTCTCAGATGCCCAAGAGAAGTGGAACCCCTGCCATGATTAGTGCCGCTGATTTGTGAATAACCTGTGGGATGAAAACATTAAAGCACAGACAACTCCAAACATAGTGTTTTGCATTGAAAAACAAATATTTGACTCTCCAAGTATTCTCAAAATACAGATTTTACTACAATAAGCTAATTAAATCAATTATAACTCCTCTGCATTCCCACATTCTGTATCCTGATTGTACCTTATCCAATAAAAAAATTAAATTCTTATGTACAATTTTAGATGTATGGCATTCCAAATTTAACCAGAACATTTTGCATTTACATTTACATTTAAATATATAATGAACTTTTTGTTACGGTTTATCTCTACATCCTAATCTATTTAGAATATCTAAGTCGTGAATTAAAATTTATAACAATTCTTTAAGTTCTAAGTGATGTACTTATGTAGTTATTTTTTTAGTCCAGATTTTTTTTTCCTTTTCATTTAATTTGCTGAAGTGACACTGGTTATTAAAATCATACAGGTTTTAGGTGCACAATTCCACAACACATCACCTGTATTATATGTTCACCACTCCAAGTCAAATGTCTATCCATCACCATTTATCATCCCTTTATCCTTTTCCATCCCTGTCCAACCTCTCTTCACCCATATAATCACCAACCACACTACTGTCCCTGTCTGTGAGTTTTGGTTCTCTCTTTTTTTTTTCTGTTTTGCTCAATCCTTCTATCCAGACCACTCACCTTTGCTCCTCTACCAGCACCCTCTTACAGAAATATGGGAACTGCATATTTTTAATTTTATATAGAAAAGTCAGACATATTGCTTCCTTTTGTTTCTAAATCAGCTTCAATATATACCATAAACAAACTAAATGTAATATATTGAATAGGCATCAAAGGGAAAACTAGTCATATTTATATTGTTTTCTGCCTACATGTTGTTATTTAAGAATATATTTAGAAAAAAAAACTATTAACATCTATCTGGGTCTAAATATGTATTTTTACCCTCAATATTTAAACTTCACTTCAGAAATATTATACATTTAGAAACAACAATAAATACTAAATAAAAATGTATTTTTTAAAACAACAGTGACATATTATTTATTTATTTATTTATTTATTTATTTATTTTTGTTACCTGAGGATATTTTTTCCATTGATTATTAGAGAGCGTTGAAAGGAGGGGGAGAGATAAAGAGAGAGAAACATCAATGTGTGAGAGAGAGACACATCAATTGGTTGCTTTTCACACGTATCCCAACCAGAGCCGGGATAGAACCTGCAACCCAGGTACATGCCCTTGAGTGGAATTGAACCCAGGACCCTTCAGTCCATGGTTCTATGCTCTATCCACTGAACAAACGAGCTAGGGCAAAAAAGGTAAATACTTTTCATGATAAATTATAATTTGCCTTAGCATCATTTAAATAGCAAAATTTTTTCCTTAATTTAATGTATTGCTTAATAATTTGTCCTAAAAATTAATAAGAAGAAATAATGTAATAAGAATTGCAATTAGGATTTGACTAAACCTGTTCAGAAACAAATTTTCAATGTAAAATAAAGGTTATATTGTAGGAACATTTCCCATTATAGGAGCACTCATCCCAAGGATGTTAACACTGATTACTGTTTCATCACTACTGGCATTAATCAGCTGAAACTCAAAAGGAGCCATCAACTTTAAGCAACCCTTAGATGTCAGGCCTTTACTAGAACTAATTTAACTCAATTTATTGACCAATGGAAAATAAAACATTGTTTTCATAAATTGCCTATAGGCTCATCAAGTTTTTGTCTTTTCTTTAATAAACATCTGGAATATTTAGAATTATCCTAAGCATCCTTTGGCTACCCCAAGGTATTGAAGATCTTGCTCTGCTTTATTTTTGAAATGCTACAGTTTTGGCATTTACATTTAGAACATGATCTGTCTTAGAATCTGATGCCAAAACTTTAAATCCATGGAAAAGGCAGTGAGAAAGGAAAGATCATATAAAATGCTGGAGAGCAAGAAAAAGCTGGAACTTATAAGCACAAGATAAAGTCTGTGATATTGACTAAAATCCACATCAGTTCTCACGACCTCTGACCTTTGTGTCATGTGCAACTGAGAATCCGGAGAACTTGCTTATGGACACACACACCCAAGCACACACACACACCTAATCCAAGATTGGGAGAGACTGAATGAAGGTGGATCCTAGGGAGAGTGGATAGTTGCAGGCCTGTCCACTGCTTTAAGTCAATGAGGTGAACCAGCGGATAAAAGGCAATGTGTGTTTTGCTACAAAAATCACTGCTGTTTTACCCCATGCTGCAAATATCATTCATACACACACACACACACACACACAAACACACAATGTTTATGGTATCCCACCATAACCAGAAACATGGAAGATAATTCTGGGAACACTAATGCAGCCTAGCCACTGACATGTTGCTGACACTGTATTCCATTCTTGCCAACTTGGCACTGGCATCTATATGCATCTTCTCAAACTGTAGTTAATATCCAAATGAAGACAACAACAATGTCTTATTTTCACCTAATATACAAATCCCATATATGCCATTCTTTTTTTTCCCCTAAAAGTGAATTCCTTTTAGTCTTTGTTAGTAGATGTTTAATTTTGTTTTCTTATAACATAAAGATGATGATAGAAAGTTAACTATAAACCATATTAAGATCTGAGTTGATATTGAAGATGGGAAGGACACACACATTTAAATTTTAAAAAGGAAAAATTATAACTGTTGCAGACCTAGTTTCTGAAACTGGTTACATAGTTCACGTTTATAAGTAATGTCCACGCTATTCATTTTATAGTTCTCATATACCCAGCAAGTGCCTCAGTTGGTGGCAATTGATCAGAGCCTGCTAGGACTATGGAAACATTCTTTCCTAGAGGTTCTGGGCCATTATTATCAGTCCTGCCTTGGTTGTTGGGTTGTTGTTCTTTTTCATCGACTTTAATCTTGGGCCACGAGGGTAGTAAGAGGTGCTTTAGGGGATGCCCTTAAAATTAAGAAGCTGAATCCATTGTTTTGTATGTCTCCACATCTGGGCAACCAAGGAAAGAAACCCTACACATGTCCTTTTGCTTTTCAATTTTGTGGGAATTTCAACCTACTCGCAGTCTCCGGATGGTTTGTGGGAATTCCCCCATGCTAGTTGCCCCTTGCTGTCCCTTCTATCTGACCCTTCCATGAAGCTTTCATCTCCTGGTAATCTCCAGTTTTCTGTGCGCACTAAATACACTTTATTCATATTCAAGGGAGAGTGGGCTGTGTGTCTGTTGACATCCAAATAAATTCCTAGAGTGGTGACTATGCTCTTGCCTGTGGGTATTTAAATGAAACACTCCTTCTTCTCGTGCACATTGTAGAGAAGCAGCCCAATTCCCCTTGATACTCAGGATCAATCAGCCAGACTCAGAATCAGAGGGAGTTTCTATTCCCAGACCCATCATTTCAGGCTATGAGAAAAATAACATTGTGCATTTGGATCCTAATTTAGAGCATAGATTGCGCTTGTCAGATATTGCCCTCGCCCAGCAAGGTTTCGCCACCTGGCTGGCAGTGTAACTGAATCTTCACAAGGCTATTCCACCATTCCATTAAGCTAATTGCTTCAAGATGATAGGGTGCATGGCAATCTTTGTGAATTCCAGGAGTGCGAGCCCACTATTGCCACCCTTCATTTGCTGTCAAATGAGTTCTCTGTTTGGGGGTGTTGCTCTATACAACACTATCAGAATAAATAAGGTATCTGTAGTTTCGTCAGAAACATTTCAGCATGTATGACCAAAAAAATAAATAAATAAATAAAATATGCAGTGTCTGTTCCAGTAAGAAAAAGTGCTGCTTTTTTTTCACAATATATAATATAACCAACACGCCTGCAGGAGCCTGGTCTATGCAGCTGGGAAATAATGCCATATTCAGAGATAAGGACTGGTGTCAGATTAGATTCTTAGGAGTGGCTACAAAGAGATCAACAACATACCCATGTATATTCACCATTACTTTTGCTTTTGCTTTACTATTATTTCACTAGGAATTCATTCATTCATTCATTCATGATATATTGTGCTATAGGTTGTAGATATTTCCTCATTTGTTAGATAGTGATGTTAGATTTTTGTTTTTTATTTTGGTAATTTCTGAAGAAGAGAGTGTTTCAGTCTTTAAAATTTTTAAACTAAAGGTTTATCTGGAAGTGGCCTCTGACATTGAAGCATAAACAGAGTAAGTTCTGGTAATGCTCAATCCATTCATTAAAATGTTCAACTCAACTTTTTACCAAATGACCATTCTTTGGTTCCATTAATGTCTATCAAGGGTTATAAATATTGTTTTTATAATTAATTTGCTTGAGTTTATTAGTTACTTTTTTTTTTAATACAAAGTGCCCTGGCTCGTTTGGCTTAGTGGATAAGAAGGTCGGCCTGCAGATCAAAGGGTCCAGTATTAGATTCTGGTCAAGAGCACATACCTTGGTTACAGGTGCATCCCCCTGCCTGGGGGGAGGGGCTCTTGCAGGAGGCAAACGATCCATGTGTTTCTCTCACATCAATGTTTCTCTCTGTCTTCACCTCTTCCTAATAATCAATGAAAAAATATCCTCGGGTGAGGTTCACAACCATAAAATAAGTAAATAAAGCAACTATTCCTCATCAAATATCTTTCTACCCTTAGGTACAGCCAGTAGAAAAAAATACATGCCATATATTATTTCTCTTCACCAATGCTTATCTATTTGCAGAAAGGCACCTCGTAATCTTACAATATTTATCATGTCATTATGAAGTTAAAAATTTGTATTTTTAATGCTTTCAACACATTGAAATTATATTATTATTATTGTTATTATTTTGCTGCTAATGTCCCTTTTTAAACTAGTGGAAGTCCTGTTCCAAAATAAAAATTAATGAGAGTAGGATTCTCAGAAAAATTCAAAGGGTTTTTGTAATCATATCAAGAAAGTATACCTACATTCCTATCAAGTCAGAATAAGGTATATTTTTTTTTCTGAGGTTATTATTAAACTAAGTTTTTGAAATGTATCCCAGTACAATTAATAAGCTATTTTAGACAAATTTGCTGATTTTAGTGTTTAATAATTATACTATATACTGTAATTATTTGTCCTATAATTTAAATTTTTATGTATTCAAATTTCCCGTCACATGTGAAATGTGCCAAGTTACAATGAATTCTATCATTTTTGAAAGCTTGAATATTTGATATTTTTCCTAGTCATCTAAAAATAGGGTAACTTTCCTTTTGGTTAGGTGTATGGTTCAGAAGGTATTTTTAATAAGCAACAGACAAAGATTGGAAAGAAAAAAAGTATTATTGTAGTCCAAATCTTCATCTAGCATGTATATATTTTAACATTTCAGATACTTTCACACAGGCTATCTACCAAGAATATGTTTCAGGCTACTCAATAGTGCTTTGGAAATAAATATTTGTAAGTAAATAATCCAGTACACTTCAGAGTCATATAAAAAATTTTAAATATAATTACTTATTGGCAACCATAATAAACCTAGTATCCTTGTTGGTGCACAAGAGAATCTACTTAAACTCAGCTTGCTTGCATAAGCAATTCAGGAGAAAATAAGCTTTCTCAGAGAAAAAAAAAACATTAAGAAAAAATGTTTAAGTTTTTAGAAAATTCGATTTGCCCTTCTTAAGCATAAGTCATTATGAACAAGTTTTTTGCTCCAACTTATAAAAATTTAATGCTTTGTTCTTTTTAAAAAAGTATATAATTTATACCCTCTCCTGGGTCACCAATTAAACACTTGACCTTAGAAAAAGAAAAAAATCAGAATGTCTTTCCAATTTTTGTATAATAAACTTTAGAAAGTCTTCATAGAAAATAACCTTGAGTCAGATAAAGTTGTCCTAAATCCAGAGCTGCTATTTATTATTTTTGTATTTATTGGACAAATCGCAGTACTAAACCATTTTCTCCTCTCAAGATAACAATAAAATAGAACCTCATTAAATAGTTACTGTGAGAATTAAACATGTTTGGTGTGTGTGCATACACATATGTGTATATATGTATCATACCTACAATATACATTATTAATAAACATTCTAATAATTGATACTATAATTATAACTACTAATAATAACAGACTTTCAATTTCCTGTATTTATTCCTAAGGATAATGTGTTTAAAAACCCTAGGATATAGGTTCCATTAATTCAAAATCTCTTTTATCAGGTTCAGTCTATTGTATTTTTTTCTGTTTATAAATCACTCTCCATTAGAAAAGTTAGAGTTTTAAGGGGTAGCTTGATTCTCTCACAGCATAAAGAAAACATTTCTTCATTTACACAATTATTTTTAGTTGTGTCCTGTTAACTGAAATATTTTAAAGCAACTTGTAGCCATATATTTTTTAAGGAGTACTTTATATACTTGAAGGATATGAGTGATATTACATTTCTTACATTCAATATTAGTATTTTCAGAAACCAAAGTAAACTTTTAATAGAGCCAACTAATTATGATTTCAAGAGAATATACTCTGCTTAGAGATCTCTAAAGTACTTAAACAAAATGAGAAAATTTGGTAATAGTGGGAAAATTCACTCATTTATCAATTTATTCCAGTAGCCACTCTAATCATTTGGATGTATTCTTTAAAGTATAATGAATATAATTTATCGCAGCAAATCCGGTGGCAATGTGATTTCACTCTACACGAAGAAGTCTGTCATAATAAATCTGCTATTCTGTTCCTGTATAAAGTACAAAGTAGTATTTAAAAGTGTTCCTGATTGTGTATCTTAACTGTTATTTTGAGTTATCAATCTAGTAATATATGCTGAAATAAGATTATTAGCCACATCAACATGGATGTTTAAGGAATTTTGAAATATAGTTTATTGTGATTAAATATAATTGGTCTAACACTTAGAATACTCATATTTTAAGACTGCAAAATATAGAAAGTATAAAGTGTGTAAAAAAATCCAAGTGTGATCATATGAAGTATAATATTATCTTTTGTCTCATATAAATAATTCCTATGAAACTCACTTCACTTCCACCTGCTAAACCAATAGTCTAAGAGGTCTCCTGGCTTCTACGCTTGCTATCATATACCTATGTCTCAGCACCTAGTTCTCTCTCAAGACATTAGAGAGATCAAGTCATTAAGTTCTCAAAACCATGGTTTCACTTCAATACGTCATCTGATGTTTACCATCCAGTAGCTTTTGATCATATTTCAAAGTCAAGATCTGCAAATAATTTTTATGTCCTTGCATGATCAAGATATCCTCTTGCAACTTCTCTGAGTCCATTTCCTGCTAATGCTCTTTGAATATTCTCTTCAGTCACACTGATCTCCTTGTAGTTCTTGAACCTAGATTTGTTGTTTCAATCTTTCACTTCCTTGAGATTTCTACTTTATGTCACTACTTCTGAGAAGTCGTCTCTGATCCTTTTATATAAAATAACAACACATTTTGCACAGTTTATCTTTCTTATACCCTGTATTTTTCACTTCAACACATCATCTGATGTTTACCACAGTATTTATATCATTCATTTTACTTGTCTCTATTCATGGAGTGTAGTGTAGGGTTATCGATAACAGAATTTTGTATAGACAGTGGATTTGATGAATGGGTGAATGAAGCTTTGGTTCTACTTTTAAATTTACTTTTAAAGAGTAAATTATACTACTTTAATTTTCTACTTACAGATATATGTTTAAATGTTATACAAATTACCCATTGATTTTAATTTCTTGCTTAAAAATGTCCAAGGTGCAAAACATAATGCAGAAAGAAGTATTAAAATCTCCATAATGCCTAAAGTCACTGTGGATATTGAAATGTCTTGTATATTCAAATAAATTTTTAAATTAGTCTCTCATAGTGTGATTAATTTTAAGTTGCAAGTCAAAAATCAACAAATATTTCTT
Source organism: Lasiurus cinereus (assembly GCA_011751065.1). Taxonomy (NCBI): domain Eukaryota; kingdom Metazoa; phylum Chordata; class Mammalia; order Chiroptera; family Vespertilionidae; genus Lasiurus; species Lasiurus cinereus. Next base: position 62,508,117 of record JAAGEH010002531.1, read on the forward strand.
AATAGTTTTTAATAAAAGCATGAATACATTTTAAATTACTTAACTATAAATTATATCTATAAAGCATATAAGAAGAGACAGACTTACATTTTATATTAAATACCGATGAAATATTAATGTTATTAAATTCCCTAAGTATAAAAACATTTCAGCTATTAAACTTTAGTGACAAATAAGCTTCTGGTATTGCATAGAGAATACTGCACTTTTGCTATATTGTATTCCTGTCTAAGCAGACCAGAGCAGATATAGTGGAAGATTTTACATCAGTGAGGGTATTTCCCATAATGTGACTTTGCATGGTGTTTGATTATTTTATATATTTGACAGATATTTATTTTGAAAAAACACTTGTCCAACATTGGAGATTTAATCAGAATAAAATATGTCAATGTTCTTATGATTATATTCTAGATCTTGGAGATATAAAGCTAGCAAATCTATATATAAAATCTCAGGAAAATGTTTATTTTAAAAATTAAAAAAACTATGAGGTAAAAGATTACTATGTAGGGAAGAATACATTTTAACATAATATGGTTCAGATTTAGCTAGTTTGGAAAGAAGAGTGACAGAAATTCAGTTCAGAGATCTTATTTTGAGTAAAACAGGATACTTGGAGATATTCTTGAGCCAAAAGGTAAAAATCAATGGAAATAATTATAACAGCTGCTGAGCATAGTATAATCTATGAGAGATGGTTGACCATTTATAAAGGCATAGAAATAATTTAAGAGAGCAATTATGGTGTCCTGGACTTGAGAAGTATTAATGGAGGTGCTGAGTAGTTGAACATATCTGAATTATGTTCTGCTAATGAAAGATTTGTGATGTGAGAAAAAGACAAGTGTCAAGCATGATACATTTTTTCATAGCCTAAGGAATAGGAAAATAGAATTCTAAAACCTGAAATTGGATAGACTTAATAATGAATAGATTGAGGGGTAATGTTATACTTTCTTTGATGTGTTAATTGAATTAGGTTATAGGCACACATTATTCAAATAAACACTATTCTAGGTGTTGTTGTGAAGGTATTTTGAAGAAGTGGTTAAAGTTGAAAATCACTTGACTTTAAGGAAGTGACAATATCCTATATAATCTGAATGAGCCTGGCTCAATTAGTTGTAAATTCTTAATATCAGAGCTAAGTCTTCTTGACGAAGAAATTCTACCTCTGGACAGCAGCTTCAGCTCATGCTCTGAAATTCCAGCCTGCCCCTTGAGCTTGCCCCATAACTTGAAAATTCCCTTTGTCACACCCCAAGACTGTATAATACAATTCCTTGCGATATGTCTCTTATTATATGCCTTCTCTGGTTGAACTCTGACAGATAAAGCTAGATAGTAAGTTTTGTTTTGTTTTCCTTCTGATACCTCAGACATAGAGATATCAGCCAAGTACTGTACCTGAAAACTATCTCTAAATCTCACTGAAGATTACATGTTGGAGTAAATCAACATACATCTATTTGTATATAGGCCAACCAATGAGCCTCAAAAATGTATGCACTGGAATCTCTGAAACATCTAGAATCTGTGAAAAATAGCTTATTTTTTTAGAAGGGTCTTTATAGATGGACTCAGTTAAGTATATTAAGATAAAGAGGTCATCCTGGATTATCTAAGTGGATCAGAAATCCATGACAAGTGCACTTAGAAGAGACACACACACACACACACACACACATATGTGTGTGTGTGTGTGTGTGTGTGTGTGTGTGTATATATATAGGATAACAATAAAGGTAGAGGTAGGGTCATGCAGCCACAAGTCATGGAATGGTGCCAATTGCCAGGAGCTAGAAAAAGTGGAATGCAGCCATGTCAATACCTTGATTTCAGACATTGGCCTTTAGAACTATACCAGAATAGATTTATATTGTTTTAAGCCACCAACATTTGGGGGGTAATTTGCTGAAAACTACTATAATCATCTTTAAAGCTATTATAGTAAGAGATAAATTAGAAGATAAGTGTAGATGGAAATAACACTTGTAAGAAGTGACTGCTGGGACACTCTAAAATTGAATTAAGGATATATTAAAAGAAATTTGACTCTATTTTTTGGTTTAAGTGTAATGTTTATTATAAAAAGAATAATGAAGCAAATTTTAAGACACCAAAACAGAGAGACTGGTACCAAACGTTTTTAATGTCTCTTTATTCTCTATTTAAAATTAGATTTCCCTTCTTCTTCTAATTCTTCTTCTTCTTCTTCTTCTTCTTCTTCTTCTTCTTCTTCTTCTTCTTCTTCTTCTTCTT
>JAAGEH010002531.1:62510481-62579450 GCA_011751065.1 Lasiurus cinereus
TCTCTCTCTCTCTCTCTCTCTCTCTCTCTCTCTCTCCCCATTCCTCTTCTTATAGAATCTAACCTTTCTTATTTTATTTCTCCCTCTCAGCAGTTGTGGAGCAAGTAGGGAATAGACAGGATCCTCTTTCCTTGCTACCAAATTCCTTCAGAGAAATAAAAGTTTCAAATAAGATATATTGACCTCTGATTTTATGCTCCTTCTAGAAATGGTAATGATTGGCAATGTTAATATCCTATTACACTTTTTCTTATCCTACTAGACACTGAGAGGAAAATTTTGCTTTGTTGTCAAAATAATAAAAGGCAAAAAGCATGTCGGTTTTGGGGAAAGGAATTTTATGAGGACCTCCACAAAACTGTCTGCACCTCTTTCCTTTCTTTGTTCCCACCTGCATCACTTCCCCTGGTAACCCTGGTCAGTCTCTCCATTCTAAGCAACAGAATAGTAGTGACAGTTTATCAGTCGTGGCTCTATGTAGACAAAGAATTCCTTGACATATGGCCTGTATTCAGGGAGATCTTTGGCCTGAAATCTAGATCATTCAAGTATTTCCCAGAATGGATTTAATGTATTGAAATGGTCTTTCCCAGAGCCAAAAAGCAAGATATCAATCTTGTGGAAAGCTTTTTAATTGATAGATGATTCAACTCTGCTCTTTGTGAGAAAAGTTAAGATTCTGAGGTAGGAAGTAAGAACACAGATATGAGCCACAGATGGGGTTAAGAGGAAGTGATTTCTATCAGAATGCTAAAAAATCAGGTACATCCTTCATGGCCAGTGAGATAAGGAATAAGGAGCTTTTCTAGTGGTTGGATGCACACTGTTGTGTGTTTTTTGTTTTTGTTTTTGTTTTACCATATGACACAAGAAAAGCAGGTAGGACACATAAAAACTCCCATGTCCTAACTTTTATCCCTTTACACATTAGAAAAATGAATTTTTCTTACATTTACTTTATTTGTAAAATTCCCAGTGGTATGAACATGGTGATTGCACACCTTGACAAGTTCATAGAACAGAAGAGTCTTGGGCACAAAAGAGAGACTGTGATCTCTTCTCCAAAACTTTGTATTTGGATAATATTTAAACTTTATTAAGGACTTTCAAGAGCTAATCTTTATCCTAACTCTTTATATTTTTAACCCACTGAATAGCCACCACACATTTAGAAGGGAGGTCATTTTTAAAGTGCTAACACAGTCTCAATAGTGAGCATACAGTTACACAGCTAGGCCATTTTGTATCTGGGATTGCTTTGTAACCAGGACTGGGATTCCATTGTTTTTATTCTATATCTGCAGGATCAGTATTGATCACATAAATGTGTGTCTTAATTACATCCCAATTTTAGTTTTTATTTCAGCAATATTTTGACCCTTAGAAAGATTTCCATTTTTTCTTACATCCCTCTTAGGCACTGATTGGTATAGATCAAAAGTTGCATCAAGACGTCTGCAAAAAGCCACACAACCATTTTCTTTCAAGTCAAAGGCTTTGTTTTTCCATAATACAGGGAAAATAATATGTTTTTCCATATTTTAGGGGCGATGTCAGCACTGACCCTACCATCATTGTATCATATGTTCCAAAAGCACCTCAGGGAACAATATGTAAGTTCTCATTAGGTTTCTTGATGGTTTCTCCTGAAATTCACAATACACATACTAGACAGATTAAAATAACGGTCCTTTGTTTTCTCACATTTGTGTCATTTTCTAAATTGGTCTGTTGGTTATGTTGGGACAACATCCAGCCTCAGAAATGATGTAATTGTGTGTAGTTATTCACATCATGAATAAAGGTCCCACTTCTGGGTTGAAGATTGATGTTTGGTGAGATTCAGATTTTTCTTTCTTTAAAATAAGGTGTTGAAATACACAAACTTTAAAAGTGTTTTTAGTTTAAATCCTTCACATTTTATATTATTTAGAACTGCTTCATAGATACAGAAATAATCACTGCCATCGTAATATATACGGCTTTGGGAAAAACAAAACAAAACAAGTAGATGAGCAAAACATCCTCCATTTTCAGGTTAGCTAGATTAATGTTAGATTAGATTAATTAACATTAATATATGTATAATATTTTCTATGTTGTTTTTATAGAGCTTTAAAAAAATAAAACTTTCTTATAAGTAAATATTTGGCCCCAGAATACATCTTAAAAAAACACTTTGTTGAAAAAGTTATCTATAAAATTTGAATATTGAGATTGTGGGAAAGATTAAATTATCTGTATTGGTATATCTACAGATAAAAGCAGTCTAGTATATGTCTAAACCATACTTTGAGTCTGGATACGTACACTTCTGTTCTACTATTTTTATAATTATTTGTATGCTTGAAATGATTTACAAAGAAAGATCAACTTATAACTTTGTAAATGTTGATTATAAAAATATACATTAGGGGAGAATTTTATTTTCAGAATAACTGAGTAAAGAGCTGTAAATATTCCAAAAGTATTTTTAAAGATTAGCAAGAAAGAGCAAGTATGTAGCTCATTTTTTTAATGAATGGTCAAAAATGAATATGGGCTATACATAACTTAAATAACTCCAGAATATTGCAAAATATAATAGAAAGAAACAAATATACTAAGAAACAAAGGCACTCAACTTATATTAAATTACACAACATGAAAATGGGACATAAAAGGTAACACACACACACACACACACACACACAGCTCCCAAAGAGAAAATGTAAAAGTTAAAATAGGCTATAACCAGAAAACTGTTGGGTACAAGAGTAATTGAATATGTGCATTTATCTCTCTCTATGTTGACCATATATATTTAAATTTTTAAATAGATCTTTCCCTATGATCCATTCAGAAATATGTGTTGCTGTTTTTACTATTTTATACTGAAAGTGGTCCTTAGGAGACTATGAATAATTGAAAAGAAAAAAATAAGGCTTACAATAAAGAAGAAAAACAGGCCAGTGTTCAGAAATATTTTTTTTACAGTGCAGAATAATAAGCACTTGAATGCACTTGTGATGTTGCATTTGTAATCATATCTTAGAGCAAGAGTTTTCCATTTTTTTTATAGTCTTGAAACTATCTCTTCAATGGCTGACCCCAAATCAAAAACAAATAAAAATATAAAATCAGTACAATATTTGTTCAAAAGACTTTTTGTGGGACAGTAGTATAGGCGGTCCTACCTATTTATAGATACATACACGCACACACACAAACACCATGGATAGCATTGTCTGTGTGTTTATCATTGCCATTACATTTTTAAAACATTTAATTTTTTAAAAACATTTAATAGTGAATTCTTTTGTATCTCAATGCTTAAAAACCGATTGACAAATGCATATTTAATAGTCATATCGCAGTAAAATAAGTCAAATATAAAATAGGAAGTGAAATGTTTGCAGATAGGAAGTAGTTATTAAGTTATACCTTATATGCAAGAAATTAAAATATCCGTATCAGAGATGAAACATCAATTATATGATTCTCTACTCCTTACAAAAGGTCACAATTAAAAAAAATGTTTGGCTTCTAATAAATATATGATGTAGATAATTAAATCACACCTTTTTGCCAAAACAAGTTTATAAAGTTATAAATAAAATTTAAGAATACAGCCAAAATCTAATTTTATCTCTTCTATAGATTGTATCAAGTACCTACAAAGAAATACATTGATGCAGCACTGATGTGAAAACTATCTAAAGTAAGGATAGGGTTATTATAGTAAGAAATTATATCATGAAATAGTGATGTAAGGACTTATTTATTTAATACTTTAATTAATACAATTATTTCTGAAAACATGTTTATATTGACAGCAGTTGCTAGAATATCTTTGTATTTGTTTGAAAACATGTGAGCACCTGGTTACATGAAAAACATAGACAATAAAAGAAGGAATATTTTGAAGAAGAAAATAGTTGACAGGATTAAAACTGTTTTTTTTTTCTAAGATTATTTCCTTTCTGCAAATACTTTTTAACCCTTGGAAAAGAATATTATTATGCTCAAAATGACTTTTTTTTAAATATTCTTACATTCCAAAGTAATACATACATATCTCCAAGAATTTCTAATTTATAAATTCTAGAAAAAGCATAGCATCTGAAAATTCATTCAACAAAGACCTTATCAAAGATCAGGAAGAAGCCCCAGAGGTACTTACTCTGTACCTACATTACTGCCGTCAGGAACAGCAGCTGCAGCTATATTTCTTAGATGTTCATTCTAAGCAATTTGAGTCTTAGAACTACTTTTTTTGGGAAAAGTATCTAGGAAAATTAAATAAGGTAACTAATTATTGCATTAAATTTTCTGTGATTTAGGGGGAAAAATAATAATGAAAAGATTTTCTAAGAGGACATATCCCACTAAAAGCCTATATTATCTAAGTTTTTAAGGGGTTATATCCATAAATATTCTATGTAATTGGTTGTTTTATTCAATAATGTTGCTTGTTTATGTAATTTGTTGCCCTGTGTTTATTGAGACTGGCATCTCAATCTGTCACTGTAGGACTCCTCTACAATTCAGACTTTAAAGGAGTCCACGAACTTTTCTATGGATTAAAGTTACTTGAAAAGGTTGTCAATGATTTTGACTCCCACCTAGCTGGTTTTGCTCAGTGGGTAGAGCTATGGCCTCAGGACTAAAGGATCCCAGGTTCAATTCCGAGAAAGGGCATTTACCTTGGCTTTAAGCTTCTTCCTGGCCCTGCCTGCGCTCTTGTTGAGGCTTATTCAGAAGGCAACCAATCCATGTGTTTCTCTCACATCGATGTTTGTATCTTTCCCTCTGTCTTCCTCTTCCTCTAAAAAATCAATGGAAAAAATAGCCTCTGATGAGGATTAACAACAACAAAAAGATCCAGATTCCTTGGGCCCAAACCTGAGTCTGATTCTGGAGCTCTTGGATGGAGGAGAGCTCTTTGAAAAATAACATAAAACAACTACAAAACAAAACAAAACAAACTCCCCTAATGATCCTGATAAAGATGTTCCTCTAACCAATTGTTGAAGTCTGTTGTGATTTTCTCATAGATGCCTTTTACCTCTTATAAAATAAATATGTAATGTGTTAAAAGCAAAAAAACCCTCCAAAATCCAAGAGTAGTAAATAAGGGAGAATATAAATAATTAATCATTCTCCACACCACATTTCTCCACCTAAATTTCTTCTCCCTAGAAAGTACCATTACTAACACTTCAGCTCTTTTTTTCCCCCCAATTTGATTTTCTGATGGATCTAACAGCAAAATAATCTATCTATATTGATTTTTCTTTACATCTATTTTAAACATCATCTATGTAAATATCTTATAATTGATAAAGGGGTAGCTCATTCAAACTATGCAAACTCCCCCACTCTCAATAAAAATATATTACTAGCTTCGCCCACTAGATCATAACATCTATTCTGTATGAAAATGCTTAGTTAAAATTTGGTCTGTGCGAGAAAACATTGATGTGTTTTTAGATCTCCTTTATCTGGCCTATTGATGTCAATTTGCTGATAAAGGCATTGGAAAAGCTCTGTTGAAGTTTCCATTATTTGTTTTGCTGTTGAGGCTATGACTTCCTTTTAAGAACATGACTTTAACAAGCATTGCAAGTGACAGTCTTGCTAAATGCCCATGGTGGACCTTCCTAGCTCCTCCCCAAAGTCCTATATAAGCAATTATAAGATTATGTGTATTCTATTATTTAAACTTCAGCTGAAGTAGAGTAGGGACAATATTTTATTAAGTACCATGTATCTCATTTATCTATGTTAACTGGCTAAAGCTTTTGTGCCTAGATAATACGTAATTAACATGTCCCCAGAAGTTGCTACAAAACTGTTCACTATTTAGAAGAATAAATTCACATTCCATTAAATAAGGGTCATCACCACTTTTATGGTCCGCATGTTGCATTTTAATAGCCATATAAGTAACCGGAAAATTAAATAGGCCTTTTATCTAATATGTATTTTCACATTTGAGTATGCTCCTGGCAGAAGATAACGAGGCTAGCTGCAACTGATCAGCTTCCATTAATGTGAGATTGCTTGAGAAGTAGTACATTTTCTAATATCTCCTGTGGAAATGTTATGCAAATTATTTGTAAATGTGAAATCCTCAAGAGCAAAGCTACATTAACTATTCTTATTGCAAAGGTATGCTCAATAATTTACAACCCATCAAAGGCTGAATTGGAAATAAATTGTTTCTCAGCAGTTCCAACATGCAGTAGAAATGTAAACAGCACCATCTTCTGGATTATATGAATTCTCATAATTGTTTTATAAGATGCTATCTGTGTGCTGTCTTAAACAGAGGTCTAACTGATATTAAACAGTATATGTATAAGCTATACATTTTGAAGTTTTTGCTGTTAATTTTAAACATGGCAATTAGATATTGTGTGGATAAAATATATGCATTTTTGTAGACATCACTTTGAATATTGAACTATAATCCCAAGTAAAAGTACTTTAGAATATACCACATATGAGAATGTATTTATAATCTGATTAACCTTATTCTTTTATAGCCATTAGCAGTTCATGAAATATCTCATACAGAAAAAAATGTAAACTAGAACACTTCCTCAGAAAAGTAACACAGAAAATAGACACAACATCAATATGTAGAGTCAATGTCCTCATTCTAAAATGCAATCTTCAGTAAATGATTACTCCAAACTCCAATAACTAGAAGAAAGTTATTTTACCATTTTCTTATCTCACAGACAATTAGGCTTAACAGGAAGAAAGTATTCAAAGATATTGTGTTTTTTGTAATATCATTATGCTTTCAACTGAAATATAATTCTAGTGATTTAATTTTACATTTGCTAATATTGAGAGTAAATTTATGATGCCTTTGTGTTTTGTGTGTTTTTTTTTAGCTCAGAGAGAATGTAAAAAAAAAAAAAACTAGGCAAATTAATAGAAAGAACCAAGATACAAAGATTACCAAAATAGGTAACCCCAGGAATATATTATTAAAATATTTTATTTTGATTAACTCTGTCATTTCCCCAGTAAATACTCTTTGACCTTCTTCTGTGCTTGGATGGGGGCCCCTCATGTTCACCTTTCTTCAAGTCTTTAGCCCTCTGCTGCTTTCAGTTTATTTCCTCCTCAGACTAGACAGTAGAATCTTCTGTAAGCACTACCTCCTCATGCTCTCAGTGATATGAGCATCCTTGCAACTATCTTGATTAAAATATTAAACCTTAGCTCAACTTCCCAACCTTCCAACGTCCCTTCAGCTCTGACTAGGTTGAATAGTGCAAACAATGAAAGATAAATATTGTATAATCTCACATACATGCGGAATCTAAAGAACCCAAACTCATAGAAACAGAGAATAAATCAGTAGTTATTCAGGGTAGGGAAGTGGGAGAAATGAAGAGATGTCTCTAAAAGTACAAACTTTCAGTTAGAAGATGCAGGTTCTGAGGATCTATTGCACGCATTGTGATTGTAGATAACAATACTCACTGTGTTATAGGCTTGAAAGTTCTCAGAGAGTTGTTCTTAAAGGCTCTCACCTCATAAATGAGACGGCGATAATGTGATGAGCTGGAAGTGATACAAACCTTGTCCTCACAGTGTAATGTGTAAATGTATGCAGTCAACAGGTTATTCACCTTAAAATTATACACTGTGATATGTTAATCATATTTCATTTGTGGAAGGATCAAATATCAGCAGCAAAGTTGGTTGTGAGTTCTTTAAAACCGTCTTTACCTCACCTATAAATTTGAGTATTTTCTGTGCTTACATAGCTCAAGAGAGCAAATGAGATCGTCCACAAAGCATACTGGGTACATATAAATGAAGTGAGCATCTTAGGCAATAGTATATCTAAAGAGAGTTGTCTTTCCAGGAGATTAAGAGCAAGGTGAGAGAGGGATCAGAAAAAAGATTAGGCAAGATATCTGGAAATAAATTATGAGAGGGAATATTTTATAGTAATTAAGGTTGCAGATAGTCTAGTAACATTGGGCCGATATGAGTCTACTGGAATTTTTGAACTAAGCAAGAGTATTTCTCATTTTTTTTTTTGGTGTGTGTGTGTGTGTGTGTGTTACAGGAGAACTCAAAAGTTTATGTGAAAATGATTTTTGCTTCCTACGCATATTTCTTCCACTCATTCTTTTCACTTTGCCATGAGGCTTGGCAGTGACCTATTTGAATCACATTTTGAATGCATAATTGAGCATGCTTAGCTCTGCTATGCCCTTCTTCACCTTGAGAATGAGTCTATATATCATGACTTTCCAGTACTTTTTTGTATTTTGTATGTCCCCTTTTTTCCAGAGGGACTTTTAGATCTATCAAATAATACAATGACTAGATGAGTGTATTTGTTTCTTGGGTCTACTATAATGAAGAATCACAAACTAGGTGGTGACAGAAATTTATTACCTCATAGTTATGGAGGCTAGAAGTTGAAATCAAGATGTAAGCAGAGTTAGTCCCTTCTGAGATCTGCGAGAGAAAATTTGTTTCATGCTTTTTTCCTTGCTTCTGTAGTGTCAGGCATTCTTTGGCTTGTAGATGGTGCTCTTCTAATGTTTTCATATAGTCTTCCCTCTGCACATGTCTATCTTTGTGTCCAAATTTCCTTTTTTATAAGGATAGCAGTCATACTACTCCAATGTGCTCATTTTAATTAACTTTACTATCTACAAAGACCCTATGTTCAAAAAAGGCCATACTCTAGAGTTATCACTAAAATAAATGAAATCATATGGACAACTAATATATATATGCTAGCATTTAGATTTTAAAGTTCAAAGGGTATCTTCAGACTTTCTCTCAAGGTACTGTTGAAACACTTATAGCTAGTCCTATCTAATAAAAGAGTAATATGTAAATTGACTATCACTCCAACATACAAGAAGGCCATCCCCATGTCAACACAAATGGCCACCACAAAATGGCCAGCAGGGGAAGGGAGTTGTGGGCATTCAGGCCATCAGGGTAAGGCAGTTGTGAGGGATCAGGTCTGCAAGGGAAGGCAGTTGTGGGGGACTCAGGCCTTCAGGGGAGGACAGTTGGGGGGACCCAGACCTGCATGGAGAGCAGTTGAGGGAGACCAGACCTGCAGGGGATGGCAGTTGGAGGCAACCAGGCCTACAGGGGAGAGTAGTTAGAGGCAACCAGGCTGTCAAGAGAGGGTAGTTAGGCTGAACCAGTTTGGCTCAGTGGGTAGAGTGTCGGCCTGCGGACTGAAAGGTCCCAGGTTCAATTCCGGTCAAGGGCATGTACCTTGGTTGCGGGCACATCCCCAGTAGGGGGCATGCAGGAGGCGGCTGATTGATGTTTCTCATTGATGTTTCTAACTCTCTATCCCTCTCCCTTCCTCTCTGTAAAAAAATTAATCAAATGTATTTAAAAAAAAAGAGGGTAGTTAGGGGTGACTGGGCCAGCAGGGGAGGGTAGTTAGAGGCAATCGGGACAGAAAGGGAGGTTAGGTGTTGATCAGGCTGTTAGTGGAGTGGTTAAAGGGTGATCAGGCTTGCAGACAGAAGCAGTGAGGGGCAATAGATAAGCAGGCCAGCTAGCAGTTGAGAGCCAGCAGTCCTGGATTGTGAGAGGGATGTCTGACTGCCCATTTAGGCCTGATCTCATTGGGATTGGGCCTAAAAGGACAGTGGGACATCCCTTTAGGGGTCCCAGATTGGAGAGGGGGCAGGCTGGGCTGAGGGACACCTCTTCCCGCATGCACAAATTTTGTGCACTGGGCCTCTAGTACTTTTATAAAATCCTTTTCATAAAATATTTTTGACATTTTTCATTCAATTTCTATCCTATATAATAAAAGAGAAACATGTAAATTCACTGTACCTCTGTTATGCTCACCAATCATGAGTGACTATGCAAATTAACCCAACAAATATGGCAGGTTAATTTGCATACTCAGGCACCAGACAGAGAGCAGAGAGGGATAGCTGGAAGTTTGGAGGACTTGGTAGAATGGGAAGCCATGGGACAGACACAGATCAGGAAGGGAAAACCTAGAGCACGGGAGCACCAGGAATTCTTGCAGTAGTAGTTCTGGTGGCAGCCCCAGGACCAGAATCAGAAGCCCAGAACATAGGGAGTGCCAGGAATGCTGGGAATCATAGTTCTGGTGACAGACAGATCTCCTAGACACTAGAGCAAAGTGATCCTGGAGCAAGTTACTGTTGCTATGGGGGATGGAGGGAAAGCAAAGGTGAGAGATGTAAGTAAAACCAGAGTGTCTAGGAAAAATTGAAGGGAAGGTATCTTAAAACTTCCATGAAATCTCCAACAATGCAGCAAAGAAAAAAAAAAGCCTCTATTATTCTGTGAGCAACAACAAAACTGGGATGGGGTCTCAGACAATTTGCTCATATGATGGCAAAAACAGACAGAAACTCCTGGATTGGAGAGGGTGCCCTTCAGCGCTCCCAGATTGGAGAGGGTGCAGGTCGGGCTGAGGAACCCACCCCCCATGCACAAATCTTTGTGCACCAGGCCCCTAATCTTACACAAAGGAAAATTCATTTAAGTAGAATATAATTAAAATGGTGGTGGGGATGATACTAGCTATTATAATTTCTGTTCCTAAAATAAGTATTGAATTTGAATAAATATTTAGGTCATTATCTCATCTATTATATATAAAATAAATTAAAATTAAATAACACCATTGTTTATTATTATTCTAACATTCTCTTCCATCGTAGAAAATTTTTGACAAGAGATACAACTACTTCCTACATACTGATTTTATTTATTGAACACATTTTCCTGACCATAATATTAAGTTTGTCTAAAAGACTGAAATCATTATAATAGTTCACATCCCTTTTTAACCTGCAGGTAGCAGCAAAATACTATTAACTGAGAAAAATTGTCTTTTCCGCTATCAAGGTTTTTATTATAAAAAATATGTTTAGATGCATGATTCTATTCCTTAGAACACAGTATATTTTTATAAGGTATGCAAATTAATCAATCCCTCTAATTTAGTGACTCTTAGTATTTACTCCCCAGTGGAGCAACTTCCAATTTTACCTTTGAACTTAATAGAAATGCGAATTCTAACACCTCACCTAAGTCCTACTGTGAGAGGGGCCTAGCATACAGTTTAACAAATCTTTCAAGTGATTCTGAGCATGAGAACTATGGATCTAAGTTAGGCTACTCAATAGAACTCTCCTTGAGGATGTAAATGTCTTTTATGTGTATTTCCCAATGCAATAGTCAGTTGCTATATATGGCTCCTCAGTAATTAAAATGAGGCTAATACAACTAGGGGACTGATTTTAAATACTACTTAATTTTAATTGATTTAAAACTAAAAAGCCACATATGGACAATGATTATTGATTTAGAGTTTAAAAACTGAGTTAACCCACCATTTTCATCACAAAAATTTAGATTCTAAAGAAAAATATACATCTTTTAATCACTGTTGGAATTCTAGGTGCTACAATCTATTAAAAGCAAAACAAAACAAAAATAAAACATGAAAATTTTGATTCTCACAAAATCACTAAAATAGTGGAGTCAATTATTCAGCAAAATACATAAAGTGAAATTAACTCAACAAATTTTATACTTTTTAAACAAAAATAATGTTGTATCTGAGTGTGGCAGGTAGAAAGCTCAGATGGTATACATGCCCTGTAATGTCCCCTCACTAGTGAGAATGGAACTAGTAAATATGATGAGATAATGTGTATGCTGATGTCTGCTGAGGTTAATTCATATGTAAAAGATAAATGGATTTTGCTAATGTAAGTTAATCAAAAAGGAGATTATCCTGAATGGCCCAATCACAGGAGGTTTTGAAGAGGGTTATAAACCATGACCAAGTGGGATTTACTACTGGAATACAAGAATAGTTCAGCATATAGGAACTAAGAGAATATACCACATTCAGAGAACAAATAATAGAAATTATATGATTATCTCAATAGAAGTATTTAAAAATATTCCTTCATGATATAAATATTTTATGATTAAAAACACAGTAGGACTCACCAGTTTGTACCTCAGTTGTTGAGCATCAACCTGAACCAGGAGGTCTCAGTTTAATTCCTGGTCAGGGTACATGCCTGAGTCGCTGGCTTGATCCCTGGAGAGGATATGCTAGAGGCAACCTATCCATGATTTTCTCTCATCATTGAAGTTTCTATCTCTCCCTATCCATTCCTCTCTAAAATCAATAAAAATATAGTTTAAAAAACCACAAAAATACAACATACTTGGTAGAGAAGGAAACATAACTATATATATGTTTTCATATATTAAAACTATATATGAAAAGAACATAGTTTGTAACATACTACTAGTAACAAAATGAAAACTTTTTATCTAAGACTAGAGGTCTGGTGCACAAAATTCATGCATGGAGATATCCCCTCAGCCCAGACTGCACCCTTTTCAATCTGGGTCCCTTCAGAGGATGTCTGACTGCTGGCTTAGGCCCACAAGGATAGGGTCTAAACTAGCAGTTGTATATCCTCTCACAATCTGGGATCACTGGCTTCTAACCATTCACCTGCCTGCTTGCGTACCTGATCACCCATAACTTTATCCCACCCCTTGATGGCTTGGTCACCCCCAACTTCCCTCCCTGCTAGCCTGGTCACCCCATGCAGCTTGCTGCTCAGTTGTTTGGTCATCCCTCACTAAATTCCCTGCTGGCCTGGTTGCCCCACACAGCCTGTTCAGTCACCCATTTGGTTGTTTTGGTTGTGATGGTCACTTAGGATTTTATATATGTAGACTATGAGCAAGGAAAGATATATAGATTTTCCTAAAAGTAAATGTCACAATTCCTTTATTTGAGATGTTATCCAGAGGTCTGCAAGCAAATTTCCCTAGTAGCATCCAGTTAAGTTCTAACTGGGTTAGGAGTTAAGGGCATTGGTTCTGTACTCCCAACTTTCCTGCTGTCTAGGTTTTCTACAAGAAGAAAAGGAGATAGTTGTAAAGCACTTATAACTATCTATTCCACACTAAATACACAAACATGGAATTGTCATTCCTTATACTAATGTTAGAAACAAGAATGGGGGCATCAGATTAAAAACTTTGAGGTTCACTTCAGTCGGATTTTGCTTTAGTTTGGAAAAGCCAAAACAACAACAACATCAACAACAACAACAACAAAAAGGGAGAAATAAAAACACAAACCAAAAACAAGGCCATTTGCATTAATCCACATCTATCTTCTATGTCTGAATAAAGTTTTTTTTTTCAGTGAAATTATTTTGATTAAGCCATAAACAAATTTCTCATACTTTATCCAAATCAGTTTATTCACAGGTCTTCAGAAAAAGCAATCCAGTGTTCTTACTGAAGTTTCTCATGCAGCAATCCTTCATGATTTTATTCTTATTACTAGAGGCCCAATGCATGAAGAGTTGTGCAAGAATGGACCTTCCTTCCCCTGGCTGCTGGCACCACCTTTCTACTCCAGATCCAGAGCCACCTTTCTGCTTTGGACCAGAGCCACCTTTCCACTTTCCTACACTGCGTAGAGGCCCAGAGCAGCTGGGGTGGTACAGAACACTTGCATCCTGCCCTGTCCCAGGCCGGTCAGCACCTACATTTTCAAATTAGCCCACCATCTTTGTTGGGTTAATTTGCATACTCACTCCTGATGGGCTTCACAAAGGTATGGTCAATTTGCATCTCTCTCCTTTATTAGTGTAGATTCTTAGATACAATTAAAATAATTACAAATTATGAAAATGTATTTTGAACTTTGGTGATTCAAATTTGAGATTAATCCATGTTTTACTTAGTCTTTTACATTACATGATTAAAGACTGAGAATTAACTTATTTTAAATGAAACAAACAAAATGGAGTGAGGAAAACAAAATTTTTTATTTTACTTTCTGTAGTTCAATGCTTGCCTATTAAAAAAAAAAAGCCAAATGTCTTTACCTTTTTCGGTAAGGCATTAATACCTGTTGTGAAAATCTTTATTAGTGCTAATTAGGGAACAGCAGGCCCAAGGGTTCTATGTGACTATGTACAATAAAAAGCAGTGCTATACTTTCTGGGCCTCCAAGCATGGAGCTAACCCTCCTGATCACAATAGGTACAGAGTGCCATTAAAAGGCACGGGGATTTCCTGAAGACAATTATCAAGGCATATAACATCTGTTCTCAATCATGGACAACAGGAGAGAAAATGTGCGCCCCATGATATGTTTACATGCAACAAAGAAGTCGAGCTGTGTGAAGAAAAGCACATGAAAAGGCCATGGCCAAGGAAGAATCGTGCAAAGTAAGCATTGCCCCAGTGACCCAGGGTGATCTCTCTGAGTGGCTCTGCAGGCCAAGATCTGTTTGTGCTCCCACAAGAAAGGCCACCTGTGGCATCCTCCATTACTGATACTATTAATAAAAGTGTGCTGTTTACCAGACAATCTGGATTTTAAGATTTCAAATGACAGACCACCAAAATAGCTACATGGGTCCAGCACTTACTTAGCCCTTTGCTCTAAAAGTCCATGATCAAAAGTGTTTTTTATTTTCTTACAGTACTTTATGTTATTCCCAATCACTTTTATATAATTAAAAATAGAACTAAAATAATCTCATAATAAGTGTTGATATGAAAAATTATTGCTGAAAATGATGATCAAGGCAAATAATTTACACATCCAGACTAGTGCTTCTCTGTTAATTTCTGTCATTCTTACAGGGCTTCAGCCACACTTTCTCCTTGCTGTTTCTAGCAACATAACATGGGCCTTTGTACATATTGGTTTGGTCACATAGGATATTCTTCACCCAGTTACCTACAAGTCACACTTCCTCATCACCTGCATCCGCTCAGTAAAACATTGCCATCATAGTAAATCCATTACTGAAACTTTAACTAAGACTGAACACTTTACACAGTCTGATTGTTATTTCTGATTTATTTTTTTACATAGCACAAATCATGTTTGAACATATTTTCTCATTTTCTTTTGTTTTGTGTGTTTTTTCCATGTGTGTGTGTATTTATTATCTTTTCCTGGAAATATAAGCTCTGTTATAGGATTGCGGTTCTTTCATTCAATGCTGTATGATCAACATGCACAACAAAAGGTCAAAATTATTTCTCAAACAATAGAATCACCTTATATAAAAGTTTCAAGTAGGATAAATATATTGACTTCTTGGTAATGGATTCAATTATATAGTACTTGAATGGATATATCACAAACTACTCTTCAACACTGATACTTATATATTCAAAACATTCTTCTACATTGATTTCCTTTCTTATTAGCTGATAAACTCACTCCCCAATTCACAGATTAAATAAAAGCTTAGTTTTATTCAGTTAGACAAGAATTCTCAATTTCCATTCTCAGATTTACTGTACCCATCTTCTCTATCTTATATGAAACTCTACTCTATTGACTGTCCTTTGGATATTTAGTTCTTTCAGTAATTTCTTCTCTCTCTGAATTATTTCCACTAAATAAGTATGCTTACCTAAAACTAAATCCAATAGGGTGAATGGAAATACAATGGAAGGTTATTCAACAATTTAAAAAAATGTGAGCTGTCAAACCATGAAAATACATTGAGGAACATATTACTAAGTGAAAGAAGTCAAGGTGAAAAGTCTACATACTATTTGATTCCAACTATAGAACATTGTGCAAAAGGTAAATCTATTACTGGAAGTGATTGACAGGGAGAGGGAGTGAGCGGAGAGAGAACAAAAGTGGAGCACAGAGTATTTTTAGGACAGTGGAACCATTCTGCATGATAGTATAATGGTGTATTCATGACATTCTGCACTTAACAAAAACCAAAGAATAACACAAAGAATAAATCATGCCCTTTTGTTAATAAAAAAACAAAACAAAACAAAAAAACCCCACACATCAATATCTGCTTCGCAATCACAACAAGTGTATCACACTCACATAAGATGTTAATAATAAAGGAGACTATGTTGGGAGAGAGGGAGTATATGGGAAATCTATACTTTTAGATCAAATTTTCTGTAAATCTAAAAGTACTAAAAAATTAAGCCATTCATTTAAAAAAAACAATATAAAAACCAAATACAATTTCTTTAAATTCTCACATACCTTCTAACTTCAGCATGTTCTCTGACCAGCCACATCTATGTTGTATCTACATCCTCATTTTCTACTAAATTTTAAAACTCCTTTGTCTCTCTTCTAAATCCATATCTTTTTCATGGACACAACTTTTTTTTAAGGGAAATAAAGACAGATTTCTCTAAATTGTGTAAAAAGTTCAATTCATATTTTACTTGAATTAGCAGTAGAATTTGGGAACATTATATTATTTTTCCTTCTTTAAATATTTTTTTCTTTTTTTTTCTTTGTGATATTATACTTCCTTGCTTTTCCATGAAGTTCTTTAGCTACTCGCCAGTAGTTTTCTTTTCAGGCTCATTATCTCCTTTTTCTCTACAAATTACTATATTTCTACATTGTTCAGTCAAAACCCTTCTTTGTATTCATCTGTAATTTCTTCTTTTTTTAAAAAAAAACACTTGCTATTTATGGGCTCTATGTTTTTGAGTCTTCTCATTTGAGTGTCTGATCAATGACATGATTGACAAACTTGTGTATTTCAAAGGTACCTTAAATCAGCAAGTATACACTAAATTTACGTTTTCCTTCAAAAATCAATTCTCTCTTAGAAAACTTACCTTTTTTAGTCACTTGAAAAAAATAAAACAACAAAGGTCTTTCTGATAACATCTTTTCATCTTAATCCATATCCAAGGGCTTTTTAAGAAATGGAAAACTCTAGCTGTTTTAAATGAGAGTCAGTATATTGACAGCTTCAAATTAATAGTTTCAATAGTTGGGAGGTTGAATGAACTCCTGACATAGTTCTTTCATGGCACTGGCTGTGTTTCTTGGTGAATTTCTTTTCTCTATCTTATCTAAATCTGAGCTTCAATCTAAGTTTTTAAAAACATTAACAGCCACACTCAGCATTTTCATTACTCAGGGCCAGGGCAGAGGGAGCATAACTCTTCTGATAATTTTTACATAAAAGCTGTGTTTTCTTCTTCTGTGAAGATGTTTGATCACTTGGATAATATTGAACCATAAACACTGCATATAGTATGGCTTTTCTTAACCTAACCAAGAACTAGTCTTACAGTTATGACTGGGCTAATCATACCCAAGTAAGTAGGGAACCTTTCTGATGGACTGATTTTTCTCTAAAGATTAACTAGAGATATGAGTGGCTAAGTATTTTGAGCTTAAGAATTT
Organism: Lasiurus cinereus; assembly: GCA_011751065.1. Lineage (NCBI taxonomy): Eukaryota > Metazoa > Chordata > Mammalia > Chiroptera > Vespertilionidae > Lasiurus > Lasiurus cinereus. The sequence continues at coordinate 62,527,736 of JAAGEH010002531.1, forward strand.
TATCTTTCTTAAGAAGACACATTTGACAAATGGAAATGAGATTTAAGCGGGTCAAGTACAATTACACCAAGGCAGCGGTCATTGACTTTCTATTCAAATTGTGCTTTTTTTTTCAGCTCATGTGCATCATTCAGGAAATAAAAACATTTTTCAACTAAGAGATATTTTGTAAATAGCTGTAAACGTGGAGAGGGTAGGGTATCAATTAATGATATAAAGATGAAACTGAAGAATAATAAATTCCCATTATTTTGTGTCATGTTATGGGGTGACATTGGGGGTTATCTGAAAAATGTGATAATTGATGTCTAGAATTCAGGAAATGACTCACCATCTTTCTTCTGCACTGAACAAATTATATAAATATCTATAGACAGAATATATAAATGTTGAGTGTAAATCCCAGATCACTAATATTCCATTAAGAAGGTTAAATTTAATTGCATGTATTACAGATCTTATCTTTCTATTTTCCCAACTGACAACGAAAATGTAATTATTTTTAAAACATGATAATAAGCTATAAATGTGTGACCTTTCCACAGTTAAAGCAATAAAGCTTATTCCAAGGTGTCTATTGGAGCAGAATATTAATATGCCTAAGCTACACTAATTTTTTAATTAAATATGCTAACATATTACCAATAACATATCCTCTAAAGTGTCTTAAAGGACCATCAAGCATCACATGCAGAACTGTTTAATATTCATGAAAACTTATTTTTACACAATCATTGGCCTATTTACATGATATTTATGAACACATTCTTTTATTTACTTATTTTAAAAATTCTTACCCAAGAAATATCTATCTATCTATCTATCTATCTATTTTTAAATAAATTTTATTGATTTTTTACAAAGAGGAAGAGAGAGGGATAAAGAGCTAGAAACATTGATGAGAGAGAAACATCAATCAGCTGCCTCCTGCACAACCCTTACTGGGGATATGCCTGCAATCAAGGTACATGCCCTTGATCAGAAAACCTGGGACCCTTTAGTCTGCAGGCCAACGCTCTATCCACTGAGCTAAACTAGTCAGGGCAGGAATATAGTTTTATTGACTTTTTAGACCAGGGATTGAGCTCATAACCTAAAGAGGCGCCACCCGACCAGGAATTGAACCCACGAACTTTTGGTGTACTGTGTAAGATGACAGTACAACTGAGTGACTGAGCCAGGACATACATATTCTTATTTTAAATACTCATTTTAGTTTAATGTACAATTTACCCTGCATATATCTCTTTTTTAATATATTTTAAACATCAGATATCCCTGGTCCAGTTGATAATTACTGCTCCAATGTGATATATCATGTGTTTTTACCCATTGTTGTAGTTTATATATCATCAGGTGGGGTTTTTTATATGCATGCAATTAGCAGATGCTCAGAAATATTTAAAATGGACATGTAAAGGTCCATCTCTGAAGATCATAGGTCTGGGAATGATCCTGTTCTTGTCTCTCATTTTTTTTTAAATTTCTGTAATGTATTTTAATGTCACGAGTGAAAAACCAGTGCTTTTTTTTTTTAACAGCCTGGGATAGATAAAATAATATCCTCCCAAAATATCATTGTCATAGTTTCTAGAACTTGTGAGTAGGTTAACCTAAGATCAAAAGAGACTTGGTGAATATAATAGAGATTGAAATTAAGATTGAGGTGGATATGGGAAGATTATCCTGGTTAACTGAAGTGACACAACTTAACCAAATGAAATTTTGAAAGCAGAAAACCATTTTAACCTTGGACAGAGGGAGGTGGTCTATGGAATTAAATGATAGACTTATTAATTTATTAATCACTGCCCTTAAAATGATGGAAGAGTCAGAAGCCAAAGTGTGTGGTGACCTCAAGAAACTAGAAAAGGCAAAAAAAAATCATGTTCTCCCATAGACCTCCAAAAGGGAATGCAGGCTGCCTGCTCATTGATTTTAGCCAAGTGAAACTGTATTTGACTTCTGACCTACAGAACTGTAAGCTATTATATTTAATGGCTTAAAACCACTAGATTTATAACAGCAGCGATAGAAAACGAATAAGCTGTCTCTATAATTCATATTTTGTTTCACTCTAACACCAGATCTTATCCATTTTAAGTTGGGTTTCTTAGTTTGTATTTGATAAACTAAAGCAAACATAACCCTAATATCACAACATCTATTTTATTTTCATAATAAACATGGCATGAGATTTCAGTTTTTTACATAATCATGAGTTCTGATTGTCCCCAAATTGCCAAGTACAATACTAAACTGAGAACAGGAGGTGTACGCCCCACTGTAAAATAGGCCTCAAACTTGGTTCTAGACACTTGCTATCAATCAGATTTATAAATTGATAACTTACACTGCACACCATAAGTCCTACCTCTTTCGTTTCCCAACTGTCTAAGCAGAAAGCTCACAAGGGGAAGGAGAGAGACAGAATCATTAGACTCATCGTTGTTATTTTGGTGAGATGTTGTGCGTAGCCTCTAGCTCTGCTCAAAAAACCTACCAGCACAGATTTATAGTGTCTGAGGAGGGGCTTCTCTCTACAAAGCTACTTGTTATGTGCCCCTCTCTTCTACTTGTTGTGTGGTGAGCTCCAGAAACTAGCCATTCCATCTTGGGATAGCACTTTGGGAGGGACTTCAGAACTTGACTTAGATCCCGGAAGTGGGAGTGCTTTTGTGAACATTACCTGATGTCTGCTTCTTCCCTAGACATTCTGATGGCAAACGAATTGTTAACTCGGCCTGCACCAGTCGAATAATGTGCCTGGATAAAAATGGGCTCAGCCAAAACCGTTTTTGGCTCAGTGGGAAGAGCGTTGGCCTGCAGACAGAAAGGTTCCAGGTTCAATTCCAGTCAAGGGCATGTACCTTGGTTGCGGGCACATCCCCAGTAGGGAGTGTGCAGGAGGCAGCTGCTTGATGTCTCTCTTCGATGTTTCTAACTTTCTATGCCTCTCCCTTCCTCTCTGTAAAAAAATCAATAAAATATATTTTTAAAAATGGGTTTAGAAATAAAGGAATGTGCCCTAGCCGGTTTGGCTCAATGGATAGAGCGACAGCCTGAGAACTGAAAGGTCCCGGGTTCAATTCCTGTCAAGGGCACATGCTGCAGGAGCTAGCCGATCAATGATTCTCTCTTATAATTGATATTTCTATCTTCCTCTCTGAAATCAATAAAAATACATTTAAAAAAAAAAGACATAAAGGAATCCCAGGGCTTTCCATGAAACAATATTAATGAACTCTGTAGCTAAAACAGAAGCAGAAAACGTAAGATCATAATAGCACAGACAACATTCTTCATTGTATATATGTTTAGCATAGGGCTTGATTTACAGAAAATATGCAATAAATAGGCTACAAATACATGCCTTAATTTTATGATAAAGTAAGAAATAATACCAATATTCATTAATTAAATGAAAACAAAACACTATGTTTTATATCTTAAGCATAGACTACAGAATTTTCACTAATACAATGCACATAAAACTGAAAAGAAATAAGGTCCATGTCTCATGCATCAGTACACAAAATAAGGTTAATTGACTGGAAACAAAAGAAGGTCATATTAGAACTAGTCATTACACAGACATGACTGAATTAACTGATAATGAGAATGAGGATACACACAGATTTTTATTACTATGTGATAAGTGGTTTTGAAGCATGGTAGCAACCATGCTTGGGTAAAATATGTTGTTTAAATATGCTGCTTGGCTTCTGTACTTATTTGTTTGCTAAAACAATAGACAGTTATTTTGATTTCCTGAACTTATGTATGCTATCCCAATACTCCATTGCTAATGGTTTGAATATCCTGTTGATTGTGATCTCACTGGTCATCGAAACACATTCTTCTGTAACCAGGACAGCTCAGTTATCCTAAATTGCCTCAGTAGCTACAGATAATTCATGCCAGGTGACTCAGTTGTCCCGAATCTGGACAGCACAATTATTCTAAATTGCCCCTGTAGTCTCAGATAATGCTGTTGATTCAGTGATTCATAGATACTTTAGGTAACTAACTTGCTCAATTTCACTTCTGTAAATGCTTTGCATAAAACAGGTTCCTCATTCCAGACCCAAAGATGTCAGAGATACCTTTGTGATATTCTGCCCATATAAGCCAGATGTGACAAGCTATTTGGGGCTGTGTGATTTGGAGTGCTGAATTACTCTCTAATATGCTGCTGGCTTTTAATAAATGACTCCATACTTTGACTTCTTGAGGTGTCCTTGTAAGATGGGGGTACACTACAACAATTTAAAATTGGTTTTGTTTTACCACAGTTACACTTTTTACAATGTCATATTTATACCCAAAATGACCTTTCTTAGGAAACAAAAATAACCATGGTTATATAAATATTTTGCTAAATGGTTTCATACATGGGTAAGTTTTCTTCTCCATTTAAAATCTATAGCATTATACACTTAAATGGCAAAATATATCCTATCTAAAAACTAGCAGTCATTTAAAATATTGATTTTCTAAAGTCAGTACATGACACAAGGTAATAATACAGAACAGAATAGTTCAGAATTGAACTTCTTATATATTGTTAAAATAACACATATAAGTTACTAGCTATTAGCTTTTCAAATAGTGTAGCATGATTTGATATAACAATGAGGTGATCTATATATATAAATGTAATGATGATTCATTAAAAAATAGTGTTAAGCCCTGGCTAGCTTTGCTCAATGGTTAAAATGTTGGCCTGTGAACCAAAGGATCACAGGTCTGATTCCAGTCAAGGGAATGTACCTGAGTGGCAGGTTCAATCCCTAGCCTAGGTTGGGGTACATGCGGGAAGCAACTAATAGTTGTGTCTCTCTCACATAAATCTCTCTCTCTCTCTCTCTCTCTCTCTCTTTCTCTACCTTTCCCTCTCTCTTCCTCTTCCCTTTCATTTTCTTTAGGAATCAATGAAATAAATATGCACAGGTGAGGATTAACAAAACAAAACAAAACAAAAATAATGTCAAAACCTCAGTTGCTTAAGAAAATAAGCATAGCCTGGCTGTGGTGGCTCAGTGGTTGAGGCTTGACTATGAACCAGAAGGTCATGATTTGATTCCTGATCAGGGCACTTGCATGGGTTGTGGGCTCTATCCCCATTGTGGGGTGTCCAGGAAGCAACCAGTCAGTGATTCTCTCTCATCATTGATGTTTCTATATTTCTTTCCCTCTCCCTTCCTTTCTGAAATCAATAAACCATATATATATATAAAAGAAAAGAAGCCAATATTATGAACATGTCTAGGGAGGCCAGTTAGGTGGCTCTGCTGAGGAGTGCATTTTATCAAATCTAGAAATTAGCTTGCTGACAACAAATCTAGGATGATGGTGGCTCAGACAACTGTGATAACTCAGTGATATTCTATATGTCTCTCTTCCCCCTTACTGGGACCACAGGGAGGTAATGTTGACCTCAAAATAATAATAGAGAACAGTAGCACTAGCCAAAATATGCAAGCCCTTTATATGCTTGTGCTTCCATCACACCTGTCCAATAGTCTTTCCCAAAATAGGTCACAGGACCAGGCCAAGGTCCAAGTGACAAGGCATAGCAAATTTACAAGGCAAATGGTGTGATGATGGAGAGGTGATTTGGTGATTTAAATATACCAGGGTCACATCTCACCTGAAATTATTCAAGCTTCTCCCACACTGCAAAGTACTCTTATCCCTAATTATCCCATCTCCCACCCATTAGCATTACAGCCCAGAAATGTATGATCTATATCAGGTCCATGCACAGCTTTTCTTGAAATGGAGATCACAGAACTAAAAGGACAAGGCATTATCCTAAACACCCAACAAACAGTGGTAATCACTGCAACAAAAAATCTTGTTGGGAATATAGAAGAATGGTAGATATGTAACAATAATGTTTCATAGCCTTAGAGGAGCAACTAACCTACATTGACCAGATGTCTTCAAGTTTCAAAGATTATTTAGAGTATACCTCTTACAACTGGGCACAGTAAGCTAAAACTGAAGATAACTTTCTTTTAAACTGTTTTGTTGGAGTATAGTTGACACATAAAAAAGCTGTAGATATTTAATATATATAACTTTAAATATCTGAAGATAGATATTTAATATATATAACTTTAAATATCTTTGAAACCATCATCACTATCAATACTGTAAACTCACATATCACCTCTAAAAGTTTCTTACTATTCTTTTTGTTTATTTTTCATTTTGTGGTAACAACAGTTAACATAAGGTATACACAAATATTTAACTATACAACACAGTATACCTGTACAAACATAGATATTTAACAATTAATAGTAAAATGTCAAATTATGAATTACATAAAATTTTATAAGTAATAATTGCTATGTAAAAAAAATTGTCAGATTCAATGACCAGTGTTGGGTTGAAAAGGAAATAATATATGCATCAAATGCTTCCTTTTTTTAATGTGAAGATTAGAATTTAGTAATTTTTATTTCAAGATGGCACTGGAGCTATAAAAATGAGTATATTAATGATAAATTGATTATATGAATAGATCTCAAGAACAAAGTCTAGTCAAGAAATATTTATTAGCAATCATACTATATAGGTGACTTGAATACATGACAGTGAATGAGATTTGCTGCTGAAAAGCATAGTAGGAAATGGAAGAAATAATAAAAACTGAAGCAATAGCAATACTCTGAGATAGGTGTAAATGAGATAATTTTAAAATATGGCCAGTAACAGTAAATACACTTGTAAATCAATTTGTATAAGTCATTTGTTTTTAATATTATTTTTAAGCCTACATTTAGGTTATGGTGCAGAAATACAATTGAATTGGAATAAGGAGAAACAGTTGTATAGATAATTGTGTTTTATTTTTTTAAGGTATTTGTGGTGGGTGGGGTTGATAAAGTACAATCACTTGAATATAACTGAGTAGTGCATCTGGTTAGTGGAGAATGCATTTTCCCTTATATTACAGACTTTGAATATATTTTATGTAGAGTAGAGGGGCATATTTTAAGGAGGTGCTGAGCATATATAAAATAAGAAATAGTAAACAGAGCAAGAGGAGAATGCTCTACCAGTAGACCTCTATTAACCTGTAATAAACCATCTTAGTATACTGCTTTCTATTTGAGTTTTAATCTATTCAATCTCCACTTAATCTTTGTACCTACCTATTTGGAAAATAATCAAGATTTGTGAAAAATGTTTATGCAAATTGTTGGCAATGACATTTATTTATAGAACTAATTTTAATTATTTAATTTAAGAAATATTTATGCCATAAAAAAAGTGATCATTTGACTGACACAAGGTTTATAAAACAAAATGTCTGTTGAGGTGAGTCAATTTATGTTATATTTTTAATTAAAACAATATGTAGACAATATTTGAAAATACTTTTTAATATTTCATAATCTTTACTTTTATTCTCCCAAATGTTTTTTTGTCATAGTTTTATATTCAATTTGTATTTTAAAGGGAAATTAATCCATATGGCTCTGAATTCTTTACACTTATCTCATCACAATGTTTTGCATGAAATATTTTCTATCTATAAATGTTCTAAACCTCTTAAAAGCCCTTTATTCTGTGTTGCACAAAGCTGTTTTATCTACAATTCAAGTCAAGGCTGAAAGAACTCAAATTTATTTGCAAATGGAAAACATATAGAGTTAGAATGAGTTGGAAACACTTCCCATTGAAGTTTATTGCATATGTATGAAAGTTGTTATACTTTGTGAATTGTGACTTACTCTGACCTTTTCCCCAAAATATTTAAAATTATATGATTGTTAGCTAGAAATATGTATATTTCTTTGAAAGTACAGATAATCTCTCCCCTCAGTCAAATGTGGATATGTCTGATTTATGATAATGGAGACATTTTTTTGCAATGCATTTAACTGCTCAGAGTAAAATATTATTCATTTATAGATTCAATATAACCTCACTATGCTTTCCCCTGTGTTTATGAATGCAAAATATCATACTCATTCTACCTACTATCACATATATAGTCTTCAGAAATGTTTTTCTCAAGTTGTATAGCACTTACTGCTCTCATTGTTTTAGTTCTCATCATAGACAACATTAAATTATTAATTCTACATTTTATACATCTGTTTCCTTCCAGAATATATCATCAGTTAATTCAGTTCAAATATTGCTCTTTACTTCTGTGTTCTCTATATTGAACAAAGATCATGATTTCTTTCTAGAATTTGTATAATAATCTTATCACTAATTTCTTGATATTCTATTTATAGCTAAACATGGATTAGGGTATAGGGGAAGTTATAAATATTTTTATATCATTGCTTCATGTCTATTTATTTTCTACTTAATCAATAATAATTCTCAATGTGGTAAAATGACACATGGGTTACAATCTTTCTCTCTCTCTCTCTCTCTCTCTCTCTCTCTCTCTTTCTCTCTCTCACACACACACAATATTGAAATAAATTGTTCTAGAAATTCCATAGCATGAGTTTAAAGCATCAGCAATAATATAGAAAAGGGATACAAAAACTTTGACATATGCATCAACTCTTTTGATTAGTCAACAGCTAACTATAGCAGCCACATGTTAAAGGCAATAAGGATATCATTCAGCAGCTTGTATGTCACTTACTTGGAAAGACAAGGAGATAAAGTATTGCCATTTTTAAAGAAATATCAGTATTCTCTGTATCAAATATTTAAAAATTCAGTTTGGATTCTATAGTTTATCTACAGCAATATTGGTTTCAGAAGCATAGCTGCCTTGTGGGCTAATTGTGGTAACTGAAAATGCCAAAAGATAATGATACAGATAGATAGAGAAAATATCCCAATGCACTTCTTTTTTTTTCCCAGCGAAAAAAGAAACATCTTCTATTTCAAAACAACTTGAAAAAAGGCTGGAATCTTTGAAGAGAAAAGAACTTCCAATATCTTTCAAGGCTCCATTGTTATCTATAAGCTGTAAGAATTGGGAGTAGAAAATTATGTCAGTTTTGTGCAGGAAACATTAAATCAAAAAGCCCCAATTTTCTAGGCACTCTCCTGGGTGAGAGAGGGAGATAAAGCAGACTTACTCTGTGCTCCTTCAATAAGGTGGGCATATTCTTAAAGAGGCTCTATTTAAATATAATGTTGCAGGTATTATAATAGATTTCGAATGTTTTTAGTCTTTGTCAAACTGATACCTACCTGAGCTTCTAAGTCTGACTAGAAATTAGGGAGGCCAAGAAAGCCATTTTCACTATCTAATCAAAAGTGAAAATGATGAGAGCTAACCTTTATTCAGTACTTTTTATCTTGTTGACACTCTTCTAAGCACTTTAAGTGGATGTTTCACTAAATCCTGAAAATAACTACATGATGTAAGTATATCATTGTACCAATTTTACCAATTGGGAGACCATGGCTTACAAGAGTCACGTAACATACAATATCGTGGAATTAATGTGGAGGAGATGAATTGAACATGAAGGCAGCCGAGCCCAAGAGCCAATACGTAGCATTTTATTAGAGTCATGGAGAACTGTGTAAATTCACCTTACACTTTTCTTAATTGTTTTATTCAGGCATTTTTTTAAAGTAGGGACAACACAGTAAGATAGATACTTAAGATCTTATAGTTTTACAGTGTTGTCCATACTTTTTTCTTTAAATAATGCGTGAAAAAATAATTAAGAAAAGTGTAAGGTGAATTTGCACAGTTCTCCACAACTTTAGTAAAATGCTACGTATTGGCTCTTAAAGAAAAGAATCGGGGGAAAAAATAGATGCAGAGGCAAGAGAGCATTGAATAGACTGTCAAACTATAGCAGGAAGGCAGAAGAGGTTAGGGATAGGGTAAGAGATCAATCAGAGGACTTGTATATAAGCATACAATGGATACAAGACATTGGGGGTGGGGTAGATGAGGGCATGTACTGAGGGTAGGGGAGATGGGGGGAAGGTCAATGGGTGAAAAAAAAGGAGACATATGTACTACTATTTGTAATACTTTAAACAATAAAATAAAAGATCTTAAAGATATTATAGCTTATTGTGAGGAATTTTGAGATGACTTTGTGACTAAAGTCTGTGTCACTAGTTAGAGATCATTGCATGTGAAATATGTTAGGGTCTGAATGATGACAGTGATAGCAGTGAGTAAAAAAGGAGATGTATTTGAGTTATTATATGGACGAACATTTCCAGGAATCATGTTTTATCAGGTGCTGAGGGTAAGTAAGGGATGCAGAATGATTGTGGATTGTGTCAAGAGTGTTAAATGTAATAGAGGAAATGCAAGCATCGCAAGCCTGCCTGAAGTGCCGGGAAAGACAGGAGAGAAGTAGATGCTTTGAGTAAGTCGAGGTTAAAATGTCTGTTGAATACTTATATGAATGTGCACAAACACAGGTCAATGTATAAGTCTGAAGCAGAGAAAAAATGGTTTGTGAGTTAGATTTCAATTCCCGTTAGTTCAATTAATGCATATTATTTAGCAAATGGTATGCATATTCTAGTCAAAGTAAGATAGATGGAAAGACTAATAGGAAATCACTCCTGCTCTCAAGGATCTAAACATCTATGAGATTCATCAGTATACAGGTGGAACATAAAGTGCATCACCTTAGGACTCCAATAGATGGAAAGGAGAATGAGCCAAGTGGAAATAATAAAGAGATTGATGAGAGTGGTAAAATGATGGCAAGGAACACTTAGAAAATGTAATGTTGGGTTGTAATAGTAGTGGAATTTCAATAAGAAAGAACTCAACAGTGACCTATACTGTACAATGTCAAAATGCAGCATTTTTAAATATCTTTCTCTCGTTGTTCCTATTTGGTAATATTTATTTGCGATTTTAAAATTGCTTTATATATTCATCCAACATCACTTGAAATATGTACAAAAATAACATTATTCCTTCTGCTGCTTCAGCCAGTTGTATTGGCATTCTGTTGCTTACAATGGAAAGGAAACAGCCAAATGCAGCCAATATGCCCAAATCCTGGCTTTCGGAAAGAAAATAACTCCACAATACAGTCTTTGTCTATCTCCATTTAAAAAAAAAGTGTGGCATATATTTACTTCAACACAATCCCTTCAAATGCTTCAAGGCTTAGGAATTAAAAAAGGAAGAATTCTTATAATCTCTAATGTTAGAAAAGACTTAAGAAGGAAATAACCTAAAGGACAATTTTAAACACTGTGCATCATGTATGTAGTAACTCTTTTATATTCCTATATACTTTTTATAGTAGTTGTATCAGAATAAGTTACACATAAAAGTATGTGTTTTAATGGTGAGGATGTTTTATCTGGGTATAATAAATTATCAATTATTTCTTCATCAGACCTCTTATAAAAATAAAATTCTACAGGATTTCTAATTTTATTAAAAATGCCCTGTTTCACTAATTGTTTTAAAATTTAAAAAAATATATATTTTATTGATTTTTTACAGAGAGGAAAGGAGAGGGATAGAAAGTTAGAAACATCGATGAGAGAGAAACATTAATCAGCTGCCTCCTGCACACCTCCCACTGAGGATGTGCCCACAACCAAGGTACATGCCTTTGACCAGAATTAAACCTGGGACTTTCAGTCCGCAGGCTGATGCTCTATCTACTGAGCCAAATCGGTTAGGGATGTTTTAAAATTTTAACTAGCTGAAAAAAGGAAGCACAGAGAGAATAAAACAATTGCAAGCTAAGTTTATTATGTCTGTTTCAACAGTTGATATCAAAATTAATTAATTCTCCATAATTAAATTCAGCAAACATTGGTTACTCCTAATGTATACACAGCATTACTCTAGGACTCTAGTGAAATAGAGTCTATAAAATATTACATGAAATAAAATAATTTATCATATAGCAATGGAGAACAGGGAAGTTTATGAATACAAACAAAAGATGGACAACTGTGATAAATGTCCCTGAGTAAGTTAAGGCTTCTTGTGATATTATATTTCAATAGTTTCGTCTGCTCTGGCTACTATAGCAGTATGCGTAATCTGGGTGGCTTGAACAGCAGACAATTTATCTCTCACTAGAGCAGTGGTTCTCAACCTTTTTAATGCCATGACCATTTAATACAGTTCCTCATGTTGTGATGACCCTCAACCATAAAATTATTTTTGTTTGCAACTTCATAACTGTAATTTTGCTACTGTTACGAATCGCAATGTAAATATCTGTGTTTTCCGATGGTCTAAGGCTCTACAGCAGTGGTTCTCAACCTGTGGGCCGCAACCCACAGGTTGAGAAATGATAGTAGGGTCACCTAAGACCATCGGAAAACAGATATTTACATTACGATTCATTAACAGTAGCAAAATTACAGTTATGAAGTAGCAACAAAAATAATTTTATGGTTGGGGGTCACCACAACATGAGGAACTGTATTAAAGGGTTGCAGCATTAGAAAGGTTGAGAACCACTGAGGCTTGGTGCACAACATTCATGCACTCGGGAGTGGGGGGGTCCCTCAGCCCAGCTTCTGCCCTTCAGCAGTCTAAAAGCCTTCAAGGGATGACTGACTGGTGGCTTAGGCCCACCTAAAGCACGTAGGACTGGACATCCTTAGTGCTGCTACGGAGGCAGTAGAGACTCCTGCCACTGCTGATGCACTTGCCAGCCATTGGCCCTGCTTATGACTGAGCGATGCTCCCCCCTGTGGGAGCACATTGACCACCAAGGGCAGCTCCTGCATTGAGCATCTGCCCCCTTGTCGGCCAGTGAGCATCACAGCAATGGGTCATTCCACCATTTGGTCAATTTGCATATCACCCTTTTATTATATAGAATAGTTGTAAAGACTGGGGAGTCTCATACCAAGGTGCTGGCCTATTCAATACCTGGCTAGAGGTCCCTTCCTGGTTTGGAGAGGCTACCTTCTTGCTGTACCTTCATGTGATGGAGGAGAAAGATCATCTCTCTCATATCTCTTCTTATAAGGCCACTAATCCCATCATTAGGACTTCACTCTCATTACCTAATTAACTCCCAAAGGTCTCACCAATATTGCCAGATTGGGGATCAAGGCTTCTGCATATAAATTTTATGGGAAATAATCTTTCAGTCCATGACATTGTCTTTCAAACCAATATAGGATTTGACTGGTAAAGATGAAAGAGAACATAAATGAAAATAGGGCCCAGACTGTTAATTACTAGCAATAATATTCTGTGTGCTGACCTTAAATTATTCACAAAATTATAAAATATGGATTACCTGGCTAAAAATATAACTAAAGTCAATATTAATTATTGAAAAGGAGTATAAATAGTCTGATAACTTGAAGAGGATGAAAATCTTAAATTTATTTTGGAGGATAATTTTATATTAAATGTTTTTCATATGATATATTGTGCTTCAAATATAATTTTTCTAAGATCATGTCTATATTTTCAAAATAAATTCTGTACTCAAGTAAAAAGCATTTAAAAACACACTAATACTTTTCAGAATAAAAGGGGTCATACATGTCTAACTAAAAATTTCCTTCTTTGATCTGTAGCAGAGTATTGGCTTTTAGAAACTTTAATGTCACTAATGATTAAATCAATAAGAACATTTCTGAAAGTTAATAGAACTTTCAGTGACTGGCGATTTCAAATATCACTATTACCTCAGTTCAGTTCAAATAAAGAATCTTTGCTAGAGGCTGGACCTCAAATTTATCACCTGTAATTCTGGGGAATGGGAGGTGATAGAAAGTCAGTTTCAGAAACGGATGTGGAGTAGCAGCTAATTAGATTGTGTTAAAGAAGGTATAACATATCATCATGGCTAAAAACTCATTTCTGAATATTGATTTTCACTTGTCAGACCTTATGTAAAAGTATTTTACACATATTAACTGCCAATGTGAGAGCTAATTCTTATGCTGGGAACTTAGAAAAACGTAATTTAACATATAAAGGGTAATATTTTCTATCAATAGAAACTCAAATAAACACAAAATAAAAATATCACTAAGACAATCATGTATAAAACAAAGTAAATTAAAAAAAACATCTAAAATGAAAGAGATAAATATAGATTTACAATGCAGATATGATTCAGTATTCATATATATATATATATATATATATTAAACATTATATATGTTTATAGCAAAGATATGAAAATAATTAATTTTTAATTAAAGTAGAAGCATGAAATTTTGGGGGGATATAACAAGAAATCCAATTTTCCTAGAAAGATACTATAATCAGGGAGAGAGCTCTGTGCTCCTGTCTGTCCCTGTCTGGAGTGGAGCTTCAGTCAGACTGAACTTGGGGGTGAGCTGGGGAGGGAGTGAGTCATGATTGAAATGACATCAACTCTTGTTGTTTCAGCTAAGTAGATTTTCTAAGCTATGTGTTTCTTCATTTGCTGTATGACTTTAGGACAATTTCAAGAGATTTTAAATGGTTGTGTATTGAAATCTGACCATTTATACTCTGTCACTCCATGAGCATCTCCAGAAGTGAGAAACTAGGTAAAATGTTAGAACAGTTAAAACACATCTATCTATCTATCTATCTATCTATCTATCTATCTATCTATATATCTATATCTATCTATCTATCTATCTATCTATCTATCTATTTATCATCTATCTATCTTTCTATATATCTCCATCTCTCTATTGTCTATCAACCTCTATCATTTTCCCATCCATCTATCTATAAAAGACACACACACACACACACACACACACACACACACACACACACACACACACATCTTCTCTCAGGCCCAGTTGCCGAGAATAAAAAATTCTGGGCCCCTACAACTCACATTCTCCTAGCCTGTTTGTATGGTGGAGTTTCTATGCTGAGAATCAAAAGCTGCAAAGACTCTCACTAAGTTCCCTACTGCTAAAGCAAAGATGTCACTGAGAGCAGCACCCCACTGTAATGCCTCCATGTATCATGTTATTTGCAGATCTCATGCTTTTTATGTAGCATACTCAATAATATTTAGTTCTAAGGCCTAAATATTTTTTGTGGTCTCGTTATTAACCTAAAGTTTATTTAGTAACGTTCTTATTAAATTTAAAAGCTTATTTGTGATATACAACAGTATTCTTAAATTTTTAAATATAATTGACTTTAATAGCTAATCTGTAATAATAAAAGGAAATATGTTAATTAGACCAGCCTGGGTCTCAGGTGTTGTAGGGAAGCCAGTGCCATCAGCCTGGGTCCTGGGTGCCAGAGGGAAGCCGGGGCCAGTAGCCAAGGGAAGGAAGGCCCTCTCTTGCACCAATTTTCATGCATCAGGCCTCTAGTATAAAATATATTGTTAATGTTTAAAAGTTTTTGAGTTGCCTTGTCATTCATTAAGTAATGATTTGTGTAGAGGTGCCATTATATCTTTAAATTCTGTATCTTGCCTTTTTTTGAGACCTGCATGTAATATAAATTTAGCATCTTAAGGTACTGGTTGTTGCACAAACTTCTTACTTGCATTGAACAAGTCTTATAAGCACTCAACATTTTTATCTCTTTAATACATTTGTCTTTTTATAGATATGTGCCAAAATGTATGCATAACTGTACCCATTGTTTTGTAAAGGACATACAGATGCAGTTCTCTATCATTTTATATAATCTCATTTTTCTTTTAATAGTTGAAGTCATACATTTAAATTCCTTACTGCTTTTAACATTGATACCTAATTTATTTTATCTTTCATCTTCCTATCTTTTCAGCATAACTCTGTCATTATCTTCTCATTATTCTAGAACAGTGGTCGGCAAACTCATTAGTCAACAGAGCCAAATATCAGCAGTACAATGATTGAAATTTCTTTTGAGACCCAAAAACCTACTTTTGTGCATGGGCCATGAAGTTTCAATCATACTGTACATGTGCTCCTGCAAGCGATATTTTGTGGAAGAGCTACACTCAAGGGGCCAAAGAGCTGCATGTGACTCGCGAGCCGCAGTTTGCCGACCAGTTCTAGACTATGTGATTTTAGTACTCACCATGGGTTTACTCATTGACAGATCAAAGCAAAACAAAATTCATCTTTAGTTATAAATTCACTTAGCTCTTTTCAATCAATATGTCTCTCCTTTAAAAGATCAGACTTAATATCAAAAGTGATGATGACTTTCTGTTCAGTTTTATCGGTCCTGAGAGTGACAAGCAAAAGTATCAGTACTATACTGCAATTTAGCTGTTTTTCTCTTGTCTTTTATTGTTTTCTTTTCTTTCCTTTCCTCTTAACTATACCACAGTAAAAGAATGGTATTAGAACATGGATCAAGTGATTAGTTTTTTCCCGTTTTCATTATAAATATTCAGTTGAGGTGATCCCTAATGGCAGAATCAGGCTGAGATACTTGCTCAGGAAATATAAAAAAGAGAATTGCCCTCACTCAGAACATAATGGATGGCACTAAAGCCTAGAGCATGAACACAGACTCCAAAAGAATGATTACAAATTATACATAGTAAGGAAAATATATTGACCTCTGTGTTACCAAAATTTTCATCAAGCCTGATTTTGCACACAGACATGTTTAAATAAAATTACCAGTTTTGTAGTTCATAATATTTTCATCAACACTTTCTCACTTTTGCCAGTTTTTATCAGTCCGGCTATACCACAAACCATTTCTCTTTCCTCCCCCCCACCACTCCTTTCCTCCCTCCCTCTCTCCTTCCCTCTCTCCTTCCCTTCCTTCCTTCCTTCCTTTCTTCCTTCCTTCCTTCCTTCCTTCCTTCCTTCTTTCCTTCCTTCCTTCCTGCCTTCCTTCCCATAATATTACTTTCAACAATACCTTCTAAAATACTTGGCATTCATTTGTAAATTGTGCATTCCAGCTTGTGAGATAACGATAATTTACTGTTCGATGATTTTTGGACCCTTCTGGTCACAGAGAAGTAATATAAGTAATCTAGGGACACACTGCATTTTCAGATGTGTTTTAAAAAGTGATAAGCTGTTATAAATCTAGGTCAGAATGAACTACTGAACTATATGAGTATTCAATTACCTAACAGTGTATTCAAGTAACTCTCACATAGATTGAAAACACTCTTGTTATTGAATGCTAATGTGTAGGTGATCATACTGAGGAACTTAAAAAGAATGGGCTTTTAGCATTAATGTTAACAGTATCAAAAAATATCTTGTTGGATGGGAAGAAATAATACAAGTGAAAAGTTATTAAACCATCAAAATGTGACTAAAAACTTTACCAGTAAAACTGCTTTGGGAGTTTCAGTTTCAACTAATCAAAATAAAATTTTCACTTCTCCTCTTATCTTTCCAAATATTGTTGAGCTTTAATCTATGTCCAATATTATTAAAAACTAGAGGCCTGGTGCACAAAATTCATGCATGGGGGTGGGGGGTGTCCTTCAGCCCAGCCTGCTCCCTCTCCAATGTGGAACTCCTTGAGGAATGTCTGACTGCCCATTTAGGCCCAATCCAGGTGGACAGTCGGACATCCCTCTCACAATCCAGGACTGCTGGCTCCCAACTGCTCACCTGCCTGCCTTCCTGATTGCCCCTAACTGTTCTGCCTGTCAGCCTGATTACCCCCTAACCACTCCCTGCCAGTCTGATTGATGCCTAACTGCTCCCCTGCCAGCCTGTTTGCCCCTAACTGCCCTCCCCTATGGACCTGGTCACCCCTAACTGCCCTCTCTTGTAGGCCTGGACGCCCTCCCAACTTCCCTTCCCTATAGTTCCAGTCACCCCCAATTTCCCTCCTCTGCCGGCCTGGTCACCCCTAACTGCCCTCCCCTCAGGCTTGATCACCCCAACTTCCTTCCCTTCAGACCTGGTCCCTGCCAACTGCTCTTCCCTGCTGGCCATCTTGTGTGTTGGAGTGATAGTCAATCTGCATATTACTTTTATTAGATAGGATAGAGGCCTAGTGCATGGGTGGGGGCCAGCTGGTTTGCCCTGAAAGGTGTCCTGGATCAGGGTGGGTGTTCCTTTGCAGCATTGGGTAGTCTGGGTTAGTGGCCTGTGGTGGTTTGAAAGCTGGCCACACCACCCAGTGACCCAAGCAGAGGCCCTGGTATCTGGGATTTATTTATCTTCTACAATTGAAACTTTGTAGCCTGCAGTGGAGCCAAGCCTTCTGATGGCACAGTCATTGAAACTTTTTTGCCTTAAGCAGAGGCCTTTGCTGGCCAGAGTTTTCGGAAAGCTTGGCTTCCTCCATTGCCAGGGACAACTCAAGCCTCTCTTCAGCTTTTTCTGTAACCGTAGCCATCTTGGTTGGGTTAATTTGCATACTTGATTGGCTGGTGGGCATGTCTTTTGAGTGTAGCAGAAGTATGATCAATTTGCATATTACTCTTTTATTAGGTAGAACTAGTAAACCAGTGTATGGATTCATGCACATTGAAAGGAAATTAATTAGAAGGTGGCCAGGGGAACAGGACTTGACGAGATGGGCAGGACATGTGCTGCAGCCAACCTCCTGTGGTCTCTCTCCAACCAGCTACACCTGAGGCAGCACCATAGCTCAAAGAGTGTCTGAGGTTACCTCAGCTTGACAGTAAACCAGTTTTGGGGCCAATAGTGCTCCAGCAACAACATAACCCATGGCCAAAGATGGAAGCAGCCCTGTGAGGAATCGAGCTCCCTCCTCTCTGATTATGGGGTGTGTCACCTGAGAACAGCTGCTGCCATGTCACCCTGCCAAGTCACCTCAGCTTGGCAACTCCTGCAGAGCGTGTCATGCCTACCAGCCCGTCAGACAGTCAGATGGTTGGATGGTTGCCTAATCTTTTATATATATAGATGATCTGATATATTTAATTTTAAAAACATTTATTACCTATGAAAAGGAATAAGTAGGTGCACATATCACCTACTTATAGGTATAGATTCTCTAATACATCCTCAGAATAAATAACTATATTCTATTAAAGATACAATTAATATGTATATTGAAAAATACATAGCTTTAGCAAAATTATGCAACCTTATTTTATCATGAAAAGAACCATACACTTATAATTTTATACCTTATCCTATTTATGTTAAAAAATTGAATTTATAAAGAGAATTAAAGATATAGAAAAAGTATGGCAAATTATTTATAAGCTGCCTTAGTGCAGTTACAGAAGTATAATTGGTAGACATTATAAAATGTCATCTTTTATCTATAGTAAATATAATTTACACAGCAGAAAAGAATGACTTGAATAAGATCACTGAGAGGCTAATGAAAAGAGCCATCAGCACCGATGGGAATTGTTCATTTTGCAAGAACTCAGAGAAATGATAAGTGCTGGAGGTGTTTTTATCCTGAAACTTACCACAGATATGCCCAATTGTGCCCTGGGATACAGAGCAATCTGATCATTTTTTATTAAATAATTCAAAATCTATGGCCTGTGTGTGACTCGCATTTTGAAAGGTATTGAATTGAGCCATTTATTGCTCGGAAGTTACAGTATGTTTCAAAGATTGGGCTTGTAAGAAACATTAACAAAAGAGAGCCTTTACAAAACAGAATGAAATAGAGGGATGGGATTTTGCAACGACAATACATCAGAAACCAAATTGCAAAACTAAATTGAACAACAAAATAGATAGATCTGATATGCTGCTGAAACTAACAGTCCATATATTTGGTTTAAAAATGATGTCCTCTAATAACTATTAAAGGAGTTATTTGAAAAGTTTTATTCTTTTCATACTCCAGTTAATGAGACTGTAGAACTTAAAACATTGCCTAAGGAAGAAAATGAAAATGAAAATTATGCTTCTTTTGCATCTTTTGGAAAATGAGTACTATTGCTTAATCAAATAAAATTGATTCACAGTGGAAATCTGAGGGAAGCGGAACTATTTGGGAAAACTCTCAGCAGAATATTTAAAGGAAACTACAAACACATGAGAGAGATAAGGTCAACAATTACAAGTCTTGTTAAATGCTTATTTATCCAGTAATTACCATATTTTTCTAGATAATAAGAAAATTAGTGGACTAATAAAATCTTGTGGTGTATTTATGTTATTTAAAATTTCAATAAAACATTTAATTAAAATTTTGGAAATGTTTAGGCAAGAAGAATGAGGAAATCATTTTGAATTATGAACTTTTTAATATTAATGTCATTTGGGTTTACTTTGTACTTCTCTGATGACTAATGATGCTGAGTATGTACTTATTGTAAAAGATGTCCCCAAAATGTCTACATGCTTTAACAGCTTACAGCTCAATTTTGAAAATGAATTATAATTAAATAAACACTGCCTTTATAATTACTCAAAATATGTGTACATACTCTTTGGGACTTTGGTGAATAGTGTATTCAAAATTTTGACTATATATTATTTTTAATTGAACATATATACAAAAGTCTGCAGGTTAGGATAAAGTAGTTGAAAATCACATCTAATAAAGGATATTGAAAATATTAAAATAAGTGTATAGAGAATAAATTAGTAATGTAATAATTAAGGCATTAAGATAATTAAAGAGGACATTTCTTTTTAGTAATTATTTTTGTTTCTGTCTATAGTTTATCCAATGTTGCAAATGTGAGGGTATACAACTATTGGTAATATTACATTTTCTTTTTTTTTGCTGTGTACATCGTTTGTAGTAATATCCCGTCTTTCATTTATAATGCTGGTAATATGTGTCACTTCTTTTTTTTTTTCTTGGTCAATCTGATTAAATAAGGGGCTTATTGAATTTTTAAAAGCTTTTTCTAAAAATAGCTTTAGCTTCCAGTGAATCATGTTGTTTTCCATTCAATGGAAATATATCTTATGTTTTTTAATTCCTTCCTTCTGCTTTCTTTGCATTTATGTGCTTTTTGTTCTAATTTCTTAGATGTAAACATATTACTTATTTTAGGCTATATTCCTTTTCTAATAAAAGCATTTAATGATATGAGCTTCCTCTAATTACTATGTTTTGATACATTCAGCGACTTTTGATATTTTGTATTTTCATTTCATTCAGATAAAAGTATTTTTATTTCATGTTAAATCTTTCTTTTTTACATGTAGTTATTTAAAATTATGTTTTTTAATCACCAAGTTTGGGGATTTTTCAAATATCTCTTTGTTATCAATTTCTACTTTAAATTCATGTAAGCTGAAAAAATAATTGAAGCAAAAGAGGCACACTAATAGTTGTTTATTATAGCAAGTAGTTGGAAAAAGAAAATTAATTGGAAACAGTGTTTCTGTGGGTTTGATCTTGAGAAACATAAGAATAGTACTTGAATTATTTTGGAATAATGCTTGGTTGTTTTGAAATAATATTGGTTAACCTCTCTACTTCTGATAACTAAAGCATTGTTATAATACTGAATCATGACGTTTTCTGCATCAACAATACCAAACATTCTTATTATTGAGCACCTACTTTATGCAAGGTATGTTTATTCAACATTGTCTTAAGAATGTTTCCGGCCAGATAATTCTTTGCTGTCAATGTGTGCTATGCAGTATAGGATATTTAGCAGCATCCCTGACTTATTTTCATTAAATCCCAGTAGCATTCATCCCCACTTGGGACAACCAAAAATATCTCTGGACATAGTCAAATGCTCCCAGGTATCAGAACCATGCCTGTTGAGAACCACTGCTATAAAACAATTTAGTCTTTACTGTATATAAGGTTAAAATAAAATGTTGAAATTATAGGACAACTTTTTACACAATAAATGCAATATTTCTCGATTTTAATGTCTTCTCTGCACTGACTACAAAGGATCGGAACATTGAAAGGCTCAGAAGAGAATTCAGGGCATCCTCACAAAGCCTCTAATGGAGAGTTGGGATATTCATGATTCAATAGGAGAAAGAAACTCACGTAAACCTGCGGGACCAGAGGGACTTCCAGAGGCTGCTCCTGGGTTTCCTTCACAGTTGCAGGACATGTGCTTTGTCTTTGTTTTATAAATTCCGAGAATAGGGAAGAGAAACATTGCTTTCAGGAGACCTCGGGCAAACGTTTTCAGGAGGTCTTTTATACCCCACTGGCCATGTAGATAAGGCAAGCTGGGTAAGCAGGGTTAAAGCATCGAGCTATACATTTCTAACTAACGTGAGCCAGCTGCGCCAGAAGTATCTTAAAATTTAAAGAGCATCTTGTTCTAGCATTGTCTATGGTTCAGTGCCAGCTTTGAGGTATCCTTGGAAATAAGCTTAGATCTATCTCAGTGCAGCTGCAAGAAAGGTGCATTTTATATTTGCCCTCAACTATTCTCAACTTTCTGTTTTCCTGAATGACTTCAAACAATCTCTTTCTTTACAATGATAATATTTAGTATAAATCTCATTACTGTTTCTTTTATTTTTTAAAATGTATTTTTATTTATTGACTTCAAAGAGGGAGGGAGAGATAGAAACATCAAAGATGAGAGGGAATCATTGATTGGCTGCCTCTTACATGCCCACACTGGGGATCAGCCTGCACCCCCGCATATACCCTGACCAGCTGACCTCCTGGTATATAGATTAAACCTCAACCACTAAGCCATGCCTGCCAGGCCTCATTACTTTTCTTAGTTACCAAGCCATATGTTTCTTTTTACTTTCTTTACTTCTTTTAATATTTTAAAATGCACCCATTTAAGGGTAGAAATTGATTGTATTAAGGATACAATCAGTTCCCATCCAATGCCACTCCTTTCCTGTTACCATATGTTAGCAAACATAAAACTGGACTTTGCTGATAATTGGACTAACATAACAGTAGTCCATCAGCAAAGTCCAGTTTTTAAAACATTTCTATTCCCCCAAAACTTCCTCATGTATTTTCTCTCTCTTGATCACAATTACGAATCTGCTTTCTCTATGTGGTTTTGCCTTTTCAAGAAATTCCATATCTATTGACTCATAAAATATGTTTTATTTTGTATCTTATTTTCACTTAGCATGACGGTGTTTTTGAGATTCACCCAGTCACCACTGCATGCAATAATAATTTATTCGTTCCTGTTCTGAGTACTATTCCATGGTACAGCTATTCCACACTTTGTCCTTTAACCAGTTGATAAATATTTGGCTTGCTTCCAGCTTTTGTCTATATGGGTACTGTGTATGTGGACATTGGTGTGCAAGTGCTCTTTTGGACATTTTTTTGAATACCTCTCTAGGAGTAGGATTGTAGTGCTTTAATGTAAATGCTTGTTAAAGCTACTAACTGTTCAAGAGTTTCACAATATGATTATAGCATTCTATTTCCCCACTGGCAATGTATGAGAACTTTTTTTTTCCACATCTTTCTGAGAGTATTGCTTAGCATTAAAAATTATAGCATTATAGTGGGTATAGGGTGGTTTTGTTTGCATTGCTTTAATGGCTGTTGATGTTAGGCATCTTCCTTTTTCTCCAGTTTTATTGAGATATATTTGACATACAACGTTGTATAAGTTAAAGACATACAATGCATTTATTGATGATACACATATATTTTGAAATGATTAATACCAAAGTGTTAGCTAACCTTTCAATCACTGAATATAATATAGCACTTTTATTTATATTTGCTATGTAGCACATTAGATTACATGTGCTCATTTGGCATTCTTTGAAAAAGGATCTTTTCAAATGATTCTCACAATTTTATTTTTATTGAGTTACTTATATTTCTTATTCACATTTCAGACATTTTTATACTCTTGGGAAACAACATTTTTATCAGATACATGTTTTGAAAGTGTTTTCTTCTTAGCTGTGGCTAGCTTTTTTATTTTTTAATTGTGTCTTTTGAAGAGCAAGAGTTTTTTTATTTGGATAAAGACCAATTACTCATTTTTCTTTTATGGTCACACCTAAAAACCCTTACCTAACTAAAGCTTACAAAAATTTTTCACCAAGGTTTTCTTCCAGAAGTTTTATAATTTTAGCATTTACAGTTAATTCTGTGTTACAGATTGAGCAAATTTTATGGTATTAACTGGGTAATAAGGTTCTGATTTCTTTTGTTTTAATTTGCACGTGGGTATCAAAATGGATCCAGCCCATATTTGTTGAAAAGATAATTTCATTACTGAATTATTTTGGTATTATTATATAAAATCTATTGGCCATGTGTGTATGTCTATTTCTTGAAATTACGAAATTACACAAATGAAGAAAATAGCAGTTTTCAGGGATTAAAGAGGAATATATTGGTGGTTGCAGGGAAGGAAAGGAGGTGGCTTTGGCTATATAGAAAGGTTGTATGATGAATACTTGTGATGGCCCTATTATGTGTCTGGACTACCTTGGTGGTCACATGAGAATATACCTGTAATAAAATTGCATAGAAATAAATATCCACACATATGTGCACACAAACAGACCCATGAGTGCATGTACACTGTTGCAATCTCAATAAGGTCAGTAGATTGCTTAGTCATGGTTTTGTAATATTTTTATGTAACAGGCTAACATCTAGGGAAATTGGATTAAGGGTATACTGGTTCTTTCTTTATTATTTATTCAGTTGCATATCTATCTACAATGATCTTAAAATAAAAAGTTTTTAAAAATATATTTTAAAAGTTTGTTGAATATTTATATCCCCTGCAATTATGTAGTCTGTCATGCTATAATTAAACAATATGTAGCTTATTTTGTTAAATCATTTCATACTTAGCATACATGCAACACAGTAAGAATGTGTAGTTTCAAATATGTATTGTTCATATTTTGTAATGTGGGCCTGGAAATTTGTATTATATCTATTTGTTCAATAATAAAATCCAATAAAAATCATATTATTTTGGGGCATATAACTGAAAAGTAAATCTTATCCATCTATTTAGGAAGAGAAATATAAAATTAATAGTTAAACATACTGAGTACTTACTGAGAGGCAGCACACTCCTAAATTCTTCTGTACATACATAAAATCTTGACATTCAGAACTTTATAGCAAATCTATGAAGTGGGTACCAATACTATCCCATTTTAAAAATGGTGAACTAAAGCATGGTGAACAGAAAATCAATTTCAGAGAGCTAGTAAATGAAAGAGCCAATCTTTACATCTAGGCATTTATGTAAGCATTCTTAACTGCCTTTATAATAGCAGCCTCTTAGGGCACTTAATGAAAGTCTCACAGAATTTAAAGATGATAGAACCAACATGGGCTAGAGAAGATCTACAAATTATTATGAGCTACCCGAGCATATTTATATCAAAACTGAAAAAGAGAAGGCTTTTGGCTTCTCTGGAGCAAGAACTACAAAACTGTAAGTTGAGACAAAAAGAAAGTGAAGGGCTTAAGGAAAATAGAGAGATAGAAACATAAATATCTATACTAATAAAAAGGTAATATGCTAATTAGACTGGGCATCTTTTGGACATCCTTCTGGACAAAGCCATGTGGCAGGGCTGAGGCAGAGATGGTTAGGGGTGATCAGGCCAGAAGAGGAGAGCAGTTAGGGCAATCAGGCTGGAAGGGGAGAGCACTTAGGGGGATCAGGCCAGCAGGGGAATAGTTAGGGCCATCAGGCAGGCAGAGGCAGTCAGGGGTTGTCAGGCCAGCATGTAGAGAGTGGTTAGGGACAGTCAGACAGGCAGGCAAGGGTGATTAGGGGAAATCAGGCAGGCAGGCAGGAGTGGTTAGGGGCAATCAGGCAGGCAGGGGTAGTTAGGGGCAATCAGGCAGGCAAAGTGAGTGGTTAGGAGCCAGCAGTTCTGGATTGCAAGAAGGATGCCCAACTGCCAGCAGTCGGACATCCCCCAAAGAGTCCTGGATTGGAGAGGGTGCAGGCTGGGCTGAGGAAACCCCACCGTCCCTATGCATGAATTTTGTGCACCAGGCCTCTAGTATCTATAACAATAAAGGATAATATTCGAATTAGACCAGATGCCAAATGACCTTCTGGACAAGGCCAAGGCTGTAAGAGCCAAGGCAAGCCACTATGGCTGTGAGAGCTGAGCCTTTGCACAAATTTCATGCATTGGGCCTCCAGTAGTTTTATAAAGATACATAACATTTCTGGGATGAGTGATATCCTTGAGTTATCTTGGCTTCAAAGGTCTGCAGATGGCAGTGAAGCCTTTAAGATTGTACCACAAACCTCAGTTCCCATCCATGCCACTCCTTTCCTGTTCTTCCACAAATCCCACTCACACTCCTTTGAAATTCCAGAATTCTCATCTCTGTCACAGGGTCTACTTCCCTGAAACCTGAAACTCCACGCAGTTTTGAAAATTGTAATTGACAAGGCATTTGGGGAAAATAAGATTTACAATGATATTGAGATGATAGGATTTTGAAGTGTCTCATGAGCAATATTGTTCTGGCTCTGAATTTCTCACCAGAGTAAGCAGGTGAGAAATTTTGGAGTCATCCTTGACTCCCTCCCTTCTGTGTTTTGTCATGGACAAAGTCCTATCCACACTGCTTTATGCATTTCAATTATGAGATTCTCTCTCCATCTCTCGACTGTTGCCTTATGTTCTTTCTTTGAGCTTACCTTTCCTACTCTGACTGTTTTATATTAGTAGCTAATTAATTATCCAAACTTTAGCCAACAGAATGGTCATTCTAATATTAAAATTCATCCTGACATTTCCAAATATATTATTTTGTAGCTTACCATTTTCTAGTGAAGAAAATGGGGCTTTGTATTAGATACTTACGGATCATTCTCTTGCAACAGTCTATTATTTTATAGCATTTATAATATTTTCTATTTATCAGGCTAAAAATTGTTCAAAATGTTCAATATTGATTACTTCATGCAGTCCTCAACAGCCTTGTCAGCTCAATTAAGTATTTGCAATATCCTGAATATATCGAGCTACTATGTGCCTATATTGTTTACTCCATGTACAATGATGACCTTTCTCTTGTTTGCCATGTGAACATCTAATCTTTGTTAACATTTTCTCTTGTCACTTCAAGTATTATAATTGACTGGCTCCCCACAATTAATTTTAGACATTTCTGTCATAAATACCTCAATGCTTTACTAAAATCTTACTTTGAATCATTCACCCCCATGCTGAACCTTTAGCAATATGAAGAAATAGTCGTATCAAATATCTTCTCTTCCGCAGTCCCAAATCTTCAATGAGTAAAAACAAGCGTAAGTAATATCACTGTTTTATTCTGATAGGAATTCTGACTAAAGTGATTTTTTGCAGATTTATGGAGTTAACAATAAGATTTGGCTGAGAGTAAAATTGTGTTACAGCATCAAAAGTGAGGACTTTTTTCAAACTGCCATGCTCAATGGTTGAACATCAACCTCTGAACCAGGAGGTCACAGTTTGATTCCTGGTCAGGGTACATGCCCAAGTTTTGAACTTGATCCCCAGTGTGGGATATTCAGGAGGCAGCCAATAAATTTCTCTCTCATCATTGATATCTCTACCCCCTCTCCCTCTTCCTTCCTCTCTGAAATCAATACAAATATATATTTTTTAAGTGAGGACTTTTAAACTAGGCAGACTTAGTTTGAATCCTAATTTTTGCCTCATTAATATATGAATTCATTGTGGTTCTTTCTTATAATATCATTTCCTTTGTAACATGATAGTAATGGAACTTTATTTTTTTTCATAAAATCTGAAATGTAGGATCATCCCTTCATGATTAATCACTAGAGCCCCAGTGCACTAAGTTGTGAATGGGTGGGGTTCAGCCAGCCCATCCCAATTTAAAACATAAATTGATATAACATTGAACTTACATGGGTGGTTGGGGCCATGGGTGGTTGGCTGGCTGGCCTTTCCCCTGATCCAGGTGTGTGTGGCAGGGACAATTGAGGGTGGGACCAGCTGGGGGGAGGAGCCTCAGGCATTTCACCATTGGCCCTGCCCCCTGGTTGAACTCCTGGTTGAAATCCTGGTCAAACTCCTAGTCGAGGTGACAATTTGCATATTAGCCTTTTATTTTATAGGATGATACACAGGAAAATCACAAATAACAACCAGGTATTCTTAACTTCTCAAATAAGTTTTAACTCTGTCTCCCACTATCTCAAGTTGAGTAAGTGGAATTTGTAGTTGTACCTGTATGCCAGTCCTATGATGCCTGGAGTTAAGCAGGCTCTAACTGGCTTAGCTGTGGACCAAACTCACTTTAGGTGCTGGTGATTAGGGTTGCTCTTTTCTGTCATAGCCCAAAGTTGGAGCTAAAGTAAGAAGCCACATGCAATTCACTAGTTGACAGGCAGGTCTTTATTAATGGTATATCCAAGTGTGTCATCTAAAGATCCAGAACAATAATCCACTGTGGCTGCTGTAAGTGAATTTCCCTGCTATTTCCTGCCTCATTTTCTTGTCTTACATATTTTTTTTTTCCTATTCAGTCAAGTCCCCCTCCACCTGCAACTTTATCCCTGATATTTATTCCTCTCAAGTAACTGCTACCATTTGTAAAACACTGTTCTACATGATAGGAAATTAATGAAGTAATAATTCATTGCACTTGTAACATGAAACTGGTTTCACAGAGAAGAAAATGAAGTGTCTGAAAAGTCTCTTACTTATAATAAAAGTCAGCTACAAAAGCCACAACTAATAAAACCAATTTAATAAACTTATTTTTCATTTTTATTTGGATCATCTCAGTACTCAATGTAAGTGAAATTTAAGAAAAATGTCCAATAAAAAATGAGCAAAGAGTGAAAAGTTTGTATTTAAAAAAAATTTTAAATGAAATATCATTTTAGTAATAAGGATTTAATAAATAGCAATAGAGAAAATTACTATAATTTCAAACAATCTTTCAACTAGATTTGCATTTAATGTCCCCATTTTCAGTAGATATTAATTATGAACAACCACCAAAAATATATTTTCTATGCATCCCTGAATTGTTTAACCTAAAATTAAAACATAAATTGATACAACATTGAACTTATTGGATGGTAATTACCTTTTGAGATTTATTTCCTTAATACAATTGCTTACAAAGAATGACTTGATGAATTTGTTTTGCACTGATTATATTAATTTTAATTTTTACTGTATGAGAAATAAAGCCTAAAATAGCTAAAGTTTACTTGGGTTCAATTCTTCATGTTATTAATTTATTTATAGGCAGTTTCCGATTCCTTACTGTGATATATTTATGTAAAGCATGTTTTTAGAAAACTGGTATGGAATGTATTAGCCCCCTCTCTCATCAATCAGTTCTCCATAGGACAGAATGGATGCAGTTACAATTTTGACACTAGATGGCATTCCTGTGTAATCAGAAGAGCAAAAGGCTAATGCAGTTGCTTGTTTGTTTTCTCAGAACTGAGGTAAGTTCAGAAATGAATAGACTGCAACTAGAGAAAGTTAAATATAGATAAACTTATATTCAAAAGATTATATAAATAAGCCAATTTTTGTATCATATCATTTACAGTTTATTGACTATTATAAAATTAAAAAATGTTGTTCTGTCTTTATTAAATTAATACTATGATGCCAGCTTCTGAACTCTATTTTTGATCTTTATCAATTATATTTGTGCATATGCAACTATTTTTGTTTATGTCAATAATGTATAAAACATGTTTAATTTAACTTTTTGTAAAAATGTTTCAAATTTATTTTAATTAGGAAATGGTTATCAATATCAAAATTAAGGTTAAATTCATTATTATCATAAAAAGTTCAAAGAGTATATAAAAACATCTTAAAATTATTATAAAAACTACACTTTTAAAAAAACACCTCATTGCTTGGTAAGATAAATATAGTATCTATCTATTATCTTTCTATCTATCCATCCATTTGAAGAGAGAAAGAAACTTCTAAGCTATAGAAGTGTGCGAAAGAAGACTTCTAAACTAAACTAAAATTCGTTATTGGACAAGAATTACTAATAAATCTAAAATTTCATTCAGTGATTTTGATGTTGTAGAAGTAATTTTTCTGGTATATGGTTAGATAAAACTTATGGTTAAAAGTTTAGAGACCAAGATTTTAAGTGAAGCAAAAGTTAAAAATATAAAATATTTTAGTTAAATACAATGCCTGCAAAGCTAAATACACATTAAAAATTTCAAATATGAATTCTTAATGTTCATTAATACTTTTAGTGTGTTATCTAAAAGGATTTAAAAGCATTGACATCCCAGGAACAATGGTCACTCTAAACACAAGCTATGTTACAGCTGTCTCAGTTTAGTAAGACAAAAAGTGATTAGTTTTACTAGCCAAATGGAATATAATTGTGTTTGAATAATAGCTCATGCTAGACCTAGCTCAAGTAATGTACATAATACCTTACTGTGCAAAAGAAGTAAAGAAATTATAAAGCAAATGTATTCACTCATACAGTTACAGAGATCAGCTAATGATTTGAAGATATTTGTTCAAGATTTTAGGATGAAGTGTTATGACATGATATTACTTAAAATATTTTAGCTTTTCAATTGTTTTTTCTTTATGTGTGTAAAGCAAATATAGCAAAATCTCACAATTATTGAAAGTAGCCATTGGTATGCCTGTGTGTTTGCTGTATTATTCTTTGTTTTTCTTCATTAAAAAAGTTTCCAAATTTATCAGTTAATTTATAATGTAGAACATGTACAGTTATATTATATCCATATTTAGCACATAGAATAAACACCTGTTTTCATAGTAGTGAGCTTTTATTTTTTTTAAATATATTTTATTGATTTTTTTGCAGAGAGGAAGGGAAAAGTATGGAGAGTTAGAAACATCGATGAGAGAGAAACATCGATCAGCTGCCTCCTGCATGTCCCCTATTGGGGATGTGCCCGCAACCAAGGTAGATGCCCTTGGTCGGAATCAAACCTGGGACCTTTCAGTCTGCCGGACAATGTTCTATCCACTGAGCAACACCAGCCAGGGCAGTAGGAGCTTCTAAATTCAGTGTTCTTACATACATGTGGCATGTTCTTTTCTAGTGCCACGTGTTCAGTGTTCATTAAAAGAGAGAGAACGAGAGAGAAAAAATGTTATTTCTAACTCATGCAGTCAGCTAGAGGAGGTTCAGTTAAGAACTACTCTATTTTAAAATACCAGACTATCAATCATTTAAAGACTTTGGGAAAAAAAAGTCATTTAGTGTGAGTTTAGTTGACAGAAAACTAACTTAATGACTCAAAGCTATGTTCTCTGTCATGTCAGGAGTGTACTGCTCAGAACACATTACCAGCCTTGCATGACCTGATATAAAATCCAATACAGTGCATGCCCCACGGTATTTGGTTGCAAGGGACAAGGGCTTAAATGACAATGAGGAAGGGATGGCAGGTGTCCTCTAAATCTTTCCCATTACTTATTATTTGATCATAAATGCACACTAAGTGAGCCATGCTATAGCAAATAATTAATAATGATAATATTAATAATAATAAAATCATGTTGGCGTCTACTGATGTTTTTGCCATATTAGAAATAAAAAGTTTAATGCAGCTTGATGGAAAATAACTAAATCATGGAAAAAAATGATAGTATATGTTATTCAACACAGAAATAGGTTTGGTAGTTATATGTTGCCATTAAACTTTTGTAGCCTGGACTTTATTTGACTGTATTCTATTAGAAGCAATTAATGACTTTGCAATTCTTATTTATGTTCCATCATTGTAAACTAATTCCTCCCTAAAGAAAGATTTGTTTTATATTCCCAACACTTTCACTATCTGATTTTTAAAGAACTATGCTTTTTTACCTCATGTATTTCACTCTGAGTAATTTTTTTAGGAACTAAAATTTAACTGAATTTCAATAAGGATCCATCACAACAGCCATTAACATCTCCTTAGGACTTGAGACCAAAATAATACACTTTCTGTCACATTAAACCTGATTGCATTTAGAAATTCTTATCAAATTATTTCTGAATTTTTTAACTTCTTTGTGAGAAGCACCAACTTATAAGTACTGAAAAGAAATGTACAATATTCTTAGTGGTAGTATACATGGAATTTCTGCACTTCCTGCAGATTTATTCATTCATGCATGTTATTGCAAGATGATGATGACTTGTATTTTGTAATGGACAAAGAATTTCGTATTGAAAATAAAATGCCATAGTAAAGGGTAATGCCAAATATATGGAGACAAGACAATTTGACTTTGGGTGGTGAGCATGCAATGCAATATACAGATCATGTATCATAGAAATGTACACTTGAAACTTATATATAATCTTTAGTTTCTTTATTGATTAAGGTATTACATATGTGTCCTTATTCCCGCATTACCCTCCACCCTTTCATTCATGCCCTTATCCCCTGTTGTCTGTGTCCATTATGTGCATGCATTTAAGTCCTTTGGTTGCTCTCTCCCTCTTATACCTTCACTGTCCCCTACGTTCCCTGAGGTTTTACGTTCTGATTGATATTTCTCTGTCTCTGGATCTATTTTTGTTCATCAGTTTATGTTGTTCATTATATTCCACAAAAGAGTGAGATCATGTGATATTTATCTTTCTCTGACTGGCTTATTTCACTTAGCATAACTCCTTCTTTTTTTTTTTTTTACCACAGAATAGTATTCCATTATGTAGATGTACCACAGTTTTTTAATCCACTCATCTGCTGATGGGCATGTAGGATGTTTCCAAATCTTAGCTATGGTGAATTGTGCTACTATGAACATAGGGGTGCATATATCCCTTCTGACTAGCGTTTCTAGTTTCTTGGGTCCTAGAAGTGGGATTACTAGATCTAATGGGAGTTCCATTTTTTAGTTTTTTGAGGAAACTCCATACTGTTCTCCACAGTGGCTTCACCAGTCTGCATTCCCACTAGCAGTGCACAAGGGTTCCTTTTCCTCTGCATCCTCACCAGCACTTGTCATTTGTTGATAATCTTATTTACCAAGGCACCCTCAATAAATTTAAATAGAACATAAAAACATAAAAAATACCTTAGGCATTCACAGCATATACTTGTTACATTAAAATGTCTTACTTTGACGATGATGTTAATTAATTTCAACCAAAAGACTTGTATGCATACATATAAGCATAACCAATGAACACAAGACACTGGGAGGATAGAGTATGCCTGGGAGGGGGGGCAATGGGAAGATATGTATACATGTAACACATTAATTAAAAAATTAAAAAAATAAAAATTAAAAAAAATAATTTCTAAGTTAATAGAGTGATAATATTAGATTCACAAACTGACTATCTGAATGCCAGTTTGTAAATAAAATATATCCCTTTCTTTTAAACTTACTCTTGTCTAAAGTATATAATGTCCTTCAAGGCTAAGTATAAATGAATTCTATTAATTTTCAGGAAGTTACTGTTCAATGAAATAAAATTGCCATTTGAAAATGTTTTTACCAGGGTAAAAATTCCAAACTGAACATATAAATCAGTATTATTGACAGTTGAAAAAGACACATTTCCTGGATTACTGTTACTTGAGGAGAGAAACTAATAACGATTTCAGAGGGTTTAGAAGCACTTGGAATAGTAAATGAAGATAGCTTTTGAAAATTGCTGATGGGAATTTGTCCTAATGGAGAACTGAGTTATACAAGCAACATTGATTCCCCTGATTTGATCATTCTAAAACAGGAATAAAGTTTGGGTGAAAAGAAATTTCTTTATATAAGAAAAATGCTGAAACAGCATAATAGAAGACTCCAAAAGATATTTTGGTTGATACTAATAGGTAGCAGGAAATATTAATTGCATTATGTTAAATTTGAAAGTCTGAAATTTGTCAAGATGTCCAACAGAAAGCTCTCAGGTAAATTTTAAAAATAATATAATGCATGACATTAAGAAAAGTGATATGTTAAAGAGTATCAGCATGCCTTTAACACTAAATAAAGTATCTGCAAATATAGCTCTGCTGATCATCAGCTGTCTCAGTTTAGTAAGACAAAAAGTGATTAGTTTTACTAGTCAAATGGAATATAATTGTGTTTGAAGATATCTGAGACAGAAAGTGTAATCAATACTTATGCTTCAGGAGTATTTTTCATAAAATAAAAACCATTCTTTTCTTTTTACATCTCTCAGACATATTTTTAAAAATTCACTATTTTTTCAAATACTTATAATGTTAGTAAACATGAAAACAACATTCACATATACATCTATGATTCTAGAAGCTTTAAGTTCAATATGGGTTTAACTCTCCACTCTGTCACTTACCTGGTCTCTCTGTACAGCAGTTCTCTTATGTGGGAAATGGGGGTGATAATAAAAATATATCCATTTATGGAATGTTAAGAGGAGCAAAAGTATGATTAAGTAAAATATTTATGAGTGTCTGGAAAAAAAAGAGTGGAGATCTTTGTCATCTTGTCATTCTATAAAGAATTGTCAGAACACAATTTCTTCAGTTTTTGTAAAGGAAGATTGGTAACGTTTAATCTCTTTGTTTCCTATCAAGTGATATTTTTATAATGTTTTGTTCATTTAGTACAGTAATCATATAATATCATAAAGCATCTGACCAAATACATAAGGAATTGTTACAATGTTCTAGAACTCCAGAACTCTCAGCCACACCCCAAAAATAACCCTAACACTATGAGTTTAAATCTTTGCCCAGGGAGCCTGGATGTGTTTAATTTATTAAAAGCTCAGTAGATGATCCCAGCCTATGTGGCTCATTGGTCACAGTTCCATTCCCAATCAATAATTCTATCATCATTGATGTTTCTATCTCTATCTCTCTCTCCCTCTCCCTTCCTCTCTAAAATCAATAGAAAGGGGGCCCAGTGCACAAAATTTGTGCACCAGGGTGTGGGGGATCCCTCAGCCTGGCCTGTGCCTTCTCACAATACTAGAGCCTCACAACCAATTGTCTCACAGAGGGAGGCCGCACCCACCCGCCAGAACACTACTTCCATGATCAATTGCCCAAAGAGGTAGGCCCCACCTACCCACCTCAGCCTGCCAGTCAGTGGCCTGGGCCAATCGCATCACACCCACCTTAGTTGTCCTGGTACCAGTGGGTGTCATAACATGGTGATCAATGGTTGTTCTGCTGTTCAGCTGTTTGGTCAATTTGCATATTACACTTTTATTATTATTGATAGCTCAGCAGTTAAGTCAAATATGCACATCTAGTTACAAAACACAATTAAGAGTATGCTGTATAAAGTTTCTCTCACAATTTAGTGTTGAGGGCCACTTCCTTGATTGCCATGGTTTCAATACATCAGTTGGAACCTTTGAACCAAAAAGTGACAGAATTCGTTTAATTCTATTTCAGTAGAACTTCTCAACTAATTTCATAAATAGTAAAAATATGAATAAATCTATTTGGACCATTTTTTTTTCTTTCAATAGTATGATGGTTTCTGATCTTCAT
Organism: Lasiurus cinereus; assembly: GCA_011751065.1. NCBI lineage: Eukaryota > Metazoa > Chordata > Mammalia > Chiroptera > Vespertilionidae > Lasiurus > Lasiurus cinereus. The sequence goes on from JAAGEH010002531.1 coordinate 62,562,916, forward strand.
AGCTATAGCTTCTTGGATTTCAGTAGTTCTCCCAGGTTTTTGTTTTGTTCCAGCACCAACATTTTGAAACTCTGAGTTACAAATATTGTTGGTTCATCTAAAATATTTATATTTTTCTCTCACACACCTATAATATCCTATGATAGAAAGTTATTTACAATACATTCTGCATCTGCTAACTCAGTTCCTATCTTCTCCCAAAGCATGATGAGGTTATTCAGGTACTGTTTAAAGCATGAATAAATCAGTCTTTATAAATACTTCATTACCTGGAACTACTGAGAAGATACTTTGATTGTCTCTCTTTTTTCAATTGAAACTTATTTCTCTGGAATAAATCTGCCTTTATTAAACTGTCAGACCTCTGCTAAGGTTAACCCAAGTTGGGAACAGATGTTTTCTTAATTTATATTATCAATTATAATATAAATTTAGACTAGAATATTGATTATCAGGGACTATGATATGAGGCGATTGGGGAGGTACTAGCCAAGGATCACCAACCTTCACTTAAAGGATGAAAAAGCTCTGGAGATCTAATGTACATCATGGAAACTACAGTTAATGACACTGCTCTGCATAGTTGAAAGTTTCTAAGAAAACAGACCTTATACATTAGCACCGCAAACATAAAAAGGTCACTGTGTGAGGTGATACAGGTGTTTACTGGATTGTTGTAATCATTTCAAAAAGTATATGTATGCCAAATGAACACAGTATACACTTTAAATATATACAATTTTATTTATCAATTACGTCTCAATAAATCTGAAGAAAAAAAAGGAAAGAATTATAGATGCCCACGAGGGATATTCCGATAGTTGAAGCTTATGAATACTTGTTTTAAAAGAAAAGGAGGGAGCACAAAGCATGTTGAAATCATGGGTATTGTGGAAAGAGGGTTAGAAGTGGCTTCTGTTAGGACTTAGATTTTAAAGAGCGTTCAAGAAAGCCATAGTTTGTCCTAGATAGGATGCTGTCAGAAGTAGGGGCAATTTTGTGATTGATAATATTTTTTAATCTAAATGGTGAAAGAAAAAAGTGAAACTAGTTTGCAAAGGAAAAAAAAAGCATCCGTCAACATGATAATCAGGAAAAAGGAGAGTTGAGATATTTTGTGTTTGTCTTTCTCTTCAATTACTTTTAGTGTTTACAGAAGGTATATTGTCAAGAAGTATGGTTAAAGGTATAAATGAAGAGTTAAATGGTTTTTGTTCAGATTAACCCTTGTGTATATTCTTACCTGCCATGACACATGGTTCCAAACATAAAAATTTAATTTGGCTATTATTTTTCTGATGTGATTTAATTAAATAATTTAGTCAATTCTTACTGATTCAGAATAATTCCACTTGCATTAGTAGATAACTAGGTTTAAATACCTTGATATAATATGATTCTAGGGTCTTCTCCTAAGCTTCCTGTGATATGAACAATATATCAACCTCTAAAAGTGAATTGTTTTGCAACTATTTCTGTGAGTTTAGTATGTTAGCTGAGTTTACTTTTTCATGAGAATAATATAACATGGTGCCTAGAAGCTGATGGTGTGGCTTACTATTTAATTCCTATAGCCTATTGTTTTTTGTGATCTTGAACAAATCAACTTCTCTATAAATATTGTTCATTCCTTAGTTGGGTTAGCTCAGTGGAAAGAGTGTTGGCCAGCAGACTGACCGGTCCTGGGCTTGATTTCAGTACATAAAACTTTGAGAAAGATAAGTAACACTTTATTTCTTAAATAATAAGTTACTTATTAAAAATTACTCTCTCAAATAAATACATTATAGATTTAACTGTGAAGATAAATTTGACCAACAGAGCACTGAGCTATTTCTTTTTTAGCAAACAATGGTTTTCAAGCTTTAATCTTCTCAATTTGCTGAAATATTATAAAGCTGACTTAACCTTACTTCTATTTTATATTATTTAAAAATAATTTAATGATGCAGACAATCTTCACATCTCTCTCCATTCCACTTTCTTTAGTTTATATATTTTTACCTCTAAGTAGTGAAAGTAAACAGCAGATTTCAAAATATATACCTCACACAACACTGTGATGTTTGCATTTGCTGAATAATTCTTATTATAATCAGAATAATCAAAACTTTATGCAAATGCAGAGTAGTGATCCAGGTTAGATAAAGTGAGAAGAGAAAATTAATTGACAAAATATAAAAACTGCTGACAAGCTCCTCTCTCAGTAAGGGCAATAGGAGAAAATATGAAGAGGAATTTCAGCACGAAGGATTTCAAATTACTTCCTGTCAACCAGGACCCTCAAATATATGTTTTTTTGATTGAACAATAAACCGAGGTAATAAAGCAGTAAAAAAATCCAATAACATCTGATTACACAAATATTTTATCTACCATAAGTAAGTCAGTACACAATTTAAAGCAAAAACAAAACCACCAAATTTTGTTGAATCTTTGTCTAAATATTTTGAACATTAAACAGTGCCATGAATTCCACATTAATAATTGCTAATCACTATGTAATATAGTCATGGACAAACATTTTTAACTATTTTATTTGCAATTTGGCTCCACAGTGCTTAACAGAAGTTAATTCATCTTCTCAGTTTTCCATAAACCTTTCATTGAAGAGGATATCAAATCTATATCAGATATAAAATGTTACAATATATTTTTTATCTACTCTATGATAATTCATTTTCCCAACTATAGAATTAAAAAAATATATTTTCTGTAATTATCTGATTGTATGACAGGCTATTACTACACTGTGTGTCACTAAAAGGAAATAACTCTATATATTTTAATGGCTTCTGAGGAATATCCTAACATAATGAAACTGAAGCAGGAGAGAAGAGGTTTGAGTAAAACTTTTGTCCTAAACTGTCCTATGGAAAAAAAAGACATTATTAATCTGCTAAAACATCTTAAACGGTGCCATCTCAGGGAGAGACAGTAAGATGAAATTAAAGGGTTTAATATTCTTTTATGGTAATATTCTTGAGGGAGGTTATTTATTAAACTACTAAATATGGGCATACAAAAAACATAAAACTAGAAATAATCAAGGGCTTATTGCACTGTTAATGTGAACTTGTGAACTTATATTTAGATTAAATAATAAACTACCATCTTATGTGGTTCTTAAATGTGTTTTTTGTTTGTTTTTGTTTTGGGGAGGAGCTAAAGATTACATAGTTGTTGCTCAGCTGGCATGACTCAGTGGTTGAGCATTGACATATGAACCAGGAGGTCAGGATTCAATAGCCACTCAGGGGGTGTGCAGGAGGCAGCCCACCAAGGATCTTCTGTCATCATTGATGTTTCTATCTCTCCCTCTCTCTTCCTTACTAAAATAAATAAAAATATATTTTAAAAAATACATAGTTGTTCTTAATTTTTTTTTCAAAAGAGACATTAAAATCTTTCATTTTCTAGACAGATATTTTTATGGACGTTTTAGATCTAATTTTGTATTAAACAAACCTTACGGTGTTGTATCCATAGAACCTGGGCAACTGAGGACACATGGCACCACGGTGAGCAAGAGTTACACAGTCAGGCTCCATCAAGGCCCAGCGGCTAGCACAAAGCTGCGTCTCTAAGGGGAATCTTATCTGTGAGGATGGCAGGACCAGTGATTCACCTGGAAAAGCCTGCCGCAGGCCTGGAACAGCATCTCTCTCTGCCACTGAGATTAAGCACAGCCAGGTCTTCTGCTGAGTCACAGGACTCACATGGAAGAACAACTTGCAGTCATTTTCTGGTAATGATCTGTTCATTGAACATGCACTTTTGTCACTGCTAGATAAGGGAAGATAGTGCTTGAAATAGAACTTAAATATTTTTAAAGCACACTCAGGCTATTTCATTACACATACTCTAATAATACTTGATTAACAAAGAATACATTCAGGAAAATGCTAAAACAGGCTAAAACCTGGGGAAACAGTTATAAACCAGGACTATCTTGGGTAATCCAGAATATGGTCACTCTGAAGGATGTATCTGTTGCTAAAGGAGCACACAGAGAAAAAGCTACTGGCATTGAATGGAGGCCATGACAGGATTTTCTGGCAAGAGAACATGTTTAACTTTATCCTCAAGCTATGAACAATTCAAGCATGAATATCCAAAATCTGATTAGTATTTCAAAATTATAACTATATAAATATAGGAAATAGATTGTAGTGAATACGCACAAAGAAGTTAAATAACCATGAGGAAACTATAATAATTTTCAGGACAATATCATGTGAGACAGGGTATAAAATAGTGTTAGCAATGCAAATGGATTTTATTTAATCCAAATCTAGAATGAAAGTTAGACAAACATACCAGTAATTATTAAACTTTTAGCATGTGGTAACAAAATTTATTTGAATGAAGGAGGGGTTATTTATCAGTGCTAATCAAATTATAAACCATTTACAGAGATTTAAATCTAGATTTTTAAAATATTTTAATTATAACTAATATAATCAATTTACAATACAGTAATAGTATTTGCATATAAACACTGATATATATGTCTGTTAGTCTTATGAGACTTAAGGACAATGTACTCTCTTAATTAAATTGGAGGATGCAAAAACAAAACAACCTACTGAATTATATTTTACCTTTTTTAAAAAAAATTGGTACATTCATGGTACAAATTTCTTCTACTAATCATAGAATGGGAAAAACTTTTATATTATTGATTCAAGATAGAAAGACTTCTTGTGTCAGTCTTGGAGAGAACACCAGAGATAAATAATAGATAATAGAAGACCTAGAGACCTCACATTAATGCTAGTCCTTACAAAGCTTTTTCTTACCCACCTTATATAATAGTATATTGTGGTTGAAAGGTGGAAAACTACTGATTATACGAAGGAAAATGTGTGTGCATGTATGTGTAAGTGTCTGTTTGTGTGTGTATTTAGTGAGGAGTATTAAATAGAAAGGTTAAGGAGTGACAATAAACAGTACTCTAGGAAATAACTGGTTTTATTCTTTGGCCTTATTTTTAGCGGTTAAGCAAACAGGAGAAAAGAGGTAAAGATTTGTTTGCAAAAGTCAATGGGATTTTCTATCAGGAAGGAGTGACTGCAATCTCTCCTGACTGCATTCGTCCACGGGCTCCTGTCCGTCAAGAGTGGAGCCAGAGCAGTGCCGCCAATCACCTTGAGAGCCCTGGAGCCCGTGGTGGGGGCTCCTGTCCTGAGATTGTTCAGATTACAACCCCCTTTAAATCAAAACCAGTAATACTCCCTGAACTAGGTACGTGCTTCCATTTTTTATCAAGAAATATAACAGCATTTCATTGTGCTTAATTTATTGAGAACTTAAATCTAAGAATTTTCCCTGGGTTGTAGTTCTGACTTCCTGGAAGAAATTGGAAAAGTCATTTACTTTTCTGTGCACTTCAGCCACCCTATTTGTCAGGAAGAGGAATCATCTTTCTCGTCCAAGTACTTGGCCTAAGTTATATTAGTACAGAACTTTTCATTTTATATCATATTTCATATAAAAATACCAAGCTTTTATTTCATCTTCATGTACTTCCTGTCAATTTGCTTCCCCTGTTTTATTTCATAGTAACACTTTTAGGATCAGTGCCATTCTGATCTCTAGAGAAATAGCTTTCAAGACTGTATATCAATAGAATACCTTCCTTTGTTTTGCTTTTGCAGTCAGCAAATGTGAATTGAATGTATAAATTTCAGGCATTATGTGTAGCATTTCAGATGTCTGTAAACCTTATAAAGGAAAAGAAGGGAAAGGATTATATGTGCATTTAAATTTTTTTTTCAAATAACTATGCTCAAGTACTATAGTGCAATATTTCTGTAGATCTTAGAATTTTCTTTGACAAACTTATAAGAGCAGCGCCTTAAAATATATTGATACTAAGAATTAATTAATCTTTAAAACCACCAAGTGAAATAAATGGCACATACATTTGTTATATCATTTTAATCTTGAAAATGCTACAGATTATTATAATTTTGAATATTGATATTATCCCGTAATTTTAAAAATTAACTATTATTGCCCGGGCTGCTGTGACTCAGTTGGTTGGAGCATCATCCCATGCACCAAAAGGTTGTCAGTTTGATTCCCAGTCAGGGCACCAAAACCAAAAATTTTACTATAAGAAATATGTGCTTTCATAAATACAAATAAGATTCTAGACTCTGAGACTCATGACATGTTAGACCTTGATTCCACCACACAGATAGTGGGTTCAGATATGACTCCTCTTGATCAGGTAAGACATTATTTTATCTCATATTATAAAAGTATAATTATATAAATTCCCTACTAGCACAAAGATATCTCTGTATATTATTTATGCCTCAGGGCAACACAGTAACAATTTCTGATTATGAACATATAGTAAGATACTATTAATCGTTAACTCAAAAGGTAGGCTGTATAGTATTTACACCTTCCTCTTAATTTCATTAAGATAAGACTTTCCATGAAATATTTACAATTCCATAGTGATGGAGTAACGTATCTGTCAGGAACTTAGTATAGTATGCATTATTTTAATGATAAAAGATCATAGTTTTCTGTTCACAATTACATTTCAAAGCTATGATTATTAAAAACAAAGATAATAGCAGTGTAATGAAATACAATATTTTTAAAATAAATGATCCACTTCTTACATCTAAAACAAATTTCAATTAATCATTTTACTAAAAAAATAACCTTAGTTTTGAGTAACTGACATATACTGATATATTCAGTATTTTATATAAGAAGGAATAAACAGATTCAATATCTAAAAAATTACAAAAGCAATAATGGGTACTTATTCTTGACTGGGGCAATTGGAGACACCCTTAGTAGGGCTGTAATGGTTCAGTCCACATACAATAGGGAAAGCTCATAAAGAGGGTATATAAAGGTGACAAGGTTGGTGAATATTTGGTAGGATACAATACATAAATACACAAATGTAATTTAGTTGTCAACCTCATCATGCTTATAAATATTAATTAGGTGTCCATGTTTTAGATTCCTGAATGCTAATATGAAGATTTAATCATTTGTACTCTACAAGTCTAATATTAAATTATTATATATTAATAAATATGTATTAAGTGAGTTCTGGACACTGTATCATTTTAATTATTATTACATAAAATTTTACTTTTCTCTAAAGCTGTTGATATTATGCATGGTTGTCAACTATGCATGATAAAATCACAGGTTCTCTTTTCTTACAGTGACCATGTTATTAAGATTCTTTACATAAGAGCAGAAAAATGTCTTCTAACACCATTCAAAGTTAATGGATAGACTCTAATATAAAATTTTACAACTTTAAGCCCTTAACTCAATAGTTTGGTAATAAAGATACAATATTTCACAATGTGGAAATTTTGGAAGAAGCTGCTTCTATCTCCAGCTTTGTAATGTATGAACTTGAAAATAAATGAGAAAATTTAACCAATGATTCTACCATTGATTACTATCAAGAGAACATTTTGCAATTCATAAATCCTACTGAAACTTATTTTGCAGCTTGTCATCTTTTGTAAATCACCATTTCCTTTGTAAAAAATAGAAATATGTTGGGAATAAGAAATAGCAGAGCATATTTTTACCTGTCTAAATGTGGGATAAGTTAGATTTTTCTATTCAAAGTAGATAAAATAAACATTTATCAGAAATATAACAACTGTAGCCAGGGGACATTCAAGCCTACTTTTTAAATAAGACTACCATTGATTTGGACAGAACAAATGAAAATAAATCATGACTAAATATAATAATCTAGTCTTTCTCATGATTTATTTAACTTACATACCTAGATACTTTACTTTGTAAATAGATGCTGGTGGTATCAATCTAACTGGAATAATTTACTTTGCCAAGAGAAAATGAAGGAAGACTAATTTGATTCATTACTAGAGAGGGAACTCTCCTCTGGAAATAGGTCATAAAAATGTGATATATATCATTTTTTATGGTAGTTGGCTCCAAATTAAAGGGGAAAAAACACAATTACTCCTTTACACAATAATACACTACTTGGATCACTATGGAAAAGAGTTATCTATTTTTTTTCTTAAGATTTATTTGGACTTTTTTCTTGTTAACTGTAAAGAAAATATAACTGTATCCAGACTTGACCATGGTTTCTGAGGTGGAATTTGGTAACAACACCAATGCTAATCCTGGCTGACCGAGTTGTTACAGAGCGTGACACAGTCAGGATGACAACCCTGGAACAGAAAATAGAAGGAGATCCAGAAACCAGATGTTGTCCAGGGACCAAGGGGAAGATTCACTTAGGCAAAACGGAAGATTATTCCTAATGGAGAGAAGGGGAAGAAACTACTTAAAATTAAAAATAAAATGAAGAGTATCCATCTACAAAAGGACCTTATGATAACTTCCATAGGTCCTTCCTTGAAAACCCTGGGGACCCCCTTATTTTTTGTAAGAGCCTTCATAACCTCCATTACACTTTATATTGCCTTATTCAGAAGTAAGAAGGAGAGCATGGGGTGGGAAGCCAGGGAGCCTCACCCTGTCTTCAAAATGTTCTACAGTTCAAGGAGGAGCCAAGCAAGAGAGTGAGTGATAGCCAGTGTGGAGCTGGGACCAGGTGTGAAAGACAGCAGAGTAAGTGAATAAATATGCAAAGCATGACTTTTTTATTTTCTCTTCATAAGAGAAAAAGAGAAGCCACTATCTGTGTGGTGGGATCAGGGTCTAACATGTGGTTTACCATCATGCCATGAGTCTCAGAGTCTAGAATGTTCTTAACTGTATTAGAGTCAAATATGACTCCTCTTATTCAGGTAAGCAATGAATTAATTAAGCAAGTGATCTGTCCTCCTTCATTACATGCTACACACACACACACACACACACACACACACATAACATACACACACTATGTTAAAACATGGACAAGAAAACTACAAAAAGTTATCATTCAAAAAATAATAATAGGAGACATATAATATCACTGATTCTTAGCATTTATGAAATCTTGCTGAGTAAAGGTTGGCAAGTTCCCCTAAAATGGGAATAAGTATGTTTCTTAATTAGGACCTAGGTTTGTTTACTAAAATTCTTCTCTGCCCATTATCCTCCAAGAGACTACTGAACAATTTTACTTTTTGAAGGCAGATATACATATATTTTAAGCCTTTCTGTCTCTAGGATGTTCAGATTTCAGAGAATATTTCATATCTATGAGTTCAGTCATCTAATAGGTCAGATGTAGATAACTTTGATTATACAGCTTTCTCAAAGCAGTTTGGGTTTCCTGTGAATTTTATTCTAATTAGTCCATGAGACAAAAGCTATACCAACTAGTCTATAGATGCCTCTCACCAGCAGTGCACTAAAAATCAGGTTACTACAAAATAATGCTGAATACTTCTTAGAGCCCCCTCTTTTTTATGTGGTCATCTTTTTATTTTATTTTTTAAAATATATTTTATTGATTTTTTACAGAGAGGAAGGGAGAGAGATAGAGAGTTAGAAACATCATCAATGAGAGAGAGACATTGATCAGCTGCCTCCCGCACACACCCTACTGGAGATGTGCCCACAACCAAGGTACGTGTCCTTGACCGGAATCGAACCTGGGACCCTTCAGTCCGCAGGCCGACGCTCTATCCACTGAGCCAAAACAGTTTCGGCATATGTGGTTATCTTTATGTGAGTCAGAGATTTTTACCTGGAGACCCTACATTGGGTAGAATCTTGGATTTAGTCTAGGATCACATGCTCTAATTGAATTTGAAAATCCTTTATGAATTGAAGACTTTGGATATAAATAGTGGTTTTATATTTTCCCTAAAAATACTATTTTTACATAACTTTATAATATATAGTTATAAAGAAATATTTCATTCCCAAATAATGTAACTAAAAATCATGTCTCAGTTTGGGACATGATTATTATATTATATTCACTTTCATATATAATATATATTATATTCACTTTCATTCTTTTAAGTTATTGTAGATTTAATATCATCATTTCACAAATATTTATTATCACAAGATAATAAAGACCAACACTTTTTTTTTCAGTCTTTTTAAAGAGTTTCTTCACCATTTTCTTTAGCATCTATTGATTATATGGCTCTAATGACAATAACACATGGTATAGACTTTGTTATAATTGTATCCCAACTTCCAGTATCAGATTCTAGATGTTAACAATGACCTCTAAACTCAGGGGCTGAAAATAATAATGTTTATTTTTATGTACACATCCACAGGTCAGCACAAAGTCAACGGATTGAGACTGGGGTCAGGTCGACAACTTCAGAATCACAAATGGGTTCACACACATAGCTGTGGGCCAACTTGGAGACAGCTGTTCTTAGTCATGGCTTAGATGCTTATCTGGTTAAGAGTAATTTTGCATTCTGTATCCAATCACCTGTTACTCAGACTTGATTCAATTCATCCATCAGTTATAAGCATTTGTTGAATTATTGTTACATATTGGATACTGCGCTCCTATGAAGTTTATATATAAGGCAGAGTTTCTGCTGCTATATACTAGGGCTTTCTGTGTCCTAAGATCAGCAACATCACTCAAACAGGCAGTCCTAAAGGCATGGCCCAAGTACAAGTCAAGTTAAACAAGTAAAGTGCAGGAAGTCAAATTCAAGAACATACTAGTCATTTTCAGTGAAAAGAACTTCAAAGTCAAACATATGGCAAGGTGTGTGCATACAAGGAGTGCTGAACAATGGGAGAATCTACTGAATACAAATTAATATAACTCCCTTAAGGGTGTTTTTTTTTTCTCTAAACTATTGCTCACACACAGATTTCTACTTGGAGTTTTGATTTCTCTATATTCTACTGTAATTTAGTATTAAAATTAAAACCTTCTAGGAGTAGTAAAACTCTCTTTCAAATAAAGTTTTTATGACTTCCCCATCTAAAAATTATATTTTGTCTTACTGATCCACATGACATTTTATTTCTGGTAATTAATATGAATGCATTCTTTAGGCCTTTGCACTATACCTATTTACATTAAGTTATTTTCAAATTTAGTTCTTATTTAAGTTGTTGAAAAAAATATATCCATCATTGTATCACCTCAATGATATTGTACATAATCATACCTATTAGGGTTATTCAATTCACTTAATTTAGTTTTTTAAATGGTAGCAGTTAATAAGTTAACAATAAGTCTGTTCTTGAATAGTCAATTTGTTTTAAGTCTTCAAATTTAGGTTCCTTGCAGATATTAAAATTGTCCTTACATAAAAGTCATATACTATTTTTGGTATAAATTTATCTAATCATAAAAAAAATAAGCAAATGTTAAAAACTTACTTCAATCCTCCACTAATATTAGCTGATAAAAAGTTCACATGACTTTGAAACTTCACCTTTGAAGTGCTTTTCATAAGTTGGAAAAAAAGATTTCTAAAAACCATTACACAATTCATTGCCTTACAGCTAACATGACATTTATAAACCAATTCAAATGAAGTATTACTATTATAAGAATTTCATTTTTGTATCTAACTGTGAAAATCATTTTAATCATAGTCTACTTTTCACAGATCTAGCAAAAGCACTATAGTAAATATATTAATAATTTTAAATGTCTGATGTTTGACTCATGTGCTGAAACACACAAATAATCGTTAGCAAATGTATGCTGAATGATTAAAAATATATGGTTTTAGATAATAAGAGGTGCAAGTCAGTGCATTAATGTAAGTTTTTGTTGGTAACCACTAACAAATGCATATCGCTGCTCAATATTGAAATGTCCGTAATTTGTCTGGCAGTCGTAATAATTTTTTTAGATTGCATGCTATGAAAGATGATATTTTCAGCTGTAAGGATTTGCTTTTTTTATTACCAGGCTTATATTATGTGTCATTATTTTACATTCTGATGATATGATTCTCTCATCTTAGATTAAGTTTCAACAGCAATTTAAAATAACTAATAAACTCTGGATGAAGCAAATTGCTATTACAGATAAAAAGGAAAAGACAGTATTATTTGATGCTGAATTTAAAGAATCCATTTAATCAGCAAAAAATATTTACCAAGTAGTGCATTTCTTTATGTCAAAAGTAATCTTTATAATAGTGAATTAGTATCCTTTAATCTCCACCTAAGATATTTATTTTCCCATCATAGTTTTAATGCAGTTTATATTATAAAACCATATTAAATTGTTTGGTTAAGAGTAATTTTGCATTCTGTATCTAATCACCTGTTACTGGACTTGACTCAACCCATCCATCAATCAATTATAAGCATTTATTGAATTATTGTTACATATTGGATACTGCGCTCCTATGAAGTTTATATATAATGCATAGTTTCTGTCAAATTGTTTATATTATAAACATGTGAACTTGATTGTAGTAAGCATTGAGGGATTGTTATGAATAGTATCTTAGAAAAAAGGAGATGACATGGAGACAATTTTCTTTTAGAATGCATTCAGCTTTTCTTCTCATAATAAGACTAGACCAGTGGTCGGCAAATCGTGGGTCGCAAGCTACATGCGGCTCTTTTTCCCCTTGAGTGTGGCTCTTCCACAAAATACCATGGCCTGGGCGAGTCCGATTTGAATAAGTGGCATTAGAAGAAGTTTAAGTTTAAAAAATTTGGCTCTCAAAAGAAATTTCAATCATTGTACTGTTGATATTTGGCTCTGTTAACTAATGAGTTTGCCAACCACTGGGCTAGACAAATAGTAGACAGGTTAAATTTTCACATAAAGTTATCCTTATTTAAATGTGAAACTGAAAAATGATTGTTTTCAATAACTTCTTTCATAGTTTTGAGTATATATTGGTCAGAGGATGCTTTCCAAGGAGAAATGTATGGATATATTAACATACATGAAGAAGTGAAAAAAACAGGATATCAGGATGAGTAAACATGATAAATTCAGTCTTACAGACAAGGTTGGGTGTGGTTTATATGAAGGGGCTTGGTAGACAGACCTTAGCGTAATTTCTATGAGGCCCCAATTCTGGTGATCTTGTGCTGGTGCCATCTTCTCCCCTGACTGTGGGTGGGACTTAGCACCCACCAAATGTGACAGGATGTTGTATTAATTAAGTGTACATGACTTATTTGAATATGAATGTCAATCATATTGCTGAAAGATCTTATTTTTCTTGCTGGCTCTAAGTCTCAAGCCGCCAGGTTGTGTACTGCCACAAGAGGCCACAAGGCGAGATGCCTAGGGTGGCTTCCCTTCAGTGGCTAACCAAACACTGAGGTCCATGGCCCAGTATCCTGCAAGAAACAGATCACTGACAGCAACTATGTGGCCTTGGAAGCAGATCCTTCTCCATTGAGGCTCAGGAGACACTAACCCTGGTCAACACAGAATTCATCCTTTTAAGACCTTGAAGCGGAGAACTGAACTAAGCTGTACCCTGTCTCACCGAAACCGTGAGATAAGCACACATAAATATAATTTAACAATATTAAAATGTTAATGTTTGGGGCTAAATTGTGTTCTCTCTCTCCCCTTCCCCCATTTTAATATGTTGAAATCCTAGTTCCCAGTGCCTTAGAATGTGACTGTACTTTAAAATAGGGCCTTTAAAGAGGTAATGAACTTTAAATAAGTTTAATAGGGAAACACCCAGATACAATATGAGTAGTGTCCTTGTAAAAAAAAAAAGGAGATTCTTTTCACAACACATATGTGCATAGAGGAAAGACCATCTGGCTACACTGGGAGAATAGACTGCCATCTACTAACTAGATAACGAGGTCCTCAGAAGAAACTAATTCTATGTACAACTTGATCTTGCACTTCTAAGCTCCATAAATGTAAGAAAATTGTAATAGGTTTTATTGATTTCAGAGAGGAAGGGAGAGATAAAAACATCAACGATGGAGAAAACCATTGATTGGCTGCCTCCTGCATGCTCCCTACTGCGGATCCAGCCTGCAACCCAGGCACATGCCTTGACGGTGAATCAAATTGTGACCTCCTGGTCAATCAATGCTCAACCACTGAGCACACAGCCTGGTCTATACATGTATTTTTAAGCATTTCAAAGCTCTTAGCATTTTCTCATTTCAACTGAAAAATGCTTAAGACATTATGTCCTCATTATTAGCATTATATAACTCAAGTTGCATATTCCATTCAATTTAGCAAATTTAGATGCATACAGCATATATCGTCACATAAGTCTCATTTTGATTTCTATAATTAAATATCTTGCTGTTAGCGTTTTTGAAAACTAATGCTTAAAAATTAGTCTTATCAATACACACTAAAATTTAAGTTTCCAAAAATAATTATCTTGAAAGTACTTATACAACTAATAGTTTAGTCTCTTTATGTATATGTGAGATAGAGAAAAATTAAAAGCATGAATATATGACAGATACTGATGAAATGAATGATGGGAATGTCTTTAAAAATAACTCTTTGAATTCTAATTATGTCAAATTATCTATTGCCTAAATTTAAATCTATGAATGTAAAATTCATCATTCCAACATCGTATCCTTATGTGAAACACATCCTTCTAAATTAAGCGTAAATGCTTTCAAAGATCTTCAGAAAAAGTTAACTTGAGGAGTCATACACTTAAATTTTCATCCACTTTTTAGAATAATTAATATAGTTTTAAAGTATATATCTTAAAAGTTTATCAGGAATTCTTAATGAGAACACATAAAGTGGCTTTTATTATATTAAAATAAGATGAGGCTTATAATTTTGTGTTATATTACAGCCTTAACAGTATGATACTATGGCTCTTGCATAAAAATTGAATTCTGACTATTTCCTATCAATTAAAAGCAGTTGGGTAAACTTTTGTTTCCTCAGTTTTCTTATCTTTAAAATGGAAGTAATAAAAATAATAGTTTTCTATGAATTCTATGACAAATAAAAGCATGCAAACTAGACATTGAAAAATCATGAAACAATGTAAATATGCAAGTTTTATAATAAAATTATTGATTTTATATTAGGAAATGGTATGTAATAATTAATATTGTGAGATTCAAAGAAGAACGTTTTCAAGCTCTATCTCTAGCTTCTTGTCTATCTATAGAGGAGTTACTTAATTCCCTAATTCTTAGTTTCCCATTTGTAAAATTAAAACTAAACCAGTATCTAACTCAGCTGATGTAATGATAGAGTGTTCAACAAATGTACAATATTTAGAATAATGCTTGGACTACATTAATTCAAAAAATAATTTGTTTATATAAGGTAACATCCAAATTTATCCTCCAATTAACAGTAAATAGTTCCATCAAAGAATTAGGGTGAGGTGTTCAGGAAGGAAAGTATGTTTACCAAATTGAAAAGAAATAGAGGGGAATATGAACTACATGATAACAAAAAATATTGGAATTTGGAAGCACAATGTTTATGCATATGCATTAATGTAAAATAAGTATCACTATCATTTTTGTATTTTCACATTCTTAAATATACATTGAAAAAAATCAATTACAGAAAATCCAGGCAGGAAAAAATATAATGCATTTAGCATTTGATTGGGCCAAAAATATACATAGTTGTAATTAAATAGAATAAAAACATCTAAAATTATAATTTATTTAGACTTGGGTTGAGTTATTTATATTTCTCTATTATTTAAAATCTGCTTACCAGAACAACAAAGGTTCTATCTGAAAAACACCAAAAATATGTGAGTACCATCTAGTGGTAGAACAGGAGGTAAGCAACAAGCTGTGAGAAGAAAGGGGCTAAAGCAGTCCAGGGGAACAGGAGGTCAGAATAAGTCTATAAATAAAAATGAGGTAATGGCAAACGTCAGTAAATATTTTTTAAATAGCCCATCTTTATTATAATATGTATGGGTGATTAGAGTGTAAAGTAAACTGGAGAACAATGCCACTCTACCAAAACTATGATCCTGATTACATCTGTCTATTCTGAAGACATCACTACATTCTAGAACCTTAAATGATGGCATTATTGAAATTTAAACTCCTTATATAGATAGAAAAAAAGTAATTCTGCATAACTGTGAAGCAAGGCTGAGATGTGGGAGAGGTAGATGAGGGACATTCCGGTTGCTTTGAAATATACACAAGGAAGCATTTATAAACAGTATTGCAATAGTATAATGGAATTTTTCTTAAGTATAGCAGCAATTATTATAGAAACGACATGTTATTTCAATATGTTTTAGAAGACTTCAGTGCACTTATTTTTAATATTCAGTCAAACAGAACTGAAGCTTGGCCAAAACTCAAACTTTATAAGACTTGAAGCAAGAATTCAAATTTAAAACTGGTTACAAGTGAACAAAAAAATCATAGGCTATGAAAACTCTCTGGTATATGTAAGTATTAGCAGCAACCAAATGAAAGAAAGGAAGGAAGGAAGGAAGGAAGGAAGGAAGGAAGGAAGGAAGGAAGGAAGGAATAAGGAAGGAAGGAAAGAAGGAAGAAGGAAGGAAGGAATAAGGAAGGAAGGAAGGAAGGAAGAAGGAAGGAAGACAGACATAATTACATTCTAGAAGGAAGGAAGGGAGGAAGGAAGGAAGGAAGGAAGGAAGGAAGGAAGGAAG
>JAAGEH010002531.1:62579550-62678938 GCA_011751065.1 Lasiurus cinereus
AAGGAAGGAAGGAAGGAAGGAAGGAGGATGGAAGAAGGAAGGAATAAGGAAGGAAGGAAGGAAGAAGGAAGGAAGAAGGAAGGAAGGAAGGAAGGAAGGAAGGAAGGAAGGAAGGAAGGCAGACAGACATAATTACATTCTAGAAGGAAGGAAGGAAGGAAGGAAGGCAGACAGACATAATTACATTCTAGAAGGAAGGAAGGGAGGGAGGAAGGGGAGAGGGAGGGAGGGAGGAGGAAGGGAGGATAGACTTAAAAGAAAAAGAAAGAACAAAAAGGAGAGAAAGATCCAAGGTCAGGTGGTTCAGGTGGTTGGAGCATTGCCTTATACACCAAAATACTGACAGTTTGATATCTGGTCAGGGCATACATCTAAGATGCAAGCTCAATTCTGATCAGGGAGCATATGGGAGGCAATACAGATCTCCCATCTCTCAGATCTTTGTTTTTCTTTCTCTCCCTCTCCCTCCCTCTCTCTTTCCTCTCTCTCTTTCTTCCCCTCTCTCTAAAAGTCAGTAAACATATCTTCAGATGAGTATTTAAAAAAAGGAAAAAATTTCACACATATTTAAAAGATAAAAGTATTTATTTGACATAGGACTAAAGCTTTTCATAACTCTCAATGTGAAAGTAAATTGATAATAAGAAAACTGAAAAATTCATCATATATATAAATATGTATTACATACATATTTTTTGTGGGCATCTTTTCAAAGTGTAGTTGCCATAATTCACAAAAAATGTGTTTATCATTTTTAAAAAATATTTTTCATTGAAATCAAAGAGAAAAGGAGAGGGAGAGAGATATAGAAACATCAATGATGAGAGAGAATCATTGAGGGACTTTCTCCTGCACACCCCCTCCTGGGGGTCGAGCCAGCAACCCTGGTATGTGCCCTGACTGGGAATTGAATCAGGAATCCTAGTTCATAGGTAGACATTCAACCACTGAGCCATGCTGTCTGGGCTGTGTTTGTAATTATAGTAAACTTGAGGCTATTATAGTCATAGATATGTTTTGTTATAGGAAAAAGGCTACAGACTAAAATCAGTCAAAGGAAGAGACCTACAGGATAGAGTTTGAGAAAATTCCAAATACAGGAATTCCCTTGCTCTCTCTGCAGATTTGGAGATCCTGGAGTGGATTGTTCTGAAAGCATTAGTATATCCTACTTTGATGCAACCCTTAACTTACCATAATGGTTCCCATAGGGCAGTGTCCTATATGAACACCCCTCTCATAAGCTAGTTTTATATTGCCTGATTATATGGCCAATCCTTTGCCACTAATCTTGAATTAGTAAAACCCAGACATACAGGCAAATAGCAGAAAATTTAATCAACTGAGATGATTTGTTCTTATTTTGTTCAAAGTGCCCAGAGTTAACTAAACTGCAAAATTTGAATGTCCCCAGTACTCCACTTATGAAGTGTTGACTTCATTTCTAACAACAACTGCAAGTTTGAGAAAGTTCAAAAATCACCACTAGGATAGATCATTTTCTAGATAAACTTATTTGTTGGAAACTGTCACCAATTTGGTTTTAAAGATTCGTATAAATTTTTTATAGGTTTGGACATTTTTTTTTACATTGACAATATGATGATAGAAGCAGAGGTTGGGATGATGCCATCGCAATGCTTCTCAGTTACATGATGGAAGACAATCCTGAGAGCAAGTCTGCTCTAGAGTCTGAAAAAGGGGAGGGAATAGATTGTCTAGTAAAGGCCCAGAAGATTTGATGTAAATAGGCAGATTTGATACAATTCCCTGGGTGGCTAATAATAGCATTTGATCTAAATATGCAGGTGATACCCTGGGAAGAGGGATCGGGTAATGAGAGCATTTAAAATTTCTCATGTGGTGAACTTGCAAATCTACACTAATAAAAGAGAAATTTGCAAATTGTCCATCTCTTCAGAATACCCATCAGCCAATCAGGAGTGAGTATGCAAATTAACCTGGCAAAGATGGCAGTGGCCCCACCTCCCAGCTGCTTCAGGCCTCTGGGCTGCACGTATGCAGGCATGGAGTGACCAAGCAGGGTGGGACACCTGCTATGAAGGAAGGGCAGGGGAAGAAGGGAGCTACAGGAGTGGCACTCCAGCTGGAGCAAAGACTAAAGGTGGCGGCTGGAGTGAAGATGGAAGGCAGTGGCCAGAGTGAAGGTCTGAGTCCCGGGTGTCGGAGGAAAACCAGAGCCAGCAGCCAGGGGAAGGAAGGCCTATTGCACAAATCTTCATGCAATGAGCCTCTAGTAGGCCATAAAAAGGTAGTAAATTTGCTTAGCCAGTGTGGCTCAATGATTGAGCATTGACCTATGGAAAGGGCATATGCCAGTGTTGTGGGCTCAATTCCCAGTAGAGGGCATGCAGTAGGCCACCTATTGATGATTCCCTCTCATCATTTATCTTTTATCTCTCTCTCTCCCTCTCTGAAGTCAATAAAAATATATTTTATTTTATTTTATTTTAAATATATTGTATTGATTTTTCACAGAGAGGAAGGGAGAGGGATAGAAAACTAGAAACACCAATGAGAGAGATATCGACCAATCACCCTTTGCATGCCCCCCACTTGGGATGTGCCCACAACCAATGTACATGCTCTTGACCAGAATTGAACCTGGGATCCTTCAATCTGTAGGTTGACACTCTATCCACTGAGCCAAACCAGTTTCAGCAATAAAAATATATTTTAAAAAGACAGTGAATTATTACAGAAGATAAATACGAAATTACTAGAAGCCCGGTGCATGAAATTTGTGCATGGTGGGGGAGATGTCCCTCATCCCAGCCTGCACCCTCTCCAATCTGGGATCCCTCGAGGGATGGCCAACTACCCGATCTGGGTGGATTGGGTCTAAATAGGCATTTGGTCATCTCTCTCACAATCCAGGACTACTGGCTCCAACTGCTTGCATGCCTGCCTTCCTGATTGCCCCTAACCAATTCTGCCTGCCAACCTGATCACACTCTAACCACTCCCCTGCCAGCCTGATTGATGCCTAACTGTTCCCCTGAAGGCCTGGGCCTCCCTACCCCCCAATTGCACTTTCCTACAGGCCCAGTTGCCCCAAACTTTCCTCCTCTGCTGGCCTGGTCACCCCTAACTGCCTTTCACTGCAGGCTTGATTGCCCCCAACTGCCTTCCCTTACAGGCCTGGTCCATCCCAACTGCCCTCTCCTGCTGGCCACCTGGTGGTGGCCATCTTGTATCCACCTGGGGGCAGGATCTTTGACCACATGGGGGAAGCCATCTTGTGTGTTGGAGTGATGATGGTCAATCTGTATATTACTCTTTTATTAGATAGGATAGAGGCCTGGTGCACAGATGGGAGCCAGCTGGTTTGCCCTAAAGGGTGTCCTGGATCAGGGTGGGGGTTCCCTTAGGGTGTGGGGTGGCCTGGGCAAGGGGCCTGTGATGGTTTGCAGGCTGCACATGCCCCCCAGTGACCCAAACAGAGGCCCTGGTATCTGGATTTATTTATCTTCTACAATTGAAACTTTGTAGCCTTGAGCAGAGCTAAGCCTCCTTTTCACTCTGTGGTGGGAGCCATTTCTCTTGAGATTTATTTATCTTCTATAATTGAAACTTTGTAGCCTTAAGTGGAGGCCAAGACAGGCCGGGGCTGCAGAAACTTGGATTTCTCCATCACAGGGGAAAATTCTAGCCTCCTGCTCTCTCCAGCTCAGTGGTTGCTGCCATTGTTATTGGGATTTATTTATCTTCTATAATTGAAACTTTGTAGCCTGAAGTGGAGGCCTGGGCCCATCAGGGTGTGTGGAAAGCTTGGCTTCCTCCATCACTGGGGAAACCCAAGCCTCCCTCCTGCTCGCTCAATGGCTCAGCCATCCTTGTTAGGGTTAATTTGCATATTTGCTCCTGATTGGCTGGTGGGTGTGGCTTTTGGGCATGGCTTGTGGGTGTAGTAGAGTGATGGTTAATTTGCATATTATTCTTTTATTAGCTAGGATAAGAAACCTGAAGCAAACCCAATTACTAAGTAATCAACCAAACAACCAATAGAAGAGTTCACCCACAGAATCTGAGTAAGATGTAAAAGTGAAAATAAAAGATGGAATGGCTCTACGCCACCTCCATTCTCCTCAAGGTGAGAACTAGGTTTATCCCTGGGTTATCACAGGCCCATTGATCAAGCATGCAACTCACAGATCTTAGGAGACAAAGTAACTTGAGAACCATATCAAGCAAATGCAGAGCATTGACACTCTGTGGTGTCACACTCTGTTGTGTCAACCTGTGATAAAGCAGCAGTAATTACCACAAATTATCAGTGAACAATTTAAAAAATCTTGAAGATGATTAGCAATATTTTTAGGTTTCTCAAGTCTTAGGAGCTTGAAAACTTCCATTTTCTTACGAATAAAACATCTCCAAGGATACTAATATTGTGAATGATGTATGTATGTGTGTGCATGATATACATTCATGTGTGTGTGACTGTATGTGTGCTTTAAGGAGCGTGAGATATTTATAAATTTGTAAGTTTGCATTAGTGTGCTAGTGCTGCCATAACAAAGTGCCACAGACTGGGTGGCTGAAACGCAGAAATGGATTTTCTCACAATTGTGGAGGAAGGCTTGGACCTGAGACAAGGTGCCAGGATGCATGCTCTGCTGAGGCACTCCCTAGCTTCCAAACAACCTTCTCCTGTGTCTTCGGAGGGTAAAGATAGCTGGGGGTCTCTTCCTCTTCTTAGGAGAGAACCCATTCTTTCAGATCAGGCTCCACCCTTATGACCTCATTGATCATCTCCTTACAAGGCCTTCTCTCCACTACAGTCACAAGGGGTGCTAGGGTTTCAAAATATAAATTTAGGGGAGGGGCAGAGTTCAGTCACAACAAAGGTAGTATGCAGAAAGTACACAGTAAAATTTAGGTTTATTTCCTGGCTGGTGTCGCTCAATGGTTGAGCTTCGACCTATGAATCAGGAGCACATCTGTGCTGTGGGCTCAGTACCCAGTAGGAGGCATGCAGGAGATAGCCAATTAATTATTCTCTCTCATCATCGAAGTTTCTATCTCTCTCTCTCTCTCTTGCTTCCTCTATGAAATCAGTAAAACTTGATTTAAAAAAAATTAGGTTTATTTATTATTAAATAGATCTCCTTTATTTTGGTGGAGACAGAAAATAATGAAAAATAGGAAGAAAATTACCTGCATTCCTACTCTTGAGGGAAAATGTTCGATATTATGGCTTTTGATTATAATCATAGTTCTATAAGTAAATGCTGATTCTCCAAGGTAAAACTTTAAAATTTAACATTACAGCATATATTTTTCTGTCATAATAAATTTTACTAAAATATTATTTTAAAGGCTTTATAATAATTCAATGAATACATGATCAAATTTTTTTTTAGTAATACACATAAATAGCTGTTCATTTTTCATCTTCTATCAGTTTGTTTGTTGCCCCCTATCTTGTTTTTTTCACCAGTGGGAACACACTAATCTATATACATAAAACCCTAAGGGACCAAATGACCAAACAATTGAACAACTGAACAACCAGTCGCTATGGCATATATTGTCCACCAGGAAGCAGACACGCCAGTGTAGGAGCTGCCTCCTGGTGGTCAGTGCACTCCCATAGCCAACCTTGCACACCCAGCCAACCTCCCGTGGTTCCTCCCCCAGGACAGCGGGCTCTGATCGGCCCAGATCAATACTGGGCGAGAAGGCCCTGATAGACCCCAATTGGCTTTTAGGCCCAGGGATCCCACCCATGCATGGATTTGGGCACTGGGCCTCTAGTACTAATATTAGGTTTCCCCAAGTTACTATTCCCATATTCTCTCTCTTTCAGAGCCTTTGAGGGTACCCAGTCTCAATAGTTACCGCGAATGGAACATATTAGCCCATGTTGTATGGAAGCTCTTGCAGGTAATAGCTCTATTTCCTGATGGGGTGTTGTACAGAATAATTTTCTGCATGCCTCAGCCTGAAAACATTTAGAAAGCATGGCTTAAGTCTCATGTTCTAAAGATACTGTAATGAACACATTCGTGACCAAAAACATATCCAGTTTTTCAGATTCTTTACTAATTAGAATCTCCAATGTAAATGACTGGATAAAGAGATGAAAGTTTTCAAGTAAGTGGTACAGATTGTAAGACTGTTTTTCATAAAACTTGTGTTAGTTCACTCTCTCACTGTTATAGACTAAATTGTGTACCCAAAACATTTATATATTGAAGCCTTGACCCCCAATGTGACTATATTTGGAGACAGGGCCTTTAAGGGGCAATTAAGATTGTCTGAGGACATAATGGTGGAGCCATAATCCCAAAGGAGGGAAAGGGACACGAGGACTATGCATGCAGAGGAAAGGGGACACAGTGACAAGGTGAGGGTATGCAAGCCAGCAAGAGTGGTCTCATGGGAAACCCACCTTGCTGGCACCTTGATTTTAGACTTCTAGTCTCCAGACTTATAAAATAAACAAATAAATATTGTTGTTTCAGTCACCCATTCTATGGCATTTTGTTATGGTGACTTGCTTATGAATTTCTTTTTTCCAAATACCCTGTTTCCCTGAAAGTAAGACATCCCCAAAAAATAAGACCTACTTCCAGTTTTGCCTCTCACTGTAATATAAGGCATCCCCCTGAAAATAAGACCTCCCCGATAACAAGGCCTCCCCCAAACATAAGGCCTCCCCGGAATATAAGGCTCCCGAAGCTACCCTAAGGCGTCTGACTCCTGATTTAAAGAGACCTCGCACTTCCTGAACAGCTTCGGCTGCGCTGTGGCCAATCAGTGAGCTGGTTTGTGATGACAACTACTACCATACCGTATATAGGTAATAAAGTCCCTTTGTTTTTGTTCTATAATAAATGTGTACTGTATTCTTCTTCATGGAAAAATAAGACATCCCCTGATCTTTGGGAGCAAAAATTAATATAAGACACTGTCTTATTTTCGGGCAAACAGGGTAGGTACCTAATCTTGATACACATATTCAGAGAGAGATAGTGAGAGAGAATGAGAAAGAATAAAAAAAAATTAAACAGCATCATATAATGTAAGTATGTGTGTATTTCTAGATTTTTCATAGAGAATTGACTACAAATCAATTAATTAGAATTATTACTAGTTAGCATTGATTTTACCTAAATTACTTCTAAATTCAGAGTGATTGGAACACTATTACTTTTCCAATGTATATTGCAATTGCCACAGCTAACAGTATTTAAAGACAGAGACAACCAAATTATATTAGAGGTTTAATCCTGAGTTAAGATTAAGCAAATAAAGGGCAAATTTGGAAATAATTTCATCAATAAAAAAAACGATTGACATTTTTTAACATTAGTTTATTTTGTTCATTAGATCCCACAGCTGAGTGAAATCATACGGTGCTTGTCTTTCTCTGGATAGCATATTTCACAGACTGACAGCTGTCAAAAGGCAGGTGGGTTGCTGGGTTAGGTGAAAAAGCTGAAGGGATTAAGAAAAAACAACAACTCAGACACAGACAACAGTGTGGTGATTACCAGAGGAAAAGGGAGTGGAAGGTGGGGAGAGGTAGAAGAAGGTAAAAGGGGGATATGTAGTGATGGAAGGTGACTTGACTTGGGGTGGTGAGCACACAATTTGAGATACAGATGAGGTCCTGTAGATGTAGAATTGTATACCTGAAGTCTACGTCATTTAATTAACCAATGTCATCCCAATAAAGTCAAAAAAAGTAAGTTTAATATATTTGAGAAAAACTGGCTTTTCAGATGATCAGCATTCTCAAAAGCTACCAGTAGATGGTGGAACAGGAGTAATCAAAATGTAGCGAACATCCATGTGTGTTCTCTCAGTAACTATTCTTTAATTTCTTTGCTCAGAGAGTTATTTTTTTAAATAATATGAATGACTTTAATGTGAGTAAAAACATGTATACAGTGTATTTTCATTACTTCTACACTGCTTTTAAAATTGCCACAACTGATTCAAACAAATAGCAAGAAAGGTATACTTCATTTTTTCTCTTTTTTTTTATTAAGATCCTTACTCAAACATTTCAGATAAAGTTGACTTGATAGGTATAACTTTAATTTACAAAAACAATAATAATAGTAATTTTCTTCCCTTTTTGCTCCAAAGTGACTTTTTAAAAAAATCAACTGCCTATACTTGTATATAGATTTCTGGTACTAAGAATTAATCAATCAGACACAACCTTATTATGTGACGTGACCAACAAAATGCAACTCTCTTATATAGCCTATGTATTTATGGTTCAAGACATGGATCACACACCAGAGGGCAATTATAGTGTTAGCTATTGTCATCTTTATTTGACAATCTAAGAGAAAAGAGGTCAGAGACCTGACTAAATAAAAATTGCATGTTGTAACAATTCTGGTGGCACACCAGTGTGCTGTGGCACTCTATTTGAAAAATCACTGGACTCGGTCATCTCCAAGCTTCAGTAAAGCTGCCAAACTCTGTGCCCTACAAGCAATGTAAGAGCAGTGAAAGACTAGTTGACTGATGGTCCCACCAACCACTGACTTTGCTTACCAAGTATTCGTATATCTCTAACATTGCCTAAACATTTGTGTATATGAGGTATTGGACAAAACAAACACTAAAGTAACTTGAAATCTCAAATATAAATTGTGTTCAGTATAATTTGAATTACTTACATTTTGCTGTATTCTCATTGTTTGAAACTGAGTATTTATGTGTGAGATGAAGTTATTATGATATAACTAGAGGCCTAGTGCATAAAATTTTTGTACAAGGTGGGGTGGGGGGTTCCTTCAGCCCAGCCTGCTCCCTCTACAACCTGGGACCTCTTGAGGGATATTTAGGCCTGATCAAGGTAGAATAGAGCCTAAACGGGCAGTTGGACATACCTCTCACAATCCAGGACTGCTGGCTCCTAACTGCTCACCTGCCTGCCTTCCTGATTGCCCCTAACTTCTTCTGCCTGCCAGCCTGATCACCCCTAACCACTCCTCTGCCAGCCTGATTGATGCCTAACTGCTCCCCTGCTAGCCTGTTTGCCTCTAACTGCCCTTCCCTTCAGACCTGGGTCCCCCCCCCAACTGTCCTTCCCTGCAGGCCCACTCACCCCCAACTTCCCTCCTCTGATGGCCTGGTTCCTCCCAACTGCCCTCCCCTGCTGGCCATCTTGTGGTGGCCATCTTGTGTCCACATTAGAGCAGGATCTTTGACAACATGGGGGCAATCATCTTGTGTGTTGGAGTGATGATCAATCTGCATATTACTCTTTTATTAGATAGGAGAGAGGCATAGTGCACGGATGGGGGCCTCGGTGATGGGGCCCTCACCCATGCAGGTAGTTAATAAAGTGTTATGGAAAGTTAATAAATAAGCCCCCAGATCAGGGTGGGGGTTCCCTTGGGGCATAGGATAGCCTGGGCGAGAGGCCTATGGTGGTTTACAGGCCAGCCATGCCTCCTGGTTACCCAGGTGGAGGCCCTGGTATCTGGATTTATTTATCTTTCTCCATTGCCAGGGAAACTCAAGTCTCCTTCCTGCTCTCTCTGTGGCTATAGCTATCTTGTTTGGGTTAATTTGCATGCCTGCTCCTGATTGGCTAGTTGGCATGGCTTGCAGATGTGGTGGAGATATGGTGAATTTGCATATTACTCTGTTATTAGATAGGATGTTAGATTAAACAAGATACTGTTTCCCCATCATCCTAGTTAATAAAGTGTTATGGAAAGTTAAAAAATAAAATCCCGCCTGCCCTGGCCGTAGTTGTTCAGTTAACCAAAAGTTTGTTGGTGCGATTCCAGTTGCAGCTCATTCCTGGGTTGTGGGCTTGGTCCCAGGTAGGGGCCATGCAAGAGGCAGCAGATGGATGTTTCCCTCCGTATTGATGTTTCTCTCTCTCCCTCTCCCTTTCTGTTCTCTAAAAATTAATAGAAAAGTTTTTAGAGTGCCTAATATTTTAAAGGTATGGCAATAAAAGCAATTTTATTTTTATTATTATTGATTTGTTATTATTATTTTTTTTTTAGATCCTGCCACAGGTTTATTTGTACAAACAGCACAGGATGGCACCAGCGCCACGCAGACAGCAGCCCAGGGGCCCCACCTGTGCTTCCATCCTCACGTCAGCAGACAGAGGTCTCTACGTGGAGCCTTCGTGGGGGCCTGGGCACCTTTGGGAGCGGGAGCCCGAGCTGCAGCTGCACCTGCAGCCTGGGGCTTGGTTTCCACCGTGGCCTTGGCCTTTGGCCAGCAGAGCCTGAGCCCCTTGACAATGCAGGTGTGATCACATTTCCTAAGCTTGGGGTGAGCGATATAGGCCAGGCCACTGAGTTTGTGGATGCAGCCCTTTGGGATTTTGGGCCTGGGCTCCTTGATGGCCTCTGCGCGTGCGCTCATGGCCTTGGCATTGTTGGCCTGCACCTTCTTCAGGCCCTTCTTGTTGTGCTTCTTGGCAAAGTGCATATTCCTTAGGAACTTGGGGTCTGCCCCCTTAAGAGATTCATACCTTTGTGACCGGGTTTCTTGATGCCATTTCTGTGCCATTGTCGAGAGTGGTGTGGTTCTTGGACTTGGCCATCCCTGCACAGAAGCCTGTGGTTCCCAGTGTGCAGGGACTGGAAGAGAAAGCAATAAAAGCAATTTTAAAAAGCATAGAACCACTAAGAGATTTTGGTAGCAGGGAGGAATTACTTTTTTCCACAGAGACCTGAAAGTTGCATGCACTAGCTAGCCTCTCTTTCAAAATGTAAGGTATGATCTGTGTGCAGCTCATTGGCCACTGTCTCGTGAGACTTTCATTTTAAGAGAGTCACACAAAGTTGTGGGGTTAAACCCTTTCCCAGAAGTAAGAGATTGGCATACTCAGGTGTACAGGTCCATAGTTTACTTTTTACAGTGACATTTCCAGGGAAAAGGGCAGAGTATTCGTGTTCATTTTGCCTGGATCAAAGTCCTAAACATATCTCAAATGCCTCCGCCTTGTGTTTCTGAACCATCCTTTGTTTTCTGCCTAAATTCTATTCCCCATCTATCCCATAGATTTTAGAAGCTATAGTTAGCCTGTCTTAAAATCCCCCCTTTTTTTTTCTAAATGAATTGATTTGGCTTCTAATGTTGGACTATAAAAATTCTGACTTAGTACATTCTCCATATGTCCTCCTCCTAAAAACCCTACTGATGAGTTCCTGAAAATATTTAACAAAAAACAACCACAGCAAAAAAAAAAAAAAAAAAAAAAAAAAAAAACCCTCACTTATCCTTTTGATATCACTTCAACATTTTTTTAAAATATGGAGACTAAGATAAAACAATCATCCCACTATCTTCACAATGTGTTATTTCAATCTTTGAAAACTGAAAACAATATACTGCAACATGTATAAACAATCATTAGGGGTCCTTTTTAATGAGTGAGCCACAAGCCAGGCAGATAAGAGATTTCTTAATGAAAATAGCAAACCCTGTTGTGTCTGCAGTTTTCAAGTTGTTGATTGTTGCTGTTACCGAGAAGGTCCCTGGGGAGAGTCCTCTAAAACAAATATGTACTACGTTTGAGGACATGACTAGTCAATGTGACAGAAGTCTCTGCGATTAGATATTCCCTATTTGTGTTTTATTCCTGTGGCGATATTAGGACTAAGTTTCTGCTTTCGTGAATTCACTGAAGTTTACAAAATAAATGAAACTGAAAGCTAGTCCTTTAATTAGTGCATGAAGTGTGCATGTCCTACATTTTTGAAAGCATATATCAGGTAATGATATGAATTTCATGAAATATTTAAATTAAATAAAAGCGGAAAAAGCCCTGTTATTATTAGTTAATCAGTATCTTTTATGAGTGCTCTCATTATTTCAGTCATTCTCATTATCTAATACATTTTTATTTTATAATTTTATATTTTGTTATTGAGAGTGCTTTCATGGTATCTTATATAAAGAAAATAAAAAGGAGATTTTGAAAATGTGTTTTCTTTAAATTTTAGTGAATATTTTGATGATGATACCTTAGTGATGAAATCTCTTGTGAATTTTAGGATCTTGGTTCATTTAAACAAACCAACTAATTTGAATATATATTCAGCTATACATAGGAATCATTAAAACTTTAAAGCTAAAATGATTTAGGTCAGCAAAAACAAAGTATTTTTACAAATTCATGAAGTGTGTGATGCATATACCTATGAAATAAATAAAAATAAAAATTTAGAGAGGTAAATGTTGGAGCCAAATTAATTTCTCTCTGATTGAGATCTCAACCTAAAGCAGAAACATGGTTTATCCTTAAATATTCACATTATGAATATGTTAATGGTTGTTCATTTCATAATTATAAACACAATATAGCTATACTAGATTGCCAGAATGAATGAGATAAATTGAACAAACTATACTTCGTTATAATATTTTTTCCAAATAGACACTTAATGAATAAAGTACATTGACTATTATATATCTTGAGTTTAGTGTAAAAAAACATGATATTTTAATAAATGTAAGTGTTTTTATAGGATTTTTCTTGCTGGTATTCAACTATTCAAACACTGATATACTCAAGAAATAGTATAAATTTTCCACCTTTCAATACTATGTGTTACTTAATGACCATGTAGAATATGTTCTGAGAAATGTGTCCTTAAGTGACTTCCTCATTGGTGAACATCATAGAATGTGCTTACCACAAACCTGGATGTTATAGCTAAAGCCTTTTGTTCCAGGCTACAAATTTGGGTAGCATGTTACTCTACTGAACACTATGGACAAGTGTAGCACAATAGTATTTATATGCACCTAAATATATCTAAATAGGAAAGGTACAGTAAAAATGCTATCTAATAAGGAAGGAACATGCTAATTGACCTTCATGATGTCACAAAGATAGTGGCACCCATAGCCAATAAGGAGAGAATATGCTAATTGAATACCATGGTAATGTCAAATATGGTGGTGTCCACAGCCAATAAGGACGGAATATGCTAATTAACTGTCATGTCCTCACATATGGCAGTGCCCACAGCCATAAGATGGCAGTACGCAGTCCCTTCAGCCCCATTGGAGTGGCAGGTATGAGGCAAGGCAGGGCCTGCCCCTAGGTGGGCCCAGCTTTGCAGCACACCTGCCTCTGGAGTCCCTCAGTCCCTTCAGTCCCCCAGCCGCCCAGGGCTGACCCAAGAGGCAGGCAATCCTCAGGTGGTGGCTTCCCAGCTGCCCAGGGCTGCCCAAGGCTCAGGTAACCAGAAATGGCCAAGACTTACACTGCCAACAGTGGCAGCAGCAGAGGTGTGATGAGGGTGTTGCCTTCCCCTGATCACCGGGTTGCCTTCCACCCATGAGGGCTTCCGGACTGTGAGAGGGGGCAGGTCGGGCTGAGGGATCCCCCCTCCAGTGCATGAATTTTCATGCACCGGACCTCTAGTACAATATAAAAGATTTAAAAATGTTCCATCTGTACAGGGCACTTAGCATGAATGAGGCTTGCAATATTGGAAGCATTTCTGGGTGAATCAGTGAGTAAGGATTGAGTGAATATGAAAATCTAGTACATTGCTGTACATTACTATAGACTCTATGAACTCTGTACCCTTAGGTTACACTAAATTTATAAAAAAATATTTGTCTTCAATAATAACCTTAGTGTCCTGTGACTTTATAAACTTTTAATATTTTTTAACTTTTATTTTTATGAAAACACAATTTAAATATTGAACAGAGGTACAAAATATTTCCTTCTTTATACCTTTCTTCTACAATGTTTTCTATTATTAATTTTTACATTTTTAGTTTTTAAACTTTTTTGCTAAAAACGAGGACACAATGCATGCATTAGTGTAGGCCTACACAGGTCAAGATCATGAATATTATTGTCTTCCACCTCCGCCTCCTATCTCACTGGAGTGTCTGCAGGGGCAATAACATGCAGGGAGCAGTCATCTCCTATGACAACAGTGTTTCTTCTGGGACACCTTCTGAAGGACCAGCCTGGGGCTCTTCTTGAGCTTTCATCATTTTCAGAAATAGGTCCATCCTGGCTAGCGGGGTTTGTTTCTTTTCTTTTTTTCATGGAGTTACTTGTAAGCAGATAATGCACCATGGACATTCTTCTCTATAAATGAAACCCCTTTTTTTTGTTGGAGTAAATGTTTTCAAACTTTTAAAGGTCTTGTTGAGGTCTAAAAAAGCTTTTGTTAAATCTTCTTCACTGTGAATTTTCTTTGGATTTCTTCTACTTTTTTCAATCCTCCCTCGAGGATATTTTTTTCATTGACTTTTAGAGTGTGGAAGGGAGAGGGAGAGACAGAGAAAAAGACCAACGTGAGAGAGACACATCAACTGGATGAGCCAGGGAGGAGCCTGCAACCGAGGTCCGTGCCCTTGACTGGAATCGAACCCAGGACTCTTCAATCCTCAGGCCCAGGCTCTATCCACTGAGCCAAGTGGCCTACGGCAAGATTTCTTCTTATTTATCTTTTCTTGCATTTTCCCTTTCTTTTGCATTTTTTCTATAATGTGTTCCTACTCCAATTCCAACAATTCTTCCAAAGTCAGTGCCTCAGGAACCACTTCTAAAATTTCTCAGCATCATTCACAGCCAGGTTAAAGTTGCTTGCAATCTCAGCCATAACCTTACTGATTTGTGCAATCTCCTCATCACTTGGCAAATTCTTCGAAGTGATGGAAAAATGTCTTCAGTGTCTTCCTTCAGATGTCATTCATACACTCCTTTATTGCATTACTCCAGACCCAAGAAAGTTTCTTGAAAGAGTCAATAATGGAATCTTTCCATAATTGCATTGATGTCTTCTCTCTGTCTTCCTCAGTTGCAGAATGGCCAGGACAAAGTTCTTTTTCACTTTGTAGGCCTTAAAAGCTGCTATAACTTCTTGTTCATTAGTTCAACAAAGAAGCGGTATTTAGAGGAAGACACACCAGTCTGATATTAAGATGAAGGTCACCAAAAAAAGGAGAATGTTTGGAACCATTATTAACAGTGATCAAAATCTTGAATGGTACGTTGTACTCCAAACAGTATTTCTCCATTTTCCAGGCATATTGGAAGACGAGCTGTTTTTTTTTCTTCTTATTGTAGGAGCAATAAGAAGTTACCTATGACTTCTTATTGCTCCTGCAGCGTACTGGCAGCACGGGTTCATTAATAAGCCAGAAGGCCCTGAGTTTTTTTCTGTGCCAGTTTACAAAGGGATTCAATTTGTAGCCTGCAACATTGTCCCAAGCAAGACTATTATCCTGTTCTTAAAAGCCTTGAACACTAGCATTGACTTGGCCTCTTTATGGATAAAGGTCTTTTCAGGCATCTTGCCACAATAGGAAGGTTTCATTCATATTGAATTTTTGTTCTGGCAAGGATTTCTCATCCATAATCAGCTTCTCTAGAGTTTTCAGAAATTCTTCAGATTTCTTCACATCAGAACTTCACAGACTCACCACTCACTTTCACATTATTTAATTAATAAAAATTCTTAAATAATGTAAACCACCTTGAGCCAGCAGTCAATTCCACATTGTAGGCTGGTCCAGACTTTTTTGCCTCGCAAAATACAACAAAAGATTAAATCAAGCACAAGAGAAAATGGGGCAATCAAGAGAGGTGATAAACAAGAGACACGTGCGGCTGGTGTAATGATAACATCGGCATACTGTTTTACAGCAAACTTATTTTATAAATACAAAGAATGTACTCAAAATAAAACAAAAGACACAGTGAGTACGTAAACCAGTAACATAGCCCTTTATTATTATTATCTGGTATTATATACTGTTCATAATTGCGTGTGCTGTACTTTGGAACGACTGGCAGTGCAGTAGGTTTTTTACACAAGCATCACCACATGCACATGACTCGGGGCATTGCCCTTTGAAATGAGGACACTGTAGCATCATTGGGTGAAAGGAATTTTTCACTTCATTATAATCTTATGGAACCAATGTCATGTATGTGGTCTGTTGTTGACTGAAACATTGCTATGTGGTGCATGACTGTATCCTTCCTTTTTAAAAAGGAAAAAAAATCCATATGATTACAATGTGCTACTAGATTTCTTAATCAGTGTGTCCCCAAAAAATGTCATACGCAATACAAAATATATTTATAGAATCATATGTTCTCTATGGATTTAATTTGCTCATAACAATTTAAAAATCAAATTTCTCATAATAAACTATGTGTATAAGCATGCATCATAATACACACATTAACCTAAAGTATCCACCTGTGAGTATTCTGGATTTGTAATATTTAGGATATGAAGATAAAATTATTTCATTTAGTTTAATTAAGAAAAATTATCCAAATGTGCTGTTCTATATATATATACACACGCATATATATATAATTTAAATATCAGGTAATAAAAATGAACAGATAAATCTGCAAAATGTTCTTAATATCTGTGTTTAAATTATTTGAGTAACAATACTATGTGTTTCCTTATGAGTATATTCACAGGTTATTACTGAGTTAAATCTGGCTTTGTTGTTACTTATTTTTAATTTTATTTCTTCCCTCCATTTTCTCAAAATTTTCCTGACAGATACAAGTATTCCCATCTAACGTCATGATTGATTGATTTTCATTAACAGTGTCTTTTTTTCCCCTTGAGGTCTGAAATAGGTTTATTGAAAATGTAAAAGTATAGTCAGATATGAACAAGGGCAAATGTATTACAGAATATGACTAAAAGTTAAATTTTCCAAAATACTTTTCAATATTTTTTGTTGTTGTTAATCCTAACCTGAGGATATCTTCCCATTGTATTTTGTTTTGTTTTGTTATAGGGAGAATGGAAGAGAAAGGAAAAGGCAGAGAGAAACATAGATGTGAGAAAAACGCATTGATTGGTTGCCTCCTACTTGAGCCAGGACCAGGCTCTGAGTCAGGGAGGAGCCTGCAAAGGAGGTAAGTGCCCTTGACCCTGGTCCCTTGCTCTGCAGACCCATACTCTATCCACTAAGTCAAACGGGCTAGGGCATCAATATTCTTTTTAATAAGAGTTTATATCCTAGCGTTAGAGCATATATTTTAATGTTACAGCTTTAATTAAAGCCCAAATAGAGTAATAAACCTGAGAGTAGTTTCAGATTATTAATTGCACACAGGTTGCAGATGATCAATTATAAACATCACTTCTACTGGGACATATTCATACACATTCTTTTACTTATATGTCAGTAGCATTATATTCATATTTAACTGAATAAAACTTTTTAGTAATGTAAGTTTTCAGTGCACACATACAGATTTTGGAATTGGTTAGAAGATTTATTTTATCACCTTCACCAGGTTGCTGAATTTCTTTATGTCAATGTTTTCTTAATGGTAAAGTGGAGAAATTAATGTAAATTGTTTACTTATGTGTGTTTTTTGAGGTTATTCAATATCTTCTATTATTTTAGAACATTATATTCAATAGTTTATTTCAAATCTATGTTGTTTAGTAGTGAGAAGTATTTAGTCATATGTAACCCTAATTTAAAATTATATTATTTCTGAGTATAACTGTATGGGTAGGATGTAGAGGGGAGATGTATTTATTATCTAACAGTAAAATTTAGTTTAGAATAACTGTCTTCTATAGACATGACCTTAACTTACCTGACGTTTTATTAAGATCACATTAGCATCCATCATTTAAGTGTCTGTAATAATCTATTATCTGTCTTTAAAATTTAACATTTATAAAACTGTTCCTATGAAAAGGCACTTTGAAAGTAGGTGAGCAATAAACACAGCCCTGAAATATCCATATATGCATAGTGGCAAGGTTTATTAAGCACTGCAATGAAATTAACAGTGCATAGTTAACAGGAAATCATTTCGTTCATTGGGTAGAAGAATATCACAGAGACCTTTTAATTTATTAATGTGGTCTAATATAAATCCAGTTTTAAACTTTAAAAATAAAATATAGGTGGGGGGGTTAGGCTTGATTTTGTTTTTCTGTTTCATTTTTGTTTTTTTCCTAACAAATCTAAAAAATACCTTTGGAGAACTTCAGAATAAATAGCTCAAAATCAACTATACTTATCAAGGACAAACAAGTAGAACTATGACACATTCTATAGAATGTACATGAAGATATTGTGTTTCAGAATGGTCATATATATTGTTTTTTATTTTCATGTTTTTTAAAACAAATTATCCAAAATAGAGGCTTGTTGCAGAAAAAAAATCAAAAGACTAAATTTTATTTAAACAGGATATTACAACAGCTTAAATCATCAGGGGCTAAGAGCAGAGAAATGATTGTTGCTATTTCTTTTATGTCACTACTCCATAGTCACTGATTAAGAAAGCAATTTTCAAAGTAACTTTATATCTTCTAGCATATATCACAGTGCATTTCAAACCTTTAAAACTTCCCATGTTTATATCTGTAAGTTTATTGAACCCCCAAAAAGGTCTCTAATGCACCACCATTTAGTTTTACAATTTATGCTAGTTATCTCAAAAATAGAATCCTATGTTTTGTGTTTTGGTTTATTCCATACAAATTGTGAAGAAATTTGGGTTTGTATAAACTCTTTTTTATGATGTTTATTTTTCCCCAAGACATTATAATAAAATCCTCCTTGTGGAAGATTTGTTTCTTAAAGTAGTTTTATATATTCCCTTTCAACCTTCCTTCCAGCAATATTTCTCTAAATTTCCCAAGGGTTGACATAAAATCATCATATAAAAATAGACAATAAACAAAGTAAATTTGCTTTCCGCAGGTGTCAATAGCAATGGACAGTTTTAACTTCACAGCATCTTTTACTCATGTACTTCTAATATATTTACTGCTACAATGGAAAGTCTACATTTATATTTTCTATAACTCAGATCATTTCTATATTGTGCTTTTCATTTGAAAATGATCTTAGATTAATAGAGACATTATAAAGAGTACAGAGTGACCTCATAAACCCTTAACCTAGTTTCTCCTGTTAGCCTTTTACATAATCAGGTTACATTTATAGAAACTAAATATTGAATGTCATAATATTATTAACTAAACTACCAACTTATTCATATGTCACATTTATTTCACTCATGATATTTTTAATTTAATTTAATAGTTGTTGTTCAATCATCCAATCCAAGATATCAAATTGCATTTAATCATTGTCTCCTTCAGTCTCCTGCAATGTCTGTCAGTCTTTCTTTACATTTAAAACCTCTATAAAATAGAAAACTGTTGTCCACATATTTTGTAGAATACTTCTCAGGTCAGCTTTGCATTATGTTTTTGTTGGTTAGGCTAAGGATATGGATTTGGGGAATAATAGCACAGAGATGAAGTGCCTTCTCTTCACACCAGGAAAGATTTACCTGACAGAAATATGACTGGTGATTTTGATCACCTGATTAAGGGTATCGTTGTTAGGTTTTTACACAGTAAAGTTATTTCTTTCTGCTTGCATACTCTATTCATTAGAACTGACTTAGTAAGACCAAGACCCATTCAAGTGTAGGGAAATTAACCTCCACCTCCAAGAAGACAAAGTAACAGATTAATTAGTGGACACTTGTTGAAGCCAACAAGTGTATGGAAAGAAGTATTATGCTGAGGGAAATAAGCCAGTCAGAGAAAGACAAGTATCACATGATCTCTAATAAACAAAATAAACTGATAAACAAAATAGGTTCAGGGACAAAGAAGCATTGAAAAGACTGTTGAATCTCAGATGGAAGGCAGGGCTATGAACTTGGATTCATATTTGCATAATCCATGGAGATAGACAATAATGTGGTAAAGGCCTGGAATGGGAGTTGGCGGTAGAGGGAGGGGGAATGGAGGTGGGCAGGGGTGGCCTAGAAAGGGTCAATGGAGAAAAAGGGGACATATATAACACTTTCAACAAAATATTTAAAAAAAATAAAACCAATGCAGTAATTAATAATATTTGGGAGATGTAATCTGAGGCTCTGCAGTTATCTTCTTTCTATTCAAATGTTACCATTACTTCTAGTATTCAACAGTGGCTATTGTCTATAGAAATCATTACTATGGAGTTATAAAAGTTATTTATAGTATCCCTTATTCTTGATACTTCCATTTTTAAAGTTCTTCAATAGAAAAGGTTTATTTACTTTTCATCATTTTAAAAGAAATTGTTCAATTTTCATATCAGTGTTGAGTTATGAATATGTATTATATTATTTAATTTAGGATGTAATGGTATAATTATGTATTCTGTGTTAAGTCTTTCCAGCTTTGGCCATTGGGAATCAGGGTGGCTCCTATGTTTGTGGACATATTTCAATCACTTTCTTTCACTACCAGATGTTCTTGATTTATTTTGATTTTTTTTTTTTAGCTCCACACTATATTTAACCAGTTCTCAAAGATTTCTGATTCTTTTATTGGAGAGTAATAATAATTGGAGGAAAGAAGATTTGGGAGTTGTGCGTGTGTTCTTTGCAACAGCATGAGTGCTGATTCTAGCACCTCTTAACAGAATGAGTTTAAAAATGCATGTATAAATACTAACATGTGAATGCACACAATGTTAAAATAAACAAGAATTCCTAATAACATCTCCCACTAGAATTCATTGTAGTCTTCTCTCTTGCTTATTTGTAACCCCTTTTTGCTGACATTAAGAAGCATCATTGTCATTATCTTCAATTCATTTATTTAACACTAGTATACTAGTACCTGTAGGATCAAAACTGCTAATCCAGACCCCTATAAAAAGTACAAATTGCCAACTAAGTCAGAGTGTTTATTTCTTTCCTTGCTTTTTTGCTTCCTTTTTTTCTTTTTCTTTTTAAGAAATATATATTTATTGATTTCAGAGAGGAAGGGAAAGGGAGAGAGAGATAGAAACATCCATGATGAGAAAGAATCATTGATCACTGGCTCCTGCACGCCACACACTGGGAATCGAGCCCACAACCTGGGCATGTGTGCTGACCAAGAATCAAACCGTGACCTCCTGGTTCATAGGTCAATACTCAGTTGCGAAGCCACACCTGCAGGGTTCTCTTTTCTTTCTCTTTCCTTATAGATTTGGGCAGAGGGAGTATTCTCTGATGTCCATAGCCTGAGTCTCAGAGATAGCCTTCACTAGTACCCAACCTCATCCTGATGTAATAATGCTGGGTCTAGAACATGTTCTTTCCCTGTCACAGAAGTAGAATTTTCCCCCTCGATCTCAACCTTCAGCTGTAGTAACTTCAGGTGGTATTTGGATCACCTTTCACCTGAAGATCAAGTCCCTAGAGGGATGTGCCTGGGTGAGCTTGAATGGTGACATCCAACATTCTCCCTCGTTGCAGTTAATTTTCACCAGTGTGTAAGAGCTACAGGCTTTAATGATGTACATCTGGAAATCCAGCTGAGTGAAGCTTGGGCAAAGTTTTAGTGGTGGTAGATGCTCCCCATTCTCAACCACTACCTTGAGAGAGGATTTTATGGGTTAGTCCTTATCTTCCCTGTGAGTTAAGGCAAACATCACTTGTTTAGAAACAGCGAAGTAGATTTTATTCAGAACTATTGCGATAGGACAGAGATTAAATTTAACCTTACTGAAATGAAAGGCTGTTTTTTAAACGTTGGCATAAGCTAGTTGAAAAATACTGAAGGACATTAGTAGGAAGGCAGGTTAGATAATTAGGCTATCTGTGTTACCTAATCATTGCTTATCAAAGTTGGTTACCTACTCTGTATGGAGAATAAGAAATAGGGTCCTCTTTTATTGATGATTACATATCAAAGGGTTATTTGATAGATCCTAGAGAAAGAACTAGATTGTAGAAGATTTATATCTCAAAGGTGCAGAAAAAGAATTTACAATTGCAAGTTTTCTAAAGTATATATTTAAGGAAAAAGAAGTAGGGTCTTGTAGTCAGGGGGAAAAAATAACCTGTAGAAAGTCCTGGTTATAGAGCAGGACAAAACTTGTAAGAGGGAGCATGCACATGTCTGTGTTTGCTATATAATAAGTGTACTGGTTAATAATGTGGATTTTTTTTCAATAGATTGAGTTATGTTGATATATATGCAATATGAAGTGTATGCTATTTTGTTGTATTGACAACAAGCTTCAAAACTTCATGTGTCAAATTTTATGAAGGTGTTCACATCATAGGTATTTTTGTGCTTAAAAATGTAGAATTTCATGCCAAAAAGAAAAGAGCATTTGTGGGAAGTTTTAATTTACTACTTTATTGCGAGGAAAAGTTCTGCTGAAAGTCTGTGAAAAGCCACAGCCAGCGTGGCTTTTGGGTTCAGAGGCTTGGAGAAAGAGCTGACGTGCAAACTGACACACAAAGACAAGAGAAAATGATTTGGAAATTATGGGGGGGAGGTCAGGAAAAAGTTTAACTGTAGCAGTCACGTTCCACTGAGTCTCCGTTCCCAGCTGCTTTTATTTACTAGAATACACAATGCCTTTTAGGAATGCAGACAGACATATGATGGTTATTTTTAGTAAACAGTAAGATTATCAGGTTTGGGGGAGTTTGCTTTAGGCCACTGAGTCAGCAATAGGTAATAAATGCAAATTCACCCTGGAAATATCAAAGGAGTCCAAACTCAGCCTTCTGGTGGACTTCTTGCATTTATATTAATTACTGTTGATCTTGGTTTCCAGCAAAAGTTATTGTATACTTCCGGGAAGCTGGTGGTGAACATGCTCCATCTCAAGATACTTGTGAACACTGGTTTAAATGCTTTAAAAGTAATGATTTCAATGTGAAAGACAAATAATGCCCACGTCAACTTGAACCACGCTTTGATCATGAAATGACCAGAATGTTCCAGAAGACACAGCAGAGTAATTTTGCTTCATGATAACACACCATCACACATGTCAAAATCAGTTAAAGACATGTTAAAAGATCTTGTATGGAGAGTATTAACCTACCTGCCATATTCACCAGACCTTGCTCCTTCAGATTACCACTTGTTCTGATCCATGGCACATGCACTTTCTGAGCAGCACTTCAAAACATATGAAGAAGTGGAAAATGGGATCTCTGAATGGTTTGTCTCAAAAAAGGAAAAGTTCTATTAGGATGGTATCCACAAATTACCTGAAAGATGGGGAAAATGTGTAGCTAGCAATGGACATTACTTTGAATAAAGCACTTTTGATGTTTTCCTTGAAATTATTGTGTTTTCTTTTATTACAAAACCCACCATTATTAACTGGTACATCTAGTAAACTTAGAGGTGCACCTCATGCTAGATTTGGTTTGGTTGTTCTGATTGGTTCAAGAAGTCTTAAATCTGCAGTTGTCCAGCTTATTTTCCCAATTGTAAGTGCAGGAGAGATGCTCTTCCCACTCTTTACAGATCTGAGCTAACACCAGAAGTATAATAGCTTATTCTTTTAATTACAACATCTGAATATGCAAAGTTAAAACTATTATCTCTTTTTCATACAGGAAGTTTATATAGCATGAGTGCTTAGATGTTTATATAGCATGAGTATTTGTTAGATTTGCTTACACACCAGAACATCAGTTGTAATGAACTTTATATAAGGAAGAAAAAAAAAAAGAGTGCACACTCCTCATCATATAAATAGAAATGTACATATTATGGCATATTATGGCAAAGACGGCTTAAGTGCTTTCTTAAGCATCATATGTCTAATTTATGATGATAGCTTCTTACTCCAAGTATGAGATTTTTTCCCCTCTACATCCACTTATAGTAATAATTCCATTTATTTCCAACTATGTCTCTATATTCTATTATATTGAAGCTTGCATTTATTCAATAAAGAGATGGAACAGAACACTGAGTTAAAAGTAAACATAGGTAACTGTGTAGGTGCAATAAAAACGCCATTTCATATGAAAACATTTTTTTAGTCTTTTTATCCTTAAGACATTTTTACTTTTTTGCATCTAGTTTAAAGTCAAATTGTTCCTGGTTTTCTTTTAAGTTTTCTTTTCAAATTATGCCCATTAATTAATTACATGCTTTAATAATTCTTTAATTATTTAAATGCTAAAGGTATTTTCTTTCTTTTTTGAGTAGTGCTTCTATACTTTTTAAAAATTAAATTAACTGGGGGTTACATTAGTGAAGTAGGTCATATGGGTTTCAAGTGTACATTATCATGATACATGATCTGTAGAAAGGCATTTTTTTCAAAAAATTGCCTTTGATATTTTTCTATTGCATATATATATTTGCACATTTATTTAAAAGTGCTTTGTAAAAGCAGTAAACTTGATTAGCTACCAAGAAGATGCAAAATATAAAATAAAATTCATGAAGATATAAGAAAGCCATGTTTTAGTTGGCTTATAAACCCTGAAGGAAGACCTATTTGCATATGACTCAAGCTAAAGAAGCATTGTGATTCATTGATGAATTGATATCTGGTTTTCAGTATAGCACAAGCTGAATATTTTCTTAAAAGCTCCAGCTATCGCTCTACTGGTGTTGCTCAGGGAATAGAGAGAACATAGGCCCACAAAAAGTTCTCAGATTCTATTCCTGGTCAAGGGCGCAGACCTGTGTTGCTGGTTCGCTTCCTATTCCCAGTAGGGGTAGATGCGGGAGGCAACCAATTGATATGTCTCTCTCACATCCATGTTTCTATCTCTCTATCTCTTTTCTTGTCCTCTATCTGTCTCTTCCTCTCTAAAAAAAAATGATGGAAAAAATTTCTTTATTTGAGGATTAACAAAACAAACAAAACCTCTAGCTATCTACAATATATGTTAATATGTTTAAAATGGCTTTCTGCAATGAATATGAAGTTTTACCTTGTACACTTTTAGATAGCTTTAAAGAAAAGAAACACCTAGTGTCATTGTTACCTAGTGCATGGAGGAGAAATGTTTTATTACTTTGCTTTCCTCTGGCTCAATAGGTTTCCAAAATTTATGCAAAGTTATAAGAATTGTTTTCCAAACATTATAGAATTAATGAATCCAGCATTTACCAACTATTCTTGTCATTGAAAAAATTTAAAGGACCAGTAGAGTGTTATTTTAAAAATAACAATATTTTTAAAATGTCATACAATTGTTAAAATAAAAGAATACATAAAATGTTACAGATAATAAATGATAGAGTATGTACTTTGGAATAAAATAGAAATATTCTAGTCTCATTACCTAAAATAATTGTGAAACTGAAATACATTATTTTTAATCTTCAAAAAATTAGTATATGTTTGACATATTGGTTTATTGTGAGACTTAAATGACATGAGGTCTTGGTAATATACGAATTGTCAATCAAATTATTAAGGGACCTTTAACATTTTGTTACTTAATATCATAATCACCACCTGATAAAAGTATTATGCCTATTGCATTAGGTACTTTTTATATCACTGAGAGTATTCCTAATGTTCAACGAAAGGAGTATGATCATATTATTATGGCTCTTATCCCATTATAGGAAAAAAGTCATTTAAAATTTATAATCTTAATTATTTCATTATGATTATGTCTATTATCTGATAAGAAAGTAAAAGTATCTGACAGGAAACTTAATCTAGTCTAGTATGTCCAGAAGACTTTTTCATTTCCAACTTGATGAGTAATATATAAATTGGAGTTAGAAGATAGCAAGAAAATTTATAGTAGTGACAAAGTATGTGAATTTTCAGAGGTCACTATGGGCTGATTTTTGGTTTCTGAGAACAGAAATTTGATCGGTCTGCCTGAATTTTGGTAAGCAATGGGAAGAAAAGCTCAAAATGAGTTTGGAGAGTTCATGTTAAGCTACTATAGGGTTAAAGAACTCTAGTATAAAGGCAACAAGAAGCCGTAGAAGAATCTTCATTGGGAAAATGGCATGATCAGAATTGACTGTAATGCTAATTTGTACTAAATTCTGGAACAAGAGTGTGTATGGTATGAGAAGCAGCAGTTATGTTTCTGAACACTCAGCCACCATTGCCCAAAGATCAAAGTGGACAACTGTATCTAATGACAAGGTTCTATGTAGTGGTCACCTCTGACAAGAAAAAGAGGTGACTTTATGCTTTATTTATACCCACTAAAACCACATCAGTGGGAAAATGTCCAGGTAAGTTCAGTGCCTGAAGTAATTTCAATTATGTGGACTGTGTTGCTGATATGCCACCTATAAAGCAAACCTCCCCCTCCATGATCTTGTGGCCTATTTTATGCAATAAGAGCCCTCAAGGGGGATGGGTAGGTGTTCTTTTCTCCTTTTCTTTTGAAATAGTATTTTTCTCCATAAAAATCCTGAATCATTTTTTAAATATATTTTATTGATTTTTTTTTACAGAGAGGAAAGGAGAGGGATAGAGAGTTAGAAACATCAATGAGAGAGAAACATTGATCAGCCGCCTCCTGCACATCCCCCACTGGGGATGTGCCTGCA
This sequence comes from Lasiurus cinereus, assembly GCA_011751065.1. NCBI lineage: Eukaryota > Metazoa > Chordata > Mammalia > Chiroptera > Vespertilionidae > Lasiurus > Lasiurus cinereus. The sequence continues at coordinate 62,605,866 of JAAGEH010002531.1, forward strand.
ACCAAGATACATGCCCTTGACCAGAACCGAACCTGGGACCCTTCAGTCCACAGGCCGACGCTCTATCCACTGAGCCAAACTGGTTTCGGCCTGAACCATTTCTTATACTTAAAGTTTTTACTCACTATAATAGTCAATATATTTTATTTTCCCAACACATAGACCACATGGAACACATCTTATTTTTTTAACAGCATATATGCCATACAAAAAGTATTTTTAAGTATGGCTGACAATAGGGAGACACTCTTACCGGGTTTATTTTATATATGTATTATAATCTAAACTTTTCCTTTTTAACACAATGCATTCCCCCCTGACTCTAATTATGCTTTCTTTTTTTTTCAGAGAGAGGCTATAAATGACTCAAAAAATGAGAGGATAAATTTTCCAGAATACTGAGATAATAATGCTCTATTAATTTCTTTGAAAACTTCTTTATGAGACATCTTTGAATGTTGAGGAATATATGACAATTGGGCTAGCATCCGAAAAAGTACATATTTTCCTGATATATTACAGAATGGTTATTTTCCAGGCATAAAAAGAGAATGTGTGAAGCTAATGCTTTAAAAGAAAATAGAGTTAATGAATGTTAATTATCCATGCCTGTGAAGAAGCAATAATAGAAGGACTTAATAGTAAGCATAGGAAGATTGATGAATATCACAGAATTGCAATTAATTATGCTAAAGGACAGAAAACTCTAAGACAGTTTTCTTTTTCTTTCTTTGTCAACCAACCACAAATATGTATGAACTAAGGCTTTCTACTTATTGGCCTTCTTTTGTCCTGGACATTAATTACTTTGGAAAATTTTCCAGGCATATGGATTTTTACCAATCTTGTAAGAACAACACAAATATAAAAATATTTTTTGATCTTTGAATTATTAATGGCATTCAATACACAGTTCCTGCTCAGTTTTGCGAGTGCTGGATGAAATGGTTTCTCCATTGTATTCTTTCAAAAAGCAAAAAATCTATTCAAAGAAAAAAGAACAATGTGATTGCACAGCATCCCAACTATCATGACAATGAAATGTGTAATCACCAACAGCATTCAATAAGGAGGGAATTCCAAATTCAGTGAAGGGAGGACAAGGTGAGACAGCCAGACAGTCTGTACAAGGTCAGATTAATTTGGTACAATACAATTATGAAATATGAGCTCAACCAAGGAAAAGAAACAATTATTTCTTAGGAAAACACAAATAGACTGTGCTGACAGAAGGAGCTACATGGAGTCTTGACTGTCACCATGGAATAGCAAAAGAATGACAGCTGAGAGAGAAAGCATATAAATACACTATGGTTTCAAGTTACATTAAGTCATTTAAATAGTATATTTGCTTACATTATTATGATTATTAGCATACAAAGATTTATTTCTATCTTATTACTTTGTGTTAATTGTAGCATACTTTTTCACTTTTTTTCTTTTTTTCAGCCTTCTATTTATCTAGTTTTCTATGTTTTTGTGTCTAAATTTTATTCTTTAAATGCTGTCTAATAAATTGTGCACACTATCGACCTAGTATTTATCTATTCAACAAGCTATATTAAGAAATAAAATATTTAAGTTAAATTTTATTCATCTTTATTTTCCATGTTATTATTACCTAAACTTATTTATTTCTTATTTTATTATTACTTCCAATATCTATTTGTGTTATTTAGTTATTTGTTTACGAATTATCCATTTGCTTAACCTATTTCTCAATATTTTTTAAATTTTTATTTCTTTTTTGAATTTCTTTCTCTCTTAAATCTATCCTTGCTAATCTGGTAAATTTACTGTGTTTCTTTTTCTTTCTTCTTATTTTAAAAAAATATATATATTTTATTGTTTTTTTTTACAGAGGAAGGGAGAGGGATAGAGAGAAAATTCGATGAAAGTGAAACATCTATCAGCTGACTCCTGAACACTTCATACAGGGAATGTGCCTGCAACCAAGGTACATACCCTTGAATGGAATCAAACCGAGAACATTTCAGCCCACAGGCTGATGGTCTATCCACTGAGCCAAACTGGTTAGGGCTTTTTCTTATTATTATTGAAGATAGTTGAGCAAGGTACAAAACTGCAATATACTAGTAACTCTTATTCTATTTTTTTTTAAGAAACCATTCTAAAGAAGCAAGCAAACAAAAAACACCAGAACAAAATAAATAAAGAAAGAAACCATTCTATTGGTTTTGTCTTTTTGTTATTATTAAAATAAATATATTTTATATATTATTTTTATTATTTTTAGAAAGGAAGGGAGAAGGAAAGAAAGATAGAAACATCAATGATAAGAGAGAATTCTCAATCTTCTGCCTCCTACGAGTCCCCTATTGGAGATTGAGTAGCATCCGGGCATATGCTCTGACCAGGAATCAAACAGTAACCTCTTTTTTTAATATTTTTATTTTTTTTTAAATATATTTTACTGATTTTTTACAGAGAGGAAGGGAGAGAGATAGAAAGTCAGAAACATCAATGTGAGACATCGATCAGCCGCCTCCTGCACACCCCACAATGGAGATATGCCCGCAAGCAAGGTACATGCCCCCGACCAGAATTGAACCTGGGACCTTTCAGTCCGCAAGCCGATGTTCTATCCACTGAGCCAAACCGGTCTCGGCAAACAGTAACCTCTTGAATGCAACTGACTAGAATATGGTAACCAGCAGGAATGTAGGAAGGAAGAGAGTGTGAGAGTGTGAGGGAGAGATAGAGAAGTATGTGGAGTGTGTGGTGTGTCTGTGTATGAACTAGGGACAGTTAGATTCTGCAGATCTTCCAAGAGGCTGTCAAACTAGGCAGTCTTAAATGGCAGAGCTCTATGCACAATGCAAACACTACTGGGTGACCAGTGTGGACACAGAGACCATGCCATCTTGAGAAACAGAGCTGCTTGAGGCTAGGATCCTGGCCTTAGCACCACCCAGTCTGGTCCCAGACGCAAACCAGGACCCTGCAGCCAATGGGGACAGAGACCTTTTCCCACAGCTATAGACTCACAGACAGCAAGAATCCAGACATCCTGGAGGAAGATTTCTCTGAGTCAAGGAGCCTATCCCCCTCCCCACAGGCTCATGGGCAGCGCCCTTGCACAGGCTGCAGTGCGTTACAGGAATTTGAGTCTGGGAGCACGTGGACACTGGAATCTGTTCCCCACAATGCAATTGGGTGACCAAATCTAAAGCCCACACAGGGCGGCAGTCTCACCTGACTTTGATTCTGGGCAAGTGCACAAGGAAGTCTGTTTTCCACAGTGCAGGAGCGGACCTCCTGCCGACACATTGTTACTGTGCAGTCCAGTCCCCCAAACTGACAGGGACCCCAATACTCCAGGCGGGAGGCAACACTGAGAATCACTGGTTTGACTGTTTCTTTTCACATGATCCTGGGATCGCTGACTCCCAGTGCAGTCACACTAAGAGCCAGTGACTCCAATTTTTGGTGCATGTGCACACAGAGACCCTGTTTCTCAGCAAGAGGCCACACAAAGCAACAGAGACTCTGATATTTGATGCTTGGTGCAGATATAGGGGAACTCTGACTCCTGGCATGTGCTAGGGGACTCTGATTTTTGGCACATACTAGCAGTGTATCTGTTTCAGTGTGGTTCAGGTGGGGTCCCTGATTCTAGGTGCGCATAAGAGACCATACTGAGCACTGGTAATGCTGACCGTGGGTGAGCCTGGTTCTCACCAACCCATGGCAGCCACACATCTTAGTGTCAGAGCACTTCAGTGACACTCGGGTGGTGTGAAGCTCCCACTGCACATGGCTCAGGCCCATTCAACTTGATGTTTGAACCTTCTGGTGATAGAATGGGGAGACAAAGCAATCCCCAGAGGAAAAAAAAAATGAGTAATCGCCAAGAAAGTAAATCAGTGAAATTGAGGCATGCAACATGACTGAAAAAGAATTCAGAGTAAAGGCTGTGCAAGTAATATACCAGCTGGATGAGAAAATCAACAACCTATGCAAGAATCAGGAAGAAATGAAAAGTGACATAGATACAATAAAAACAAAAAAAAAACATGGAAAGTTTCAACAGTAGACTAAAGAAGCAGAGGACTGAATTAATGAGTTAGAAGATAAGGTAGAGAAACAAGCTTAATCTGAACAGCAACTGGAGAAAAAAAATTAAAAAGCAGGAGGAGTGCTTAAGGGAGATTTAGGACAATATGAAACAAAGTAACATGTGTATAATAGGACTGCCAGAAGGACAAGAAAAGCAGTAAGGATTAGAAAATCTATTTGAAGAAATAATGACAGAAAAATTCCTGGATATGGGGAAGAAAAAAAAATTACACAAGTACAGAGAGTCCCAAGCAAGATCAATCCCAAAAAACCCACACCAAGACACATGATAATTTCAATGGCAAATGTTAAAGACAAAGAGAGAATTTTAAAGGCTGCAAGAGAGAGACAGAGTATTACCTGCAAAGGATCCCTCATCAGATTATCAAATGAATTCTCAACAGAAAAACATCAAGCTAGAAGGGAATGGAAGGAAGTATATAAAGTGTTGCAAAGCAAAAGACTGAATCCAAGAATCTTCTATCCAGTAAGACTATCAATCAAAATTGAAGGAGAAATCAGGAGCTTCACAGATTAAAAAAAGGCTAAGGGAATCTATCACTACCAAATCAGCAATGCAAGAAATGCTAAAGGGAATGCTGTAAAAAGAAGAAATAAAAAGGAAGAAGGAACACAGGCACAAAAATATAAATGACTACAAACAAGTACCTTTCAGTAATAATTTTAAATGTACTAAATGCTCTAATCAAAAGACACTTATTGGCTGAATGGATAAAAAAAAAAACATGACCCATATATATGCTGTCTATAAGAGACCCACATCACAACAAAGGACTCACACAGACTGAAAGTGAAGGGCTGGAAAAATAACTTTCAGGCAAATGAAAAAAAAGCTGGGGTAGCAATACTTATATCTGACAAAATAGAACTCAACGTGAAGGCCATGACAAGAAATAAGGAAGGCCACTTCTTATACTAAAGGGATCTATATAACAACAGGATATAACCCTGATAAACATATATGCACCCAATTCAGGAGCACCCAAATACATAAAAAAAAAAACTCCTGGAAGATATCAAGGGAGAGATTGACAACAATACAATCATGTAAAGGACTTTAATACACCATTGACATCACTGGATAAATACTCTAGACAAAAAAAAAAAAATCAGCAAAGAAACAGCAATTCTAAATGACTTACTAGATCAGATGGACTTAACTGACATCTTCAGAACATTTCACCCTAAAGCAACAGAAAATACATTCTCCTTAAGTGCACATGGGATATTTTCAAAAATAGACCACATATTGGTCACAAGCAAAGTCTCCCCAAATTTAAGATTGAAATCATTCCAGCATCTTCTCAGACCACAATGGCATAAAATTAATCCAAAAAATAAAAACAATCCAAAAAACTCAAACACTTGGAAGCTGAATAGCATGCTATTAAATAATGATTGGGTTACCAATGAGATCAAAGAAAAAAACAAAAACATCCTGGAAACTAATGAGAATAAAAACACAACAATCCAAAATCTATGGGACACAATGAAAGCAGTCCTGAGAGGAAAGTTTATAGCTCTACAGGCCTACCTAAAAAAAAAAAAAAAAAGGAAGAAAGAAAAGAAAAAATGGTAGTAAATCATCTAACTCTACACTAAAAAAATTAGAAAGAGAGCAACAAGAAAAGTCCAGAATTAGTAGAAGGAAGGAAATAATAAAGATCAGAGCAGAAGTAAATGACATAGAGAGAAAAATACAATACAAAAGATCAATGAAACCAAGATCTGGTTCTTTGAAAGGATAAACAAGATTGATGAACCTCTAGCCATGCTAACCAAGAAGCAAAGAGAGAGGACTCAAATAAACAAAATCAAAAATGAGAGAGGCAAAATACCAATAGACCCCACAGAAATAAAACAGATTGTTAAAAAATAGTATGAATAAGTCTACTCCAACAAACTAGACAAGCTAGAGAAAATGGACATATTCCTAGAAAAATACAACCTTCCAAAACTCAATCAGGAAGATTCTATACATCTCAATAGGCAGATAACTATGGAAAAAATTGAAACATCATCTAAAAGCTCCCAGCAAACAAAAGCCCAGATCCAGAAGGCTTCACAGGAGAGTTATACCAAACACTCAAAGAACTAAAACCTATCCTCCTCAGACTATTCCAAAAAATTCAAGAGGAAGGAACACTTCCAAGCTCATTCTATGAAGCCAGCATCACCCTAATACCAACACCAGATAAAGACAACACATTGAAAGAAAATTACAGGCCAATATCACTCATGAGCATAGATGCCAAAATCCTCAACAAAATTCTAGCAAATTGGATCCAGCAATACATCAGAAAGATCATACACTAGGACCAAGAAGGATTTATCCTGGGGATGTAAGGATGGTACAATATCCACAAATCAATAAATGTGATATGTCACATAAACCAATTGAGAAATAAAAATTATATAGTGATATTAATTGATGCAGAAAAAGCATTTGACAAAATCCAACACCCTTTCTTGATTTAAAAAAATTATCAGCAAGGTGGGAATTGAAAGATCATACCTCAATATAATAAAAGTCATATATGATAAACCCACAGCTAGTATCACCCTCAATTGGCAAAAACTAAAATCATTTCTCCTAAGAACAGGAACAAGACACGGATGCCCACTCTCACCACTCCTGTTCAACATAGTACTGGAAGTACTAGCCATTGCTATAAGACAAGAAGAAATAAAAGGCATCCAAATTAGAAAAGAAGAAGTAAAACTGTCCTTATTTGCAGATGACATGATACTGTACATGAAAACCCTAGAGATTCCATAAAAATTTATTAGACTTCATAAATGAATTAGGCAATGTAACAGGATACAAAATTAATGCCAATAAATCTATAGCATTTCTTTACATCAGTAGTGAACCTAGAGAAAGAGACACTAAAAAAGCAATTCCATTTATCATCCACCAAAAAATTAAGATACCTAGGAATAAACTTAACTAAGGAGGTAAAAGGAGCCGGACACTGATAAAAGAGATAGAGGAAGATGTAAACAGATAAAAGAACATACCATGTTCATGGATTGGGAGAATCAACATCATCAAAGTATGTCCATACTACCCAAAGCAATCTATAGATTAAATGCAATCCCCATTAAAATACCAATGGTATATTTCACAGACCTAGAAAGAACTCTCCAAAAATTCATCTAAAATAAAAAAGACCCCAAATAGCTACAGCAATCCTGAGAAAGAAGAACAAAGTAGATGGGATCTCAATTCCAGATATCAAGCTGTATTATAAAGCCACTATTCTCAAAACAGCCTGGTACTGGCACAAGAACAGACATATATACCAATGGAATAGAATAGAGAATCCAGAAATTGGCCCAAACCACTATGCTCAATTAATATTTGACAAAGGAGGCATGAACATACAATGGAGCCTCTTCAATAAAGGTGTTGGGAAAATTAGACAGATACATGCAAAAAAAATGAAACTAGACCACCAACTTACACCATACACAAAAATTAACCCAAAATGGGTAGAAGACTTAAAGATCAGATGAGAAACCATAAAAATACTAGAGGAATCCACAGGCAGTGAAATCTCAGACATATGCCAAAAAAGTTTCTTCACTGACTGCTCCTATGGCAATGGAAGCTAAAAACAAAATAAATAAATGGGGCTCCATCAAAATAAAAAGCTTTTGCACAGAAAAGGAAACCATCAACAAAACAATAAGAAAGCCTGGTGCATGGGAGAACATCTTTGCCAATGATATCAGTGATAAGGGTTTAATCTCCAACGTTTCAGGGAACGCGTACAACTTCACAAAAGGAAGATAAACAATCCAATAAAAAAATAGGCAAGTGACTTAAATATATACTTTTCAAAAGAAGACATAAGGAAGGCCAAGAGACGTAAGAAAACATGCTCAGTCATTAATTATCTGAGAGATGCAAATCAAAACGTCAATGCAGTATCATTGCACACCTGTCAGAATGGCTATCATCAACAAATCAACAAACAAGTGGTGAGGATGCAGAGAAAAAGGAACTCTTGCACTGCCGGTGGGAATGCAGACTGGTGCAGCCACTGTGGAGAACAGTATGGAGTCTCCTCAAACAACTAAAAATGGAACTCCCATTTGACCCAGTGATCCCACTTCTAGGAATATACCCCAAGAAGCTAGAAACACCAATTAGAAAGAATATATGCATCCATATGTCATAGCAGCATGATTCACCATAGCTAAGATTTGGAAACAGCCTAAATGCCCATTAACAGATGGATGGATTAAAAAACTGTGCTACATGTACACAATGTAATACTACACTGCTGTAAAAAAGAAGAAATTCTTACCGTTTGCAACAGCATGGATGGAACTGGAGAGCATTGTCCTAAGTGAAATAAGCCAGTCAGAGAAAGATAAATACCATATGATCTCACTCATTTGTGGAATACAATGAACAACATAAACTGATGAACAGGGACAGATCCAGAGACAGAGAAACATCAATCAGACTGTCAAACCTCAGAAGGAAGATAGGGAAGGTCGGGGGTAAAGAGAAGAGATCAACAGAAGGACTTGTATGCATGCATATAAGCCTAACTCATGAACAGGGATATCAAGGAGGTGCGGGCATGAGTTGGGGTGGAGGGTTGGGAGGTTAATCAAGGGATCAGGACACATATGTAATACTTTAATCAATAAAGAAATTAAATAAATAAAATAATTCAAAACAAAACAAACAGTAACCTCTTGGTTCCTAAGTCCACACTGGACCACTGAGCACACCCAGTTGGGCAAAGAATAGCCTTTTTCATTTTAATAATGTCTTCTTTGTAGGTAACTTTTTTTTCTTTTTGGATACTTTTAAAATCTTAAAACATCTTTGCCTTTAATATTTTATTTTATTACATGTCTTCTTTTAAAAATTAAGTAAGTATAGGACATTCTAAGATGATATCTATAGAAAAGTGACAGGTATTTGAAATATTTCAGTTCTGCAAAACTATTTTTTTCCAGTTATAATAAACTCAAGGAAGAAAGTGTTTGTTATAGAGTAGTGACAATCTTGGCAAATTTGCCTTTCTTAGGTCAAATTAAATATATATATGTATATAAAATTATTCATTGATATATGTCTATAAATCTACAAAACACATATGAAAATATGGGAAAATTGTAAGTTGTGTCTACCTTAACATCAGGGATTTCAGAGAATGTATTGTTGTTCTTGAAATTTCCTTGGCATAATAGATACTAAAGTCATTTGGTTCTTTTCAACAATATTACTGCATTTCTACTCATAGCTCAGCACATTAGCTTGTCAGGAAAAATCATCACCTAGCAGATCCAAATATGTTTATAACATTTTTATGGGCTCCCTCTAATGGATGTATGCCATCAAGAAAAACCATTCTGATATCATTTTTATGCAGCACAATAATGTTTCATAGTCTATATGAGATTTCCCATTTACAAGGGTTAGAGAAATTTACATATAAAGTGGGGTAGCCCAAAAGTGCCACATCATTAAGTTAAAGCATAGCACAATATACCCATTAGTTTAAGATTCTGTTGCATTTCTTTAGTTAAGCAATTTCTGCATGCCATCATATTTCCACAGATAAGCACACACAAAACAAGAAGCCATTTAGCTGATTATTTGAGATACACTGGCTTGTTTTTAACACATTGTTTTGTTTTTACTAAGGTTCCCAGCACTTTCATTGGCTATCCCTAAAAGCTTCTCTGCTATCAATGCTTTCAGACAATGTTCATAATAGAAACAGCACCTTCTTAGAACATACAGCAGTCCGTGAAATATATCCTTAAATTTTCACTAGAGTCTGCTGTGACCTTTTATTTTAACCAGAATATAATGATATTCATATCAGAATTGACCCATGTATGACATTGGGCTCAGTCTTCTTACTGATTCAGCACAATAATAAACCTAGATAACAGAAAATCCACTTGTTCCTTCCTCTTTATTCATAAAATATCCCCATCTCAAAATAACCAGTTAGAATAATTGACTCCAGCATGTTTTTCATGCCACAGCTCCTTTAAGAGCTCATGGGAAGTCTAAAAGGGATGCTCATGGTGTTTGTATTAAAGAATATGGAACCCGAGAAATCTCAGTCTGGTCTCTGGAGTGTCACATTCCCTGCTCCTAAGATCAATCTGGCCACTTTAAATCCTAGGATCTCTCTAAATAGACAAGTCACTGAAGAATATGTCATTCAGTGTGAATGTGTCCCTCGGTTTTCTTGATTCACTTAAACTATTACTTTCCTAAGTATAATCAGATGTGTTTTCAACTGTTGTATTCCTTCGTCTAGCGGTTTTGTAGAGTGTTTCCCAACCACTAAGAAGTCATGTCTTATTTCTTTCCCCTTAGTGTCATTCCCTATTCACCCCCACTTCTCTCCCTGCTGCCTTTTTCATTTTTTCTCTTCTTTCAATCCCACTCCCACGGAGATTGTTTTTTAGGAAATATATTGTAAAGCATCATATTTTATTTACATATAATGTTTATATCAATTAGATCCTTAATGTGAGTCTTCTATTTAAGGTTAGATAGTGAGTGAGGTTTGGCTGAGAACCACATACAAACTCATGATTCCTGAGTGATTTGCTTACTCTACTAACTAATTGTATTAATTTGTAATACAATTGTTCACATGGAACAGAAAGGCTTATCAAGAGTGGCTTATTGAGACTAATTGAGAGGGGCTTAAACATTTTTTTTTCAATACATAAGTCAGTGATGAATAATTTCTGCTCCCACACCATTCAGCATGTGCCTTTTCCCCTCATGATTGTATTTGGACACTGCATCCATTTGTGAGGAAGGGAGAATAACTGAGGGCGGTAAAGTGCAAAGTGACACCTGTAGCGGGAAAGCTTCCATAGTTTTGAGAAATCCATAACAGAGTTTGGCTTATTGCTTTGTTGTGAAGGACAATGTCAACAGGTCATGTGGCTGCACAAGATGAGATGAGGCATTGAAACATGGCTCTCTGGAATACAGTCAATGACTATTGTTGAAAATGAATGGATGGGCAACTTGCACTAATGCCATGGAACGGGCTTCTTTGTAGAGCATATCCACTTTGTATCATAGTGGGACATAATTTAATACATGGAATTAGAAGTTCAGTATGTCATTTAAAAAGTAAGCGAGTTATAACACAAGGCAAGATTATTATATTAGGTACACTGAAATAATGGGGGGGAAAGAATGGTTAGTATAGAAAGTAGGGGTAGAAAACTTGTGATAAGCAGAAAAGATTCAGAAAAAAAGAGGGACATCTGTAATACTTTCAAAAATAAGATAAATTTTAAAAAGAAAATAAATATATTTAAATGAAAATATATATTTTAAATAATAGCTAAAAGTTTTTTAAAAAATCATGATATACTTTTACTCCCAAATTCCTGAAGTGAAATAAAACCTGATAAGAAACTTATTAAAAAAATCACAGTTAATAATATCATAATAAAGTTGCTGAAATCCAAAGAAATTAAGGAAAATACAATGTATAGAAACACTTATTTTTTAAAAACATATTTTTATTGATTTCAAAAAGAGAGGAAGGGAGAGGCAGAGAGAGATAGAAACATCAATGATGAGAGAGAATCATTGTTTGGTTGCCTCCTGCATGTCCCCCACCAGGAATTGAGATTGCAACCTGGGGATGTGCCCTTGACCGGAATCAAACCTGGGATGCTTCAGTCCACAGGTCAATGCTCTATGCACTGTGCCAAACCAGCAAAAGCAATACTTATTTTTTATTAAGACACAGAAAATGTAAGTTTTGAAAGATGTAATAGATACTATGCAAACACTATTCAAAATAAATATTTGAATATGTACAAATATTTGACAAAGTAGGCTCTAGGTTAAGAAAATACTGTGTGGAGAAGGCTGAAGTGCTCTTATATTTTATAATGCAAAATATCTACAACAATGTCAAATATATGGTAGGTTTTTAATACTTAGTGGGGCAAAAGTAGGCTTACCTTTGTTTGTATAGAAGATAATATAGTAACTAAAAAATAAAACAAAAATAAATTCTGTTTTGCATACCTACGACTGAAAAGCTATTTTTGCCCCATCTTGTATTTGCTATATCTATGTCAAAATATATTATATAAACTGAAATAAAAATCATCCATCTTTGTGGGTCAATTCAATTTATTTCATTCAAAAAGAAACTAACAACATATTTGTGATAAAAATTCTCATTTTGACTTTTAAATGTAGTCTAAAGTAATCCACTGTACCAAGAACAAAAATATTATTTTACTTTTATTTTTTATTTTTGGTTTTGCATTTTTTAAATTTAATAAATCTTTATTGTTCAGATTATTACAATTGTTGCTCTTTTTTCCCCAGATAGCTCCTCTCTACCCAGTTTCCACCCCACCTTCTCTCCTTACCTCTTCCCACTGTCCTCATCCATAGGTGTACGATTTTTGTCCAGGCTCTTCCTTTACACCCTGCACACTTTTCCCCCCAAGAATTGTCAGTCCATTCCCTTTCTATGCCCCTGATTCTATTATATTCAGCAGGTGATTCTGTTTATCAGATTTTTTACTCACTTGATTTTTAGATTCACTTGTTCATAGCCATGTATTTGTTATTCATAATTTTTATCTTTTACCTTTTTCTCCTTCTTCCTCTTCTTAAAGAATACCTTTCAGCATTTCATATAATACTGATTTGGTGGTGTTGGACTCCTTTAGCTTTTTCTTATCTGTAAAGCTCTTTATCTACCCTTCAATTCTGAATGATAGCTTTGCTGGGTAGAGTAATCTTAGTTCTAGGTTCTTGCTATTCATCATTTGAATACTTTTTGCCCCTCCAGTCTAGCCTGCATAGTTTCTGTTGAGCAATCAGCTGACAGTTGTATGGGTGCTCCTTTGTAGGTAATTCACTGTTTTTCTCTTGCTGCTTTTAATATTCTCTCTTTGTCTTTTGCTCTTGACATTTTAATTATGATGTGTCTTGGTGTGGTCCTCTTTGGATTTCTTTTGTTTGGGGTTCTGTGCACTTCTTGGACTTGAAAATCTATTTCTTTCACCAGGTGGGAGAAGTTTTCAGTAATTATTTCTTCAAATAGGTTTTTAGTATCTTGCTCTCTCTCATCTTCTGGCACCCCCATAATTCAGATGATGGTACACTTGAGGTTGTCCAAAGGCTCCTTCTCATTTTTGAATTCTTTTTTCTTTTTTTCTTTTCCAGTTGAGTGTTTTTTGCTTCTTTGTATTTCAAATCTTTGACTTGATTCTTGCGTTCCTCTAGTCTGCTGTTAGGTCTCTGTATAATATATTTTATTTCAGTCAATGTATATTTGATTTCTAGTTGGCCCTTTTTCATATCCTTGAGGGTCTCTTTAAATGTATCGGCCTTTTCTAGGGAATTCTTGTAAAACCTTATAATTGTGGTTTTGAACTCTATATCCAGTCATTTGCTTTCCTCCATTTATTTCATTCGTCATGATCTGTTTCTTTGTCTCAAATTTTCACTGCTTTCTTGAGTTGATAAAGTAGCTTTGTGTGGTAGGTTTCCTACAGGGCCCAGTGGCTCAGCCTTCCCCTGAGGTGGACACTTTTGGAGCACTCCTTTGTGAACTGTGTGCACAGCCTTGTTGTAGTTAGGTCTTGATTGTTGTTGGTATCACTGGGAGGAATTGACCTCCAGGCCGATTGGCTATGAGGATCAGCTGTGTCTACACTGGGAGAACTTTTGTGCAAGAGATAAGACTTGCAAAATTGCAAAAGCTTGGATGGGGCAGAGTCTCAGGGCAGAGCAGACAGCCTTGACTTCCCATCAGCCCTGTCCTATGAGGCCCCTGGTTCTCAGGGTTCCTTGGTAATTGCTGCAAACACCTCTGAGAGAAAGCCACCCTAGAGTTTCACTTGCTGCCAGAGTCCAATTTCTCCCCGAAACTCTCCCAGAACTAAAGTTCAGAACATTTGGGAGCTTCTGTCTCCCTCCTGCTTTAGAAAGTCAGCAGTGTACTCAGTGGCCCATGCACTCAGCAGTCTTCTCTGCATACATGCGCCTCTGGACTTCCGCCTTCCGCAATTCCCCTGAGTCTCAGTGTGCTTTTTCTTTTCCTGACAGTCCAGATTCCCTCCAAATGTGTGTGGGTTCCCAGAGTCTCACCTGGGACTGGAGCTCAGCATAGTCAGGAGCTTCCATCTACCTCCCACTTGAGGAAGCCAGTCACACACCCATGCACTCAGCCACCCGTCCTCTTTACATGCGTGCATCTCTGTACCTAAGCCTTTTGCAGCTCCTCTGAGTCTCAATGTGCTTTTCTTTTTCCTTCTAGTTGTAGAATTCCCATGCAGCCAGCTTTCCTGTGGTTCTGGATGGTGTCCATTTGTCTTTCAGTTGTAGTTTTGCTATTGTTGTGTGAAGCAGCAGTTTAGATTTTTATCTATACTGCCATCTTGGTTTCTTCCCCCAGAAATGTTCTTACATAGATAGTGAAATAGTATTTATAATTGACACTAAATCAAAGTCATATAGACAATATTAATAACTGGTAATATTGGTTGAAGTAAACAAATTCTGTCGTTTTAAGATAGCCATACATTGGAGAACTATAAAGCAATAAAGGAAAATGTGCCATCTAGAGCTACATATGCTTATGTTAAAATGTGACAATGTATGTTAGATAAAAAGGCAAATTTGCAGAGAAATATTCAGAGTATGATCGTGCTTATCTAAAACACCTTTGCAATTTATATGTATGGTCTGTACCTATGTATAGTTTGTACATGCATATGGTAGGATACATAAAATATGTTGCAGTTAGCTCTGAGTAGTTGGGATGGGAAACTACTTGGGATTGATGAAGAGCGAATCATTATTTTTTCTTTGCATTCCCTATAAACCTTTGTGTAATTTTGCCTTGTTTTGTATTTTTGTGTGTACGAGTGTATGTTTCAAAGAATAGTCTATTTTACTTTCATAGAAAATTAGAAACTTGTTCACTTTTAAAATATCACCAAAACGTGCGTACACACACACACACACACACACACACACGTAGTATAAAGGTGTTACCCAACATTTGGATTACCAGGATTAGTATAATTTCTGTATTTTAATGAATTGGCTTACCCATTTGGATAGCATGCCATGCAAAGCATATGCCACTATTTCCTACTGCATTATGAAATTAAAACTGTACTTTGCCAAAAAATGCCAGATGGCCACAATGTACCAATTGCCCATATTGACTATGGGGCTACATTTCAAGGATGGAATAAGGCAGAAATATGGTGCAAAGTATCATAAATGCCAGAAAAGATTGTTAGTAGACATTGGTCAATATGCATTTCCAGGCATTTCCACCGTTTATATATTACACTGGATATTTTAAAAAATAAAATAAAATAATAAATTAGGTCTATACTTTAGAAGAAATAAGCATCGTTTAACATCTATTCTATAGCTTTCATGAATTGTTCCTTAGATGAGATTCACATTTTTATAACTTTTTTCTGGAAGCCGAGATCTGCACCAGTTTTCTTTAGGAAACTGTATTTTTTTGATCTACTTGATTTTCTGGTTTCCACATTAGACAAACCATCCAACTTAATTTTCTTTAAAAAATTGTTAAGATAGAGAACATGAGTGTCATTGAGTAGGCTCTATACCATTTGTACACACATGTTTAGCCTAAATACTGACAGGATCCAGTCAAAATGACAAGTGGCATTTTAAACAGGATAATTTCAGAGCTATGATTTGCTTTTTCTTTATGAAAAATAAATCAATGTTGCAGTATGTACTATGGTATTCTTTCAAGGTACTCACAAGATGGAGGGCCCCACTCCACCAGCTTGTGAGAATGTTGATGGATGCCAATTTCAATCTAAATCCCTCTCTATGAACTATAGTTAGGCCCCTCACTAGGTTAGCCTGCAGCCCATAACTGTGTGAGCACATTTTCTTTATCACAATATATTAAGCAAGATTTATCTTCTTCTATCCACATTGAATAAATTTTGAAACTGATAACAGTCAAGAACAAAATAACTCTGCAAACAGTATAGACACATTTATTGTCTCTTAACTTAGAATCTGCAAGTCTTTTGCTGCCTACTTTATTTATTCTTTTAAAAATCCTCACCAAGGATACATTTTTTGTGTTATTCTTCTTGTTCTTCAAGAGAGAGGAAGGTAGAGAGAGAGAAACATCCATATGAGAGAGAAATATAGATCAATTGTCTCTGTGACCTGTCCTGATCTGAGATGGAACCAAAAACCTACATATGTGCCCTGGTGGGGAATCAAACCTGCAACCTTTTGGTATACAGGATGAAGCTCCAACCAACTGAGCCAATAGGCCAGTGCTATGCTTCCTGTTTTGACAGATCATAAATTCAAGTGTAGAACCTGTTGACAGAGCATGTCAATGCTTTCACTCCCACACCAAAGAATTATGAGAATTTGTAAAGCTTAATTACAAGACATTTTCTATTCAAAGTATGAAGTGATGCACAATTAAACATAAATTTATCATATTTATTAAAGCTTGCTTTGTTTATAAAAAAATAAAGAAGAAAATCTTAGCAACATATTAGGAATCACATCATTTACTGCCTCATGCTCACAAGTAATTGCCAGTAGCATTATTTTCCCAACGAGGATTGAAAAGTGCAAGTATACTTCAAAAAAATCAAATGGAATGTTACCTATAATTTTGTACAGGGAAACAAAGCATCCCACATCACTTTAAGTCATTTTAACCTACTTACATTTTATTATTTATGGCATAAAGCCACTTTTTGTTGTATTCCCTAAGTTGCTAATGTGTTTAGCAATATTTAACAGTTTTATGTGCCCAATATTCCCAATACAGATTCACCTATCATCTTTTGGAAAATTAATATGAAACTAAGTTTAAGCTAAGTTTTTTAATGAGGTAAATGATCAGCCTCAGGTGTTGATTAACAATGAGTGCTTCAGTCATCACGCTCTGGACACGCCTGTACTTTTAATGAGGGATAATAAAACCGCATCAGTTAATTCTTGTTGCAAAAAAGCACTCAACACCCTGTGGCTTGTAATAACACTCATTTATTGTTGCTAATGCATTTGCTTGTCACTGGAGGCTTGTTGTTCTAGGCAGAACCTGGCTGGGGCAGCTCAGCCATGGTGGCTCTGCTGCCCACCACTCTCCTCCTTCTCCTGGGTCCATGATCGTCTCATAGAGTTGTCAAATGTGCAAGCACAATTAGTGGAAAGACATGAAACTTTCTCAGCCCTTGGTTGAATTGGTGCACTGGAAACTCAGTTGCTCTCATATACCATTGTCCTCAGCAAGTCATGAGGCCAAGCCCCATGTCCAGAAACTCTGCTCACAATGAGGCATGACAAGATTGTAGATGCAAGAAGGGGTCAAAATCAGAGTCAAGAATTCACCCAGCCACACATACACATAAATTAAAAATAACAGAACAAATTATTCTTACTACTCTATTATGATTTTTGTTTCTTTTATAATGCTAAGAAGAAGCCATTTACTGAACTGTTGTTAGTTATACACGGCACAACTTTAGGAGTGAAAAGCTTTTTATGAACTAGTTCCTTCTCTTTGTTAAAAATATGAACCACTTGAAAGCCAGATAATAGATATTTATCTTATTTTTCATGACGGAAGTAGAGATGATGGAATGTACAAAAGCAAACTGGAATTCATTATTCATTCAATAAATACTGTTGAAATCTACTATGTAATTAGCATCCGAAAGAATATGAGAATGCAGAGTATTCTTTTACATCTATTTACTTACTTATTTACTTACTTACTTACTTACTAACTATAGGCCCAGTCCACAAATTCATACACAAGTGGGGTCCCTTGGCCTGGCCTGTGGGACCAGGCTGTAACCAACTCTCCAATATCCTCTGAGGGATCCCAGATTGCAGGAGGGTGCAGGCCACGTTGAGGGACCCCATGTGGCAGGGTTCCAGAGCATGTCTGACCCGTCTCACTCAGTCCTGATTGGCCAGACCCCAGCAGCAAGCTAACCTATGGATCAGAATGTCTGCTCCCTGGTGGTCAGTGCACAACATAGCAAGCAGTTGAGCAGCCTTAGCATATCATTAGCATATTACACTTTGATTGATTAATGGCTAACCAGATAACTGGACACTTAGCATATTAGGCTTTTATTATATGGGATTTGTTAATCCTCACAGGAGGATATTTTTCCATTGACTTTTTTAAAAAGAGTGGAAGGAAGGGCAGAGACAGAGAGAGAGAAACATAGATGTGAGAGACTTATCAATTGGTTGCCTCCTGTACTTGCCCCCACCCGGGAGCAGGGGATTGAGTTTACAACTAAGGTATGTGCCCTTGACCAGAATTGAACCTGGGATCCTTTAGTCAAAGGGTCAATGATCTAACCATTGAGCAAATCCTACTAGGGCCGAGTAGATATTCCTGCTGTCACACATAGAATAGGCGAGGGAAGTTCATTTGGCATGAGATATGTGGAGTATAGCTACAGAGAGAGATGGCAACTATGTCTCACTTTAAAACATGATGTAGTTAGAAAAGTAAGTTAAATATTTATCATATTTGGGACTTAGAAACTGTTGGAATATTACAATATTTATAATATTTTAAAATCAATCTAAAGGAAGGTAGATAATATGGGTGAGTACAATAAGCAAGGTGAATGTTCAAAGTATTTTATAGCAGTTGCATTGGGAGAAGAGAGAAATGGACTATTTCAGGGGGCATATAAGAAGCTAAATCAACATGAATGTTTGACAAATTAGGAAAGAGATGTAGAAAAGTGGTTTTTGGTTTAAATTTGAATTTCCCTGATGATTGGTGATGTTGGCCTCATTTTCATATATATATTGCCATTTCTATGTCTTCATTTTTAAATTGTCCATTTAGATTTTTAGCTAATGTTTAAATCTAATTATTTGGGAGGTTTGCTATTGTTTTATACAAATTCTGTACATACTTTGCATATTAACCCCTCATCAGATATACGGTTTTCAAAAATTTTCTCCCATCCTACTGATTGTTCTCCTCGCTGTGCAGAAGCTTTTCAGTTTGATCTTATCACTTGTTTAGTTTTGCTTTTTTATGCCTGTGCTTTTAGTCATCTCCAAAAGAATCATTTAAGGGCAATGTCAGGGAACTTTTTCCTATGCTTTCTTCTAGGGTTTTTATAATTTCAGGCTTATGTTTAAGTTTTAAATGCATTTTGAGTTAATTTTTGTTCAGTGGTAAAAGATGGGGGTCCAATTTGATTATTTTGCACATGCATACCCAGTTTTCCCAGCACCTTTTATAGTAAAAATTGTCCTTCTTCCATTGTGTGGTTATGACACAGTTGTAAAAGATTAGTACAGCATATATATGTGTGGATTTATTTATTTATTTCTATTATCTTCATTAATTGAAAGAATTAATGTTATTGAAATATCCATATAACTCAGAGTGATTTACATATTTAATGCAATCTCTTAAAATTGCAATGGCATTTTTTACAGAAATAAAAAAAAATCCAAAATTTGTATAAAATTACAAAAGACCCTGGAAGCCAAAACAATCTTTAGAAAGAAGAACAAAGATGGAGGCATCACAGTTTCTGCGATACTTAGGGTAAATTCTAAACTTTTTAAGTCAATGGATTGCCACAGACTGTTTGTGGTACTAGGACATAAAAAGTAAGTATTGTTATAGGTCACATATCTTGTAATTCCTTCTGTTTCTGTTTCTATTAGCTGTCTGGCTTCATTGACTTTAGCTAATTTCCATATTATATTATACTGTGATAAATGATAAGCTTTGGGGCATTCACAGCTATGTAATTCTGCACATACCCTGTGGTGATATCATTCCATTCAAGAATCCAACCAGCTACATGCCAAGCCCAGATACTGAGAACAGAACTACATGTATTAACAAGTCCTTCATTCCAGGGGAAACGCTTAGCTAAAACCT
Organism: Lasiurus cinereus; assembly: GCA_011751065.1. Taxonomy (NCBI): domain Eukaryota; kingdom Metazoa; phylum Chordata; class Mammalia; order Chiroptera; family Vespertilionidae; genus Lasiurus; species Lasiurus cinereus. Next base: position 62,625,932 of record JAAGEH010002531.1, read on the forward strand.
ATTCAAGATGTGTTAGCCATTCAGCAACAAATGAGCTTCATTTTTGTAAAACAAAATATAGTAATGGCATTATTTTTAAGTGATGTGAATTTTCTTTAGGATCCAATATAATGGGTTTCCTAATTGATTTTGGTTGTTGATGGCCACACCTGATTATTCTTCCCTTTACTGTCACAGTTCACCCCTGTTTTTTGTTTGTTTGTTTGTTTGTTGTTATTGCTGTTTTATCACCCACTGGAGCATTATTGTCAAGCCTAGAAAAAATGGTTAATATCAGTATTGTCTGGTTTCAAACTCAAGCTTTCATCCATATATCTTGTGGCACCAGTCCCACGGAGCTCTGTCCAGGTCCTGATGTTAGGCTGTTGTTATGTCCATGTTTCCACACTGCAAACACCCCAACTTAACAGAATGGGAATCTACTTACTGATGCACCACTTACCTTGGTTTAACTGGTAATTTCATTTTCCTTACCTTCATTTCTTTAACTATATAGTTGACCTCTGACTTTTTAATATGCTATTGTATGAATTTTATCTTCTTTATCTAGTGCCTGATGTATCAACTACTGTATGAGAGGAATTTTTTTTTTCCAAAGCTTCTTCCAACCAGCTTCCCAAGGGAGGTCGTTGTACCTTGCTTCCTATTCACAGACTTAAAAGAAAGAAATATTTTCTGCTCTGCTGGTGATTTCAACCATTACCCGAACTTCCTAATGATAAGTGATACTTAGTGAGTGCTTTCTATTTTCCAGGTACTGTTCTTATTATTTTACATGATCTACCCAATTAAATTCCCACAATAGCTCTATATATTTGGCACTGTCTTTCCCCCAATTTTATAGAAGTACCTAAGGCACATAAAAGTTAAATCACTTGCTAAATGTAATGAAGTTAATAGTCAGTGGAACCAGAATTTGAAACAGATTTCACCTTCTTAAATAATGTGTAATGGTGACTTTTCCTATATTTAAACAAAAAATATTTTTGGTATCAATTACTTGAAGATCTTATAAAAATTATACTTCTTGGACTATGGACCTGTGCATCCTCTTTATTACTTTAAATTGGGTCAATACTCAGTTTTAATGAATGTGTTCTACATCACTTTTATGATTTTTGAGATATGTTATATATATATGTGTGTGTGTGTGTATATGTGTATATATGTATGTATATATATGTGTGTGTATATATATGTATACATACATACACACACACACACATATGCATTCAATTTATCAAGCTAATTTTTTCTTAGTAAAAGTTTCAAATGGAGGTCAGTCAATCCTTTTGAGCAATTCAGTATCATGCCATGGGCACATACTACGTTCAATTATACTAGTGTTAGTAAAACGCTATATAAATATCACTCATTTGTATTCCTAATTTAACATCGATGCAAAAAACTATTATTTTACTTTCAGTGTTGTTAACGTGTTTTAAAAATCATATTGAAAAGAGCCATGAAGAACTACTTACTGAATCGCTTAAGGATGGAGATAAGAGCAATTGAAGTCAGGGACGGGAAAGTACAGTTAGTGAAAGAAGAAGTCAAGCTGAAAAAAATGTGACAGAGGCCTCAGCAGATCCATAGTACCCTTTGGGACTGGGATGGCTCTTCTGTTTTATACGTCCACCCCATGCAGGTGTAGATGAGGGCTTCCTGGTAGGAGGGAAAATACCCAGGGTAAGACAGCTCCCTTAAGGGAGGACAATGTCCAGAAGAGAAAGCAGCTCGGATCCACCAGTACCCAACGCTCCAGGCAGCAAGGGGAGGGAGTGCCACAATGCTGAAGGAGGAAGCTTCAAGGGCAGCATAACAGTAAGGACAACACCATTATTGAGACAATTACATCCCTCTGAGCCCTAATGTGAGGATTATCAATGTAGCAATAAAAATCCCATTGTTAATAAACTCAGAATCTGAATATTTTTTGCAGCTGTTGAGTTTAATGGTCAAGTTGGAATTGTGTTAATTTTTTTCACTGTCAGGTGCACTGACCTGGGATATTCTAAGGTTTTGTGAGGTAAGGTATGGTAGAAATATACTGATTAAAATATTAGGAATGAGCAACGAAAAATATAACTAAGTTAAAACTGCAAGGTCATGCAACAACTTATATTTTAAGCACACTATAAATATTTAATCATGGTTCACAAAACTATTTGCTTAGTCTACTATCTATGCTTTTACTATATATAGAGGTCGCTGAGAATTATTAATTAATTAGAATTCTTTTTTTTTAAATCTGGTTGAATTGCCCGTGTCTATTTCTTTCCACCGTAATGAGAGGCAGGGGAAGGATGCAGAATTTGTAATTTTATTCCAGTTTTGTCTTTACCTAACTTTGGAGCTGGAATATTTGATATTTCTGAAGTTAGAGTTCAGATCTATAAATAGTAAAATATGTTCATTCAACACCTAATATGACTCCTTGAACCCAAATGATCTCAATTACTATTTATTGAATGAACACATAAATCATTATTTGTTCATTCATTGCATTATAAAAATGAGAAACTAACTATGAACTTTGTAGTTTATTTTTTTGTCTGTTTTGCCTTTTGGTATTACTGTTTACTTTTCCATTCTTAATTGTTTTTGAATCAGAGGATTAGAAAAGGAAAAAAAAATATATATATATGAGTAGATATAAAAGCAATAGCAGTACTAATTAGTGATTACTGAAAGAGCTTTCACTGGAAGAAGCATCAATGCATTGAGGTTTGAGGATTAACTGGTTTATCTGTTATATGTTATTTATTTTGGGCAAAAAATTAGCATAAATAATAAAGACTTGCTTGAGAGATATCTTTAAATATGAATGAATGTTTGAGATCAGTTAGTACAAATCTCTGACAATTGAGGAAAATGTAATTTAGAGAAGTTTTAAGTGAGTTAATCAGAACCCCGTGGTTGTTAGTTCTTAATTAAGAATTCTAATTTCCCTCAATTTAGAATTGCACAGTTGAGAATATTATGAAAATACAGGTAATTTTTTTTTGCATCCATTACAATGCTTTTTACCTTACATATATGTTTGCTGAATTCAGGTAATAACTTTTTTAAGGTAAAAGTTGTTACAGGATTTCTGTAATGATTTATTTTCTACTTTTCATCCAGTTATGTTTTTTTTTTGTTTTTGTTGTTGTTTTTTTGGCATGTATCAGAATTTTATTATTTTATTTTATTTTTTGTTGTTTAAAGTATTACAAATAGTAGTACATATGTCTCCTTTTTTTCCCTATTGACCTCACCCTACCTTCCTTACCCCCCAATACATGTCCTCACTTGCCGCCCCAGTGTCTTGTATCCATTGATTATGCTTATATACATGCACACTAGTCCTTCAGTTGATCTCTTACAGTCCCTCCCACCCCACCACCCTCAACCTCCCCTGCTTTCCTGCTGTAGTATGACAGTCTGTTCATTGCTTCTTTGCCTCTGTATCTGTGTCCCCCTCTCCCCCCAATTCTTTTCTTTAAAAACATCTTGCCTCTGCAAGCTAGAAATAAACCTGTAAGAACAAAAAAATGTTTGAGACCCAATTTCAATGTCCAATAGTTCTGAGTCCCAGTTTCAATTTCTTATGTGTACACGTCAGCAATGGTATCTGGATGGTGGACAAATGGTGGCAGTCCATGTCCGATCCTCTCTAGTTTGGTCCTAGGCAACCTGTAGCGATGCACAGCTGTTAACTGCTCGCATAGCAAGGCATCATCAGTATCTTCCATCTCTGGACTGTTTCTCCTCTTGTCTTCGTTTTTGGCGCAGACCTGTCAGTTCCTCTTTGTTTCAGGAGTCCACTTGGTCTTGGAGTTGTTTTCTGAAATTATATAAACATATTCTCAACCTAAAGTTAATAAAGTAGGTGTTTTTTTTTCTATAAAATTGACTTGGGGTCTTTTTTATTTTTGCCCAGATGATTTTCCTTTGGCTTATTTTAACACCATGTGTGTTTTTCATGGGTGTCTTGCTGTTAGCATTACAAATGAAAATTAATTTTTCTAAAGTAAAAATGTTCTAGATGTAATTTACTTACCAGATATTTTTCCTTACATGGTATTATCCTACTATCCCTCCTTTTTTGATTGATGGAGACATTTGTAAATTTTTAATGCAATCTTGATAACTTTAAATTTTAATTTTTTGCACAAAAATATGGCTGCTTTATGTTCATTTCTTATTAAGCAATTTTACCATGAGATGAACTACCAATAGAAATTTTAGTTAATAGTTTATAAACAGCTTTTTGTTCTGTACAATTAAATTTTCTTGAATATTCACTTATTTCAATTAGCCGATTGAAATTAATCTGAAAGCTTGATTACTCTTTTACTCTCAAATTTAATACTCTACCAACAATTTTAGATTACCCTGTAAATATTAGTGGAAAGGATTATTTGCATTCTTGAGTAGGTCCTGAGCATTCCTGGTGCTAGGCTGAATTTAGATATAGAGCAGATACTGTCGACCAAGTCTCTGTCTGTTACCTGGGTCCCGATCTGAGCTGGGCCAAGTCTCTGTCTGTTACCTGGGTCCTGATCTGTGCTGGGCATGGGAAGCGAAGCAGCCATGGAGGCAGGGGACCTCCTTAAGAAGGAGTGAGGGTTCAGGACCCTGTAAGGTTGAGGGGGTGAGGTTCTGTGACCCACCTCTGTTGACCCCCAAGTTCTCTCCTGATGATTCCTCTGCGACTGTGCCTGTCTCAGGTTGTTCCTTTCCTGAGGAATCTTACCCCTTTCTGGCTAACCAGCCATCCTCCAGAGCCAAGCAGGGTGTTGTGAGGTTCAGTTCCGTCTCCATGGTAGCCTATGCCCCCATGGCCTCAATGCCCAGCACCTGCCTTGGGATCCCCTTGCCTGCTGGTGGGGCCTCGGCACTGATCACTTATCTCATGGAACTCAGGTTCCTTCTCCAGGAATGGCCCAGCTCACACGATTGGTCAAGAGACAGATATTATACCAGCCGCCTTGAGGCTTCAACCTCAGCATGAATAGAAGCTCAGGCAACAGCTGAGAGCCATTGGATTGTGAGAAGAGGGTCCCAGTATAGAATGCTCATGTGCCTTCCCAGTGCCTTAATTCCTTCTGAAAGGGGTTAAATCCTTTCATGTCCTTTTTTAAATTGTTGCCAAACATTCAAAGAATTAGTTTGTGATTTTGTTTGAGATAATTGTACAATATGCTGTTGTGAAATCTCAATAATTATACTGATATTGTAGAATAATATCATGCAAGGATATTCTTTGCTCTAGGCCGAGGCAATTCAATTTCAAACTGGCTGTCAATTTCTTTTTGTAACTTTATCTAAACTTCGTCAGGGAGGCAAAAACACAAACCTCTTACTTTAGCTCAAGAGGCCAAATATATCAACTTTCAATTACAATCCTTATGACATTTGAAGGAAACTTCTCTTTATTTCTTTCTAAAATAATTTCCAAGCTACAGAGAGTTTAATTTAAAAATCTTTGTCACATGAAACAATTTCTCTTAAGGTTATGATAACTGCTAGTATGGATTGGATTTAATATATTAATTAATTTTTTCCTTATAATTTACTTTTATTTTTATTTTTTACATGTGTCCTTATTCTCCCATCCCTCTCCCCCCCTCTGCCCTCTACTCATGTCCCTACCCCTTGTGGTCTGTGTATTAATTAGGCTCATGTGCATATACGCAAGTCCCTCTGTTGATCTCCCCCCTTACTCCCACCAACCCACCTTCCCTGAGCTTTGATGTTCTGATAGAAATTTCTCAGTCTCTGGATCTGTTCTTGTTCATTAGTCTATGTCATTCATTATATGCCACAGATGAGTGAGATCATGTGATATTTATCTTTCTCTGACAGGCTTATTTCACTAAGCATAATGCTCTCCTAGTCCATTCATGCTGTTGCAAATGGTAGGAGCTCCTTCTTTTTTACTGCAGTGTTTTACTGTAGCATTTCATTGCGTAGATGTACCACAGTTTTTTTAATCTATTCATCTGCTGATAGGCACTTAGGCTGTTTCCAAATCTTAGCTATGGTTAATTGTGCTGCTGTGAACATAGGGGTGCATATATCCTTTCTAAATGGTGTTTCTAGTTTCTTGGGATATATTCCTAGAAGTGGGGTCACTGTGTCAAATGGCAGCTACATCTTTAGTTTTTGTTTTTGTTTTTGTTTTTTTTAAATATATTTTATTAATGTTTCACAGAGAGGAAGTGAGAGAGATAGAAAGTCAGAAACATCGATGAGAGAGAGACATCGACCAGCTGCCTCCTGCACACCCCACACTGGAGATATGCCCACAAGCAAGGTACATGCCCCTGACCGGAATCGAACCTGGGACCTTGCAGTCCACAGGCCGACGCTCTATCCACTGAGCCAAACCGGTCTCGGCCATCTTTAGTTTTTTTTGAGGAAACTCCATACTGTTCTCCATAGTGGCTGCACCAATCTGCTTTCCCACCAGCAGTGCATGAGGGTTCCTTTTTCTCTGAATCATCGCCAGCACTTGTAGTTTGTTGATTTGTTGTTGATAGCCATTCTGATAGATGTGAGATGGTATCGCATTGTCGTTTTGATTTGCATCTCTCAGATACTTAGTGACTTTGAGTATGCTTTCATATGTCTCTTGGCATTCCTTATGTCTTCTTTCGAAAAGTATCTATTTAGATCCCTTGCCCATTTTTTTTATTGGATTATCTTTCTTTTGTTAAGTTGTATGAGTTCCCAGTAAATGTTGGAGATTAAACCAATATCAGTGATAACATTAGCAAATATGTTCTCCCATACAGTGGGCTTTCTTGTTGTTTTGTTGATGGTTTCCTTTGCTGTGTAAAAGCTTTTTATTTTTATGTAGTCTCATTTGTTTATTTTTTCTTTAGTTTCCATTGCCCTAGGAGCAATATCGGTGAAGAAGTTCCTTTGGCAAATGTCAGAAATTTTGATGCCTGTGGATTCCTCTAGTATTTTTATGGTTTCCAATCTTATGTTTAAGTCCTGTATCCATTTTAAGTTTATTTTTAGTATATGGTGTAAGTTGGTGGTATAGTTTCATTTTTTTGTATGTATCTGTCCAATTTTCTCAACATCATTTGTTGAAGAGACTGTCTTGACTCTGTTGTATGTTCCTTTGTTCCTTGTCAAATATTAATTGAGCATAGTGGTTTGGGTCAATTTCTGTGTTCTCTATTCTATTCCATTGGTCTATATGTCTGTTCTTGTACCAGTACCAGACTGTTTTGAGAATAGTGGCTTTGTAATACAGTTTGATATCTGGTATTGAGATTCCACCTACTTGGTTCTTCTTTCTCAGGATTGCTGCAGCTATTCAGGGTCTTTTTTTAATTCCAGATGAAGTTTTGGAAAGTTCATTCTAGGTTTGTGAAGTATTTTGTTGGTATTTTAATGGGGGTTGCATTGAATTTATAGATTGCTTTGGGTGGTATGGATATTTTGATGATGTTGATTCTACCAATCCATGAACATGGTATGTTCTTCCATCTGTTTATGTCTTCCTCTACCTATTTTTCAGTTCTGTGTAGTTTTCTAAGTATAGGTCTTTTACCTCCTTATTTAAGTTTATTCCTAGGTATCTTAATTTTTTGGTGTGATGGTACATGGGATTGCTTTTGTAGTCTCTCTTTCTGTAAGTTCATTATTGGTATATAGAAATGCCATAGTTTTCTTGGCATTAATTTGGTATCCTGCTACATTGCAGAATTAATTTATCAAGTCTAATAACTTTTTGAAGGAGTCTTTAGCCTTTTCTATGTAAAGTATCATGTCATCTGCAAAGAAGGAGAGTTTTACTTCTTCTGTTCCAATTTGGATGTATTTTATTTCTTTTTCTTTTCTAATTACAATGGCTAGTACTTACGGCACTATGTTGAACAGGTGTGGTGAGAGTGGGCATCCCTGTCTTGTTCCTGTCTTTAGGGGAAATGATTTTAGTTTTTGCCCATTGAGTATGATGTTACTGTGGGTTTGTCATATATGGCTTTTATTATGTTGAGTTATGATCCTTCTATTCCCACTTTGCTGAGACTTGGAAAAGGTGTTGGATTTTGTCAAATGCTTTTTTCTGCATCAATCGATATGATTATTTGATTTTTATCTTTCTTTGTTTATGTGATGTATCATGTTTATTGATTTGTGAATATTGTACCATCCTTGCACCCCTGGGATTAATCCTACTTGGTCATGGTGTATGATCTTTCTGATGTACTGCTGTATTTGATTTGCTATAATTTTGGTGAGGATTTTGGTATCTATATTCATGAGAGATATTGGTCTCTAAATCTGTTTCATTGTGTTATCTTTATCTGGTTTTGGTATTAGGGTGATTCTGGCTTCATAGAAGGTGTTTAGAAGTGTTCTTTCCATATGAATTTTCTGGGATAGTCTGAGGAAGATAGGTTTTAGTTTCTCCATGCATGTTTGGTAAAATTCCCTTGTGAAGCCATCTGGCCCTGGGCTTTTGTTTGTTGGAAGCTTTTTGATGACTGCTTCAATTTCTTCCATAGTTATCAGCATATTGAGATTTTAAAATTGTCTTGAATGAGTTTTGGAACATTATGTTTTTCTAGGAATTTGTCCATTTCTTCTTGATTTGTAATTTGTCAGAATAGAGTTGTTCATAATAATTTTTAACACTCCTTTATATTTCTGTGGGGTTTGTTGTTATTTTGTCTCTTCATTTTTTATTTTGTTTATTTGGGCACTCTCTCTTTGCTTCTTGGTGATTCTAGCTAGAGGTTTATCAATCTATTTTATTCTTTTGAAGAACCTGTTCTTGGTTTTGTTGATCTTTTGTATTTTTTTTAGGTCTCTATGTCATTCATTTCTGCTCTAATCTTTAGTATTTCCTTCCTTCTGCTCACTTGGGCTTTTCTTGTTGCTCTGTTTATAATTATTTGAGTTGTTGAGTTAGGTGATTCATTACCATTTTTTCTTTTTTTTTTTTAGGTAGGCCTGTAGAGCTATAATCTTCCCTCTCAGCACTGCTTTCATTGTGTCCCATAGCATTTGCATTGTTATGTTTTTATTGTCATTAGTCTCCAGGATATTTTTAATTTCTTCTTTGATCTTATTGATAACCCAATCATTGTTTAATAACATGCTATTCAATTTCCAAGTGTTTGAATTTTTTGGAGTGTTTTTATTGTGGTTTATTTCTAATCTTTTTCCATTGTGGCCTGAGAAAATGCTTGATATGATTTCAATCTTTTTGAATTTGGGAAGACTTTGCTTGTGACCCAATATGTGATCTATTTTTGAGAATCCTGTGTGCACTTGAGAAGAACATATATTTGTGGAGAAATACTCAGAAGATGTCAATTAGGTTCAACTGATCTAGTGAGTTATTTAGAATTGTTGTTTCTTTGCTGATTTTTTGTCTAGAGGATTTATCCAGTGTTGTCAGTGGTGTATTAAATTTCCCTACTATGATTATATTGTTGTCAATTTCTCCCTTGATAACTTCCTATAAGGTTTTTTTTTTTATGTATTTGGGTGCTCCTGTTTTGGGTGCATATATGTTTACCAGATTAATACCATCTTGTTGAATTACTTCTTTTGTATTATGTAGTGCTTTCCTTATCTTTTTAAGGCCTTTTCTTTGAGGTCTATTTTATCAGATATAAATATCGCCACCAAGATTTTACTCATTTCTATTTGCCTGAAAAATGTTTTTCCATCTCTTCACTCAGAGTCTGCATGAATCCTTTGCTCTCAGGTCAGTCTCTTGTAAACAGCAAATATATGGGCCATGTTTTCTTTCTCTTTTTTTAAATATATTTTATTGATTTTTTTACAGAGAGGAAGGGAGAGGGATAGAAAGTCAGAAACATCGATGAGAGAGAGACATCGATCAGCCACCTCCTGCATGCCCCCTACTGGATTTATGCCCCCAAGCAAGGTACATGCCCCTGACTGGAATCGAACCTGGGACCTTTCAGTCCGCAGACCGATGCTCTATCCACTGGGCCAAACTGGTCTCGGCTGGGCCATGTTTTCTTATCTATTAAGCTACCCTATGTCTTTTGATTGGTGCATTTAACCCATTTCAGTTTAGTGTTATTATTGACAAGTTCATGTTTGTTGTCATATTTTTCCTAAGTGTTTGTGTTTCTTCTTGCCTTTCTCTTTCTTCTTTTTACAACAGTCCCTTTAGCATTTCCTGCATTGTTCTCTTGGTAGTGATAAAATCTCTTAGCTCCTCTTTGTCTGTGAAGTTCCTGATTCCACCTTTAATTTTGAATGATAGCCTTGCTGGGTATAGTATTCTTGGCTTCAGACCCTTACTTGTCATTACTTTATATATCTCATTCCATTCCCTACTGGCCTGGTGTGTTTCTGTTGAGAAATCAGTTGATATTCTAATAGGAGATCCCTTGTAGGTAATTTTCTGTCTCTCTTTGGCAGCCTTTAAAATTTTTACTTTGTTTTTATTTATTTTTATTTTTTTATTAATTTTTATACATATCTCCCCATTGTGCCCCCTCCCTCCCAGGCACACCCCAACCCTCCGTGTCTATGTTCATTGGTTATGCTTATATGCATGCATACAAGTCCTTTGATTGATCTCTTATCTACCTCACCTAACTTTAATCTTCCTGCTGTAATTTCACAGTCTGTTTGAAGTTTTACTGTCTCTGTATCTATCCTTTTGTTCATCAGTTTATAATGTTCCTTATTATCCCCCAATGAGTGCGATCATGTGATGCTTCTCCTTCATTGACTGGCTTATTTCACTAAGCATAAGGCTCTCCAGTTCCAACCAGGTTGCTGCAAATGGTAAGAATTCCTTCTTTTTAATGGCAGCATAGAATTTCATTGTGTAGATGTACCACAGTTTTCTGATCCACTCATCTGCTGACGGGCACCTAGGCTGTTTCCAAATTGTAGCTATTGTAAATTGTGCTGCTATGAACATAGGGGTGCATAAATCCTTTTTGATTGGTGTTTGTAATTTCTTAGGATAAATTCCTAAGAGTGGGATTACAGGGTCAAATGGGAGATCCATTTTTAGTTTTTTGAGGAAACTCCATGTTATTCTCCATAGTGGCTGCACCAGTCTGCTTTCCCACCAACAGTGCACAAGGGTTCCTTTTTCTCCGCATCCTCGCCAACACTTGTCGTTTGTTGATTTGTTGATGATTGCCATTCTGACAGGTGTAAGATGGTATCGCATTGTCGTTTTGATTTGCATCTCTCGGATGATTAGTGAATTTGAACATGTTTTCATGTGTCTCTTGGCCTTTCTTCTGTCATCTTTTGAAAAGGTTCTATTTAGGTCCGTTGCCCATTTTTTTATTGGCTCCTTCATCTTCCTTTTATTAAGTTGTATAAGTTGGCTGTAGATTTTGGAGATTAAACCTTTATCAGTGATAATATTTGCAAATATGTTCTCCCATACAGTGATCTTTCTTGTTGTTTTGTTGATGGTTTCTTTTGCTGTGCAAAAGCTTTTTATTTTGATGTAGTCCCATTTGTTTATTTTTTCTTTAGCTTCCATTGCTTTTGGAGCAGTATCAGTGAAGAAGTTCTTTCGTCATATATCTGAGATTGTGCTGCCTGTGGATTCCTCTAGTATTTTTATGGTTTCCCTTCTAATGTTTAAGTCCTGTATCCATTTTGAGTTTATTTTTGTATTTGGTGTAAGTTGGGGGTTCAGTTTCAATTTTTTGCATGTATCTGCCCAATTTTCCCAATATCATTTATTGAAGAGGCTATCTTGGCTCCATTGAATATTCATGCCTCCTTTGTCAAATATTAATTGAGCATAGTGGTTTGGGTGGATGTCTGGGTTCTCTATTCTATTCCATTGGTCTATATGTCTGTTCTTGTGCCAGTACCAGGCTGTTTTGAGAACAGTTGCTTTGTAGTATAGCTTGAAGTCTGGTATTGAGATCCTACTTTATTCTTCCTTCTCAGAATTGCTGTAGCTATCCGTGGTCTTTTTTTGTTCCAGATGAATCTATGAAGAATTCTTTCTAGGTCTGTGAAATATGTCGTTGGGATTTTAATGGGTAGTGTGTTGAATCTGTAGATTGCTTTGGGAAGTATGGACATTTTAATGATGTTGATTCTCCCAATCCATGAGCATGGTATGCTCTTCCATCTGTTAACATCTTCCTCTAAATCTTTCTTCAGTGTCCTGTAGTTTTCTGCTTAAAGGTCTTTTACCTCTTTAGTTATGTTTATTTCTAGGTATCTTAATTTTTTTGGTGCGATGGTAAATGGGATTGCTTTTTTAGTTTCTCTTTCTATAATTTCACTGTTAATGTATAGAAAAGCCTCAGACTTCTTAGCATTAATTTTGTATCCTGCTACATTGCCAAATTCATTAATTAAGTCAATTAGTTTTGGAATGGAGTCCTTTGGGTTTTTTATGTACAATATCATGTCATCTGCAAATAAGGATTGCTTTACTTCTTCTTTTCCAATTTGGATGCCTTTTATTTCTTCTTCTTGTCTAATTGCAATGGCTAATACTTCCAGTACTATGTTGAACAGGAGAGGTGAGAGTGGGCATCCCTGTCTTGTTCCTGTTCTTAGGGGAAATGGTTTTAGTTTTTGCCCATTGAGTATGATGTTAGCTGTGGGTTTATCATATATGGCTTTTATGATGTTGAGGTATGATCCTTCTATTCCCACTTTGTTGAGAGTTTTTATCAAGAAAGGGTGTTGGATTTTGTCAAATGCTTTTTCTGCATCAATTGATATGACTATGTGATTTTTATCTCTCAATTTGTTTATGTGATGTATCACATTTATTGATTTGAGGATATTGTACCATCGCTGCATTGCTGGGATGAATCCTGCTTGGTCATGGTGTATGAACTTTCTGATGTACTGCTGGATCCGGTTTGCTAGAATTTTGTTGAGGATTTTGGCATCTATGTTCATGAGAGATATTGGCCTATAATTCTCTTTCATTGTATTATCTTTATCTGGTTTTGGTATTAGGGTGATGCTGGCTTCATAGAAGGTGTTTGGAAGTGTTCCTCCTTCTTGAATGTTTTTGAATAGTCTGAGGAGGATAGGTTTTAATTCTTCCTTGAATGTTTGGTAAAACTCTCCTGTGTAGCCATCTGGACCCGGGCTTTTATTTGCTGGAAGCTTTTTGATTACTGCTTCAATTTCTTCCATAGTTATTGGACTATTGAGATGTTTGGTTTCCTCCTCATTGAGTTTTGGGAGGTTATATTTTTCTAGGAAAATGTCCATTTCTTGCAGGTTGTCCAGTTTGTTGGAATAGAGTTGTTCATAGTATTTTTTAACAATCCTTTGTGTTTCCACAGGGTCTGTTGTTATTTCTCCTCTTTCATTTCTGATTTTGTTTATTTGGGTCTTCTCTCTTTGCTTCTTGGTGAGCCTGGCTAGGGGTCCATCAATCTTGTTTATCCTTTCAAAGAACCAGTTCTTTGTTTTGTTGATCTTTTGAATTGTTTCTTTGGTCTCCAGGTTGTTTATCTCCGCCCTGATCTTCACTATTTCCTTCCTTCTGAGTACACTGGGCTTTTCTTGTTGCTCTCATTCTAGCTTTTTTGAGTTGTAGGTGTAGGTAATTTATTACCATTGTTTCCTGTTTTTTGCAGTAGGCTTGTAGGGCTATGAACTTCCCTGTCAAGACTGCTTTCACTGTGTTCCATAAATTTTGTATTGTTGTGTTGTCATTGTCATTTGTTGCCATGATATTTTTTATTTCTTTCTTGATCTCTCTGGTTACCCAGTCATTGTTTAATAGCATGCTGTTTAGTCTCCATGTGTTTGATTTCTTTCTATTGTTTTTATTATAGTTGATTTCCAGTTTTATGCCACTGTGGTCTGAGAAAATGCTTGATATGACTTCTATATTCTTGAATTTGAAGAGACTTTTCTTATGACCCAACATATGATCTATCTTTGAAAATGGCCCATGTGCACTGGAGAAGAATGTATATTCTGTGGCTTTGGGGTGAAATGTTCTGAAGATGTCAATTAATTCCATCTGTTCTAGTGAGTCATTTAGGATTGATGTTTCTTTACTGATTTTTTGTTTAGAGGATTTGTCCAATGGTGACAGTGGGGTATTAAGGTCTCCTACTATGATTGTATTGCTGTCAATCTCTCCCTTAATATCCTCCAATAGTTTTTTTATGTATTTAGGTGCTCCTTTATTGGGTGCATATATGTTTACCAGAGTTATTTCTTCTTGTTGGATTGTTCCCTTTAGTATTATGAAGTGGCCTTCTTTATCTCTTGTTATGTCCTTCACATTGAGATCTAATTTGTCAGATATAAGTATTGCAACCCCACCTTTTTTTTCATTTCCATTTGCCTGAAATACCATGTTGCATCCCTTCACCCTCAATCTGTGTGCATCTCTTTTCCTAAGGTGGGTTTCTTGAAGACAGCAGATATATGGATCATGTTTTCTTATCCAATCGGTTACCCTATGTCTTTTCATTGGAGCATTTAATCCGTTTACTTTTAAAGTTATTATTGATAAGTACTTATCTGTTGCCATTTTTAGTCCTTACCCCCAGTTCCTTCTTCGCTTCCTCTTTCTTTTTATTACAGCAGACCTTTTAACATTTCTTGCATTGCTGGTTTGGTGGTAATATATTCCCTTAGTCCTTTTTTGTCTGTGAAGCTTTTGATTTCACCTTCAATTTTGATTGAGAGTCTTGCAGGGTACAGTATTCTTGGATTCAGACCCTTCCTTTGCATGACTTTGTATATTTTATTCCATTCCCTTCTGGCCTGATGAGTTTCTGTTGAGAAGTCAGTAGCTAGTCTTATGGGGGTTCCTTTGTAGGTAACTTTCTGTTTCTCTCTGGCTGCTTTTAAGATTCTTACTTTGTCGTCGGTGTTTGCCAATTTAATTATAATGTGCCTCGGTGTCGGTTTGTTGGGGTTCATTTTGCTTGGGACTCTGTGAGCTTCTTGGATTTGTGTGGTTTTTTTCTTTTCTATATTGGGGAAATTTTCTGTCATTATTTCTTCAAACACGTTCTCTAATCCTTGTTCAGTTTCCCCTCTTTCTGGAACCCCAATTATGCGGATGTTGTTTTGTTTCATGTTATCCCAAAGTTCCCTTAGACTCTCCTCTTGCTCTTTAACTTTTTTTTTCTGGAAGCTGCTGTACTTGGGTATTTTTTCCTACCGTGTCTTCTAGCTCACTGGTGCGGTCCTCTGCTTCTTCTAGTCTACTTTTGATGCTTTCTATTGAATTTTTTATAGCAGTGATGTCATTTTTCATTTCTTCTTGTTTATTCTGCACCTCCTCTAGGTTCTTCTTCATTTCTTCTTGGCTCTTACTCATATTGTCAAATTTGTCTTCCATTCTTTTCAACCATATTATGATCATTTCTCTGAACTCTTTCTCTGGTAGGCTTATTTCTGGTTCTATTTCGTTTACTTCCTTTTCTGGTGAAACCTGCCTTTCTGTCTTATGTGGGCTGTTTCTTTTTCTGCCCATGGTCTTTCTTTTCCAGGTGTCTGGTTATGTAGTCCTCTCTCCTACGTTGATTGAAAGGCACAAACTAGAACACGACCAGGTACAGCACACAAGACACTGAGTAGAAATGTATTCAAGATGTTAATAGTCACAAATAAGGTGACCGACAATGAAGGACAAATTAGGGGTAAATAGAGAAAGAAGAAGAGGAAAATGAGGAAAAAATAAAAGAAAGAAATGCCAAAATCAAATTGGGAGAGTGAGAAAAATAAAAAGATAAATAAATGAACAATAAAATAAAATAAAATAAGAAAATAAAAAGGAGAAGAAGGAGTAGGAAAGAGGAAGAGAAAAAAGTCAGAGAGAAAGGAAAGTGTATAAGAGAGAAAAGAGGAACAAAATATAGATGTCAGGAGACAACTCCAGTAGAACAGTCACTAATCCCAATAAAGGCCAGCAACCAGTACCTAGAGATTAAGGCAAATTGCAAATAGCTTCTGGTATCGAGGGAGGTGAGGGAAAAGAGAGGTAGAAAACAAAGCAAGCAAAAACCAAAATAAAACAAGTAGAATAAACTATAACAATCTCACAAAAAAATTTCAAAAAATCAATATAATCACTTTTCAGGCAAATAGCA
Source organism: Lasiurus cinereus (assembly GCA_011751065.1). Classification (NCBI taxonomy): domain Eukaryota; kingdom Metazoa; phylum Chordata; class Mammalia; order Chiroptera; family Vespertilionidae; genus Lasiurus; species Lasiurus cinereus. Next base: position 62,642,008 of record JAAGEH010002531.1, read on the forward strand.
AAAAAAGGACATAGAGAAAAAACAACTTTTTGTCTAGTGAAGACAAGAAGAGAGAGGTTTGTGTGGACTTGTAGTAGGGGATTTGAAATTAGATATATGAATGGGGTGAAATTTTAACCAGATAAAGAGAAAAATAGGGAGAATCTAAAGTTGGAAAAGGGAAAGAGAAACAAGACAACAAAATGGGGAAAGTTAGGAGGAATGTGTTGGCATAAAGGTAGAGTTGAGTTGGAGTAAAATTATGCTAAAGGAAAGATGAAAATAGAATGTAGAACTCTAATCCCGAAATAAAATAAAGAGAAAACAAAATGACACTTGTTTTTTTTTTTTCCAAAACGGTTAAGTACTAGTAGTAATTAATAATACTAGTTTAAAACAAAAATGTAATAATTATAAAGGTAAAATCAATTGAGGTGGAAAGAAAAAAAAATTTAATTAAAATATGTGAAAATGAAAAATAAAAAATTAAAAATTAAAAAAAAAGAAAAAAGGAAAAATAAAAAAAAAGAAGAAAAATAGAATGGTCCTTCACTTCCACTATTATTCTGCTTGTCACTCCTGTTTCCCAGCAGGGAAGGCACTGCAGCTCCCTGTGTTCCCCTCTTGGTGTTTTAATCTCTTTATTCTTCTGTGGTTATGCAAGAGTCAATTTGTGTGTCATCCACTGGGTGGCAGTGTTTCGGAATTGATCTCTGAGACAAAGCACAGGACCTCTCTAGGCTGTGCTCAGATCCTGCTACTCTGTGGTTCTCAAAGCCAGTTTGTGGGGGGTTTGCAGCCGGGACACTGTAGTAACTCCCAGGCTGTCCCTCTGCCCCAGAAAAAAAAAAAAAAACAAAACAAAAAACGAGTCGTTTTCCAGAGCTCCCATCTGTCAACAGCTCAGAGGGTTTGCCTTCACACTCAGGGATCACGCCCTGACCACCTCTGCGGACCTCTCCAGAGGCAGCTTTCCCGTAGCCCGGCTCCCACAGTGTGCACGTCTCTGTTGTGCGGGGGTAGGAGACCTCACCCTGACCCAGGTAAAATCTGACCCTTCCCCATGCCGTGTGGATCTCCGAATCCGCTGCCTGCGCGTCCATGCCGTCTGGGAAGCCGTGCTCAGGGTCCCCGGCTGCTCTGTGGGTGCCTCTGTCAGCCGCAGCTTTCAGACCTTTGCAGACATCCACCTCCCCCTTAAGTCAGGCGCAATCTGACCTGTCTGTGTGTTCTGTGGATCTCTGGTTCCCCCACGTGTCTGCGCTGATTGGAGAGCAGAGTTCTGGGTCCCTGGGTCCCTGGCTGCTCGATGGGTGCCCAGCCGAAGGCTTCAGACCACCGCAGACATCTACCTCCCTCTGCAAGATGGCTTGGGCTCCGCATTCACGCTGGTGGCTCTGGCCGACAAAAGCCCCGTGGCAGTGGGGCTGCCTGGCTGGGAGAGCCCCTTCCAGCAGTTCTCCACCTTCTCCTGGAGGATAACTGACTCTTAGCTTGCCAACAAACACTCCCAATGAGACTCTCAGCCGCTCTCTCTCCCTCTGCCCAGCGACAAAGATCCAGACGCGTCTGTCTACTCCACCGCCATTTTCTCCTCTCTCCTTACTTTGTTTTTAGTGTTTGCCAATTTAATTATGATGTGTCTTGGTGTCGATCTTTTGGGGTTCAACTTGTTTGGGACTCTGTGTATTTCATGGACTTACATAGTTTTTGTCTTGCTAATATCAAGGAAGTTTTCTGTCATTATTTCTTCAAATAGGTTTTCTATTCCTTGCTTTTCTTCCTCTTCTTCTGGTACCCTTATCAATCAAATGCTGTTTCATTTTGTGTTGTCCCAAAGCTCCCTTTGGCTCTCTTCTTGTTTTTTTTAAGTCTTCTTTACAGTTGCTGCTGTGTTTGTGTGTTTTTTCCTACCTTGTCTTCTAATTTGCTGATGCTGTCCAGAGCCTCTTCTCTTCTACTATTTAGGCCTTCCATTTTGTTCCTTATTGCAGCTATGTAGTTCTTCATCTCCTCTTGGTTTCTTTTATGTTAGTGACATCCTCATTCAGCTCCTTATAGTTCTCATTGAATTGTGTGTATTTGTTGTTCAATTGTTTGTATTTGTCATCTATCCTTTTAAACATCCTTAAAACCATTAATCTGAAATCTTTCTCTGATAAGCTCCTGGCTTCAATTTCATTTAACTTCTTTTCTAGTGATTCATCTTTCTTTCCTTTGGAGATTGCTTTTTTGTCTTCCTGTAATGTTTTAATTGTAGATCCAATTGCTTTTCTATCCAGGATTTTTTTTGGGGGGAATGATGCTACTGGTGTTTTCTTCTCAATTTTCCTGTGCTTGTTATTCTATTATAGTTTCCTATTTGAGCTATCTGGGTTATCTTCATGTAGATCTGCAAGCTTGAGCAGCACATCTAGTTATGTTTTTAGTTTATAAAAAGCAAGTAGATTTCATAAACATTTCATAAACATTTATTCAAATCTGAAAAAAAGTTTCCTAAAGTATACTTAATTTGTTCATTTTTTTGAACATTTGGATTTACTAATATTTTTATTAGATAATTTAGTTATTTGTTCTTTGGCTATGCTAGTTTTTAGTTATATTCTATTCCTCCAAAATACACTTTCACTCTCATTTCCACATCTCTCCAACTTTCAAGTTATATTGGCATGAATTATAGTTTTATATAGTTTTATTCTTCATATTAGCAAATTCATTTTTTAATTACCTACACATATGCAAATTTACTCCTTCAAACCTTGCTTATTTTATTTTACTCTTTAAAAGTGCATTTTAGCTTCATTTTCATTAAGAATATCTTAAAAATATTTTTAAGATAAATTTTTGAACAGTAAATTCTCTATTGTCTCCTGTGTATTTGTTATTATAGCTATGGTTTGTTAATATGATTTTTATTGAGTTTAGAGAGCAAGAAGAAGGTAGAAGGGATAGAGAGGTAGAAACATTGATGAGAGAGGAACATCATTGATAGACTGCCTCCTGCATGCCCCCTATTGGGGATAGAGCCAACCTGGGCATGTGACCTAACTGGGAATCAAAGTAGTGACTTCCTGGTTTCTGGGTTGACACTCAACCACTGAGTCATACCAGCCTGGCTCTGTAGCTGCTGTTTTAAAAATACTAAGTCTGTATTTTCTTCATCAGCTCTTTTGAGACATACTAGTACAGCTAGAATTTTACATCCTAATCTCCTGATCTCTACACAATCTTCCAGATTTTCTAGCATTTACCTATATTCAGTAAATTCTGTCATGGCTGATTGTGTTTTCCATGAAACATTGAATTTTTGTTCATATTGGTTGGCTTACTTTTCTGTGAAAACCTCTTCTGTTATGAGCCTCTGATGAATTATTTGTCAGGAATAAATTTTATGTTTTAAAAAAGGGTTTTGGAGGGAGAAGTAGATGTTCTCATCCAATGTGGATCATGTAAATTCGAACTGAAAACACTATGAACTTCAGTGAATTTAAATGATATTGTGCCAACAGCCAAGGAAGAGAAAGATAATTGTTTATATATTATCCCTGTTTAGTAAAGAGAGTGTGTTTTTCTAGCTTAGCATGTCATTACAGATATGACTTAAGAGTAAATATCTAATTGAAATTTGCTGCTTTACAATGAATCAAGAATTTCTTAATTTTGATCTTTTAAAAATATTATTATTTTTAAAGATATTACTATTAATGTGCTCTGCCATACTTAAAAAACTGAAGATTAACTTGGTCAATTTCTCATGTAGTTATATCTAACTAAATATGACTATATCCTTACTAATCTTTGCTAAAGTTAATAAAAAATGTTAGAACTTTCTCTTATCCTGCATAGAATCATACTGCTATAAGACTATATTTTGAATTAAAGTCTTACTTGGATTTTAAAATTGAAAATATTATGAATTTAATCTGTATAATTAATTCACAAAAACATTTCCTTGTTATCTGAAAGATTAAGCAATGGTCTCTTTTATTAAAAGAATTTGCTGACTGTTTATACTTTGTAGAACTATATCCTCATTGAGCTTGTAGTAATAACTTTTTAAAAATTCCATGAACTTTATTTTATGGAGAAATAAAATTTCTAGAATCAACTTTAGGTTATAATGATTTCTGTAAGCATTACTGCTTTGTGCATGACAGAGAATTAATAAATTGTGGTTTCAGTCCAAACACCAATTGCTCACACAACTGATACATTGGTTACTTACTGTGTGTCAGGAACTATGAATTGTAATAGTATGCAGACATAAGAAACCCAAAGCTAAACCTGAACTTAGAGAACATTACATTTTAGATTTTTTAATGTAATAAAAAACTATTCATTTTCCCCAAATCAAGATGAGAATACAATTTTTTTCTTAAGTAACATTTGTAATTCCATCTTTGAGAATGCATTTTGTCTAAAGTTCTGACCCATGAATTACACAGAAACTGTGTCCAAGATTGTTAAATTCCCTCTGTCTAATGCTGTCTGAAAATGACCTCTGTCACTCTTGGAATGCAAAGAAAACAAGAATTTTATAGGTCTGCCTCTCTGACTCCTCTTTATAGGACTGAATTTATATACTTTCTATATTTATTTTTGGTGCTGTGAAAGAGGAAGGATAAAAGGAAGAAAAGGTGAGAAGGAGGAGGGTGAGAAGAAAAGGTGAGAAGGAAGAGGTTCATTATTTCATGGATTCTGCACTCACTTTACTCAAAATAACATAATTCAGCGAGTTAGCTAAATACATTAAATGAAGAAAGGCCATAGTTGTTTTGAGAAAAAATATTTACTAAAGAAATAAATTAGCAAAGAATCTGAGAAGAGGGGATTATATCTTGATTTTTTTCTTCGTGTATATGTTTTCTAACTAGCTATTCCAGAGAGAAAGTCTAATTATTTACCATAGCATATTAACTTTCAAAATCATCATTCATGTTATAGTCATATAGCACAGGTTACCAAGATAAGTTCTTTTTGTTTGTTTGTTTCTTTTGCTTTGTCTTTTTAAATTTAAATTTATTGGTCACATTTATTAATAATATTAAATAGCTTTCAAGTGTACAGTTCTACAATGCATAATCTGTATTTGCATGTTGTCCTGATCCATGTAGGGAGTTGTTATAATACATTATTCATTGCACTGTTTCCAGTACATTAGGAGCAACCACATTCTATTGTTATACTTCTAACACACAGCAGAGGGCTCTAGTAGTATTGACTATAGAATTGAACATTGTGCTAGCAATTTGAGCAAATATAAAAACAGACATTTATTGAACACAATATTGTAAAATCGAAATAAAATGAGAAATAAAAATGCTAGTTATCATTTGAGTTACAAAGTTATTTTCAAATTTAGTTCAGTGTTCTGTTTATTTTTTGTTCTTCTTTTAAAAAATAATTACATTAAGCCTTGCCTGGTCAGTTTTGTTTCTTTGCCAGTATTATTACATGAACATTATATAGATCTGGAAATTGATGATGAGAGAGGTTATCGATTCTTCCCTAAATCATTTTAGCATAAGACCTCCAAAGGCATAGTGGTTATAGTAAAAATAAGAAATAATGTTGTTCTTAAAGAAGATGGGATTGTATTTTGTAAATAAAACATACTTATTGAAAAATTGATAAGTATAAGGCATGGGGTCAACCACTGAAGTAAGATTGTGCATAAAATGCAGTGTCTTCTCTCATTAGCATAACTAATATAAAAGGAAAAATAATTAGGTAGGATAGGGTAAAGTTAGTATAAATAAAAGAGGTAAAACTTAAGTAAGGTGTTAGAATAGCTCAAATTTATGAGTCTTATAAATTGGTAGATGAATGATAATAAGAGCTAGGGGCTTTTTTAGGCAGAGCATGGACCACCAAACACATTATTAGTGCAAACATAGAGAATATTCAGGGAGTTATAGATGCTCAGCTGGACAGAGAAGTGGATTTCTGAAAGGTGGTAACAATGAAATAAATTTTGCGAGTCAAGGTGAATTAATTTCATCAAGAAACTATGAAAGGTGTGATGGGTAGTTTGACTTAAAATCAGGTAAGTTTCGTTCAGTCAGAATGGTTCAGTGGTTGAACTTTGACGTATGAACCAGGAGATCATAGTTTGATCTTGGTCAGGACATATGCCTGTGTTGCAGGCTTGATCGCCAGTATGGGACATGGAGGAGGCAGACAATAAATGATTTTCTTTCATTATTAATGTCTCTATCTCTCCCTCTCCCTTTCTCCTCTGAAATCATTAAAAATATATTTAAATTAAAATAAAATAAAATCAGATAAGCTTCAAAATAGCCCCTACTAAAACCTGAAGGCTCACATGCCAACTATCTTAAAGTCATCAGGTGGCCATGAATTCAAATATCCACATATTTAAGTTCCCTAATATAGTGATAGCATTATATGTGTAAGAAGTGCTGCTGGAATATACAAATATTTCCATTGGATCTTATAAAGTTTGACAATTGTTTAAATATTTTTACTTTGCTATAGTGTCATGATGTCATAAAATAAATCGCATGTACATTAAAAAAGCTTCCATGGACAGGTGCAGGGTAGAGGGGTTTTAAGGGGGGGGGAAAGGGGATATCTGTAATACTTTTAAAAATAAAGGAAACTTTAAAAATATTTCCATTATGTTTTTCCCAAGGCACATGATGAATTCCTAGTAGAGAAAGTTAAAAAACAAAAAAAAGTTCTTTATATGAAGTATTGACTGTTTTGACAAGAAAATCCGATAAAACTTTAGTCCATTTAAATGTATTATAATTACTATTTTATAAAACTAATTGCACTGTGCTTTCAGCCAATCAAGTTTGTTATTTATCACTGGATATATATTTTTTTCAAATTAGTCATCCACAATATCCATGAAACACAATATTTATATATTTCAATTAAAGTGACATCACACAGCAAGTTTTTGGTTTTGTTTGCTTTTTCTCCATAGCTTAGGCCTTATAAATGAACTGCCGCTCCCTAATGCAAATAGTTTGGTTAATATTCTTGAAATGTTTTTTTTTATATCTCTGTGCTATAGACAAAGAAAATAATTGCAGTGTAACATGGTATTTAAGAACATAGGATTTTTTTTTATGCTATCCTTTTAAGAAAAATAATATACAAATACAATCTACTTCTAACCTCAATTTGCATATTAAATATGAAGTTTTCTGATTACTACTTAAGTTTCAAGTTTACAGTCAAAGTGATAAACACAGTAACATTTTTAGTGATTTGATTGAATTAAATTTTCCATTTCTGAAATATTTGAGATATGCAAAGAAAAGAAAGGAAGATGAACAAACTGCAAGGTTTGGGATTTACCACGCTTATTTCTTTGTTCCACTTTTGAAATGACTTAGAAACAACTGTGCAAGGATTCCTGGTCTATAAATATGCTTTATGACAGATGAATAAGCATGGATTTTGTAGCTAGCATGACTGCTACTTTAATAAGCTTTCCCAGTGGTAGGCTTTTATAACCTTGAGTAAAGTAAAACATTGTGAAAATCTATAATAAGGTTATATCTGGGGAAGGTGACCCTGACAAAAGCAGCATAGTGAGATCAATTTGCAATGACCATGAAAATTTGGCCCTTAAGTCCTCACATAACTGATGGATGATCCTAGCAAATGGCTCCATGCGTCCACCCCCCATATAAAGGCTGTCCCCAAAGTGTATACACACTTTAATAGCTAAGAGCTCAATTTTGAAAATAAGATGTATTTTAATAAACACTGCCTTTATAATTATACAAAGTGTGTGTGTATATTTTTGGGGATACCCTATTTATCCTTATTTTAACTCTTGGAAACAAAAACACAAACAATACAATTAGGATAATATCATCTTAGCAGGTTTGGCTCAGTGGATAGAGTGCCAGCCTGAAGACTGGAGGGTCCTGAGTTTGATTCCACTCAGGAGCACTTACCTCAGTTGCAGGCTCCTGCCAGGCCTGGGTCCTGGTAGGGGCTTCTGCAAGAGACACCATGGGTGTGTTTCTCTCACATAGATATTTTTCCTCTCTCTTCCAGTTTCTCTCAAAATCAATGGAAAAATATCCTTGGGAGAGGATTTTTAAAAAATTAGAAAAGTATCAAGAAGAGAAGTTTCTTAAAAATCACATTATTCCATTTAAGTATATACTTTTCTTGTTTTGTTTTGTTTTTAATGATGGGAAACCAGACACTTGTATTTATAAATTTCAGTGAATTACTTACTGAGGGTAAAACAATGAAACACGTCCTTTTCCCTATGAGTTCTAGTTAAAAAAAATACCTATTTTAAAATGTTTAAAGATTACTAATAAGTAGAGATAGAATTGTTACACACTAACTCTTTTCTCTATCGGATAGAAAATAAAGTAAACAATACACAGAAACTTGCTTCGTAAATCAAATAGTTGACATTTGATGTTAAGATAAACAACATTGGACAAGTTTCCTAGATCTATCACATTGTATTATATAGTTGTGTCTCATACTCATAGGTGGCTAGATAATCACCAGTGGCCACCACTCCCTTTGCTTCCAGCACACAGAGATAGCCTGAGACCTTCAGATCCTTCTCAGTGGTCTTCTCCTGAGCAGAGACACATTTTATTCTTAGGTTCTTGTCCCCCACAAAGTCGAGAGAATCAATTTAGTGTTCTGTGTGTGTTTTCCCAGAAGTTTCCCTGAGCTCTAAGGAAATAATAATGCATCCATTGTGAAGTGAAAATAGATTTGAAATTAAGTAAAAAGTAGAAAAACATCAAAAGCTTTTTCATATATTTCATATGTACATTGGAATTTTCCCATCTTTGGTCTCCTTTTTGTCCTGGAGTCATATTAAAATATCTGTCTGGTCCAAAGTTACAGGGGAAGAGGCCCTGAACTTCCAAAATATTAGAGTATAAAAAGAAGGAACCATAATGTATAATAACTACAGATAAAGTTAGTCTCATTCTGTGGGGAGACAAATACTAGTATCATTATTATCTCATTTGAATATCACACAGTTAATTTACTAACACTATTTTTGAAATTGTCTTTAGTTATAAAAGAGCTCATAGGTAAATATTTGTACATTGTGCATGCTCATGTTTCATTTATTAGAAAAATTAGTAGTAGGTATGCATTAAGTTTGTGTCTACTACTAAATTTATATCAAGAAATATTTACCCTTGGAAATATCATCAATAAACATATTACCTCCTCTTTTAAAGAACTTTTATTTCTTCACTCTGTTTTGTTTTAGTCCAAGTTATTCCAAATTCCTCTATTTTAATTCTAGGCAAGACTTCCTAGTCTATTCAATTGCCATGAACAAGTGAATGTATCTTATATAATAAAAGCCTAATATGCTGTCTAGTTGTCCATACAAGCAATCAAAGCATAATATGCTAATGATATGCTAAGGCTACTCAACTGTTTGTGATGATGTGCACCAGGAGCCAGCCAAGTCATCAGTCAGATATTCCCCCAAGTGCTCCAGATATTCCCTGTGAGAAGGTGCGGGCCGGGCTGAGACTTCCCCCACTCCTGAGTGCAGGAATTTTGTGCACCAGGCTTCTAGTTTGATATAAGATTAGAACATTTTAAACAGAGGCTTAAATAAATCTAAATGTATCTAATAAATCCTCCCCTCTTCCTATTCCCTTTCTAAAGATAAGGAAAACTTAAATGGGTTTTAGCTAGTGTTGTAAATGTGTGCAAGACATCAACTTGATTGCATTAATGCTCAATAATTAATGCCTACCTTCAAGAGAAGTTTCAGTTTGGACAAAATTCTGTATTAGAAAATTGAATTTCTTCAATTATTTCTAAGAATAATTTCATTTTTAGATAAGAAAAAGTTTGCATTTATGTTCATTATTTCAGCATTGGCTATGGCAGTGGTCGGCAAACCATGGCTGGTAAGCCGTGAGCCACGATTTGCCACTCTGTTGACTAATGAGTTTGCCAAACACTGGGCTAAGAAAACTGTTTCTACAAATCCAATTTTTCTGTCAGAGATGCATTCTCAGTTTTCTGAATTCTGGGAGACTACTCTTTCAATGATCTGGAATGTATAGAAAACTATAATACTTTACATTGGAGTATATTAGAAAGATTTGGGGAAACGGGACAATGTATTGGGGTTTGGTAAAATTAATTTTTACATTATATGTTATAGTAAAATAAAATACACAGTTCTGAGGGATGTACTAAATATTGAATATGGATATGTATGAGTTTTAAATAATTAATAGTTATAAAACAGCTTTTTCCCCCCATTAACACACATTTTACATATTAGCTTTTATAGTATAAATGGCCACATGTATATTTTGACTATTAATTATAATGAATGGTATCTTCAAATTTTTGGTGTAAAAACACTATCTCATTTTTTGCATCAGTAAGTAAAAAAATAACTCTATATAATGTTTAAAATTTTTCAACAGATAACATTAAAGTACTTAATACTTTCATTTTTTGTTCAATGAGCTGTCACTTTAATTCCTTTCAGTGAATTTCAAATTCAAATAAATTTGAATCCACTTAACATATTTATCAAATATATCTGAATACAATAGTATCAAGAATTTCAAAATAATAGAAGACAATTTGCAACACACCTGTCTTGGCAGAGTTAGTATCCCTGAAGTTTATTTGAAAGGGACATCAGTTCCAGAAACATAAGACTTCTGCCTGAAACTGAATCTGATAGGATTTCCCACCAGTGCCCAAATTTCTTGGACTATTTCATTCTCCCTGGCTCCTGGAATATGAGCCCTTCTGTTAACTCCAGGGTTCATATGTCTAAGATACCCTTGAAATAAATGTCCCAGGGGCCCTGAGTACCAAATCTAGCTCCCAGGTTTCCTAATCCCTGGGGTCATGTGAGACTGTTAAATTATATTCTTCCAGAGCCACAGGCTGAGGACCTCCCTCAAGGTCACTTGTACCTGAAAGTAGCCTACTTAGGGGATACCTGTTACCCAGAACTTGCAGGGTTTTTTTCAACTGGCTTGGATTTGTAGTCTATAAAACATGTTGTCTTATCAGCAAAAGTAAAGATGAATTTCTTATTGAACAATTATTAATTTTTTGCAGAGACAAAAATAGTATTTTAAAATGTATACCTCTGTCTGGCCCCACTGGCTCAGTAGTTGAGCATCATTCTATGAACCAGGAGGTCACTGTTCAAAATCCCAGTCAGGGCACATGCCCAGGTTATAAGCTCAATGCCCAGTGTGGGGCATGCAATGATTCTTTCTCATCACTTGATGTTTCTAGCTCTCTCTCTCTCTTTCTGAAATCAATAACAATATATTTGAAAAAAAATTTTTAAATATGTATTTCCTGCATCTAATGATTGTTGTGTTTCCATAAGAGCTAATTATCCTCTCTAAATACTATAAATCAGGTATTTTTATTAGCTCTGTCTTACAAAAGGAGAAACAAAGACAAAGAAAATTTAAGGAACTTGCCGAAGAAAAGAGAGCTAGGAAACTGCCTAGGGCTCCCTGGTGTCAGGGTTTGTGCTTATGGAATCTAACTTCTCCTGCCTCTTTATTTCAACTGAAAACAGAGGAAGAAAATCTATTAAGGAGAACTGATTCAGGATATTGCACAAGGACAGTCAGAGGAGGAAACATATGCCAGATATTTCTGCTTTTCATCACAGCCCAGCCTGTAGTGGATAGCCCTGGTTCTACAAGCAGTGTGCATATAAAAAAAAAATTCACAATTTGCCTCATTTTGCTTAAAAACATTTATCCTCGGGGAAAAAAAATGGTGGCAGAATAAACAGATGTGTCCCGAGCCTTGTCCCAGAACACATAGAAAGAACAGCTGAGGGTCACATGGGGAGTGTTTGTTGGTGAGTTGAGGGTCAGTTATACTCCAGCTATATGCCAGGGACTGTTGGATGGGGTTCCCCTGACTGGGCAGCCCCCACTACTGCTGGTTTCCCTCCTGGAGTGATTGGCTCAGATGCGGGGACCACGCCATCTTGAAGGGGAAAGTGGATGTTATTGGAAGCCTGAAAATCTACAACTACAGCACCCATCTAACAGCTGAAAACCCCAGAACACTGGTCCCCAATTGGTGCAAACACACAGATTCAGAGGAACTCTACACTCCACCACAGAAAGGTCAGATTTCGCCTGGAATAAGGTGAGGTCTCTGCTCCAGGCAGGAGAGAGAAATGTGCCCACTGTAGGAGCTGGAGGATTGGAGGAAGGCTGCAACTAGAAAAATCGGTGGCTGTTGGGGCTGGTGTGATCTGTGAATGTGAATGTGGAAGAGAGTCCTCAGAGCTGCTAACAGAAAGGAACTCTTAAAAGCAACCCATTTTGATCTGATGCAAAAGAACATCCTAAAAATGTTAAAAGTGTGCCGGCTGCTTAGATCCAAGGTGGGAGGGGAACTACACAGACTTGCACGTAGCACTGGAGTTCACACACATATGCTGGCTCTTTGTGTTTGTTTGTTTGTTTGTTTGTTTGTTCGTTTTGTTTGCTTTTTCTTGTTCCTTTAAATCCTTGCTTCTTATTACTAAGCCCAATACATAGGATCACCAATTGGGGACACCAAAAGAGACTGCAGAGAAAAATTGTTTTTCTGGAACCTAGGGGATAAACCATCAGAGAACCAGCTCTGGGGCATCCCACTCTAACAAACCAGTATTGAATGCCACAGGGAAAGCAGGATCTAAGCACTGGATAGAGAATACATATAGACCTGGAGGTCAATGAACAACACTGCCACCAGGGGATGAATAACAAATTGACCCTTGTGTAAACACAAATAAAGGAATACATGAAATTAAGACACACTGCCTGCTTAAAAATCAGGACTGACTTACAACATGAGGAACAGTGGAATGCAGGGAACTACAATACTGTCCTGACTAGGAAACAGGCAAGCCAAACAGGACAGTAGAGGAAGTGAATGACCTTCTCTACTGCACATTTTATTTTTATTTTTTTCATCTTTTACTTAAGAAACTATTATTTTCCTCATTTGATTTTACCTTTTTAATTATTGCATTTTTATTTTCAATCAGTATTTTAACTTTTTTTAAAAAAAGTATTCTATTCTCTCTTTATTTTACTTTGGGATTAGTGTTCTATTTTCATCTTCCCTTTAGCATCATTTTATTCTATCTAAACTTTACCTTTATGCCTTCACTCTCTTCCTAACTTTTCCCATTTTGTTGTCGTTTCTCTTAACTTTTTCCTGCTTTAGATTTCCCTATTCTTTCTTTTAACCCCCTATTAAAATTTCACCCTACTTACATATCTAATTTTCAATCCCTTGCTCCAATTCCATCTCTCTTCTGTCTTCACTATCCAAAAAATTGTTTTTCTCTCTGTCCTTTTGTTATTGTTTGCTTCATTGTTGATTATATCGATTTTTATACTTATTTGTAAGATTGTTTTGCTTATTCTTTTTTGTTTGTTTTGTTTTTGTTTGTTTTTTGCTTCTGTTTTCCCTCACCTTTTTTGATATTAGTTCTTTGTAGTTTGTATTTATCTCCAGGTACTTGTTGCTGGCATTTGGTGGCATTAGTGGCTGTTCTATTGGAGTTTTCTCCTCATATATATAGTTTGTTTCCTTCTTCTTTCATATTCTCTTTCTTTTCTCTCTTACTTTTTTTTCCTTTTCCTAATTTCATTTTTGCACTCCTTTCTTTCTTTTTTTCTTTTTTTTTTTGCCTTTCTCTTTTTCTTTCTCTCCTATCTTCTAATTTGCCTTTCTCTGGTAGTCACCTTTATTTGGGGTTTTTAATATCATGAATACATTTCTGTTCAGTGCCTTGTGCACTGTACCTGGTTGTTTGGTATTTTGTGCCTTTAAATCAACACAGGAGAGAGAGAACTACATAACCAGAACCCAGAGAAGAGAGACCATGGGAGACAAAGAAACAGCCCACATATGAAAGAAAAGGAGCCATCACCAGAAGAGGATATAAACGAAATGGAGGGAAGCAACCTGCCAGCCAATGAATTCACAGAAATGGTCATAAGATGGCTGAAAAGAATGGAAGACAAATTCAACAATATGTGCAAGAACCAAGAGGAAATGAAGAAGAAAGAAAAATGAAATTGCTGCTATAAAGAACTCAATAGAAAACATCAAGAGTAGACTAGAAGAGGCAAAGGACTGCATCAGTGAGCTAGAAGACAAGGTAGAAAAAATACCCAAGTAGAGCAGCTTCTAGAAAAAAAAAAATGAAAAAGCAGGAGAGCCTAAGGGAACTTTGGGACAACATGAAACAAAACAACATCTGCATAATATGGATACCAGAAGGAGAGGAAACTGAGCAATGAATAGAAAAACCTGTTGGAAGAAATAATGACAGAGAACTTCCCTGATATAAGGAAGAAAAAAACCCACATAAATCCAAGAAGCTCACAGAATCCCAAGCAAAATGAAGCCCAAAAAAACAATGCAAAGGCACATTATAATTAAATTGGCAAACACCAAAAACAAAATAAGAATCTTAAAAGCGACCAGAGAGAGACAGAAAGTTACCTATAAAGGAACCTCCATCAGACTAGTGACTGATCTCTCAACTTAAACTCATCATATCAGAAGGGAATGGAATTAAATATGCAAAGTCATGCAAAGAAAGGCTCTGAGTCCAAGAATACTGTACCCTGCAAGGCTATCAATTAAAATTGAAGGCAAAATCAGGAGTTTCACAGACAAAAAAATGACTAAGAGAATTTATTACCACCAAACTAGCAATGCAACAAATGCTAAAGGGTCTGCTGTAAAAAAATGCAGTAGGAAGTGAAGAAGGAACACAAGGGTAAAAAATAAATATGGTGACAAATGACCACCTATCAATAATTACTTTAAATGTAAATGGATCAAATGCCCCAACCAAAAGATATAGGGCAATGGATTGGGTAAAAATCATGACCCATATATCTGCTGTCTACAAGAAACCCATGTCAGAAAAAAAGACACACACAGACTGAAGGTGAAGGGATGGAAAAAGGTTTTTCAGGCAAATGGAAATGAAAAAAATAAAACAAAAAAAAACTGGGGTAGCAATACTTATATCTGACAAATTAGATCTCAAAGTGAAGATTATAACAAGAGATAAGGAAGGCCACTTTATAATACTAAAGGGAGCAATCCAGCAAAAAAAAAAAATAACTCTGATATACATATATGCACCCAATACAGGAGTACACAAATACATTAAAAAAAAACTTCCTGGAGGATGTTAAGGGAGAAATTGGCAGCAATAGATTCATAGTAGGAGACTTTAATACCCCACTATCAACATTGGACAAATCCTCTAAATAGAAAATCAGCAAAGAAACATCCATCCTAAATGAGTCACTAGACCAGTTGGAATTATTCGACATCTTCAGAACATTTCACCCGAAAGCCACAGAATATACATTCTTCTCCAGTGCCCATGGGTCATTTTCAAAGATAGACCATATATTGGGTGATAGGCAAAGTCTCTTTAAATTCAAGAAGATAGAAATCTTATCAAGCATCTTCTAGATCACAGTGGCATAAAACTGTAAATCAACTACAATAAAATAATTTAAAAAATCAAACACATGGAGACTAAATAGCATTCTATTAAACAATGACTGGGTCACCAGACATATAAAAAAATACAAATAAAAAACATCATGGCAACAAATGACAATGAAAACACAACAATCCAAAATCTATGGGATACAGTGAAAGCAGTCTTGAGAGAGAAGTTCATAGCTCTACAAGCCTATTGCAAAAAACCAAGAAACAATGATAATAAATTACCTAACCCTACCACTGAAAAAGTTAGAAAGAGAGCAACAAGAAAAGCCCAGTGTAAGCAGAAAGAAAGAAATAATAAAGATCAGAGCAGAGATAAATGACATAGAGACCAAAAATACAATACAAAAGATCAACAAAACCAAGAGCTGGTTCTTAAAAAGAATAAACAAGATTGATGAACCTCTAGCCAGGCTCACCAAGAAGCAAAGAGAGAGAATCCAAATAAACAAAATCATAAATGAAAGAGGTAAAATAACAGCAGACCCCACCGAAATACAAAGGATTGTTAAAAAATATGATGAACAACTCTATTCCAACAAACTGGACAACCTGGAGGAAATGAATTGGACATATTCCTAGAAAAATATAACTTTCCAACACTCAATCAGGAAGACTCTAAACATCTCAATAGGTCAATAACTATGGAAGAAATTGAAACAGTAACCAAAAAGCTTCCAACAAACAAAAACCCGGGGCCAGTTGGATTCATAGGGGAGTTTTATCAAACACTCAAGGAAGAACTAAAACCTATCCTTCTCAGACTATTCCAAAAAATTCTAAAGGAAGGAACACTTCAAAGCTCATTCTATGAAACCAGCATCAACCTAATAACAAAGCCAGATAAAGACAACACAAAAAGAATTCAGATCAATATCCCTGATGAATATAGATGCCAAAATCCTCAACACAATTCTAGCAAATCAGATCCAGCAGTTCATCAGAAAGATCATACACCATGATCAAGTAGGATTTATCCCAGGAATGCAAGGATGGTATAATATCTGCAAATCAATAAATGTGATATATCATAAATTGAGAGATGAAAATTAAATAGTTATATCAATTGATGCAGAAAAAGCATTTGACAAAAATCCAACACCCTTTCTTGATAAAAACTCTCAACTAGATGGGAATAGAAGGATCATATCTCAACATAATAAAAGCTATATATGTTAAACCCACAGCCAACATATACTCAATGGGCAAAAACTAAAACCATTTTCCCTAAGAACAGGAACAAGATAGGGATACCCATACTCACCACTCCTGTTCAACATAGTGCTGTAAGTTATTAGCCATTGCAATTAAACAAGAAGAAGAAATAAAAGACATCCAAACTAGAAAAGAGGAAGTAAAGCTGTCCTTATTTACAGATGACATGATATTGTACATAAAAACCCAAAAGACTTCATCAAAAAACTAATAGACTTAATAAATAAATTCAGCAATGTAACAGGATACACAATTAATGCCAAGAATTCTATAGCATTTCTATACACCAATAGTGAACTTACAGAAAGAAAGACCAAAAAAAGCAATCCCATTTACCATTGCACCAAAAAATTAAGATAGCTAGGAATAAACTTAACTAAGGGGGTAAAAGACCTATATGTGGAAACTACAGGACACTGAAAAAAGAGATAGAGGAAGATATAAACTGATGGAAGGTTATACCATGTTCATGGATTGGTAGAATCAACATCATCAAAATGTCCATACTACCCAAAGCTATCTATAGATTCAGTGCAACCCCCATTAAAATACCAATGGCATATTTCACAGACATAGAAAGAACTCTTCAAAAATTCATCTGGATTAAAAAGAGACCCCGAAGAGCCACAGCAATCCTGAGAAAGAAGAACAAAGTAGATGAAATCTCAATACCAGATTTCAAGCTATACTACAAAGCCACTATTCTCAAAACAGCCTGGTACTGGTACAAGAACATACATGGAATAGATCAATGGAATAAAATAGAAAATCCAGATATTGACATAAAATGCTATGTTCAATTAATATTTGACAAAGTAGGCATTAACATACAATGGAGTCAAGACAGTCTCTTCAGCAAATGGTGTTGGGAAAATTGGAGAGATACACGCAAAAAAAAAAGAAAGAAAAAGAAAGACAGAAAGAAAATAAACTAGACCACCATCTTATACCATAAACAAAAATTAACTCAAAATGGATACAGAACTTAAACATAAGGTGGGAAACTATAAAAATACTAGAGGAATCCACAGGAAGTGAAATCTCAGACATATGTTGGAGCAATTTCTTCACTGATACTGAATCTAGGGCAATGGAAGCTAAAGGGAAAATAAACAAATGAGACTACATAAAAATAAAAAGCTTTTACACAGCAAAAGAAACCATCAATAAAACAACAAGGAAGCCCACTGTACAGGAGAACATATTTGCAAATGTTATCACTGATAAAGGTTTAATCTTCAACACCTACAGGCAACTTATACATCTTAATAAAAGGAAGATAAATGATCCAATAAAAAAAATGGGCAATGGACCTAAATAGAATCTTTTTGAAAGACCACAGAAGGAAGGCCAAGAGACACATGAAAACATGCTCAAAGTCACTAATTATCTGACAGATGCAAATCAAACTGACAATGCGGTACCACCTCACACCTGTCAGAATGGCAACCATCAACAAATCAACAAAGGACAAATGCTGAAGAGGATGCTGAGAAAAAGAAACTTTCGTGCACTGCTGGTGGGAATGCAGACTGGTGCCACCAATGTGGACAATAATATGTGAGTTTCCTCAAAAAACTAAAATGGAACTTCCATTTGACCCAGTAATCCCATTTCTAGGATTATATCCAAAGAAACTAGAAACACCAATCAGAAAGGATATTTGCACCCCTATGTTCATAGCAGCACAATTCACCATAGCTAAGCTTTGGAAACAGCCTAAATGCTCATCAGCAGATTAGTGGATTAGAAAACTATAGTACATGTACACAATGGAATACTACAATGCTATAAAAAGGAAGAAATTCTTATCATTTGCAGCTGCATGGATGGACCTGGAGAGCATTATGTTAAGTGAAATAAGCCAGGCAATGAAGGAAACATATCACATGATCTCACCCATTTATGGAAAATAAAGAACATTATAACCTGATGAAAAAAAAAAAGATAGATACAGAGGCAGTAAAGCACTGAACAGACTATCAAATTATAGCAGGAAGGCTGGGGAGTGTTGGGGAAGGAGTGAAATAGATCAACCAAAGGATTTGTATGCATCCATATAGGCACACCAGTGGACACATGACACTGGAGATGTAAGATGAGGACATGCAACAGGGGTTAGGGGAGGCTGGGGGAAGGTCAGTGGGGAAAGAAAAGGAGATATATGTAATAAAATATGTAATATTTTAAACAATAAAAAAACACATTTATCATCATTCTCCTATTGTTGCTTTCCTTTGGTCTTTCTCAAATCTCTGTCACACTAGTGCCCAACCAGGTTTCTCCTTTCTCAATGTCAACTGGTAGCCTAATTAAGGCACTTTTAATATACTTATATAGATAAGCCTTGATCAACCCTTGGAGTACTTAAACTGGGTATCATCCACAAACAGTGATACTGGCTAGATAGATTGAGCGAACCTTTGGCCTGGGACCCTTCATCTCTCATGCACCGCATAACAAAGATGTGTAGGCCTAAAGCTGATTATGTGTAGGAATATGTTAATCATTTGATATCTGATCCATTTGCAGTTTCTTCCTCATTCTTCATTATTACTGGGAGCTTAATGATTTAGCTCAAAAGTTTTAGAGTTGACAAGTTAAGTAAATGATATATTAAATCAAACTTTCTTGTAGCTCAAATGATCTGCTAAATGTGCAAACACCCAGTGTTTCCTAGACTAGACATTAATCCTGCTATATTAATCCTGTAATATATCAAAATTACATATTTAACATTCTGTTCTGATTTACTGTCTCTTCCCTAACAAGGAGATTAAAGATTCTTCTTATGCTTACGATTGAATAATGTCACAGTTACAAATGAGAGGAACAACCCTGCCTTCTGGATTCTTATTTCAATTGCAAGATAACATTGGAGAAAAAGAAATATATTGATTACATACAGAAACTTACTTGGAAACACAAATAAATTACATGTATAGATGTAATTATCTCTTAATTTTATTACTATTATTTTTAGATTTTTAATTTTTAAATTAAATTTATTGGGGTGACATTGATTGACATAATCATATAGATTTCAGGTATAGGTTTCTATGTTACAAGATCTGTACATTGCACTGTGTGTTTAATTTTAATCTCAATGCAAAAAAAAAGGACTATCTGCTAACAAAATGCTTAAATGACAATGTCAGGAATAAAATGCATTTTTGAATTAAATTTCAGAGTTATAGTAGAAAGGTAGCATAATTAGGAGATATTACCAGATATCTCATTTTCTTATCTAATATGAAATTGTTTGAATATCAATTTCTGAATAGATAATAAAATTTTTAAAAAAATCAAAGTATTACTGAAAAATTAGGTACTCTCATCTTCATTAATTAACATTAAATAACAATCACTATGAACAGAAACCAAATTTATCATTCTAATGGGAAGTCAATAACCTAGAAAGCATTCAGTGAACAGATAGATACATTATATGAGAGCTAAATGAGGTTTTTTAATTGTGGTAAGAACACATGAGATCTGCCCTTTTCAGAAAATTTTAAATGCACAATGCGATATTTTTTGTTAAAGCTGTATAACAGATCCCTAGAACTTATTCATCTTGTGTAATAGAAACTTTGTACCCATTGAACAGTAACTCTTCCCACCACACCACACGCCCCTGCCCCTGGCAACTACCATTCTGCCATCTGATTCTATAAATCTGATTTTTTTTTAGATACCTCGGAAAAATCAAACCATGCATTATTTGTTCTTCTGTGACTAGCTTGTTTCACTTAGCAAAATGTCTTCCAGATTCATCCAAGTTGTCACCTACGGCAGGGTTTCCTGCATTTTTAAGTCTGAATAATATTCCGTTGTGTACTTCAAAGGAGACTTAAAAATTTAAAATATAATTAGAATGGACAAGCACTAAACTAAAAATACTTCCTATTTTGTTTGTAACATTAGTATTTTGTTTTGCATACAGTTGGATACCTGTGATATATCTTCAAATAAACAGATTAGAATTTAGTGTACAGTAGTCCCTCATTCATCCCCCTACATATGTTCCAAGAACCCCAGTGAATGCTTGAAATGATGGATAGTACTGAATCCTACATGCTGTGTTTCTTCCTCTACATACTTTTCTTTTCACTTAAAGAAATTTATGATCTCCCTTTGCCATCTCTGAATTGCAAGCATCACTACTCTCATTCTTTGTAAAATAAAATAACTGTTACTTGAACTCAAGCACTGAGATTCTGCAAATGTCAATCTGACAACAGAGGCAGCAACTAAATGACTAAGGAGATGGAGGGTATGAGGGTGGAGACTCTGGACAAAGGGGATAATTCTTACCCCTTACCCGACATGGGATGGAGCAGAACTGTATGAGATTTTCTGGCACTTTTAAGAACTGCACATAATTTAAAATGTACAAAATGCTTATTTATAAAACTTTCTATTTAATATTTCAGGACCACAGTTGACTATGGTTAACAAAAACCATGGGAAGAGAAACCATGGATTATGTGGGACAAGTGTACTAACCAGAATTAAGAACATCTTTGGCCATGGAAACGTGAGATCAGATCTGAGTGTATGTGAGTCAGTGTGTGTCTTCTTCAGCCACTTTCAACACAACAGACACTGGTAAAGGGTTGGATTTAATCAGGATTAAGGCTTTTTCCATGTAAGAGCAAAAGCAAGAAAGAGATACCAGAGTTGACAAAATTTTAAAGCGAGAGATCTTGTGGTTTACATGATATTTGATCTTTCAAAGACTGGAAATCAGTACACCGGGAAAGATTTTCAAAAGTGAGTTGAAAGCCAGAGAGGGCAGGCATATGCTCACAAATCAAATGTGAAGGCTCCCTGGACAACCAATATGAAATTGAAATTGATCCCAGAAATCCTTATTCTACCCTATAATTTATTTTTCTTTCTCAATAGCATTTATTACTGACTTACTACCATAAGTAATATTTATTTTTTATAAACTTGATAAGTAATTTTTATAAACTCAATCTCAATCCCCTCACTCTCTAGAAATACAAGTGGGATTTTTTTTAAAGCTGAGTTCCCCAACAATGTGCTGTTCAAGAACTCTAAGAATAGAATACTTTGCTATAATTATGCTACCTTTCATAATATTAGCTCATAGAAGTAATGGTTACATTTTGTTCTAATATAAGAAGAGAAGCTGTGATTTGAATTGTTGAGTTTATTAAACTGAGAACTGAATTAAATTCACTCTTCTCCCCAATCTATGCTAATCAGGCATTTCTTTAGAGTATGGCAAGGGTTAAGGCTAAAAGAAGGGAAAGGCAGTTGAGATTAGCCTTAAGGACCTTGGAAATTGTGAAGTTCCTTCAGAAGTCAGGCTGTGACCATTTTTTTGTCACTGGAGATATTGCCTAATTATGTTTACAAATAATGTGGGTGCCCACTTTGTTTTAATCAAATTGTGTTTCTTCAGCAGCTCCTTATAGAAGGGAATATAACCATGTAAGGACAGTAAAATAATGGATATAATTATTTTTCTGAGCATTTATTCTCAGTTTTATTATCTTGCCTTTTTTTTCAGTTAGTTGTAATCAAATTATTGCCTCATAAAACAGGCAAAGATACTATTATAGTTCTTATTTTATAGAGTTTGTATACTGACATTCTATGTTATCAGTCTTTGAATTTCAGTATTTGTAAAGTCAAGAACAAATATCTGTACATTATTAAACTGGGGAGCAGAGTGGAGGAAGAAATACTAAGCAATGTAAGAAACTAGTGGCTTGGTGCAGGAAATTCTGCATGGGGAAGGGGTGTTTCTCAACTTGGCCTGCAACCTCTCCAATCTGGGACACTTGAAGGATGTTCTACTGACAATTTATAGGGATTGGGCATAAACCAGCAGTTGGACATCCCTCTCACAATCCGGGACTGCTGGCTCCAGCCACTCATCTGCCTGCCTGCCTGATTGCCCCTAACCATTCTGTCTGCAGGCCTGTTCACCCCCGCCAGCCTGATCACCCCAACTGTCCTTCCTGCTGGCTTGCTCACCCCTACCTCCCCACTGGCCTGCTTACCACCAACTGCCCCCCTGCTCGTCTGCTCACTCCAAATTTTTCCCCTCCCCCGCTGTCCTGATCACCTTCAACTGACAGCCCTGCTGGTTTACTTACCCACAATGGCCATCCCATCCTGGACTGATCACACCCTGGCAACCCAAGGTCCCGGACCTCCTTTTTTTCTTTTCTTTCTTCTTCTTCTTCTTTTTTTTTCCAGTGCTTCCTTGTATGGAAGCCAAGGCCAGCTAGAAGCAAGTATCTAGGATTTATTTATCTTCTATAATTGAAACTCTTAGCCTTGAGTGGAGGCCACGGCCGTCCAGGGCGGGAAGCTTCGCTTCCTCCATTGCCAGGGCAACCCAAGCCAGCTGCTTGCTCTAGTTCCATCGTCAGTTGCCATTTTGGTTGGGTTAATTTGCATACTCATTCCTGATTGGCTAATGAGCATGATTTGTGGATGTAGTGGAGTGATGGTTAATTTGTATGTTTCTCTTTTATTAGTATAAATTCCTTATCACCTTGACTTCATTACATTGTAATGTCAAACTAGAAAGGTCAAATTTAGATTATTGTGATTAGTTTTTGATGCTCAAAAGGATAAAAATATAATTCAATAATCAGGTTCACTTAACATGATCAAAATATAGGAATCTCTTGGCATTCAGAGCTCCATTATCTTAAATTGATATGGAGAATATCATTATTCTCAACACTAACTTTCTTGCATTTGTAGATATTAAAAGTTGAATCACTGATACCTGAATATTATGTGATTGTTTCAAAGCAAGTCTGAAATAAACTTTATTAAATTTATGGAATACATGGAGTCCCTAAAGCACTCTATCATCTTTCGGGATTTTCAATATGTCTATCGGGGTATTGTGACTTATAATAAGAAATTCACATTTTGGGCTGAAAGCAGTTTGGCTCAGTGGATAGAGCATTAGCCTGCAGACTGAAGGGTCCCGGGTTTGATTCCAGTCAAGGGTATGTACCTTGGTTGTGGGCACATCCCCAATAGGGGACATGCAGGAGGCAGCTGATCAATGTTTCTCTCTCATTGATGTTTCTGACTCTCTATCCCTCTCCCTTCCTCTCTGTAAAAAATCAATAAAATATATTTAAAAATAAAAAGAAATTCACATTTTGGGTTCCTTCAGTTTCTGGTAGAGAGCTCCTAAAAACCTTGAAATTTTCCTAGTGCTAAGAATGATTTAAATATCTTATGTTATGTTAATTAGGTGGCAAAGGGTGGAGCTGGTTGTCAAAAGAACTGACAATGTGATTAGAGGATTGTAATTTTAGTTCTGTTGCTTACCATTTCAGGGTGAAGAGGGTTGGAGGTTGAATCATTTGCCACTGGCCAATGATTTTATCAACATGCTTATGTAATGAAAGCTTCATAAACACCCCTAATTATGGGGTTTAGAGAGCTTCAGTGTTGGTGAAGATGTGGCAATTTAGAGAGAATGGTGTACATACCTGGAGAAGGTGAAAGTTCTGTGATCCTAACCCATACATGCCCTATGCATCTCTTCAATCTTGGCTGTATCTAAGTTATATCCCTTTATAATAAACTGCTCATTCAGTAGCTGAAATGTTCCCTAGACTTCTATGAGCTGCTGTAGCAAAGTAATCAAACCCAAGGAGCAGGTCATGAAAACATCTGATGTATAGCCATTTGGTCATAAGTAAAAATAAAAACCTGGCTTTTGACATCTCAGGTGTAGGTTTTTGGAACTTCCAATATATAGCCATTATTCAGAAGGTCATGTTGATGGGGAAAATAAGACATTTTTTTTTGGGGGGGGGTGGGGAGCTAGCTATCTGAATCTATACCAATAACCTAAGGTGCTTTCTTGATAGCCTATACCAGTAATTAAGTCACTGCCACTTTTTCCACCATCTGGCCTAGCAAGACCTGTTTTCCTAACATTCTGACTCAGTAGGGGCTGTGGAAGCCCACCACAAACCTCTGGTTGTTAGGAAACAGAAAACAAAGAAACGAAAAGGTATAAAGAGAAAGGTATAGCCAAGACCTGTTTGGCTCAGTGGATAGAGCGTCTCGGCCTGCCTGCGGACTGAAGGGTCCCAGGTTTGATTCCGCTCAGAGGCATGTACTTTGGCTGTGGGCACGTCCCCAGTGGGGGGTGTGCAGGAGGCAGCTGATCTATGTCTCTCTCTCTTATGGATGTTAATGACTCTCTATCCCTCTCTGTGAAAAATCAATAAAAAATATATTTAAAAAAAAAGAGAGAGAGAGAGAGAGAGAAAGGTATAAACAGATAGAAAACAAAGAAACCAAAGGGTATAAAGAGAAGGGTATTGGCTTACTCAGGATTTGGAGAACTGACCCCCTGAGTCACTGTACTAGTTAGTACATGTGAAACATCTGAAAACAGATGTTTTTTTTTCTGGATCTCTAAGTACTCCTGTGTGTGTATTTTCTGGTCACATGGTAAATTCTGTAACAATGTGATAACCTGGATTTTATTTGGTTACTGAAGTTGGGAAGGAGGCAATCTTGTAGTATTGAGCCCTCAACATGTTGAATTTTATGTTGTCTCTGGGTAGTTCGCATCAGAATTGAGTTGAAATATAGGAAACCTGTTGGTGTTCAGAACAATGCTTGGGGATGTGTGTGGAACCCCAACTCCTCCATCACACACATGCACATTGAAAATTGAGTCTCAGAACATAAATAATTATATATTAAATAATCTAGCTATATGAGCATGTAAATTACCTAGAATTTTTGCATCATATTGTAGTTGTATTGACAGAGGAATTTAATGAAATATGCATATCAACAGTTATATTATCTTAAGCACATGCAAGATCTACAAATCTTTCTCATAAGTGTTTTATGTACATATATGCAAATAGTGGAGAAAACTATTTTAATACGTGAATTATTTGCTAGAATAGCAATCACTTGGGTACTTAAAGAATGTGTATTAGCAACTCCTTTGGATTTATTGTGATTTTCAGTGGGAGCCTGAAGGCATCATATGAAAAATGTTTGTGTTTTATTTTCTGCATGTTTAAATTTTTAAAAATTCAATAATGTTTGCATAATTTTGTACTATTTCTTAGGTATCTGAATGTTAAAGAGATCCATGCTGTTATCACCAGCTAGCTAAGATGACATACTTAAGACAGAGAATAACATAAATGCATGTCTTAGTCATGGTAAGCTGCCATAACAAAATGCCACCCACTGGGTGCCTTGAACAATAGAAATTTACTTTCTCACAATTCTTGGCCTTTGAGAACAGGGTCCCAGCACTGTCAGATTTTGGTGAGAAATCTCTTTCTGATTTGCAGATGGTTGCCTGCTTTCTGTCTCCTCTCCTGGTTTTTCCTTGGTGCTTGACATGTAGAGAGAGAATGCGCTCTCTATTGAGACACTAATCCTATTAGATCAGGACTCTGTTCATTAAACCTGAAGTGCATAGAGATCCCACTCCAAAAACAGTCATTCATGGGGTCAGGGCATCAATATATGAATTAGAGAAGGGGGCACAAGCAGATACTGTCCATAACAATGCCAGAGCAAATAATTTTGACTATGATATTAGGTACACAGGATTCACGTGGGGAAAAGGCAGGCCACCTGTGGAACATACAGACAGTGAATATTATTCAGAGGGCTTCTTCTGTAATTTCAGGAAAACTTTAATTATGCTCATAAATTGCCATTGAAAATATAAACTGTATCACCTGGCTGGCATTGAATCAGGAGGTCAGGGTTCGGTTGCTGGTGGGCTCCATCCCCAGTATGGGACATGCAGGAGGCAGCCAATCAATGATTCTCTCTCATCATTGATGTTTCTATCTCTTCCCTCTGTTTTCTTTTCTGTAACCAGTAAAAATATTAAAAAAAGAAAATATAGACTGTATCTGGTATGATATTTCACTTTACTCTGTTTAAATAGTATTGGTACATAGGCTTCATTTAGCATTAACAATAAAAATAATATTTTTATTAACTCAAAATCCAAAGTTTTTATATTTATTTAAAAATTTTAAATGATAGGAAAAACTTTCTGATTTATAAATGTGTAATTTATTTATCTTACAGTAATTAATATTCACTTATATTTAAATATGCCTTCGTTTTATGACTGGATAGTATTAGTAAAGGTCAATTCCAATATTGGATTTCTGTGAAGCTTCCTTCAAGTCACAATGGCTTCCACATCCCCAGCTCTCTCTGCCCCTGACTTCTCTGGAGCCAGTTAATGTTTTCTCTCTGTTACCTTTGCCTTCTTCACCTCAGGGTCTCCACTCTGTTTTCTAGGAATTTGGTGATCACTCATGAACTTTCCAGTAGATGTTTTTGGTGATCTTACTTTGATACATTTCTATTTGCTAAAAATTGCATATTACACATATTGGATAGTTAAAATATAGATGTGCTGCAGGCCTGATGGAGTTTATGAAGAAGTCCCTATGTAGTGAAGGGCATCCTGTTTAAGTGATTATTTATGCATGTATAGCTCAAGAAGTTGGTAACCTAGAACCTTATGAATAGGTCAGTCATTCATTTTAATCAATAACATTGGGGTAAAACTAACATTAAAAAAATTAAGAGGAGGTTGTGGATTTATGCAAAACAAACAATCCATGTCATGTTAATGTTGAAAAAAAAACTGAATAGATGGATAAAAATGGTTTATAGGTAACAAAGGAAGTAAGACAGGTTTTGTCACCTAAAAGATGAATTAGCTAAAGAAAAAAAAACTTTCTCTTGTAAAAACATAAGAAATATTATCTTAGAAGAACTTATTATATTTATATATTTTAGTAAAATAAAACTATTTCTGTTATTATTTTGGATAAAACTTCACTAATTATTTTTGGATAAAAGCTTTACTGATAAAAATGACCAGTTTATACTACTTTGTATTTTCTTTCTTATTGAATATTGTATTCTCACAGTTTTTCCTTGAATTCTCCTTTAATTAGAACTATTTTCTTCTTTTTTAAACTTTATTTTATTGTTGACATTATTAAAAATGTTACCATTTCCCTCTCCTTTTCCCACCTCTACCCAGCCCCCCATCACACCCCTTCCCTATGAGCATCACCACACTGTTGTCTGTGTCTATGTGTCATCCATATATGTTCTTCACCTTCTTTCATCCAGTCATCGAGGAAGTATCTTATTTTCTTTCCCATTTTAATTCATTTAAATTTATAATAGTCACATGTGGGTAGTAACTACTGTTTTGTGCAAGTTCTGACAATGGGCTTCATGCATATTATATGAGAGTACTCTCCATGTATTATTTTCATATGTAATATTAAGGACCAACAATATATCTTAAATAAAAACAACAGGTTCTAAAAGACTTGCTTCATCATTACAATTACTGTAATAATTTATATATATATATATATATATATATATATATATATATATATGCTCTTTTTCAATATCAGTTTTCTGATCTATAAAATGATGGATTGAATATAATTATTAATGTATTTTTTCTCTAAAATCTGTGATTATGTGATATGTCAGTAAATATATTTGTAATAATGAAAAAGAGTTCCTAGTTTTAAACTCCAGCTAGGTATAATGATTTGGATACTGTTCCTATATTATTGAGCTAAGATTGTTCATTTCATAAATAGAGGAAATAGTGAGTAACTCACAGATAGTAGATGTTGATCTTAATATAGTTTCTGGGACATAGTAAACAATCTGTACATAAATCCTATTTTTTGTATATGACAGTCCTCTTCTTCATTATAATTGAAATACTGAGTTCTTGCAAACACATTTCTCAACTTAGTTTATAAACAGGTATGGCTTTAGGCAGGTTATGGTCATGGATTTTGTGTAGAAAAGATATAGATTACCTCCTTAGAAATATGATTGTTCTTCATATCCTCTATCTCATAGGCTAAAAGGCAGAGATAATGAGTCAGTTGGCAATGCAGGCTAGGTTAACACCTTAGGAAGTGTTTTTACACATAAAGTATCTATTCCAAGAACTTAGATGTCCTTGTGGAGCAGAACTTTCTACACACTCTGAACCAATGAATGAGCTTTGGAAATCACACAAGAAAATAATCTATATTGCAGTGTTCTTTGTTAGTAAAGGTTTAACTTACATTCTACAGAGGCATTAAATTGATCCTGGGAATAATGATGCACTCATAACAACAATGAAAACTGTAAAATAGATGGCATTGACTTAGCTGTTGTCATACAGGCAGAATACATAATGCAGGGTAGAAAATTTATCTTTGAATTGTCAAATAGGTGGTAAAATGGTCACCTATGAGATCTCAGAAGACAGAGCACATGCTTATGGAACTTGTAGTTCTATAAAATATGATTAGATAAACTGAAATTATTGGTGATCCTTGATGCTTCTGGTAGATACTAGGAAGTGGTTGATTCAGGCAATAATCAATTGATTTGCAAGCAGAGATGAAAGGGAATTTAACTCTATTGCAGGAAAATGTCTATGCATGCGAATTTAAATTTATTGAAATTTTGGTAATGTTGGGACTCAGAGTTGGAAGAGCCAAAGCTTCTAAAACCCAAGCAGGGTGATAGACTTGTCATTCAATGTCTTTATCAAGAGCCTCCAGTCCAAGACCAGCCAGTAGGAGCCAGCTCAGTTGCAAAGAAGAGATTAATGCTGCTGCTGTTGCCTATCACTCCATGCCTGATGTTTCAGTTGGCCTCCCAAGAATTGTGAGCAGATGTGATCTATGACTGTGAAAATCCTCTGCTGCAATAAAAACCGAAACCTCTGAGGGGATCTCTTCTCCCCAGTGATACATAAGCCTGCAATCACTAGGCTTAAAGGTTGTTCCAACTACAAACAGTCATGTCCACTTCAGATGGGGCCAAAAAGGATCATAGACTAGAAAGATCCTTCTAGAGTGGGAAGCCAAAGTCCATGATGATACTGGAAAAAAGAATTCCTAAAGGATAGAAATAGGGTTGCCAGATGGGTAATTATGGACATCTCCCCAGGCAGGGACAGGGTGTTGTCACAGTTACTGCCAACAGAGATCCATCACTGCTATGAAGTACCGACAGTAGCATGTTTTCAATACCTCTACCATTCCCCCGCCCCATTTTCATAGTTACCTGGCCCCATCACCTATTCATTTTGAATGGAATGGATAATCTGTCTTTTAATGTATCAACCGCCAGAAAATGAAGAGCAATAACTTGACAGGCTGCAAAGTACAGTGCCTCCTCCGAGACCATGGAGGGTGAGCTCCATTCAGTAACTAGTAAGTTCTTCAGAAAGCTATTGACAATAGCATATATAGGAACTTGAGTACACTGACCCAAACACTTTTAAATAATTCCTTATTTTCCTGCCTCTTGTTCTTTGATAGTAATACAATTCCAAAGTTTCAAATGAGCACATGGACACACACTAGTCCAATTCTGGTCTCTTCTGCATCTGTTGCCAGTGTTAATATAGCAATCTTCTGCTCACTGGAATGAACTATATGACTTTTGTGAATCATATCTATAAAAATAAGTTGCTTGCCCTCTATTTTCTTGTTTCCTGCTCTTGAAAACTCCAACAGTGATATATGATGAATGATGCAGCTTTGACCCTGTAAATAAATAAAACAACCTAAGGCATATTCAAAGTATACAAAATTAAACAAACCCGAATTTCAGGGTAACTTCTCAGAATAGAGCCCACCATTTGTTCTAGTCTGTCCATTTATCTACCAGATTTCTTCCTTGAGAATTTTGTAAATCTTCTGTCTTCTACCAATGACTGTTACTTTAGAAAATTTGGAACTTAAGCTAATTTTCTAATTTTAATCATGGCATACGATTTTAACTACATATGTGACATAATTTTTCCTTATTTTCCAAATGCAAGAAATTTAGAGGTTAATTATTCTTTATCATATTTTCCTGGAATGTGGTGTTGCATTTCAATCTATAGAGCCACTGTTTGTTTTTTTTTCCCTTGAATTACTAAATTTTTTATTGTTCAAGTAGGTATGTGAATACTAGCCAATATTGCCATAATCTTGAAAATATGTTGCTTTGTCTTTGGTTTATTGGTTTCCAGAAGCAGCCCGATAAATTAACACGAACTTAAGAGTGTAAAAACAACACAAAATTATTATTTTTAAAAAATGTATTTTACTGATTTTTTACAGAGAGTAAAAAGGGAGAAGGATAGTCAGAAACATCGACCAGCCACCTCCTGCACACCCCTTACTGGAGATGTGCCTGCAAAGTAAATGCCCTTGACGGGAATCAAACCTGGGACCCTTCAGTCCACAGGCCAATGCTCTATCCACTGAGCCAAACAGGTTTCGGCACAAAATTATTATTTTAATTAATATTAAATTGGGTCATAATGGGCTAAAATCAAGGTGTTGGCAAAGTTGAAGTGCTTTCTGCATGCTCAAAAGAACAATATATTTCCTTTCCTTTTACAGACAGCTTCTAAAATCTATGAATCGTAACTGGCTCATGGCCTCTTTCTCCTTTTTCAAAGACAGCAATTTGTATCTATCTGACCTTTCCCATGTCCTCATGTTTATTTCTCTAGAAAAAAACCCTCTGCATTTAAGGATGTATATGATTAGATTGGGCCCACGTGGTTAACTGAGGAAAACCTCACCATCTCAAGGTCTGTATCTTTAATCACACCTACCAAGTCCCTTTGGGAAGGTAACATACATATCCACTGTGCACATTTGGATAACTACTATTTTGTCTACCACACAGGAATTGTTATTCCATTTGTTTATTTCAAACATATAAGAAGGAAATAAAAACAATGCTACCCAAACTCTTTCTTAAAATAGTAGAGAATGAGCACTTTCTAACTAATTTTATTGGGCTGGAATTACTTTAGTACCAAAACCAGACAAAAATATTACAGAAGCAGATTATGAACAATCTAATATCTTTGAAACACAGATGCAAAAATCTTTCAGATGATATTTATACTCTGAATTGTCCAATAATGTCACCTAAATGTATTTATGTCTTCATATTTGCACCTATAAACACTTATGGGGAACATTTTCAGTCTTTTGGTCCTGTATGGACTTTTATTATTATCACTCTTTTGCTGTTCATTGCTTCCCTCTCTTGAGTGTACAAATATATTTGGTTTCAATGGTCAAAGGCATACACAATCTTTACTCCACATTGTATCTTATAAAGATCAATGGATGTTGAAAATGATCTCTGCATTTCTTTATCATAACTTTATAGTTAAGATTCTTTTTTGTTTTGTTTCAATTCCTTCCCCCTACTTTTCCTAAGGTTCATTTCATAGGTATCATTGCTGTCATAATTAATTCACCCCTCCCATAATCGCAATGATCTGAGAAAAACCAAATTTAAATCCTACAAATTATCTTCACTTTTTAACCAAAAGGAAATGTTTTATTCCCTTTTTCACATCTTCAGATATAAATTGACTTGATCATTGGTACTAAATTTGCTTGCTCTTTAATCTGGTCATTTCCATTGTTTTTCTATTGTTATAGTGTGTTTTTGTTTTGTTTTGTTTTGTTTTGTTTTCTGCCCAACCTCAGATGTTGCATTATTAAATTAATTCAATGGAGACAGATTTTTCTTTTGAGAAAAGAGGAGGAAGGAAAAGGTGTACGTGTGTGTGTGTTTACTTTCAAGTTGCTTAACTTTATAAAATATTCAGAAATTTAATTTCTTTTTTAAGTTTTGACTGCTAGATTTGCTTACTGGCTGGCTAGATAAAAATGTTTAAACATCTATAATAGGTCTCACAATGACTGTATGAACATGGTTCAAAAAGAGTCATTAACCAAAGATGGCAGAACTTATGGGGGACTGTTATTGCTGCTGGGGGTAATAACAATTGTTAGTAAAAACTCCTAAAGGTATAATGATAATGAAATTAAGAAAAATCTCAGAGAACAGCTCTGGTTTTCTAATATATATTTTGATCTTACAAAGAAATTATACACTTCCCTGAGAGTAGTAATAAGAAAAAAATTCCAACTAAATTAAAACTTAAAAAGAGGGCGAGGAAGTTCTAAACAGCTGGTTGATAATCAATTGCTGAGCAATAAACAGCACAAGTAAATCATAAATCATAGCAGACCAATTTAATTACCTCTTTTATAAAATTCTAAACAGGATCTTGAATTTATTACCTTCATTAACTATATAGTCATAGCTTCCCTTGTATATTTTACTTTAGTTTGAATACGCATCATCATTTCCATTTGAAATGAACACTAGTGTATTTTTTATTATTTTTTAAAAATGTATTTTGATGGATTTCAGAGAGAAAGGGGGAGGGAGAGAGAGAAACATAAATGATGAGAGAAAATCACTGAGTGGCAGTCTCCTGCATGCCCCTTACTGGTGATTGAGCCCACAACCCAGGCATGTGCCCTTGACTGGAATCAAAACCTGGACCCTTCAGTTCACAGGTGTATGCTCTATCCACTGATCAAAACCAGCTAGTGTATAGTGTAGTTTTTAAAAAAGAGTTATGTTGCCATCAATGACCTACAGTTATATATGTTAAGATACAACTAAATTATCTAATAATGATGGCAGCCATGAGCATTAAGTGATGAGTTTAGGTTTTCCCATAGCACAAAAAACAATTCTAACTAATGGAGCTTAATGAGATTTGAGAACAAAATAATGGCTTATAGGTAGGTGCTTCTTTTCAAGTTAAAAATTCAGAGAAAAATAACTTGTCTTGGCCATATGCCCACTGATGTTGTTTGGAGTATGGGATCTATTAGTAGAAAAAGTGATTGTGGAAACAAAATTATCAGGCAAAAATTATAGACGCTGAATTATGTTATAAAATACAAAGGATGTTAAAATTTCAGAAGAAAAACAAGGGTGTTGGAAAGGAACAGAAATATATGCAAACCTTAGTAATAATAAGAAGACATTCTATATTTACAAACAAAACCTGATGAATGTGGAGGAACTTAAAACCTTGTTACAATTTTGACCATGGCCTGCTTGAATAAATATTTTTATGGCTCCTATGATACTATAATTATCTGCTTTTCTTCCTCCTTCTTTGAAAGTTCATCTGAGTAGTTTAATGTTGTGTTTTGTTTTGTTTTTTCTTTTCTCATCTTGAACTAAAGAGGGAAGGTCTTAGTACCTTAATTCTAAGCTTCATTTCTCAAGTTAAAATCTTTAAAAATTGCTTCAGTTACTTACATTGATAGTTCCAAATTCATATGACAGATTGTTAAAATAAGAACTTAGTTTCTCTATACCTCTCTATTATAATATCTATGTAGATAGTTCAAAATCATCACCTATACATAGGTTTTGATGCATACTTAAACTATTCTTTACCCAAGGAATAAACTATTTCTATTGCCCAGGTCTGGATATTTCCAAAATGGTATATTCCCTTCCAGAAGAAGAATAGCAAAAATTGTCTTTTCATATGGAAACAATATTCTTGCAAGACATATGGTCCTCTCAAAAAATTCCATGGAGACATTTGGTCCATGACAAAAAAATACATGAAATTTGGGTTCTACCCAAAATGTCCATGAGCATATTTGGTCCATACAAATGGTCCTTAATATTTGGTCCTGTCTAGCATGTCCTTGACTAGAAAACATCCCTGGGTTCCAATAGCCTATACCATTTATTGGTTTACAGAATTAATACCAAAAAATATGATTATGTTTTATTGGTCCTGATTGTGTCATGGCTGTATTGCCTGTAATAACCCTTCTTGCTTCAGTAGTTTAGCTGGTAAAGACACATGGGGTTGGTTTTATGGGTCTGGAGTCTAATCTTGCAGAGTAGTGTGCCTTATGTTAACTATCAATCAAATTTCTCCATGGGACTACATTTCAATGACCTTTTGGGTGTGCCAAATGTCTCTATGGACATTTTGGATAGGACCAAATGACTATCCATGAACAACATGCATGTATTATACTATGACAATACCAAGTGATGATAGCAATGTGAAACATGTGAAATTCATATTTTTTTCAGAAAGAACTGTAATATTAATTGGAAAGTGGGGGCATTAATGGAAATTTTCAGGCAAATATTCTGTTGTTTAAGCATACTCTGAATAATATAACTAATGGTAACTGAATAGCATTTAAAGGGAAGAACTAAATCAACAAATAACATAAAATTTACTAATTAATAGTTAATCAATAAATAAAACCATTCTCTGACTGAAAGACATCACCACATAAGAATACTTTCTCTGATATGTGTTCGTTATAACATCCTCAAAGCAATTTACCATAAGTTCCAAAGAAG
Organism: Lasiurus cinereus; assembly: GCA_011751065.1. Taxonomy (NCBI): domain Eukaryota; kingdom Metazoa; phylum Chordata; class Mammalia; order Chiroptera; family Vespertilionidae; genus Lasiurus; species Lasiurus cinereus. The sequence continues at coordinate 62,677,063 of JAAGEH010002531.1, forward strand.
AAAACAAAGTCATTTATTAAAAATGAAATAATTTGCTTTAAAAATCTAACTGTAAAAATAAAATTGAACCATCGGGCTCACTGATAAATCTATTACAAGTCATGGGGTCTCTTTTCTGGCATATTTTCTACAGAAACATGGAATCTGTCATTCATAATTTTGAACTGTTAGTATGCATTTTATATGTATTTGGAAGTCATCAAGTAAAGGATAAATCATATTTTCATTAACAAAACTACATTTTAAAATATCAGAGGACAGGCAGTGGCAGAATAAAATTTTTTAAATGCAAAGCAGTAGAGCACTAATTATTTTATGTTTCATTTAAGAACATTCTTAAGCATTTTACAAGATAATAAAATGGCTGATTAAATAGAAGTTTACAGTGTTTTAATAAAATATAAAAAAATTTATAGCATTTTTATTTATCTGCCTTCTGGGCATCATGTCTCTATTCCTTGGAATTATCTCATTATACTCAGCCTCACCATTGGTGTCATTCACATAAGCAACTTTCCACTGTGACATGACATCCTATTGGATTTGGATATGTCAATGAAAGCCTTAAATAATCAGAGAGTAGATATTTTCCCCTAAGACAATAAAATACGATCAATGTCTTCAACCCCCACACACACCAAGTGATGTGCAGTTATTAACATACATTAAAATTTAGAAATGTGTGGCAAAAATAACATTTATCACTTTGAATATGAAAAACTTATATATACTTGTAACATAAGATTATTTTCTCTCATTTTTTAGAGCCTGGTGCCTGAGACAAAGAGAATAATTATATTCATTGTCTGCTACTGCCATAACAAATAACCACAAATTGTGACTTAAAACAACACAAATTTTGTGTCTCATACTTTAGCAGGTCAGTTCTAGTTGGCTCTGTTGATTTCTTGCTCTGGCTTTCACAAAGCCAAAATCAAGGAGTTAGCAAACTGGACTCTTCTCAGGAGATGCTGGGAAGGATTCACATCCAAGTTCATTCAGATTATTGGCAGAATCCAGGTTCTTAGAGTCATAGGACTGAAGTTCTATTTCCTGCTGCTTATTAGCTGGCTGATGCCCTTAGCTCCTACAGTTGTTTCTCCTGTCCCTTCACATGAGACTCTGTATCCCAGAGTCAGCAATGGTACTTAGAAACCTTCTCAGGCTTGGGAACTCTTGTTCACTTTCTGCCACATCTCTCTTGCCAGAGAAAATTCTATGGTAAACTAGAGGCCTGGTGCACAAATTCATGCAAAGATGGGGTATGCCTAGCCTGCCATTTTTCAGAGCTTATCAGGCAGGCCAGCCAGGGGCAAAGGACACGGGAGGTTGGCTGGCTGGTCCCGCTCCTGACAGGGGTTGGAGGGCTGATCGAAGGTGGAGCCAATTGGAGGGAGTTGCCCTTGGTTGAACTCCCAGTCAAGGGGACAATTAACATATTAGCCTTTTATCATGTAGGATTCATTTATGGGCTCATGTCATTAGATGGGCCCATAGGATAATCCAGGAGAGTCTCACTATTTTAAGGTCCATGACTTTAATTGCAACTGAAAATTCATTTTTGCAATGTAATATCCCCAATTTCTAGGGATTAAAGAAATGAAACTTTTAGAGTGGGACATTACTCTGTTTACCACAAAGAAAACCAATTCAAAGTCATGAAGGTACCTCTTGTACTAGAATGAGATTAAGACTGTTCTAACTATTCTCATGTGTTAAATGCCTAATTTCCTCCAGATCTTCATTTAGTAAAACAGAGCTTATATCTTTTACTTAGACACAAATTAATTCAATAACACAATTAAATGAGGTTGAAAAATTAGAATACTAATATATATTTTAAAGTAGATTTTAAAAAGAAGTTATTGTTCTGAAA
>JAAGEH010002531.1:62685480-62782124 GCA_011751065.1 Lasiurus cinereus
GGGGGGGCAATGGGAAGATATGTATACGTATACCACCATAATAAAAAATCCATTAATATGTATTCTAAACAAATGTCAGTGATGAAAAATAATAAAAGTGAAGTTACTAGGAAAAAAAAATCAGGGGAAGGACTAAGAAATTCTAACCCCAAACATCTACAAAAAGTAAGATTTCCAATAAAATAACTAACACAACAATAAGTTAAGTTTATGGTTTAAGAATAATAATTAATACCTTAATTCATTTCTCCAGGGCCCACTATAAAGAGAAATGATTATTGTAAAAAAATAAAACTGCCAGTGGTAATGAGAACATAGTGACTTGGAATGGAAGGGACATAAAAGGAACAGAGAGATGATGACATAATTAAGCCTCCTAGCTAAAGCTCAATGAAACACACATGACACAATCTGGGGATAGCTGTGATAATTATTTTATGTGTGTCTTGGAAACATATGGCACCCTGAAACAATGTGTCCACATATGTTGTTGTGCAATGAGTTTTCTTACTGTGTTTATGCAAATTAGTTATTCAAGTGTAGTGTAGAGCCTGATACCACCTGTCATTTTCCTAACTGTGACACAGACCGTAAAATTAGTGCACTGCACAGTTATGAAGAGAAGGTATTGATTACCAACACTGAACATTCTATATCGAGAATGACATCCTATTAAGTTATACGTAATCAATTCTCACTTATTGATAGTTATGGATGAGCATAAAAAAAGAAAATAAAGGTGTGTGCTTATGTTGAAAGAGAGAGAGAGAGAGAGAGAGAGAGAGAGAGAGAGAGAGAGAGAGAGGAGGGAGGAGAGAGAGAAAGCCTGTGCTTAGTTTTTTAATAGAACATTGATTCAAAAGTATCTAGAAAAAAATGTTCTTGCTGTCTCCATTTCTTTTACTCAACCTTCACCAAGGATTATTTTTTCATTGATTTATAGAGAGAATGGAAGGGAAGTGGGGGTGACAGAGAGAAACATCAACCTGCGAGACACATCAATGAGCTGCCTCCCACACCTGCCTCTATCAGCTAGGGGAAGCTGCAACCAAAGTAGGTGCCCCTGAATAGGAATTGAACCCTTGACTAGTGGGTCCATGGGCTGGCGTCCTAACTACCGAGTGAAACTGTCAGGGTGCTATCTCTATTTCTGAATAGCTTAATGCAATAATTTGTGTTTGAAAGTAACATTTTTAATTGATTTTAAAGGACGTTGAAAAGCGTGGTGTAGATTATGTCATAATTACTAACATCTAATCATGGAATAAATGATTTCTATAACAATGTACAGCTTCATTTAAATCACTGCACTTATGTGAACATGTTCAATGACATTCTAGAAAAGATGCAATCGACTGGCTTCTTTAGGAGGAAAGAGTAACTTTGCATCCAACTTTGTAGTTGCAGCAGACTTTATTATGGACAATTGCATGTTGAAAATTAAAGTAGAATGAAAGCTTACCTTGATCGAATGCAAATTAGTACTTCAAGAGATATAAATTAATGGGCTGATATTTCCATAAAGGACATACAGATGGCCAACAGGCAAATGAAAAAATGCTTATCATCATACTGAAAATGCAAATCAAAATTACAATGAAACTTTACCTCACCTTAGGAGAATGGCTATTCTCAACAAAAACAAATGTGGGCCTGGATGTGAAGGAAAGAGAACCCTTATGCATTGTTGGTGGGATTTCAAATTTGTATTATTTTGAGAAACCTTCAAAAATGATTAATAATAATAATAAATATATAAATAATAGAACTACTCTACAACTCAGCGATTTAACTTCTGAAAATTTAACTGAAGGAAACAAAAAACACAAATTCCAAAATATTTTTTGCATCTCTATATTCATTGCAGCATTATTTACAACTAGAGGTCTGGTGCATGAAATACATGTGGTGGGGGTAGGGGTGGGGGAAGGGTTGTCTCTCAGCCCAGCCTGTACCCTCGTCAATCTGTGATCCCTCTCACAATCCAGTACTGCTGGCTCCCAACTGCTCACCTGTCTGCCTGCCTGATTGCCCCTAACCACTTCTGCCTCCCAGCCTGATCACCCCCTAAACACTCCCCTGCCAGCCTGATTGACACCTAACTTCTCCTGCTATCCCGATTGCTTCTAACTGCCCTCCCCTGCCAGCCTGATCACCCCTAACTGACCTATTCTGTTGGCCTGGTCACCCCTAACTGCCCTCTCCTGCTGCCCCAATTGCCTTTAACTGTTCTGCCCTTCAGATATGGTAGTCTCTAACTGCCCTTCCCTGCAGGCCATCTTGTGATGGCCATCTTGTGTCCATATGGGGGTGGCCATCTTGTGTGTTGGAGTGATGGCCAATTTGCATATCACTTCTTTATTATATAGGGTATCCAAGATATGGAAGAAACCTAGGTGTGTATTGATTGATGAATGGACAAAAGATAATGTGGTACATATACACATTGGACTATTACTCAGAAAGAAAAAAGGATGAAACCTTGTCATTTGCAAGAATATGGATGAACTTAATGATTATATATATAATAGATGAATATGCAATTTGTCCGTACAGTGTCACATCACAACTGGATCAGCATGCTGTATCCCCCCTGCCCTCTGCTCAGGCAGCTGCAAGGTCTGGAGTAGGATAGGATAAGATAAGAGGGGATACAAAAGCAGAGGAAGGCAGGACGGGGAGAAACAGAAATACAGAAAGGGAACAAGAAAAAGACGCAGTAATGGAATAAAAAAGGAAACACACGGCTGCATGTAGGAGGGGGTGGAGCAGGTGTGCCCAGTGAGGGGCGGGGTGCAGGTGGTACAGAGCGGGGAGCCTGGCCTAGACTCAGGAAGAGGGCAGTGGCAGCCATGGCAGGGAGGTGCCTATGGGTCCTGGACAGAGTGGAAGACAATCCAAGGCCTTCTGGGAAGAGCTGCTCCTGCTTTGTGGCATCAGGCCTGGCCTGCGGAGGTCTCAGCCGCTCTCACTGGGCTGGGTGTCTCAGGCAGGAAATGGGAGCAGGACAGCAGTAGGGAGGCTGGGGAAGGGGGGATGGTGAACACCTGGCCGGGGCTGAGCCCTGGGCTGGCGGTTAATGCCCTGCCCCAATGCAAGCTTTAAGAAGGGAAGGAGGGTGAGAAGAACTTTATAAAGGAGGCAGTAGAGAGCAGAGTTAAAGAAGGAGAGGATGTATGAGTGAACTGTAGAAGCTATAATGAAAATCCAGCAGAGTTGTGTAATGGGGAAAGATTTTAAAAGTAGGAGTCAGGCCAAGACCGGTTTGGCTCAGTGGATAGAGCATCGGCCTGCGGACTGAAAGGTCCCAGGTTCGATTCCGGTCAGGGGCATGTGTCTTGCTTGTGGGCACATCTCCAGTGTGGGGCTTGCAAGAGGTGGCTGATCGATGTCTCTCTCTCATCGATGTTTCTGACTTTCTATCCCTTTCTCTTCCTCTCTGTAAAAAATCAATAAAATATATATATATATTTTTTTTAAAAAGTAGGAGTAAGAAAAGAAAAAAAAAAGATAGACGATAGTGAATAATTAGGCAGGTAGATAGATTTTAAAACAGTGGAAGTAAGTAGAGAAGAATATATGGGAAAGGTAGGATAAGAGAGAAAGAGGGAGAAAAGTTTTAAAGGGGAGCCAGAAGAGCTTAAAAGGAGAATGGAAAGAAGGAAGAAATGGGGGAGGGAGCAAAGCAGGTCCGAAATCTTATGGTATTTATCTTTCTCTGACTTAAGGGACGAAAGGAAGAAAAAAATTTAAGGTGGGAAGGAAAGAAAAGGGAGAGAGGGCAAGGATAAAGATAAAGGAAAAAAGAAATGTAGGGAGGGAGGGAGAGTAGGAGAAAGATGGGAAGAAGGATGATGGAACAGAAGAAGGAAATAAGGAGGAAAGAAAAGTTTATAAATGATGAGTCAGTAGGAAAAAGTGTTACATAAAGGAAAGAGAAAAATTGTGTGAGAGGGAGAAGCCAATAAGGAAATCAAATACAATTGTGTGTGAAGAGGATAAGATTAAAAAAAAAATAATAGGTGAGAACAGGCCAGCAGGGGAAGGCAGTTAGGGGATCAGGCAGGCAGGCAGAGTGGTTAGGGCAGACAGAGAGGTGAGCAGTTAGGAGCCAGAGGTCCTGGATTGCGAGAGGGACATCCTCTGAGGGCTCCCAGATTGGAGAGGGTGCAGGTCGGGCTGAGGGACCACCCCCATGCACGAATTTCATGCACCAGGCCTCCAGTGCTAAAATAAGTCAGAGAAAGATAAATACCGTAAGATTTCACTTATATGGAATCTAAAAAATATAAAACAAATGAACTAACAAAACAAAACAGATTCATAGATACAGAGAGAAGAAACTGATAGTTACCAAAGGGGAGATGTGTGGGTAAAGTTTAATTTTTTCTCTTTGGTTTTCTGTGTTTCAAGTTGTGCATTGTAAAGTATGTATTTTTCAGTATGAAAAATAGCTATTGTTACCAAAAAAAAGTGATGTGCAAAAGTAAACACCTTTCTATGACTTCTACTCATATACAAACTCTTTGGAGTTTCTCTCCTTGGGATTAACACAGAGGTAACATAATCACTGTCAGAAAATGATGCTCCACATCTTATGTGAACCTAGAATCATAAGCCTCATTGAGTATTGCAAATATAGTAACAGTAATATTTGCCCTCCAAGTAGTATAATGTTACCTTTCCTATGAAATAGTGAGAAGGCATGTAAATGAGGTGTTATTCTCTTAAAAGATCCATTTTGTTGTTTCAGTTTAGTTAGAAAACTATTTAAGTAGAATGCACTTGACTTGAGCAAATAAAATTGATTTTAGAAAATTATTCAAGTGAAGTGCTCTCTTAAGTCAGTAATCACAACATGGAGTGGCACTGCGGGAGTGCTGACAATGAAGTAAAGAAGGAAAGGAACCACATCATTTAAAACCCGTTTTCAGTTATTTTAAAACATTAATGAAATATTCCCAAATATATAGGGTAATCAAGAATATGCAAACTACTGATTACTCTTCACTTAGCAGTGAATTTGCAATAAATGAAACAATTAAATCTTTATGGATCAATGAAAAGTTAACAAAGGTGCTTTCCAAAGTCAGTGTTGTGATCATTCATGAAGTTTTAGAAATGTGAAGGTCTTTTAAGCCACAGAAGTTTTATAAATCCATTGCAAAGTGGTGAAGTAAAAAAAAAGACAATTTAATTTCTCTTAGAAATAATTTTTAACTCAGAAAATTTATGGATTATAAAAAATAGAATAGTGATTAAGTTTCTAAAAATATTACATTTTATTTAAAGGCTTTTCAGTTTTCTATCAATTGAGATTTACGTATTTTAAAACTAAACAGTACAGTTGATAGGATTATAAATATAGCCAATTCTATTCAATGATTCCCTGAAATAATCATATTAACTGAATTCGAGAAAGAACATAAATTGAAAATATGTTATTGAATTTTTAAAATCACTGTTATATGTAAAATAAAATAAAATGGATATTTCTTCTGTACAGTTAATATAATTGCAATATAAAGATACTAGATTAATAATTTTAATTAAAATGGAAATCACCAGCATCATTTTTAAGACTATGTAATTATATGGAGATGATCTTTCAAAGAAAAAAAAATATTTCTAACTTTATGAAAGTTCATGAAGTTTTTAGATAACTAGGTAAATTTAGGTAATTTATTAAATGCATTTTGGAATTTTATAAATGAATTTACTAATTTATTCATTATATATTAAAAATGTTATAACATACTGTCCTACAAACACACACACACACACAAACACTCACTTATATAAGTAATTTGGAATTATAATGTTTGCAAAGAACCAAACATTTTTAAGTAACACAGAAAAACATAAATAAATTTAAATAATCATTTCAAGGAGGAGATTAAGGGATAAAAATACGTCCTGACTTTTGGCTCAAGTTTTGTAATAAACAGACAATATATTAAACACTTGATATTTTCTTAAAAGCAAATTTGAATAATAGAATAAAGATATCTAACTACAATCCTATCTAATAAAAGAGTAATACGCAAATTGACCATCACTCCAACACACAAGATGGCTGCCCCCATGTAGTCAAAAGATCCTGCCCCCATGTGGACACAAGATGGCCACCACAAGATGGCCAGCAGGAGAGGGCAGTTGGGAGAGACCAGATCTGCAAGGGAGGGCAATTATTGGCAATCAGGCCAGCAGGGGAGGGTAGTTAGGGGTGACCAGGCCAGCAGAGGAGGAAAGTTGGGGCAACCAGGCCTGGCAGGGCAGTTGGAGGGGGCTAGGCATACAGGGGAGAGCAGTTAGGGACAAACAGGCTGGCAGGGGAGCAATTGGACATTAAACAGGATGGCAGGGGAGTGGTTAGGGGGTGATCAGGCTGGCAGGCAGAAGTGGTTAGGAGCAATCAGGAAGACAGGCAGGTAAGCATTTGGGAGGCAGCAGTCCTGGATTGTGAGAGGGATGTCCAACTACCCTTTTAGGCCCTATTCTACCTGGATCATGCCTAATCAGGCAGTTGAACGTCCCTTAAGGGGTCCCAGATTGGAGAGGGTGAAGACTAGGCTGAGGGACACACACCCCTGTGCATGAATTTTGTGCACCGGGCCTCTACTCCTATATAATAAAGGCTAATATGCAAATCAACTGAACAGTGGAATGACCAGTCACTATGATGCATAAAGACCACCAGCTCCAGATGCTCAACACAGAAGCTTTCCCCCTGGTGGTCAGTGTGCTCCCCAGGGAAAGCTCCACTCAGCCAGAAACCAGGTTCATGGTTGGCAAGCATAGTGGTGGTGGCGAGCACCTCTCCTGCCTCCATGGCAGCACTAAGGATATCTGACTGATGACTTAGGGCTACTCTCTGTCAGTGGGACATCCCCCAAGGGCTCCTGGACTGTGAGAAATCACAGGGCTGGCTGAGAGATCCCCCAAGTGCATGAATGTTGTGCACCAGGCTTCTAATCTATAATAATAAAAGAATAAAATGCTAATTAGACTGGACGTCTTTCTGGATGACTTTCAGGACAGAGCTAGGGCAGCAGGGAAGCCTGGGTCCCAGTGCTAGAGGGAAGCCAGTGCCAGCAGCTGGGGAAGTAGACCAACTCGTGCACAAATTTCCTACATTGGGCCTCTAATAGTGTTATACTAGTAAAACATATACATTATACAATATACTATATAAAGTATTATACGTAATTTAAAAATTTATGTTAAATTTGACAAAATTAGAGAGCAACTCTGTACTTTCAGCCTTCCTGCTCAGATATAACATTGTATGCATGTTTATTATTTTCTTTTGCTTTATGAGATTTCAATGATTTAGAGCCTTCATTATTTTAGTAACAAAATTAGCAAGTTCATTCAACAGCTGAGTCAAACTGAGCTGAAAAATATTTTGCCTCACTTTAAAACCCTTTACTGTTCCCATCTATATGTATAAAAGCCTAAGCGACCATCTGACCATTCTACTGTCCAACTGGAAGCTATGATGTGCAATGGCCACCAGGGGGCAAACACTCAACACAGGGGCTGCTGAGCTGCAGTGACTTAGCAGCTGCAGTTCTTGGGTGATGTACCCAGAACCAGAGAGGAGGGAGCCTGATTCAGGAGTGCATCACCTGAGAACAACCCTCTCACAATCTGAGACCCTTCAGGGGTTGTCGGAGAGCTGGTTTCAGCTTGATCCCCACAGGTGAGGCCGAGAGACCCACCGGGAGCACCTAGTTTAAAATATTATTGTCTTATTTACTCTATTGACATTAATAATCATAGTAGACTATAATAATTTTTGCTTTAGTCATCTAATACAGTTGAGAAAATTTAAGAAGAAAAAGATTTATTTATTCATTCATTTATTATATTTTATTCTGGTATCCATGTCTGTGTTTATGAGTTTGTGTTTGCTTGTTTTTTTCTTGTTTATTCATTTGTTGCTTTCAGTTTTATAATATAAACTAGATATCTCTTTTTTCATTTTCAACTGTTATATTTCACTGATGCATTTTTAGGTTATATACATTTTTTTTCTTTTTGTCTACTAGTATGTATACCACAGACATTTAATGTTGGAAGAAATGTTAGAGAATTAAAAAAATAAGACCTTTGGTTACACAATTGAGGAAAATTAAATCCTTAGAAGTGAAATATTTAGACCAAGGAAACACAGTTATTAATGACACATTTAAAGTTATCCACAGCGAAATGCAATTTCCTTCACAGTAATATTAATAGAAACCCATACCTGTGGTTAACATATAAATCTGATCCCCTCATATCATATTTGCTGTAATCACATAACAATGCTTCCTTTGGTGTTTTATTACATGATTTGTGCATATGTATGATTATAAGAGTGACACTTATAAGTTTTGAATTTTATCATGTTTATAATGAAAACAATTCCAAAAGTGACTTCCCCCCTCCCATGTGTTTCATATTATGTGAAATGAAGGTGCACAATGGCATTTGCCAAGACAGTTAAATACAGAACTCTGGATGACTGGTGCTGCAAACAAAAAATAATCTAGTTGCCCCGTGAAAGTCCCTAAAATTAATGCCAGTGCCCATTCAATTGATCTTTTTAAAAAATATATTTATATTGATTTCAGAGAGGAAGAAGGAGGGAGGGAGAGATAGAAACATCAATGATGAGAAAGAATCATTCATTGGCTGCCTCCTGTGTGCTCCCTACTGGGGACTGAGCCTGCAACCCAGGCATGTGCTCTCAACTAGAATCAAACCCGTGACCCTTCAGTCTGCAGGGTGACACTCTATTCACTAAGCCAAACTGGCTAGGACTATTCAATTGATCTTTATTATATTATTAGAGGCCTGGTGTATGACTTTTGTGCACTAGGGGAGAGTCCCTCAGCCTGGCCTGTGCCCTCTCACAGTCTAGGACCCCTCAGGGGATGTCTGCCTTCAGTCTTATACCCACTCCCTACAACATCCTTCAGGGTTCTTAGCACTGCCTTAGAAGCAGGAGACACTCCTGCCGCCACTACTGAGCTCTCCAGCTGTGAGCCGGCTTCTGGCTGAGTGGCGCTTACCACCAAGAGACAGCTCCTGCATTGAGTATCTTCCCTCTGGTGGTCAGTGCATGTCATAGTGACAGGTCGTTCCACCATTTGGTCAGTTTGCATATTAGGGTTTTGTTATATAAAACTAGCAGCCTGGTGCATGAATTCATGCATGGGGTTTGGGCTGGGCCAGCTGGAATGAGGAGACATGGGAGGTTGAATGGCTGACCCTGTCCCCGATTAGGCCAGTTGGCCAATTGAAATGCTGTCATAGCGACTGGTCATCCTGGTCATTCTGGTGATTCCAGTCATTTTGGTTGCTTGGCTTTTATACACACACACACACACACACACACACACAAATATATATATATATGTATATATAGATTTGTGATTGCTTAATACTGTACAGTTTGTGCTTGTTTCAAGGGAATTTTAACAGGTAATTTTAAAATTCACATGTTATATCAGATTCTTCTTTTTATTATTTTGCACTATAATAAGCTAAATATATTATTATTTTTAAATATATATATATATTTTATTGATTTTTTTACAGAGAAGAAAGGAGAGGGATAGAAAGTCAGAAACATCGATAAGAGAGAGACATCAAAAAAATCAGCCGCCTCCTGCATGCCCCACACTGGAGATGGGCCCCCAAGCAAGGTACATGCCCCCGACTAGAATTGAACCTGGGACCTTTCAGTCCGCAGGCCAACACTCTATCCACTGAGCCAAACCAGTCTCGGCTAAATATATTATTTTAAAACATTTTTCCTGCCTTTTATAAATGTTAACCAAATCTTTGGAAACGTTTTTCTATTCCACCTTCTACTGTATGTACCTTGCTGAAAAAGATTAACTTTAAATATAAGATTTTCTTTAACTTATCTTTTTCAGGAAAAACATTGTACTTTACTTCTATTGCGCTTTTCGTACATTGCTTTTCATAACTTCAAGCATTAAGCCCATTTACATTACAGCTGGCATAGGATAAAATAAACTTCAAAATTTATTTTCTCAGAATCATTTCATCTAATAAAAAAATCATTTCATTCCTTGATTAATCATCCTTAAGGAAGCAAAAAAAAAAAATGTGAAGAGGGGCATGGGAAATATTTTGCCAAGGATTGAGTGCTTTCCTATGAAATTAAAATGTCTAGATACCATTTTTGCAAATTTGAGTATATTCAAAGTACTTAAAAATAATAACAATGAAGATTTAGGAGTATTTCACTCCCTGAGACTCCAAATTAGTATTTCTTATCTTGGGATTAAGGAATCCATTTCCCAGTCTCATGGGAAATACTGTTGAAAATAGTTCACAAATTGCTCTTTTGACCCAAGGGAAAGGGTAGGATAGTCTCCATTTTGTAAAATCTTATAATCATTAGATAGACTCAAATTAGTTTAGTTTCTAATCTACATGAATTTCAAATATCATGTCTTTTAGTCATTCTACCATTTTACTAATTTTGAACAGATTTTAAACATTAATTTAATTTGTAGTTACAAGCTCTTCCATGAGCTATACTCTCCTATCTAATAAAAGAGTAATATGCAAATTGACTGTCATTCCAAGACACAAGATGGCTGGCACCAGGAGTCATCGATGGTTACCCCTATGTGGAGTCAAGATGTCTGTCATAAGAATGCCTGCAGAGAAGGGCAGTTGTATGCAGTTAGGGTTGACCAGGCCAGCAGAGGAGGGTAGTTGGGGGAAGCCATGCCAAAAAGGAAGGCCAGTTTGGGGAGGCCAGGCTGGCAGGGGAGGACAATTATTGGCAACCAGGCTTCCAGGGGAGGGCAGTTATGCGTGACCAGGCCAGCAGTGGAAGTCAGTTGGAGGCAACCAGGCCTGCAGGGGAGGACAGTTAGGGGTGGCCAGGCTGGCAGGGGAGGACAGTTAGGTGCAATTGGGTGGGCCAGGAAGCAGTTAGATGTCTATCAGGCTGGCAGGGGAGTGGTTAGGGGGTGATCAATCTGGCAGGCAGAAGTGGTTAGGGGCAAACAGGCAAACATGCAGGTAATCTGTTAGAAGCCAGCAGTCTTAGATTGTGAGAGGGATGCCCTAAGGATCGGGCCTAAATGGGTTGTCAGACATCCCTTGAGGGGTCCCAGATTGGAGAGGATGTAGACTGGGCTGAGGGACACCACCCCTGTGCATGAATTTTGTGCACTGGACCTCTAGTATCCTATCTAATAAAGAGTAATATGCAAATTAAAATAACTCCACTACACCCACAAGCCACACCCACAAGCCACACCCACCAGCCAATCAGGAGTGAGTATTCAAATTAATACCAACCAAAATGGCTGCATCCACGGAGCAAGCAAGAGAGAGGCTTGGGATTCCCCAGTGATGCAGGAAACCAAGCTTTCCACTCACCCTGGCAGGCCCAGGCCTCCACTCAAGACTGCAAAGTTTCAATTATAGAAGATAAATAAATCCCAACAAAAATGGTGGCAGCCAGGGGAGAATCCAAGATGGCGGCATAGGTAAACACCTACACTGCTGCCTCCCACAACAATTTCAAAACTACAACTAAAAGACAGAACAGACATCATACAGAACCACAGGAAAGCTGGATGAGTGGAAATCCTACAACTAGAAGGAAAGAGAGGGGCTCACAGAAACCCAGAGGAGCTGCAAAGAGCTGAGGTATAGAGATGCGTGCGTGGAGAGAGTGGGTGCCGGAGAACCTGGCTGGCTTTCTCTGGAGGGAGGGAGACAGAGACTCTCAATGGCATTGAACCCCTTATCCTATGATACTAAACTCCAGATCCAACCGAAACTCATATGGGGGAAGTTTGGACTGTGAAAAGGGAGAAGTGCATGGAAATTTAGGGGAGTCACAGAAGATCAGAAGTCTGGTGACACACAAGGCACTGCATGCAGAGGACCAGCTTCTGATTGGGCCGCTGGCTTTCACGAGTGGGTGGGAGACAGACAGACCCTCCCAACTGCACCACTTCTAACTTCACTAAACCCCAGTTTTGGGCGAAACCCTGGAGACCCAGACTCATATGGTCCTGGAGCACAGGGGAGCCAGAAAGGCAGCAGTCTAGAGGCACTGCAAGAGCGCGCGTGCAAGGGACTGCTCCAGTGATTACCCAATCACTTGAGACTTGGGGGCCGTGGAGGGCACGGCTGACTGGAAGGCAAGGTGGTCCACCCATCCCAAGCTCAATAGAGAGGCTTCTGCAGTTTTGCAAGTCTGGTATCATAAGGCTGAATCCAACACAGAAATTCTCCCGGCATAGTTAAAATGCAGAGACAAGGGAAGGGATCACAAACAAAAGAAATGGAGAAAAACAAACAACTGGATATAGAGTTCAAAACCATGATTATAAGGTTTTTCAAGAATCTCCTAGAAAAGATGGATAAATTTAGCGAGACCCAAGAAGAGATGAAAAAGAACCAACTAGAGATGCAAAATAACCAACTAAAAATTAAACATACACTGACTGAAATAAAAAATATTGTACAGAGACCTAACAGCAGACTAGAGGAAGGCAAGAATCAAGTCAAAAATTTGAAATATAAAGAATCAGAAAACACTCAACTAGAAAAGCAAGAAGAGAAAATAATCCAAAAATGTGAAGATAATGTAAGGAGCCTCTGGGACAGATTCAAGCATACCAACATCAGAATTATGGGGGTGCCAGAAGAAGTGAGAGAGCAAGATACTCACTTCTACTGAAAGAAATAATGACTGAAAACTTTCCACATCTTGTAAAAGAAATAGACTTACAAGTCCAGGAAGCACACAGAACCCCATATAAAAGGAATCCAAAGAAGACTACACCGAGACACATCATAATTAAAATACCAAGAGCAAAAGACAAAGAGAGAATATTAAAAGCAGCAAGAGAAAAACAGTTCTTTACCTTCAAGGGAGCACCCATACGACTGTCAGCTGATTTCTCAACAGATACGATGCAGGCCAGATGGGAGTGGCAAGAAATTTTCAAGGTGATGAATAGCAAGAACCTACAACCAAGAATACTCTATCCAGCAAAGCTATCATTCAGAATTGAAGGGCAGATAAAGAGCTTCACAGATAATAAAAAGCTAAAGGAGTTCATCAAATCCAAACCAGTATTATATGAAATGCTGAAAGGTACTCTTTTAGAAGAGGAAGAAGAAAAAGGTAAAAGATAAAAAATTATGAACAACAAATACGTATTTATCAACAAGTGAATCTGAAAATTAAGGGAATTGAAGATTTGATCAACAGAATAAACTGGTGAATATAATAGAATCAGGCGCACAGAAAGGGAGTGGACTGATAATTCTCAAGGGGAAAGGGGGCAGGGGTGTACAGGGAGAGACTGGACAAACATCATACACCTATGGATGAGGTCAAAGGGAGGGAGGTAAGGGTAGAGGGAGGGGTAGGATCCAGGTGGAGGGGAACTATGGAGGGGAAAAAAGAGAAACAAATGTAATAATCTGAATAATAAAGATTTAAATATAAATAAATAAATAAATAAATAAATAAATAAATAAATAAAATAAAAAATGGTGGCAGCCACAGAGTTGGAGAGAGCAGGAGGCTAGGGTTGTCTCCAGCAATTGAGAAAGCCAAGCTTTCACACATCCTGGCCTGTCTTGACCTCCACTTAATGCTACAAAGTTTTAATTATAGAAGATAAATAAATTCCAACAGAAATGGCTGCTACCATTGAGCAAGCAGGAGGTTTGACTCCTCTCCAGGCTACAAAGTTTCAATTGTAGAAGATAAATAAATCCCAGATACCATAGCCTCCACTTGGATAGCTGGGGCCTATGGCTGGCCTGAAAACTACCACCGGTCCCTCGCCCAGCCCATGCCTTAAGGGAACCCCCAACATGATCTAGGATACCCTTCAGGGCAAACTAGCTGGCCCCCACCCATGCACCAGGCCTCTATCCTATCTAATAAAAGAGTAATATGCAGATTGACCATTATTCCAAAGCACAAGATGACTGCCCCCATGTGGACACAAGATAACCATCACTGCCCTAACTGGTTTGGCTCAGTAGATAGAGTATCAGCCTGTGGAGTGAAAGGTCCCAGGTTCAATGCCAGTCAAGGGCATGTACCTTGGTTGCAGGCATATCTCTAGTAAGAGGTGTGCAGGAGCAGCTGATTGATGTTCTTCTCTCATCAATATTTCTAACTTTCTATCCCTTTCCCTTCCTCTCTGTAAAAAATCAATAAAACATATTTTTTAAAAAAGCTAACCACCATAAGATGGCCAACAGGGGAGGGCAGTTGGGAGGGACTCAGCCTGCAAGGGAGTGCAGTTGGGGATGATTAATCTTGCAGGGGAGGATAGTTAGGGGTGACCAGGCCAGCAGAGGAGAGAAGTTGGGGGTGACCAGGCCTCCGGGAAGTGCAATTAGGGGGACCTAAGCCTCCAGGGGAGAGCAGTTGGGAGTGACCAGGCCTACAGGGGAGGACAGTTAGGGATAATCAGGCTAACAGTGGAGCAGTTAGGCATCAATCAGGCTGGCAGGAGAGTAATTAGAGGCTGATCAAGCTAGCAGGCAGAAGTGGTTAGGGGTAATCAGGAAGGCAGGCAGGTGAACAGTTGAGAGCCTGCCGTTCTGGATTATGAGAGGGATGCCCAACTGCCCGTTTATGCCCGATCCCACTGGCATTGGACAGTCGGACATCCCTTGCGGGGTTCCAGATTGGAGAGGGTGCAGGCTGGGCTGAGGGACATCCCAACTCAATGCACGAATTTCATGCACCGGACCTCTAGTATTATATAAACACAACCATAAGTAATTGTATAAATTAGACATGATTCAGGCATTTTTAAGTCAAATTGTCCAGATTAAACAAGTGTGTGGGAGCTCAGATGCCTAGTTTCTTCCTTTTCTTTTGTGGATCTTGAATTACTACCATGATACCTAGTTTCTGAGAAAAAAGTTTCTGCCTTGTAATTTCTAATTAGATTACAAAGAAATTTAATTTAGTCCTCAGTAAACAATGCATATATTATTAAGATAAAAAAAACAACAACTTACCAAGCCCAAAACAAACTAATTATTTAGCAATCCACCAGCACTATAATTATAAAGAAAAAAAAACTTCATTGAATTTCATTTTCATCTAAGGGAAGATGCAATTATCAAAGGCCTCCAATTATTTTCGCTCTTTCTCATATGCACACCAGGGTACAGGCAAACCTACACAGGCACTCTTTTGAAGGACTTTTCAAATAAAACGAATACACCTTAGTAGCCAGGATGTATACACACAGAGAAAATACTGGCACCCTGGAAACTGGAAAATCTAAAATAAAACATAAATCAACCACACAGCATGAGACTCAAATATAGCAAGGTCACAATATATAGATCGATATATAAAAGTAAATTTTGTATCCTTAAAAAGTAAAAAAAAAAAATTAGTCACGAATGGTGTGGCTGTTGGTTGGAGTGTCGTTTTGTACACCAAAAGATGGTGGATTCAATTCCTATCAGGGCACATACACAGATTTCAGGTTCCAGCCTGGTCCCCATCAGGTTGCATCTCTCTCTCCCACTCTATCTTCCCCTTCTTCTCTAAAACAAACAAACAAACAAAGAAAGAAACAAAAACCCTACTTTTAAAAAATAACCTATCTGCCTGGCCCATGTCAGTCAGTGGTTGAGCATTGATTTGTGAACCAAATCTCAGTTCCATTCCTGGTATGACCAGTGCCCCAATTGTGGGCTCAACCCGCAGTGTGGGACATGTGGGATGTAGCTGATCAATGATTCTCTCTCACCATTGATGTTTCTTTCTCTCTCTCTCTCCCTCTTCCTTCCTCTCTGAAATCAATAAAAAAATATATTATAAAAAATAAAATCACAAATAAACAATCTTAGACCTCAGGAAATCAATGAACACTTTAAGATCATATAAAATGAACAAAATGTCCCATATAAAATAACAGCAAAAAACCACTAAATTCCTAGAAATAATTTGAATTTTTATTTGGTTACTTTTGTAGATTCTCCAAAGTCCTCTATTTCATAGGGCAAATATTTTAACGTTGTCTCATAAATTTTATATGGATTTTTCTGAGAACGTATTTCCATTTTCTCTTAAGTTAGATCTTGCCATTTATCACATTGTTTCTTTTTCTTTTGCAAATGTTGTGTTTTAAAATATACAGAAGCTCTGAAAGATAAAAGCTTCTTTTTGAGAGGCTTAAGTCCTTTCCTTCTTTGCTAGCAATCTACATTCTAGAAATCCACTCTAGTCAGAGGGTTCATTTCAGGGATCTGTCCGGTTGGTGGTCTCTTTGCCTTGGTCACAGGATGTGACCTTTTGGAATTAATGGCTGAAATTCAGAGTGGTTTTCCAGAGCCAATGTTTCCAGATTGAGATTAATAAAAAAAAACACAAACAAACAAGCAAACAAACAAACAAAAAACAACAACACTTTCTTCTTGCTAGTGTCTTGAAATTGCTGAGTTCACTACAGAATCCTTTAGCCTCCAATGACTTGCTTTCTGGTGGATTTCATCATGTTTTATCTTTCATAAGCACATTTTTTTTTATTATTTTGCAAGTGACTCAAGGTAAGATAGCATACAGATGTTTTGGTTGCCTTCTTTAAGGTTCCTTCATCCCAAATTTGTCTCTCAAGTCACAGCCACTTAAAAGGATGTCAAGTCCAACTTGACCTCAGTGACACTGTTGCCCTCTGGGAGGGCTCCACAGCTCTGTTCTCCAAGTCTCCTCAGAGTTCTGGTTTCCCTTCTCTTAAGAATTGGGCACTTATATGGGTTTCTAGAGCCTTTGCACAGAACTCCCACCCCACCCCATCTTCAACAGCTGCTTTCAGTGAGTGAATTCATATAATTCCGAATCCTCATGGTTTTAGCCAGAACCAGAATTCCTTCTGTTAACATTTTTAACATAATTACTTTTAAATCTTTGGGGATGGTGTATTTTTTTTTCTAGTTATTGCACTCTAAACGGTCTAAGGTTTTTTTTTTATTTCTTGACACTCATGGCAGTTTATATTTTTAAGAGTTATAAGAGCTAATTTTCTGTTGGAGTTGTTCCCTGTGAAAGTAAACACATTTATTCTGGGAATTGCCTATAATAAAGCTCCCACTTTTAAAGAGCTCTGATTCAATTTTTATATGAATGTATTTGCTCAGTGCTTCCAATAAATGCACAAAGAATGGGCTTTCGCAGGACTTTTTGTCCATTATAGTCAATTTTGGCCAGATTAGAAACATTGAGGTGCCTACCTGCTCCTGATTCTTACAAGCTGTTTCAGAATCAATGACTTCACACACTTACTTAGAGTTTCTTTTTATTTCAGACATCTCAAAATTGTTCCTTTGGTTATAGATTCAAAAACATATGGAAGCACTATATTTTTAGGTTTTATTTGGGCAGTTTATTATTATAAAGCAGTACTGACTTGGAAGATTAACTGTTTACTGAAGTAGGTTAACTACAAGTCTTGATAAGAAATCTGGTTGAAGTGCCTATCCCAAAATGTGTTTTTTTATAAAGAATTAACCTACAAAATGTAAATATTATTATTTTAAAACTAGAGACCCAGTGCATGAATTTGTGCATGAGTGTGGTCCGGCTGGCCTAATCCCAATTAGGACTAATTGGGGCTGGGCATGGCTGGAGGAGGAGATGGTGAGAGGTTGACCAGCTAGCTGACCCTCCCTGATCAGGGCCAATCAGGGCCAGGCCAACTAGGGGGCTGTGGGTAATTGGCTAGCAGGCCCTGCCCCTGCTTAGGGTTGAGGGGCCTATTGGAGGGTGGGGCCAGCCATAGGGAGGGGCTGTGGGTGGTGGGTGTGTTGGTCCTGTCCCTGATCAGGGTAAGGGGGGCTGATTTGGGGTTGGGCCAAGAGGGGGAAGGGGCTGTAGGAAGTTAGCCTGCTGGCCATGTCTCCTGTTGAGGTGGGGAGAACTAGCAGGGGAAGGGTTAGCCAGGGGGAGAGGCTACAGGAGGTTGGCTGGCCAGCCCGGCACCCTATTGGGGTGCAAGGTATTATCAGAGGTGGGACTGGCCAGGGGGGAAGGGTTGTGGGCCTATCATGATGCAGTGGGCCAATAAGGATGTGGGGCTGGCTGGAGGAAAGGGCAGGGAGGGGGGCCCATTTGGCCAGACAGCCCCACCCTTGATCAGGGTTGGATAGTCCAATCAGGGGCTGGCCAGCTAGAAGGAGGGGCCGCAGAAGCTTGGTCAACAGTACCCACCCCCTGATCGGGCCAGTTCACTGGCCACAGTGGGCATCATTGCGACCAGACATTCTGGTGATTATGGTGTTACAGTCACTAGCTTTATATATATATTGATATATATTAAGACATAGAAAATTATTAATTCTGTGATAACTCTAATACTTAGTGTATTAAGAATCAATCTTTTTTCATTATATTAGTCTTTAAAAGTGAAAACATATTGAGTAACATCAGTAATACTTTGTTTTTGGAATCTCTTGAAATTCTTGAGAGACAGGTTATTATTTTTCATTTGACAAATATTTATTTTCTTGTTCTATGCTTCTCATATACCAATTTAAAAAAAGAAATATGGTTCTAGATACCAAGTTTATATTAAACTGAATAAAACAGAAAGTAGTTTAGAAAAAACATAAATATACTATTGTGACATAGTGTTAAAATGAAACTCAGTTTTGGTGAAGCAATATGTAATTGGTGAAGAATAACAAGCAGCATCTAGTCAGATCACACTCAGAGATGATAAAATAAAACACTCACAATAGAAAACTCAAATTGGTACATTAGAAACTTCTCTAAAGATCTCTTTGTATTGTTATTGTTGAAAGTATTACATATGCCTCTATTTCCCCCATTGACCCCCTTTTAGTCCACCTCCATTCCCTGCCACATCTCCCTAAAGATTTTTAAAAGTTAGAACTTATGTGCGTCAGGGGAATTCCTATTATGATAAATGTAAAGGTTATAGACAATAGGAAATATTGGGAGTAACACAGAGAAATAGGAATTAGAGAAGGGGCTGATGATTTTATAAAATAAGCTTCACAGAAATTTCCACCCATTGTCTCTTTTAAAACCATCCTATATAATAAAACCCTAATATGCCAAGTGTCCTGTCAACTGGTCAACCGTTCAACCAATCACAGCATAATATGCTAATGATATGCTAAGACCGATTAACCACTCACTATGACATGCACTGACCACCAGGGTGCAGACATTCCAACTGGTAAATTAGCTTGCTGCTGAGTTCTGGCTAATCAGGACTGAGTGAGATGGGCTGGTCATGCTCTAGAGCCCTTCCACAGTCCCTCCCTCACCCCTCCCTGGCCCTGATCAAGTATTGGTGGGGTCCCTCACACTGACCTGAGCCCTCTCATAATCCGGGACCCCTTGAGGGATGTCAGAGAGCTGGTTTCAGCCCAATCTCACAGGCCAGACCAAGGGATCCCACTTGTGCATGAATCCATGCACTGAGCCTCTAGTTAAGTTATAAGTGAATTAAGTTAAAATCAAATTGTCTCTGTCATATTTTTAATAAACTTTATGTTTGGAGCAGTTTTAAGTGAGTTAATAGCATAGAGCATTCCCATATTCCTCTTAAGAAGCACTTCTCACCAAATTACCCTATTTTTAACATTGACCACTAGTATAGTACATTGTTACCATTTCATTTTATATTAATGACTGGGATGGATTTTTTTAAAATATATTTTATTGACTGTCTACAAAGAGGAAGGGAAAAGGATAGAGGATTAGAAAGATCAGTGAGAGAGAAACATCAATCAGCTGCCTCTTGCACACCCCCTACTGCGGATGTGCCCACAATCAAGGTACATTCCCTTGACCAGAATCAAATCTGGGACCCTTCAGTTTGCAAGCCAATGGTCTAACCACTGAGTAAAACCAGTTAGGGCAGATTTTCTTTGTAGTGCTGTAAAATTATTTGCATATATGTATATTTGTTACATATTGGATACCCAATATATAATATATAATAAAATATTATATATATATATATATATTTAACCAAAAAAAAATACAGAGCCATGTCATCCTATACAGTGACTATGAACCACATGAGACTTTAAGTTTAATTTACTTAAATTTAAATGAAATTAAAAACTCACTTTTCAGCATCTGAGCCACAGTCCAAGTACTCAAAAACCTCATGTGGCTAACAAGTGTGGCACAGAGTATTGCAGATAGAGAAAATTTTCTTCATGGCAGTGATTTCTATTGGAATGGAGCATTAATAAGATTGCAAATCAATAGGATTTTTTATACTGAGTTCATTATTATTGTTTCTAAAGTTTATAAATTGTGAACATCAGTAATCAGAATTAAAGTGAGGTGAATTTTTAAAAAAAACAAGGATTCAGATATTAGATGGTGGTTTACAAAATTGTCTACAATATATACAAATTCAGTCATCATTCTCTTTCCATGGGCAGTTTTGCTGATTAAATTGCATGAGCATTTTTATATATGTAACTTTTCTATAAAAGATCATTTGGCCTAACTAGTGTATGTCAGTGCCGGAGCATTGACCTAGGAACCGGGAGGTCACAGTTCGATTCCCTGTCAGCACACATGGCTGGGTTGCACGCTTGATCCCCAGTAGGGGGCATGCAAGAGGCAGCCAATCAATGATTCTCTCTCATCATTGATATTTCTGTCTCTCTTTCCTTCTGCTTCCTCTCTGAAAACAAAAATATGTTTAGAAAATAACATATAAAAGATCATTCAATCAGATTTACCCTATTCTTATGCAGTATATGGCAGATCTTGCCTTCCAGAGAGTATTCACAGCCTATTTCACTGACAGAAGTTACTCTTCTAGATTAGTAACATTAAATGTAATTCTAATTAGTCATGATTATAAATTTAGAGTGTCATTCTGTAAACTTTGGGGACTGACTTAGAATTTACAGAAATACAGAATATTAAATCTGGGTCTAATAATTTCAATTGAGTATCTTCCCAACATAAAAAAAAATATTACTTGTTAGCTCTGGTAATTAGAATTTTATTTTGAA
This sequence comes from Lasiurus cinereus, assembly GCA_011751065.1. Classification (NCBI taxonomy): domain Eukaryota; kingdom Metazoa; phylum Chordata; class Mammalia; order Chiroptera; family Vespertilionidae; genus Lasiurus; species Lasiurus cinereus. The sequence continues at coordinate 62,706,541 of JAAGEH010002531.1, forward strand.
ACTTTATCAATCAGTTCTTCAGTTTGGTGGCATATGGATACTCAAAATTGGCTATCTTACTTTATTCGATAGTTATAAGGAGTTAGTGCAATGCATGTTTATTGGTTATTTTAAATACTACTTAGAAAATAATAAGAGGTGTGTCTTTAGAGAATGATAAAAGAATTTTTGCAATGCAATTCGATTGACTTATGATATGAGAGAGTGATCTCTCAGTAGGTGAATGCATTCTTGGAAATGCTGAACTGGGGTGGCTTAAACTTAGAAACTTCTAGTCATTACCTCCTTGAAATGAAACTGTAAATCTGTTGACAAAAATCTGTAATTTTTTAATCCACTATTATCATCCAATCAAGAGAAAAGATGGAGGGTTTTAGGAATCCCTGCTTTTTTACTTATTAGCCTAAAGTCCCCTTCATCCAATGATTTCATTATTTATTTAAATCATGCTGAAAATCTCACTGTTTCACCATGGGAGCAAAGTAAATTGCTACAGAATTCATTTTGGGGGTCTGTGAAGCAATTAAACACTAAAACAGACCAGCAGTAGGAAACTCAGTTCAGGAGAATAAATTAGGAAGGATGTTAACAGAGTTAGCTTAAAGAGAAATTTTAATGTCTAGGCTCAGATGGAGAGTGTGTGAAGCCTGACAAAATTTCAGAATGAGTATATTCTAGAATTGTACATAAAATCTAATTAGATCTCAAATAGGATATAAAACATGAGAGGCCCAATGCACAAAGATTTGTACAATAGGCCTTCCCCTGGCTGCCTGCACTGGTTTTCCTCCAGCACCTAGGACCCAGGCCTTCGCTCTGGTCGCTGCCTTCAGTCTTCACTCTAGCCCAGCGTTTCTCAACTTGTGGGTCACGACCCCTTTGGGGGTCGAATGACCCTTTCACAGGGGTCGCCTAAGACCATCAGAAAACACATATTTCCCATGGTTTTAGGAACCAACACACTGCTTCTCGGTGTTGCAAAGTGTAGCAATGTAGTTTACTCTTGTCATATGAAGATTGTTACCCATGCTACACCATGATTCAAGACAAAATTTCATTTATTTGTAATTAGAAATAAATATTTCACAATATATAATTATGTATTGTTTTTGTGATTAATCACTATGCTTTAATTATGTTCAATTTGTAACAATGAAAATACATCCTGCATATCAGATATTTACATTACAGTTCATAACAGTTGCAATATTACCATTATGAAGTAGCAATGGAAATAATTTTATGGTTGGGGGTCACCAACACATGAGGAGCTGTCTTAAAGGGTCGTGGCATTAGGAAGGTTGAGAACCACTGCTCTACCCAGAGTCTTGCTCCTATAACTCCCTCAATCCCCTGCTTCCCTTCTAATAGCAGGTGTCCCCCATGCATGCTGCCCAGAGACCCAGAACGGCTCGGGGACAGGGCTGCTGCCATCTTTGTTGGGTTGATTTGCATACTCACTCCTGATTGGCTGATGGGTGTCGCAAAATGATGGTCAATTTGCATTTTTCTCTTTTATTAATGTAAATGTGCTCTATTTAAGTAGAATCCTAGTGATTTTGGATATTGAAGTTTCTTTCTGGGCTAACACTACCCAGATTGAATGCATAATAAAATTTGTACATGTTATGTATGTGGTTTGAAAGACCCAAATTATAAATGTGAGTCAATGTATTAAACAAATATGTGTGCATATGTGTAGGTATGTGTGTGGTGTTATTTCTTTAAGCCATTTTATGTATTGCAAATATATTGAATGTTTTCCCTATACCTAAATCCAATCTTTACAAAAGAGAACACAGGTATTTTAGAGAGACTGTGATTTATATAGAGATATTGGGTCAAATATTATAATCTAGGCATGAAAACTTTTTCCTGAAGCATGAGTAAACTACTAAGGATTGATTTTTAGCTAAGTGTCATCTTTATCCTTTAGCCTTATATTGGAAATGGCTTCTACAGCTATCAAGCAAAAATTCTATGACTTGGCCAAGATCTTGTACATGAAGTCTTATAACCGAACACCAAACTTCCAGTCTTGTCTCCAACTGATTTATTTCAAATGGCCATGGATTGCAACAATCTTTCTGAAATGATTCAATATACAAATCTTGTATTTTAGAAATATATACTTAAAGCCTATATATAAATCCTATGTCACCCCAATAAATTTAATATTTTTTAAAGTGAAATCAAATTATTCACTTCAAAACACATAAATGACTTCTTAGGTTCACAAGATTACTTTCAGAATTTGACTAGTTAACAGAGTCATGTAGGTTTATATTAAAAATACAAATATTCCCAGAACCAGAATATAGAATTGAAATCTCCAAGAAGAACCTGTGGGATCATTACATTCAACAAATATTGTACTTCAGCAAGTCTGATTTTCTAATTTTCAGAAGCATTGCTAGTTGGTAACCAGTTAGAAAGAACAGCAGAGCTGAAACTGGTTTGGCTCAGTGGATAGAGTGTCGGCCTATGGAATGAAAGATTCCAGGTTTGATTCTGGTCAAGGGCATGTACTTTGGTTGTGGGCACATCCCAGTAGGAGGTGTGCAGGAGGCAGCTGATTGATGTTTCTCTCTCATCATATTTTTTTGTAACTCTCTATCCCTCTCCCTTCCTCTCTGTAAAAAAAAAAAATCAATAAAACATATTGAAAAAAAAGAAAGAACAGCAGAGATAATAGCATTGTTAAAAAAAAAGCTAATACAGTGGTACCTCGAGATACGAGTGCCCTAACATACGAGATTTTTGAGATATGAGTCGTGGAGCGAGCAATTTTTGCTTTGAAATACGAGCAACATTTGAGATAGGAGTAATCGCGTGGATTGGCCAGCTGCACACGAGCCACCAGTTTACCGCGACTGGAGCGTCTCATAGTTTCCCACGCCTCAACGTTATGGAACAAACTCGTATCTCGAGGTACCACTGTATATCCCTAGCTAGTTTGCCTCAGTAAATCGAGCGTTGGCCTGTGGACTGAAGGGTCCCAGGGTTCGGTTCTGGTCAAGGGCACATACCTCAGTTGCAGGCTTAACCCCTGGCCCCGGTTGGGGTACATGCAGGGGGCAACCAATCGGTGCGCGTCTCTCACATTGATGTTTCCCACTCTCTGTCTCTTCCCTCACTTCCACTCCCTCTAGAAATCAATGGAGGGAAATCCTCTGATGAGGATTAACAATAGAAAAATATAATATAAGAAATTATTAATTAGATACAAGGTTTTTATCTCAATAACTGAAAGATAAAAAGAGAACTCTAACATACCACTGAAGTATCAGCTGTAAGAAAGAGCTATTTCCTCTGGTGCTAAAGGAATAGAAGGAAGGACAGTAGTTGCAATAATCAAACTTAGAAATTTCTAGAAGGGGCCTATAAAGCTGAAATTCAGACCTCTGAAGCATAAGTGACACCCTTGCTGGTGCTACTATCTCTGAGCTCAGAAGAAGAAGGAGAGGAGAAAGAGAAGGAGAAGGAGAGGAGGAGAAGGAGGAGAAGAAAGAAGAGAAAATGAAATCCTCCCCCTGGCCCAGAGTTAGCACTCACACCTCTGAAGGGCAACAGCTGGTGCTTGTATTCCTGGGATCAAACACAGTGATGCTAGCTGTGCACACCAGGAACTCAGAGGACTTGGTTCAGCCATTGTTAGAGGGATGAATTGCTGCCCCCGAGATAAAGGAGCATTGCCCGTCTGCTGCCCATTGAATGAGGAAGTGCAAGGGAACCCATAGCAGGTGCACACGGGATCCCATAGGTCCTATGGCATAAGAGGTACACAGGAGATGCAATTGGCACCTTCCTTTTCCCATCTTGCAGTCTCAGGGTGGTACTCCCTGTTGGCACAGCCTTGCTTAAATCCAGCTGGAAAAGAAGAAATGTGGTTTGCAGAACTCCAGCATCAGCAAACCAAAGGAGAATATAGAAAAGTGGGTTTGATGCTCAGAAATAACTGTTCAATAACAGACACATTGGTCTGTTTAATAAAATGAAAAAGAAAATGCATAAGAATCACAAGAACCATCACATGTTTGCAAAAGATCTGTCCATCAGCAGTCCTTTAAACACCCTTGTCAAGCTCCCTTCTGTACATCATCTATTCTAAATGATGTGACCATTTACACATTTTTTTCAATATGAAAGAAATTTTCAAATTTAACTGCCTTTGTTCTTGCTTTATTTGACTATCATAAACTTTCTTCTTTTGTTTCCCTGAATAAAATTTTAACATTTGCAATGGTTCTGTCCAATTTCATCTCTCCATCAAGGCTATTTTGACCCACACTTTGCAATCCCATTAACATTTATAAATACTTGCAATATATGTTAAAGTTTATTATAAAATATTTATACAAATATATAAATGTAAATAATATATGTGTATATCTGTATATACACATGCATGTGAATATACACATGTACTTGCATAATATTTCAAACTTTTAATATTTTGCATAGCTTATACTGTTGCAAGACCACAACTGTGCACCTACCCCACTACAATTACACTGCAATCTCCTTGAAAATGAGATTTTATTTCAAAGCCTAAAAAAGTGTCTGATATATGGCAAGTAATGAGGCTATGTATTTTAGTGAAATAATTAATTAAGATATCTAAGGGAAGCTTATATTGAAAAATCTAGATAGTTAAATAGGTCTTAGAAATTGCACTGGTAGTATTTTTATAGGAAGAATGCCAAGCACTACGGTAGTCATAAATAGACATAACTCATTCTAAAATACCTATAAAATATCTCAGATAAATCAATTCTTTTTAATCACAAGCAAAAATGTATATAAAAGTCAGTTTAACTGTGAAATAAGCAGAATAAAAACCCATGACTCATTCCAAAATAACAACAAAAATTATTTTAATTTGGGAATTAGAACTATAGAAAAAATTATTCATAATGAAATATTCCTTATTCATATGTGCTAAACCATACAAGACATGTTGAATATGCAAGACAGTGTATGCAAAGCAGAAAACAAAATAGTTTAACATGAAAAAGGAAAAATGATTCTGAATGAAATGAATCTTTTTGTTTAAGTTGACCTTTGCATAATTACTTTTATAAAGATTTTAATTAATTTAACTTTATTAATAGAATTCATCAGTGCTTAAAAAAACAATTCAGAAAACTTTTTTTTCCATGGAAAGATTAAAAAAAATAAGTAAATCTAACAATTGGGGATTTTATTTCCAGAATTCTATAGCACAGAGTAGTTAAGAAATTTGCCAAGGCAACAAATTACACAAAGTGGCAGACACATATTCATTAAACCCCATGCACATTCTGTTAAGCCACATTGTTATTATCAGAAAGGCAATTTGTTTTAAACACAAAGCCACATTCTACATAGTTCTTTAGGACAATGAAACTGTGTATCAGTGCAAATAACAGCATAAAGACAATTCATGGTGAGAAAACCATTCCATTTTCCCTTTGCCTCCCTGTGGTCCTCAAAGCCATCTATACAATAATACCGAAATGAAAGTTGTTCTTAACACACTGAAAGGGATGCAGAAAATATTTTCTTCAAAACTCAATTCAAGCATAAAATTCCAGAAGACCCATCTTTTCAGATCCTCAAATATCTTGTCATTTTCTAAAGTGAAAGGACTTCTTACAAGTTATCAGATGTGTGCAGAAGGGATGAAAGTAAGCTTCTTGCCATTCAGGAGCCAGATAGGAGTGCCTTATTAAGGAGTTTCCATTTTATTCTAAATGAATTTGAAAGACATTGAAGTATGTAAGCAGTAGGAGGGAAAAAAAAATCAAATGGAAAATATATCATTTTAAAGAACATCTGTGCTGTTTAAAAAAACACACAAAACTTATATTGATAATCATTTCACAATACATACATATTTCAAATCCATTATGTTGTTTATCCAAAACTAATAAAATGTTATATGCCAATTATATCTTACTTAAAAAATAGTGTCTTTGAAATACCTTGAGAAGGTATATAAAAATATCCAAATTGATATCCAAGAGAAAAAAGAGTGTGATTTTAGTCCATGAGTTACATAGTGGCCTGAGATAGAGACATAATCATCAGACTGTTGAAAAATGGATGAACTAAAGAATTTTTATGAAGAATAAAAACACCCTCTTTCTGCTCCCTCCCACGCCCCAGATCCTCAGAGGCTACAAACCTCACCTGCAGAAATGCATCTGTCCTGGACACAGACAGCCAAGCAGGGAGTGATGGGGAGGCTTCTGGCTTCTTCCAGCAGCAGGAAGGAGCAGAGGGCCTGCCCACTCCAGGCCAGAAGGATGAAGACTATGTCACATTAATTGATCAAATGTGTTGAATAAGGGCAATGAAGTAATTAATTATTTGACACCTACATGTGATTATTGACATCTATAGCGGTTAAAAAAAAAAAGAAGCAGCAAAAGTGTTTGACTAAGCTAGTCAATACTATAACTCTACTTGTACATACTGTGTCTAAAGTAGGTGGTCATCTGGTTAGTCTATTGTTGGTAGTTATATATATCACCCTGATATATATCTTTTTAAAGGCAGGAGTGTATATACAGTTGATAGCCTTTAGCAATGAGTTGGATCACCTAAGGAGGATATATACAAATGGAAGATCCAAAGTCCAAGACACTGCCTGGAGAACCAAATGCAAATAGTTACCTGTTGAAGAACTCTGACATCACTGGTTTAAATCACCCTCTATTTAATCCATCTCCATACAGAAAACTGCCATTGGGATGATGAAATCTGTTACCGGTTGTGGATACATACATAAAGTCGGGCATGTGGTATGCTGATTAAGATTTCTCAGAGTTAAATGTGAAACATAGATTTTATGTCAAAATAGCTGCCATTTTAAGGCACATTCCAACTAATATTCAAATTAAATCATGTATCTGTGTTCACTTAATTGCATTCACAGACATCTTTTGAGATTATCCTTAGGTTAAATGTAATATGCCACAATTTATTTTGTTTTATGTAAACAGAGTGATTGAAAATAAGCTAAAAGGTTATTTATTTAAAATAATCATTAACATTTTGTACCTCAATAAAGAAATATGCAAAGAAACAGTACCGACCTCCTGAAATATGCTGAACTGCCATGAGGCATGAAGCAATGCTCCCATAATAAACCCAAACTCTCTGTGAAAATGAAAGTGACAACATAAAATGCCTCAGGGCAAAACTTCTACCTGATCCCTGGGAAATCAGAGGGACAGCTTTATTTTAGAAAGAGGGTTTACGTTCCAATATGAAGCAGTTGTTAGGTAATTCTAAATGTTTTGTAGTCTGATTGCATTTATCAAATAATTGAAAAGTCATTGTATGTACAAAGGATATGTTGTCATAAACATATTCTTCATATGGATGATATTCATTTACCTTGTGTTTTGTTTATTTGAGGACATTCTGCCTCCATAATTTCCCTTCCAATCATTTTCACCCCTTTCTTTAGGGTTATACTAATCTGAACATTGTAAATTAGTTTAGTCTGTTTTTGAACTTTATGTAAATGTAAACATAATATTTGCATAAATTTATATTTGATGTCTCCTCTAAATATAGTATGTTAAGGAAATCCTCTATATTTTGGTGTTTAGTTGTAGTTTATTTGCTCTCATGGCACATACAATGTCATTGTATGAAGACTATACCACAACTAGAGTCGCAGTGCACAAAATTCATGCATGGGGGGTGAGGGTTGGGCAGGGTCCCTCAGCCTGATCTGCACCTTCTCCAATCCAGGAACCCTCAGAACCGGTCCCATGGGGAATGGGCCTAAGCTGCAGTCTGGCTTCCCTCTGTGTGAGGTGACCGGCTGATCCGGGGAAGGTACCACCCCCATCTCCTCGCTGCTGCTGCCACTGCTGGCCACCGCAGCCACCAAGGTGTTTTCATCAACATGGACTCCAGTCCCTTCACCACAGAAAAATGACAACTTTCTTTAGGCATTTTCAAGATGTCTGAGGGCCTGCACCATCTGTGGCTTGCCTCACTGCCCATGCAGTCCCCACCCACCCACCTGCTCATGCAGCCTCCTCCAGAGTGGTCATGATGTTATGGCTTTCTGGACAATTTGCATATTACCTCTTTATATACATAGATGCATTTACCTATTTTACTGTTGACAGACATTTAGATTATTTCCATGAGTACATTATGAACAGTGATATTATTAATATCACTTTAGTGAAAATATGAGAAGATTTTTATTGGAGACATGAATTTTAAATCATCCTTTAATTACAAAGACTTTACAGTGTCCCTTCCTTGTGAGAGATGAGGGTTTGTATTATCTTCAGCTGGTAGATTAAGAGAAATGAGAGTATTAACTAACTTGCCAGGACACATGAAAAATACAGTAAAAAAAAAAAAGTAGAGTCATTATATATTCAAATGATCCCCAGGGATTTTAGATACTAAGGGCTGTAATACTCTGAGAAAGCATAGGATGACTGAAAATGGGAAGTGAGAGTTTTGCTAATGGGTGGGCAGAATGCTAACATGGCCCCCAAGATTTCTACCTTCATCTTGAGTGGTGGTAGGACCTGTGGCTATGATGAATAAAATTCCCATGATTATGCTACTTTATCTGACAAAGGAGAAAGGCTATTTTAGTGATATTAGTACAATGTTAAATTCATCACAAAGAAATTTCATAAACAAAACTAAGCTAAACAGCTGGGCTCTGTAAAACAAAATCTAGAGTCAGAGGAATTCTTTAGCTGCTGAGAACTTCTAGGAGTTGAGAGCCTGAAACATACAACCATGAAAAAGTGAATAAACAATCTGAAAATTATTGAAAAAGACCCTTAAATGTAGGTGAACATGTAACCTCTCAAACACCTTGATTACAGTCATATGGGAACCTTGATCAGCTAAACAGGCCTTGACTCGTAGCACTTGGAATGATGAGCTACAGTGTGTGTTTCATTAAGAAGTAAAATTTGTCATACTTTATTACACAGAAGTAGAAAACAAATACAGATTTTGGTATAAGTAATAGTATACCTAATATGTGGGAAGAATCTCTGGTAGTTTGAGAGCATAATGGAGAAAGCATAAGTCAATTGGACAGATGGTAGAAGAAATCTGGATATGGGATGCTTAAGACTCATAAAGAAGTGGGCAACATATTGCAAAGGAATTGAACAAATTGAGGAGGTGAAATCCTTTTTATTTAGTATTAGAAAACTTAGCAAAAGTGTGACCTGCAAGTATATGGAACAACAAACTTCAATGGCATTAAGTAGGATTACCTAAAGACATTTCCAAGTAAAAGAAAGATGTTGCCTGTTTTTCTTCCTGATGCTTACAGTAAAATATGAGAAGAGGGGTATAAATTGAGGGAGCATCACTAAGCATAATGAATGAGGAAAGAAAGATTTTGAAAATGCTCAGCCTTTTTTAGAAGACAAAAGATGCTTATATTTGGAAATGACAGCTGAATTAATTGCATAGAGAACAGGCATGACTGTACAACATTTTGGTAAAACTTCAGAAAGATCAAAAGATCAGAAAACACAGTGACTGAAGAGCCCTTTGTGGAGATTAAGAGTTTGCCTCACAGAACCTCTCAAATAAACCAGAAGATCCCTAGGAAGTTTAAGGACATTGCCTCTCAGCCAACTCTTCAGGAACCAAAGAGAGATATCTGCTCAGAAAGATTTGTGGCATTGGCTTTTGTCTAATGAATTTAATCCCCTTGACATCCATGAAGGCTCAAAGAGTTCTTGAGAAAATTGTTTCAATAGAACTACTGTCAGTGTGGGCTGTAAGGGATAGAGAGACTATGTAATAAAACAAGGCTCTCAGTCTTACAACATACTTTTGGCAGGAAGGTACATGATAAAACTACTCAGCTGCAAACACATACCTTCATGAAAAAAAGGAAAAAATAATAATGGCTCAAATGGTAGGAACAAAATCACAGAAACAGAGCTGAGAATCAAGCAAAAATTATTCCAGGTCTTGAAACCTAATCAAGGAAAATCATGGGGAAAATCTTAAAGTCAAGTGATTCATTTACACATTCCATTGCTTTCCGTTTGAACCAAATGTCTATAACTGATATACTATTTCTATTCCACCATATGTAGATAATTTAAATGGTAAGGTTTTAGACTTTGAGTTGATGCTCTGATAGGATGACTCTCTTGGGAACTCATCAGGATTAAGATGTTTGAAAGTAGGAGAGAAGTAATGCCTTAAGAACAGAAGATGAACTGTGGTAGTCAGAATTGTAAGATGCCCTCTAAAGTATTTGTTCCCTGTTTAGTAGTGTATATTCAGCTAAACACTGAATGTTTGTGTCTTCCCAAATTCATATATAAAAGTCCAAATTCCCAATGTGTTAGTATAACAGAGGTAATTAGAATTGGATGAAATCATGAGAGGAAGGTCTCATGAATGGGATTAGAGCCCTTGTAAGACTGAGGAGAGAGCATGCTTTCTCTCTCTGCTTTCTGCCATATAAGGATACAAGGAGAAACTGGTCATCTGCAACCCAGAAGAGGGTCTTTACCAGAACTGACCGTACTGGCACCATCATCTCTGACTATTACCCTCCTGACCTGTGAGAAATACATTTCTGTGCTCTATACATCATTCAGTTAGCACTATTTTGTTATAGAAACCTAATCTGAGATACACTCTTTATAATCCCCACCCTTTATTAATCCAATTCTAAAAATAAAGCAGTGCAAATTATATACCTAATCATTTTAATTGTATGACTGTGATCACCACATGGAATAACTTAACACCACCACAATAGAAGGCAGTTTCTTGACTTGATCTCTACAGTGAGGTGGAAATATACTTTCCCATACTATTACATTAATGGCTAGGACTGGGTATTGAGTCCTTGAGCTCTGCTACCCAAGCAGCCTCATAGGCACATTTTTCTTTAAAAGTAACTAGGAATCAAGTGTACAGCAGGGTCAAAGTTTGACCTAAAAGTAATATTTGTGGCATAAAAGAAATTAATATTTTGTATTTGAAAATTAAAGTTCTGTAGTATTATCTTTATAGATTATCATATAACATATGGCTTTTATAAGTGATGTAGATTTTGTTGTGTATCATATCAGGTTTTTGATTTAAACATGTGTTCAGAATCAGCTAATGTGATTCAAATAATTAAAAGCAGAACATATAATTATAGTACTTCTATAGCATCCTAAAATTTTCACCATGGTCTAATTCATTATTTAGTAATAGTTTGTATAGTTGTTTTTATTTTTTAATTTTGTGGAACGTTATGACAAAGTACATTGGTAGTGTCATGCTCATAAGAGAGAACATAATTGTTAAAAGTGATATAAACTCTAAGTGTGGGACTCTAGGATTGTGGATAAGTGTAGAACTATCTCTGTGCATTAGTTTCCTTCTCTGGACATGGAATTTATGATAATATATACCTCTGAGAGATTTTGTGAGTGTTAAGTAATTTAATATACATCATTTCATCAGTAAGTGCTTGACAAATGGTACAGTCTCATTAAAAGGTAGAGTATATATGCATACATAATATTCCTTTTAATTATTCTGTATACCAATTTATCATATCTCTGTATATTTAAATCATTCCACTACTACCTTATAACCTTTACTACATGAATATTCTTTTTTATTTCTCTCTATTAAAAATACAATTTCAGCCAAGACTGGTTTGGCTCAGTGGATAGAGCATCAGCCTGTGGACTGAAGGGTCCCAGGTTCGATTCCGGTTGGGGGCATGTACCTTGGTTGTGGGCACATCCCCGGTGGGGTTGTGCAGGAGGCGGCTGATCGATGTCTCTGTCTCATCAATGTTTTTGACTCTATCCCTTTCCCTTCCTCTCTGTAGAAAATCAATAAAATATATAAAAAATATATATTCTAAAAAAAATACAATTTTAAACTAAAATCCAATTCAAAATAAAGTGGAGAAGTGAAGGAGGAAGAGAAGAAGTAGAAATAATGAAATTGTGTTTTAAGGTTCATCAATTACTTAAACATTTATCAACCAAAGGATCATATTTTTTCTTGGCCATTTGATTTTTATTTATGACTGCAGTCTGATCGGATGAAAGGGAAAAGTGCAGTGAATGTGTGCAATCTTTGATTGATGTTCTGTGTAACAGTTGAACTATAGAAGCTATTGCAAAGCACTGCCTGGCACTTTGGGGCTTTAAAAAAGCAAAACAAGAAAATATGAATTATTGCAGAGTTTCCTAGAGCAAAATGCACCAGTGTCCAACATAAGTAAACCATGGCTCCATGACTTCCACTCTACAGAAAGAGATTTAGATTGTGATGTATCTGAAAGAAAATGCCTTAGATATACTCATCTACAGAGTCATCCGTAGGGTACCATGAGACAGTTTCAAGTGGGGCATCGATAATTATGGGCATTCAGAGACAGTTTGACAGATACCTAGATACTGTAGTACAGCCTGTCACCTGGGGTTTGCTGGGAAAGATCGTCACACCATTGTCATTGTCACCTTCTATGTGTTTCTTAGATAAAAGTTTTTTATTTTTTTATTTTAGAATGCTGATTTGGATTGTTATTTCTTCTTCTAACATCCTTTGACTCTCTGCTATATGGACCAATTCATATACCATACACTGTCAGATCACCCATCTTTAGTCACACACACACACTAATACGCACACAGGAGAGATTTTAAATCTTTAGCTCCTTAATTGTGGAGGTTTGACATGTGCATATCTGAAGGGGGAGGCCTGCAGGCTGGAGACAGGAAAGAGTTGCAGCTCAAGTCCAAAGGCTGGACTCACTTCATTCACTAATTAAACCTGTTATGATGATATATGCTTTACTAACAATTTCAATTTTTAATTACAAAATGAAAGAGACTATATATCAAATGCAAATTACTTAGCTAGGTTATTGGCATTATGTATCATTTGTTTGGAGGAAAAGGAATTGAGACAGGTAGTAAAATGAGAGTTTTAAAGGTCCAATATATTCTGTTATTTGATAAACTTTATCTCCATATATTATACATAATTAAAATTCAGATGTGTTTTTATATTATTACTCTAGCAAATAATTTATTACTGTTTATATCATATATCTTAACATTACACTTTTCCATTGAAAAATAAATTATAAGACACCAAGACATTTAAAATAACATTTATAAATACATTAACATCTGCTCCAGGATTCTTTATTTGCTAAATGATAAGCAACATTTAATAATATGCAAATTAACCAGCCCTGAAGAATATGTATGTATGGAATGAATACTCAGACTAGCTATTTAAGAAAACAGTTTTTAAATTCATTTCACTAGTTTATCAAGTGTTTGGCCTTGGAAAAAATGCTTTTTTTGAATAATCTTTGATTTCCTGATTTTAAGATAAAATAATAGTGTTAGCTAGTATAATTGATGTAAGGATTATATGAAAAAAATCAGTTGGTACTAATAATGGTAGTGAACACTTAATAGACCAATTACTAATTTTATTTAGATCAATAATTGAAAACATTCTTGAAGCCAAAACCTCTCTCAACTGACATTCTTGATAATGAAGCCATCATATTGTTGAAACAAGCAAATTCAATTAATTATCCAGAGTATATAAATATATTTAAGTGAAGAGTGAAGTTAATCATATCTTTTAAAATACATTTACCTGAAAAAAAGTAGAAGTGTAGAGCAGGAAAAATTCTACATAATCAGTGATTTTATTCTAAAAATTCTCAAATATCTACAAATATGAGTTATCCATTAATTCAATTGAAATATTTTATGGGAAATCATCATTTATAATTCCATGGTTTCTATTTACTCCCTATTTGGCCTGCAATAACAGTAAGGGCACTTTTAGATATTCCCTGCTGGGTATCCCTATGAAATAATTGTACCGTATGGCATTTAAAAGGTTTATCTTCAAACTGTTATTTTGGTTTCTTTAGCAACACAAATGCACCTGTTCTCAACACAATTAGGATGGGCCATATTGAAGGTAATCAAAACAAATAAGGAAAAATGGTTTGATTGATTTAAAAAATAAGGCATAATGCCTAATCAGGCATTGGCAAAGCGTTGATAGTGATGCTCCCTGGAATTACCATATTTAATGAAAATTGATTTTGTTTATGTACAGAGGTAATGGATATGCCTGCATAATTTCTGGGCACTGGCTCTTAGTTATTAATTATTATTTTATAAATTACCCAAGACAATTTCAGCCAAAGGTAGCATCTGTTTGTCACTGAGATTCTACATAGATTTAATTTTCCAGTTCAAGAAAAATAGCCATAGAGAGTCAAATAAACTGTTCAAGGTCACAAAATTAGTAATCTGCCTTCATTAGAGATCTGTAATCTAGTACAGCCCAGATAGTCAAAATGTATCCCTGTTTATAAACTACTAGAGGCCTGGTGCACAAAATTCATACATGGGGAAAGAGGGTGTTCCTCAGCCCAGCCTGCACCTTCTCCAATCTGGGACTCCTCGAGGGATGTCCAACTGCCAGTTTAGGCCCAATCGGTGGGATCAGGCCTAAACTGGCAGTCAGACATCCTTCTCATAATCCAGGACTGCTGGCTCCCAACTGCTTGCCTGCCTGACTTCCTGATTGCCCCTAATCACTTCTGCCTGCAAGCCAGATAACCCCCTAACCACTCCCCTGCAGGCCTAATCCCTCCTAACTGCTTTCCCTTGCAGGCCTGGGTCTCCCACAACTGCCCTTCCCTGAAGGCCTGGTCACCCCCAACTTCCCTCTACTGCCAGCATGGTCATCCCTAACTCCCTTCCCTTGCCAGCTTGATCACTCCCAACTGCCCTCCCTGGCAGATCTGGTCTCTCCCAACTGCCCTCTCCTGCTGGCCATCTTGTGGTGGCCATCTTATGTCCACATGGGAGCAGGATCTTTGACCACATGGAGGCAGCCATCTTGTGTGTAGGAGTGATGGTCAATCTGCACATTACTCTTTTATTAGATAACATAGAGGCCTGGTGCATGGGTGGGGTCCAGCTGGTTTGCCCTGAAAGGTGTCCCTGATCAGGATGGGGGTTCCCTTGGGATGTGGGGTGGCCTGGGCAAGGGGTCTGTGGTGGTTTGCAAGCCAATCAGGCCCACAGCAATCCAAGCAAAGGCCCTGATATCTGAGATTTATTTATCTTCTACAATCCCCCTGCTCACTCCGTGGTGTCAACCATTTCTGTTGGGATTTATTTATCTTCTATAATTGAAACTTTGTAGCCTTGAGTGGAGGCCTGGGCCCTCCAGGGTGTTTGGAAAGCTTAGCTTCCTCCATCGCCAGGGAAACCCATGCTTCTCTCCTGCTCGCTCCTTGGCTGCAACCATCTTGGGTGGGGTTAATTTGCATACTCCCTCCTGATTGACTTGTGGGCATGACTTGTGGGCATGGCTTGTGGGCTTAGTGGAGTGATGGTTAATTTGCATATTACTGTTTTATTAGATAGGATAAGGAGGTAAAAATGAGAGAATAAAGAATTAAAATGAGATTTTTAAAAAAATAAAAATCATCCCTAATCCTTTAAAATTTCTACAAATATATTCATAATTGGCACATTAATGCTTTCTTGAAGTCATGTTTACTCATCTTTCTCACTTATCTCAGAAAACAATAAAAGTGCTTTGCAATGCTTATGCCATCAAATTGTAAATAATCCCTTAAATTAATTTTTAGCCCTGAGAAATTTTATCCATGTGACTAAAATTGAATTTAACTTTTAAAATTTTGCTTAAAAAAATAAAAACTTAAAAATTTGGTTAAAATCGCAGCCTCTGAAAAACTCTTCAGAATTAGCTAATTTATGCATCACTGACATTTACATAGCATTTTCATTTTAAAATTCATTGTAACATTTAATTTCAATCCAAACAATATTTATAATAGTGTTTTTACCATTGTTAACTTCACAAACAAGGAAATTGGTATGATGACAGAACATTATAAAGTTCATACATTTAATAAGTGACGTGAAAGATCCTTTGACTAGAATCTGGAGGACTGTCCTGCTCTTGGCTCACTCTAATATTAATCCCATTGTAAATCTCAGAGTGTGGCTCAGTTAATATTGGGTGAAATGAATCAAATTGAATTATCTTGCTCCTTCTATCAGACATTCCTTCCTCAGCCTACTTCCTTTGGCCAAGATCAGAAATGTACCTTGGAAACTGTCAGGGTTGCTCCATGAAGAGGTATGTGGACTGGATTAACTGGAAATATCAAGGAGAAACTGGTGGGGTAAATCATAAATCACCATAATATTGACTGTCAGGAGGGAGTGGAAGGGGGCCTGAGGATCAGAATAAGAAATCAGGATAAAGAGATAAAAAAGGGAATTGAATAAACAAAATGAAATGACCAACAAAATAGAATGGAGGCATGGAACAAACTGACATACCTCAATGTGGGGGATGGAGGGGCAAAAAAGGGATAAACTAAAGAACTTCTATACTTACTAGAGTCCTGGTGCACGAAATTCATGCAAGGAGGTAGAGGGAGGGCTCTCAGTCCAGCATGCACCCTCTCCAATCTGGGACCTGTGGCTTTGAGACCACTACTAAAGGCCTGGCCTGTCACCAGCACTGATTACTCCATCTGGGGATGGTTTATGGCCTCTCTAAAATGGGAATAAACATGTCTTGCAGGACCAGACAATTAAAGGGGCAAAGACTAGACTATAGGCTAATATGAATTTGTATTAGGTTAATAGCACAAGTTCAGATCGCTAGACCCCAAAAATGTCTCATTTTCCCCATCTATTTTACCCCTTTAAAGATCCTAGCTTCAATTATAGCAGTGGTTCTCAACCTTCCTAATGCTGTGACCCTTGAATACAGTTCCTCATGTTGTGGTGACCCCCAACCATAAAATTATTTTCATTGCTACTTCATAACTATAATTTTGCTACTGTTATGAATTGTAATGTAAATATCTGTGTTTTCCGATGGTCTTGGGCGACACTGCTGGGGGTTCTGACCTGTGGGTCTCGATCCACAGGTTGAGAACCACTGAATTATAGTCATATTCTAAGGTAATGGGGATTAGGAGTTCAACATAGGAATTTTGGGGAGATGACTCAAATCCATACAAATGATAAGGCAAAAATAAAGCAGACTTAGGGATAAATACAGCGAATATTCTTTTAGATAGCAGGAGAATATACATTTTCCCTAGGGTGATAGTTTTTCAGTTCAAACCTAAATGGAATAAGGAAGCAAAACATGTGTATTTCAGAACTGGAGGTATTTCCAGGTGGCAAAGGCTGTATGACAGAAGCTCAGGAGCAAAGGTGAGAACAGTAGAATAAGACTAGAGAGATGGTAACAGATTACATTATGTGGGACAGTGTATGTCATGGTAAGATCAGTTTTTAATGTATTTCTTTTAAGTTAATCAAAGCTATATGTCAGAAGTTACATAACATGTCAATTTTTCTGTGATTAATGATATGAAGTTCTAAGATCTAATATGAAGTCTGAAGATATAAGAAATACTATTTAAGTTAGGTGTACGAACAGCATTCATAAAGTAACATTTAATGGAACCCATAACTTTTATAGGTAAGGTGGAAAATTAGTGTCATTTTATAATGTGAAGTACCCCTTAGTGAAAATGTTGGAGATAAGAAAATGTGCCCAAAAGATTGTCAAATCACTGCTTTATAACACGTCACTGCTAAGCTTCACTTTCCTTTCATTAACTATCTAATTGGATACACACTGTGCAGTTGTAAAACTTGTCAGAATTTTATGTTCATTCTATGGAAAATTGGATATCCAGAGAAAGAGAAATTACAGAAAAGCATGTTTACACCCTGCTCCCTTATTACAGAAAATGATTATTTCACAAACAAAGAACTGTGGCACTGAAAATGCCAGAATACATCACAGATGCAAAATAGCTTGATTACACTCTACTTCAATTGGGAGTCCAAAAACCGCTGATTCAGTGGGTGTTCCTTAAAGCCAGCTTCTGAAAAAAATGTTGTCAATGACTCCATTTTCTAAGGAAAGGAATGTTTAAAGGAGATTAGAAAGGATCTAAAATTGTCACCTTTAGAACCTGAAATATCCTAAGGACTAAGGACCTATTCTGGACAACATTTAAGCAAATAATTTCCTTTCAATTTTAACACATTCTGAATGTTATTTTTTTAAGGGGAAAATTACCTATTTTTTTCCTGAGTATTCACTTTTCTTCTTAATTTTATCAGAAATAAAGCATAAAGAAAATTGTGTCTCATTTTCCTTTAATAGAAAAACAAACAACGTTCATCCCAAAGAAAATAAAAACCATTTTATCTGCCCTCTATGAACATTTTAAATTTTAAGTCATTTATTGCATAAGTTTTGGTAGATGATAAGAATAGAGATACAGATAATAGATATAAATGATATAGATATAGATATATAGATATATAGATATAGATAGATGTAGCTTTGAGGAATATAACTCATTCTTTCAAATGGAGTATTTTTTTTCTAGAAATTTTTTCTTAGTCACTGCAATTATCGCTCTAAAATGGAACTAATGCTTTTGAAGAATCCTATACTGAAGCTTACAGCTGGGTAAAGTTTTGCAGTAAGACACACAATACCCCTATGCAACAATCAAAAGCTTACTCTAGAAAAGCAAAGGTTCCAAAATTGTAACATTGTTCTCTGTCTACTGATTATGTTCTTATATATTTCTAGTAATTTGAAGAACTTTAAACTTTTTTCATTACTTTTTTACCATATGTTTTATATCCTATCTAATAAAAGAGAAATAGGCGTATTACCCATACCTCCGCTGCACCAACAAACCACGCCCACAAGCCAATCAGGAGAGAGTATGCAAATTAACCCAACCAAGATGGCGGTCGATTTGCATTCCCAGGCGCAGAGCAAAGATTGAGGACAGTGTAGAATGAAGCCAAGCACTGCAGAAGGGAGTGAAGCTGTGGAGAAGCAAGTAAGTGGGACATGGAGAAGAGAGGGATGCAGGCTGGGCTGCAGAGACCACCACAGGAAGCCATATTCTTGCAGGAATCTTCCTGCAACGAGCCTCTAGTATCATATAAAATGTCAAATATTAGGATAACTATATAATATAGAGTACTAAAATGCTATACAAATATATCATGTATATAGGTACAAATATTATATGTAAAATTTAAGATTACTCCTGAAAATTTCAGATGTACATTAGAACCACAGGTCTACGATTTGAGGACCAAAAGGAGACAATATACTTCTTAGGTCATCTACTGAGTCTACAGAGAAAATATAAAAGTTTTATTTTACCCATGTTTAATGAAACCCAAGAACCAATCTTTAACTTTTACAAATACTTAATCTTCCAGTGGTTTTTGTATGGCCTGGGTTATTAAAGAAAGTCTGTCCCGTTAGGATCTTTAAGATCAGGAAAGCTGCCCAGCTGGCATGGTTCAGTGCTTGAGCGTTCACCTATAAACCAGGACTGTCTGCTACCCCATCTGCACCAAAATATCAAATTCTCTAATCCGTGGGGTCAGGGGAAGTAGAACATTGAAGAAGCTAGTACCTTCTCTTCTGACCTCTTGCTTGCGTCACTGAAGTGCGGGAAGAAAAGTTGGATTGTTGCTTTTAGTTTGCTCCTTGTCCTAACTGACCATCTGGAAACCTGCCAGCTCAGTGTGCTCGGACCCTTTCGGACTGACACAACCCAGATGACAGATAAAGGCAACTTTAATCTGTGCTCCTACCAGTTATACCTATTTTACAAAAATACTCAAATTCAATAATGAAAACCAGAGCCATCCTAGAAAAGAATCTATTTTTAGCACCTGGCATAACACATCCATTTTTGTTTCTGGTGTTTTTAAGAGTATAATAGACAACACACATGTATTTTGACAGTCTTTTGCACTACCACAATTAGAAATAAATAGTACTTTGGGGATTTAGATCTCATGCAAAAAAAAAAAAAATCCTTGTGTGCCATGAATTATTTGCGTTTTTATTCAATGGTGTTTTCACAGATGTCATGGGAAGTTAGACTGTCACTATATCTATCCTAAATTGTTCTTCCAGGTTCATAACCCACAATCTGATAAATAGCTTGGAATGTTCTCTATAATTTCCTAATCTGCTTTATGGTTATTATAAATTCTTCAACATACTGTTCCACATGTGCAACCGAGACAGGAAAACGAATGTAAAAGGCTTATACCTCTGCTTAGAAATTATCTGTCCACAGGCACAGGGATAACAAACTTAAACAGGAGGTCATCAAGGTATCTAATATTTACCAGAAGCAAACATCCAAAGGCTAGTCTATTGGAATTTGTTCTAATCATTATCTCTGAGTAATAAGAGAGTAGTAGAATCAACCCACTTCAACCCCTATAACCAGTAGAACAGAAAGATGGGAATACATTCCCAAACCTGAGGACTAAACATTTCAACAATGGGAGCTGGCTTAGGTATTTGGAATAAAACAATACCGTGGTCACGTGTAATCTGCTCTCTAAGATGACTGAGTTTCAACCCCATTTTACTTTGAATACCCATCCACTTGGCTCCCCACCTGTGTTGTGAGGGATGATGCAGATTCCAGGGTCTGGCATGAAATTCACCGGGGTGTGGTAAGGAAAAGCTGTGTCTCAAGGCCCTTTATTTTGAGCAGATTTAATTACCAATCCCAACTACTCTTCTCCAAATGAGTGGAGTTTGAGACAGTGTTGGAAACCAAATATTGTTTTCACTAAATGGATGTAAACAGGAAGCCAGAAGTCTGACCAACCTTAATTTCTCTGAAAGGTCAGAACTGATTACTCATTGTTTAGTTGAAACTATCTGTTTGTATCATGTTAATTTCTGTTTTTGTTATTTCCTGCCTAAAGGCTAGGGGTGTGTCCCAAAGCCTTAATAAAAGGGAGAAAAAGGCCAGAGCAAATGGCAGTCCTTTCCACTAGAGGAAGGCTCCCTCCTGGCCCCCCAATATCGCCAAATTAATACTTTCTAGTATCTTTCTTCATTTGCATGCGGCCTCCTTCAGAACCCGAATCCTGAACCGGGAACCCAGAACCACGCGGGATGTGGAAAGAGGTTCCCACAAGACAGTATATCAGATCTCATTGTCACTTGTTTATTGAAGCGATGCCTCATCTATGAGGTTGTTTTTGAGGACAGGCATGACATGGAAATTACCCCCCTCCCCTCACCTCATGATGGCCTATACACAGACAGTTGCAATTTATGTTACCTACTGTCCCGAAGTTTGTCATTATGTTTAATCTGAATACTGGCTCTAGGAGATAGGAACTATGAAACAGTTTTTTTTTCTCTTATGAATAAAGAAACTAACATTCAGGATTAGGAGTTGGTGAGTGGCTGTGTCTGATCAGAAGCAAATCTGTTTTGAGTTTCAATGACTAAATATCAATACTTAATTTATGCTAAAGGCATTATATTAAAATGTTTCCAATGGAATCATTATTCTCAGTTTTTTAAAGACTGAAATATAAAGATAAAAAATAACTCAGCTGGTGTGGCTCAATGTTTGAGCATCAACCTAAGAACCAGGATGTCATGATTCAATTCCTGATCAGGGCACATACCCAGGTTATAGGCTTGATCCCCACTGTGGGGCATGCAAGAGGCAGCCAGTCGATGATTCTCTCTCATCATTGATGTTTCTATTTCTCTCTTCCTTTCCCTTCCTCTCTGACGTAAATAAAACTGCATTAAAAAATAAAAATAAAAATGAGTTTTAACACAGTAGAAAAAGGCTGTTTCTTTTAATAGGACTCACATCTTAATCTTTAACTAGCTGTTAAAGTAACTTTTAATGAAAGCACCTCATTTTCTTTCAATTTTAAACACTCTTAGCTCTACACGACTGCAAATATTGACATGTCCATG
The DNA here is from genome assembly GCA_011751065.1 of Lasiurus cinereus. NCBI lineage: Eukaryota > Metazoa > Chordata > Mammalia > Chiroptera > Vespertilionidae > Lasiurus > Lasiurus cinereus. The sequence goes on from JAAGEH010002531.1 coordinate 62,728,429, forward strand.
TGTTCAGATAATGAAAATCCCAGTGGCTAACTAAACATTTCAGTTTATTGACTATAAAGTTTATTTTCTTTAAAGAGCTCAGTTTGATATCGGAAGATAAATAATGGTGATAACTTTTGTGATGTGCAGTTCCCTTGGTAGCATTATGCTAGATATGACCGAAAGGTTTTCATATTGTAAATGCTTCCTTTATTTTATTTATTGGCATTGTCTTATCTTAATATGTAATTTCAGTTTCACTTTTATTCATTTTATATGGGGATTTTTTAGAGTAAAAAATGTCTGCCTATTTTAGTCACTTGGCTTTTCCTCAGGTAGTGGCATATGTATGTGGGAGGATACTTGTTATGTAGAATGAATACAATCAATCATACCTCATCCCGGAAAAGCAGCCTCACGATCACATGGGAAGGAATAGGGCAAAGAGAAAAGAATATCAAGTAAGGGGGCAAACTTAAATTTAAAATAGTTCTGCAGGTGATGTATTGAGTTGAATTATCTTGAGAATATTCTAGATTGTTAAAAATCTCTAAAAGCACATAGCAAGGATGTCATCAGTAGAGTCAGAAGTAGGATATGGAGGTAAGTGGTCTTTACATATTTAAATGTTACAGTTTTTCAGATTCACTTACCCTTTGCTCATTCATTCATTAAACATAATTCGCTAAATGTTTATTGAGTTGATATTCTATTCAATGGCACAGGTCCTGGAACATTCAAAGATCAAATTAATTTTTTTTTCACTACTTAAAGTGTTCAGAAATAGGCTTTAAATTTAAATTTAGAGTAAATTTGTCTAAAGATCTATGGTGTAATACGCCAAGGCATATGCATAAAATGCAGGGAAGTATGATGGTATATGTAAGAACAGAACAAAAATAGAAGGGACATGGGTAATATGAAGGAAAGAAGGAAGATAGAGTGTTAAGGACACTTCAAATATAAATCTATACTGTGTCTCAAGAAATAAAGCAACCCTAACTGGTTTGGCTCAATGGATAGATTGTCGGCCTGCAGACTGAAGGTTCCCAGGTTCAATTCTGGTCAAGGGCATGCACCTTGATTGCTGGCACATCCCCAGTAGGAGGTGTGCAGGAGGCAGCTCATCAATGTTTCTCTCTCATCAATTTTTCTAACTCTATCTCTCTCCCTTCCTCTCGGTAAAAAAATCAATTAAAAAAGATGCCAAAACCTGTTTGGCTCAGTGGATAGAGCGTCAGCCTGTGGACTGAAAGGTCCCAGGTTTGATTCCGGTCAAGGGCATGTGTCCTGGTTGCAGGCACATCTCCAGTAGGGGGCGTGCAGGAGGCAGCTGATCAATGTCTCTCTCTCATCGATGTTTCTAACTGTCTGTCCCTCTCTTCCTCTCTGTAAGAAAGCAATAAAATATATTTTTAAAAAATCAATAAAAAAAGAAACAAAGCAAGGGTTGGATAAATAAAAAGAAACAGGATGGTGTCAAATACAGAAATCAGAGATGTCTGGCATGAGCTATTTATTGTGCATTGTTTTTGGAGCTGGAAATATAAGGATTTATTAATGGTTCGTGATTCTGCTGTCATGAAGCATATAGTCAATAGGGATTGTACTAGGCAATTTCCACTTGCTCTTCCAGATCGACCAGCCATCTTCTCTGTGCCTTCCCATGCTCTGCGAAGCTTATTTCCATGGGCTTGGTCATGCTTGCAACGCTTCCCTCTGGCTTGTATGTAATTAAATTTGGATAAAGGGAAACCCTAGGAGGAGACTGGAGTGTGGATGGAAAGGAAGATCAAGGCTTGATGGCCCACATCCCAACCCCTGATGCCTCTGAACTAGGTGAAATTTGGTCAGACTGGACTGCTCAGGTGGCAGCCATGGCAACCATAGCTCTCATCACAAGCCTGTCTGATTGCATTCCAAGAGCCAGGAGCAGTCCCAAGGTCTGGTAAGCATTCAGATGTCTTCACTGGCAGAAATTATAACGATTCCTTTCATATAAATCAAGATCACAGTAATTCTGATCAAAGGGTTTAAATACTACCTATTTCAAACAGATTAAAACTCAAAAATCTCTATTAAGAGAAAATAGGTCCTGGAGTATCCATCCCATCTTTCCATCTTCCCAGCCCCTACAATACATATCACTACATCTCCAAGTATGCCCTAACTCCTCTCCCCTTCTCTCACTTCCCCTCTTGCATGTTTTACTATTTCTCATTTGCTACACTGCTCATGCCTCAGGACCTCTGAATGTAATATTCTTTTTGTTTGAAAAGCTAATCTTATTTATCCAAAGCTCAAGTGAGGTCCCTTCCTTCTGATCTCTGTCCAAATGCCTCTGCTCCAGAGAAGCTTCCCCTGACTACCCTAGGCCAGTTAATTTCAAAAATCATTAGCCTGCCTATTTTCCTTCAAAGCACATAGCAACAAATTAAGCTTCATCTGTATATGGATTTATTAGAATTTCTTCTATCTTCTCTAGTTAGAAGAAGCATGAAGGAGAAGCATGTTTTTGTTTCACCCTTATATACATCATACTAGTATTTGTTGAAAGAATAAAGAAGGGAATAACATTTTCATGATTTATTGAGTAGTGTTGGCTAGTATATTTAACTCAGGGAAAAACTTGTTTTCCATTAGAATTACTTTTCATACTTTTTCAATAAAGAAATATTTCTGTATACCAACATCTCTCCTTACAGCTACAAAACTATGATAATAAATAGTGAATCATACATAAGAATTTAGGAAAATTATACCTTAATACATTATCAAATAGGTATTGAAGAAAAGTAAAAATGGAAGGGGAGAGGAAGACAGTATTTTATTAGAAAGAAAAAAATTCTAAAAGTCAAAGCCTGTAATTTTTTATTATATATATATATATATATATATATATATATATTTGATTTCCAAATTTTATTTGTATTTTGTTCTCTTAGCAATCTCAGCTGATTTTACTTTATTATTATTATTTTTTTAATCCTCACCCAAGGATATTTTTCCATTGAATTTAGAGAGAGGGAAAGACAGAGAGAAATATCAATGTGAGAGAAACACATTGATTGGTTGCCTCCTTCATGATTCCTGACCAGGGCCTGGGCCAGTGAGGAGCCTATAACCAGAATTAAACCCGGGACCCTTCTGTCTGAGGGTCAATGCACTACCCATTGAGCGAAACAGGCTAGGAAATCTGAGTTAATTTAAAAACAAGACAACCAGCCGAAACCAGTTTGGCTCAGTGGATAGAGTGTTTGCCTGTGAACTGAAGAGTCCCAGGTTCGATTCCGGTCAGGGGCATGTACCTTGGTTTCAGACACATCCTCTGTAGGGGTTGTGCAGGAGGCAGCTGATGGATATCTCTCTCTCATTGATGTTTCTGACTCTCTATACCTCTCCTTTTCCCTCTGTAAAAATCAATAAAACATATATTTAAAAAAAACATATTTACTGCCACAACTTTACTTTTATTGTTTTTAAAGATAATAAAATTTCAATTATAAATGTTAATATTTCTGACTTACAACTGCATTTTTTTTAAAGAAAGGCAAAACAAGAAAACAAGTATGCAAGATACATGTGAATATGGTTAAAAATGATCTGTGCAAAAATTAAAATTTATTTAAATTTGGAATTTTATTTAATGAGCATATTCATACCAATGTCTCCAATGTAATTTTATTTGAGAAAAAATAGAAGTAATATAAATATATTTAAAATATGAATAATAAAAGTCTTACAGAATGTAGATTCTTCATAAAGTACAGTAACTATAATTTTGTAGGCCATTTATATTATTTCAATTTATTTGTTTGGATTTGATTTTCTGAAAATAAATTTGTAATTAAACTGATTTTACACTTGGACAAGAATATAAGTACAAGATAACTAAGAAATTATTGCATTTCTTTAAAAACTATAATAATAATTATGCTGTAAGCTTTACTAACTTCTTAGCTTAATTATTCTGTACTTTCTATAATAGGATGATAGTACTAACCAGCCATCAGTAGGGAATGTACTTTGAGTGGTTTTGTTCCAGTAATTAGTAAAAGGATTGAATATCCACTAAATAAAATTGGGGAATTAGTAAAGACCACTTGGGAGAATGTGTGCATGAGACACACATAGTCTTTCTATAATCACTATGCTTAAACCTAATTAAGCTCCAGAGAATTCAATTAAACTAAGGGAAAACAATAAAGCGATAAAATGATTTGCAGATGAGTTTGATACTTGTAATCCAATATTCTTAGAAATAAAGCCTATGATTAAAGTTTTTAGGAAGAGGTAAATGGACTACTTGTAAAATGGCAAACTGAATTTTAAATTGAATCAAACTCTACCTACTAGATGAAATCATTAAAGACAACTTAAAAAAAGAATACTGATAAACACATTAGTTTCACTAGCTCAAAAATTATGTTTTGCCTTCTTTTTACATTACTGTATTAAAATATATATCTTAAGACAATTTTTAAGCTTGGCTACAACAGCTTAAAGTTAAGATAAGGCAATCTTAAAAAGATAATTGGAATATATATAATAACAATTAGAATTATTAAAATTAATTGAATAAACCCATTTAAATTAATTAATCAGATACTTTAGAAAGATCATAAAAAAAGTAAAACCTACTTTTTTTCTGAGATTCTCTTTTGAAAACTAAAAGTGCATAGTAGGTTATCTTTTTATAATGATGACTTATCTCTAAATGTTTGGAGTCCTGCCATCCCAAAAGAACTCAGCTTTGCCATTCAGGGGAAACTATCCAAAAGAAAAATAATATTATGATTCCATCAATTAACTCAAAAATGTTTGACTTCTTTGTTTGATATTTGTTTCACAAATGTAAAGAATAAGTAGCAAATAGTGAGAGAAATGATGAAAAAATGTAATTATTAGTTTATAAACAATCCAGGGATATAGAAATTATGAAAAGTTTTTTTTTTAAGTATGCTATCAATTTTATCTTATGGTTACCTAAAAATAAATGTTGAAAACATCATACTTTAATTTACTAGAAATTAATATATCTTATAGCAACAAACAACTCAAAATAAAATTTGAAATACTATGCTGCTGATGATGATAACTTGTATGTAATTTAATGATATTGTCAAATCTCAAGTTCCTTTTCTTTTTAATTAATTATTAGATTTATTTTGTTATAAAGTTAAATTATTTTTGTAATACTTACATTTCTATTGACTGCATTCAAAATAAAATATAAATTTAATACTTCTGATAAGTATACACAAAGTATACATATATTATATATGTATATATTTTAATAATCTCACCTTTAAAATGCACACTAAATTTAAATTAGCAAGTCAAGAATCCAAACACAGCTTGACATTTTAGACACATATCAATAACATAATTAAATAATATTTTGTTAAAAATTCTACTCTTGTTCAAAACAATGCACCCTTCATTTATTAGAGCGCTGAATACTGCTGGGTGAAAGAAACAACCCAACTGTTTTGCAGGTGAATGGCTTACCTCTAGTCTATGTTCTTCATCTGCACTAGTAATTCACTCACTAGTTTCATGGAATGACACTTTTAAATATTTCTTGAGTTTAATATGGCAAAACTTTTATACAGCTTTTTTTTCCTTCATCAAATTACCCTAAAAATAACAAAGCATAAAAGAAAATGAAACATTTGTTTTATGTTTGATGAAAATTAAATATGCCTTAAACCATACCACATGAAGATAACATGGAGGAAGGAAGAAAAAACAAATAACAATAAGATGATAAAGTGAAACCTGGTGCGTGTGTATACTGACTCACACCAGAGACTGACTAATACCTCAGGAACGGAGGCATAGTACATCATAGAAAATAGAGATAAAGAGAGTGTAGTGATGGAAATGTAGAGTTTGGAAAAGCATAAAAGTGATGTTTATATACACACTTAAATCTTGCACAATTGAACAAGGAAAAGCTCCTCTACTAAGCAAGAGATAATTTTATTTTTTGGAATACTGAGGGCTCAGAGAATGACAGTGAAGATATGCTCAGATGAAAACAGGAATAAAGAACCTTTAAAAGGTGGGAGACAAGTTATCTTATCCACACAAGACTGGACCTTCACAGGCTGGAGATTGGAGGATGTTTGTATGGATGATCTAAATTGCTCAAGAGAAAAGACTAATTAGTAATGGCAGCTTGGGTTTTCCAATGGCAAAATATACCTGTATAATTTTATTCTTTTAAAATATGGTATATTGGCTGTCTTCTCTCTCTCACACACACACACACACACACAATTAAGTGACTGTCTGACCATTCAACCATCCAACTGGTAGCTATGACTTACAATGACCACCAGGGGGCAAACGCTCAATGCAGGAGCTGCCAAACTACGTTGACTTGGCAGCTGCAGTTCTCAGGTGACGCACCCAGAATCAGAAAAGAGGGAACCCGATTCCTGGATGTGTCACCAAGAACCACTCTCTAGCAATCCGGGACCCCTTGGGGGATGTCAGAGAGACAGCTGCAGTCCAACCTCCACAGGCCAGCCAAGAGACCCCACCTGTGCATGAATCTGCATTCCGGGGCCTCTAGTAGAATTATAAACTGCATCCAGCCAATTTCCTTTGGTAAGATTCTGGATTAAAATTTAACTTCAAAATATATTATATCTTGAAAAGAAGAAATGAAGTAGAAGTTATCTTTTTAGTGCTGATGCTATTTATAGGCAGGGATAGTTTTAACAGTTAAAAAAATTGTGGCATCCTGATCTAGAGTCACAGTGTTTAAGAACATAGAAGTATGAATTAGTTGTAGTTGCAACAGTAACTCTCTGTTCTATATTGTAGGTATCACCATGGGCTCTTGAACTAAACAGTCCAAGATATAAGGGTACCTTTTCCTCAGACCTTCAACCAAATGTCAACTATTTAATCCCCCCTCTAAATCACTCTCTATTTACTTATAAATCTGTTTATATAGCCTGCACTGAACTTGATACAATAACTAAATACTTTACAGTAAAGACTATAGTGTTTGCTCAGCACTCATCACACATACACACACACCCACACACACATTTACCACACTCATGATCATAAACATAGGCAGAGATTCTAATTAGTTCTATTTTTTTAAATATATCTTATTGATTTTTTACAGAGAGGAAGGGAGAGGGATAAAGAGTCAGAAACATCGATGAGAGAGAAACATCGATCAGCTGCCTCCTGCACATCTCCTACTGGGGGGTGTGCCCACAACCAAGGTACATACCTTTCACCGGAATCAAACCTGGGACCCCTCAATTCGCAGGCCAACACTCCATCCATTGAGCCAAACTAGTCAGGGCCTAATTAGTTCTTTTGTGCCTCACCTCATTTTTTGATATTAATGAAAAAGTAGTGGACTCATTTGACTTAAAACTCTCATTGCCATAATGGTAAGAAAATGTTATATGTATACTTGATTCAAGAGAACAAACATATTTAGGAATATATAGGTAAGTAGCAGTTAAAAATCCTATACGTTTGAAAGTGATTGATTCTGGAAACAGAGGAAGTAAAAGAGACACTGAGAGCTTTATATTAATCTTTAGCAATATGGGGTAAAAAATTAAAAAGTAAACAACAGATCAATATTGAAATTAGTAGACTTATTGTAATAGCAAGCCTTATCCTGTTTAAATACATGTAGTATTGTTCAATTACAGATAGTAGCTTATTGAGTTAGCACTCTATAATGGTAAATTTCTCAATATATATTTAAATTCAGAGATGTTATATGTAAATCCACTTATAGTTTTCAATATAGTCATAAAGTGACTACTTTTTAATATATTACAGGTTAAAATTATATGTAATTATTTAATTAAAATCATTAACTTAGGTATTATAAATCTAGATTAAATATGAAATTTATAGTGGATTTTTGTATAAAACAGAAGTCAAATGTATAAAGTATTTAGAGCAAAGACCATTTTTAAAACATGCCCTTTATATCTTTCACATTGTGGGTCTGAAGTTTCATACTATTTTATGAACTAAGGAAAGCAAAATGAAAAAATTTAAATTTGAAAGTAGAGGAGCAATAGCTTATTTTCATTTTAAATAAAGAACTTAAGCCTCAAAGACATCAGCCAATTCCTTTATTTTTTTTCCTTTTTGAGTTTAAAATAGTAATGGCTGGGAAAGGTTTTTGTCTATTTGGAAAGTAACACAAAGATACTTATCTTCTTATTTAAAAAAAAACAACACAAAACTTCCTCTACTTTCTCTTAAGATATGTGATTACAGACACCAAAAATACACTTAACTATATTCATATGATTCCAATCACAATTGACCAAATTTATTACTTACTTATTGTCAGCTACATTAAATACCATATTTTCTTCACTTATTTAAGATTTGAGTCCTAGAGTATAAAGGAATTAATTAGTTTTATTTTAAATATTTTTCTAAATTGATGCATAATTGCTTGGATCTACTGAAATCTATTATTTTAAAAATATGTAATATTCTATGCTGATAAGAAGAGTAAGTGAATTACATAACCACATGAATTTGGGTAAATACTAGAAGTCCATAACATACAGCTTTAGGACTATTAATATCTCTTTATTCTCTAAGGCATTTGATATGTCACAGCTTGAAAAATTTTGAATTAACAGTAAGAAAGTAAAACACATGCTATGCGGTTAGATGTGAAGAAGATAAATATAATCATGGCATCTGGATACCAGTGGGAAATCATTCCATTATGACTCTTGACTGAGATTAATTGACTGAATGAGTGAGTCTGGGGATTCTTAACAAATTAAGTCCCTGGGAATAAGTGAACTTCATAATTTTACTATTGGTGACTTTTTGTGTTTGTAAAGGAAATCTAAGTATCTAAAAAATTAGTTGTAAAATCTACCTGTAATGGTGTAAAAATAATAATAGGATTATAGGTATTCGTTTTTGCTGCTCAAACTCTACTTAGTTTTACTGCCTCTCCCATAAACATAGTTTTTGTTGTTGGTGGTGGTTTTTTTTTTCACAAAATAGGTTAGCACATTAAAAATCATGTCCATTAATATTCTACTGTTGTTTTTTTAATTAAATCTTTATTATTCAGATTATTACATCTGTCTCTCTTTTTTCCCCTCCATAGCTCCCCTCCATCCCACTCCCACCCCTCCCTCTACCCTTACCTTTCCCCCCACAGGTGATGAGTCCACAGGTGTATGATTTTTGTCCAGTCACTCCCTGTACCCCCTCCTCCCTTTCCCCCTGAGAATTATCAGTCCACTCCCTTTCTGTGCTCCTGATTCTAGTATATTGACCAGTTTATTCTGTTGATCAAATTTTTAATTCACTTAATTTTTAGATTCACTTGTTGATAGATATGTATTTGTTGTTCATAATTTTTTGGCTTTTACCTTTTTCTTCTTCCTCTTCTAAAAGAATACCTTTCAGCATTTCATATAATACTGGTTTGGAGTTGATGAACTCCTTTAGCTTTTTCTTATCTGTGAAGCTCTTTATCTGCCCTTTATAATATTCTAATGTTAAGTAGTTTATATTAATTGTTAAATATGTCCATATCCTTATATACATAAAATGAGTAATTTCTTCTTTGCAACATCCCAGTCTCCAGGTAACAATAATTTTATTATTACTGAAATTTTGATTGCATTTTAAAGTCTTGTCAACATCCCCATCAAATAAGTTCACAAACTTGGTAGAAATCTGGTAATGGAGCATGGAGAGATTGAGTGACAATTCCCACAGAAAACCATTACAAATTTTTAAAAAAATATTGAAGACATATATTTGAAGAGTCTAGAAAGTGAATAAAGAAAGATTGCTGGTGTATTATGTAAGAGCTGTGAGTTTATTTCTGAGGACTCACCTAGTTTCTCCTAACATGGTAAACTATAATGTTATCAGCTCTAGTTTAGAGTAACTAAGACACTGGGAATTTAAAAGGAACTTTCTGGAAATGAGAACCACAGTTTGAGATCTAAAATGTGAGCATGAACTCTATTCTAACCCCTGATTGAAAATTGAATTTTGCATGCTCTGGGGACCCAGATAACCTGCTGAAAAAGTAAACACAAACCCATACATAGCTAAGTGGGTGGAAATAGGAGCCCTCCTTGGTTGAGATGTCAAATATATTTTCTTGGTTTTTATAAAGGACCTGGAAATTGCCCAGTCATTGAGGCTTAGTGGTTGAGCATTGATCTATGAACCAAGAGGTCACCAGTTTGTTTCCCAGTCAGACACATGCCTGGTGGCAGGCTTGATCCCGGTGGGGCATGCAGGAGGCAGCCAATGGATGTTTCTCTCTTATCAATGCTTTAATCTCCCTCTCCCTTCCTCTCTTTCCAAAATCAATAAAATAAAAAAATAAAAAAGGACCTGGAAATATAGGGAGGACCATGTAATAAGAGAAATAAAGAAAGACAGAGTTTAAAAGCCTTGATATTTGTCTGAATCATTAACTTACATGTAAACTGACATATAATAAGGGAGATCCTCAAATCAAAAACCCTAAAAACAGATTAAATTAGATGGGAAGAGACATCATTCCTGAATAGATTTTTGTAGTTTTAGATCATTCAAGGTCAATATCTAAATATACCAATAAATCAACAACCTATAGAAAAATAAAATCACAGATATAGTATTTATAATGTCTAGTTTTCAATCAAATAATGAAAAGGCATAGGATCTTATAATTTACTAGAGGCCCGGTGCACAAAATTTGTGCACAAGGGTGGGGGGCATCCCTCAGCCTAGCCTGCACCCTCTCCAATCCAGGACACCTTGGGGGATGTCCAACTGCTGGATGTCCCACAGGGATTGGGCTTAAACCTGCAGTCAGACATCCCTCTCGCAATCCAGGACCACTGGCTCCTAATTGCTCACCTGCCTGCCTGCCTGATCACCCATAATGACTCTGCATGCCTGTCTGATTGCTCTTAATCCCTCTGTCTACCAGCCTGATCTCCCCTAATTGCCTCTGCTTGCCAACCTGATCGCTCCTAAAATGCTCAGCTTTGGCCCCTGTCACCGTGGCTTTGTCCGGAAAGAGCACCAGATGACTGGAAGAAGTCTGGTCAACCTAGTCTAATTAGCATATTACCCTTTTATTAGTATAGATAATCAGGGGAAAAATAGTCATTTGACAGAGATTCCATGTTTTTTTCAGATTTTAGAGTTATAGACATTTATAAAATTTTCAAAAACTTAAAAGATGAAAAATAAGGAGAGAAGAGATGACATTTATATTAGTTTTCTATTGCTGCTATAACAAATACTGCAATTTCAATGACTTAATAAATGTTTTTTACCTTATAGTTTTGGGAATTAGAAATACAAAGTCAGTTTACTAGGATAAAAATCAGGTTATAAAGAAGACTGGTTCCTTTGAATGCCACAGGGGAATTCAGTCCTTGCCTCTTTCACTTACTTCTAGACGCTCCCAGGATTCCTTGGCTCTCAGTCATATCACTCCAATCTCTGCTTCTGAGGTCACCTCACCTTCTCCTCTACCATGTCAAATCTCTGCACACTTCCCTGCATTAAGAACACTGATGATTATATTTCTGTTGTACACACATGATCTTGAAAACTCTCCAGTTCGAAATCCTTAACTAAATCACTAATGCAAATTCCTTTTATCCATATAATATAATATTCCCAAATTTTGGAAATTAGGATATAGAAATATTTGGCGCCAACATAAAGTTCATGACAATGTTTAAAAGGAACATAAATACATAGATACCAATGGAAATTATAAAGCTAAAAATTAAAAGTATTGTTTTATACCAGTTGTTATTACAATATACCAATTCCCGTCATTATTCTTTGTGACACAAAGATCTCTATGAGTGATCAGCTTCCTATATTATTTTTCCATCTAATTTTTTTTAAAAGATAGACTTTCTGTTTTAGGGGTTCACCAAAAATGGAGCAGAAAGTACAGAGAGTTTCCATATACACCCTACCCTTCCACAGACACAACTTCCCCCATTACTAACATCACACACAAAAATGTACATTTGTTACAAATAATGAACCTGCATTGATGTATCATTAGCACCCAAAGCCCATAGCTTACGTGCAGGTTTTCTCTTGGTATTGCCAATTTTGTGATTTTGACAAATGTCTAAGTGACATATATCCACCATTACTGTGTCACGCAGAATAGTTTTACTGCCCTAGAAATTCTCTGTGCTCTGCTGATTTATCCCTTTCTCTCCCGAAGCTCCTGCCAACTATGGAACATTTTACTGTCTCCATAGTTTGTCTTTTCTAGAATGTAATAGAATTAGAATCATATGTAGCCTTCCAGACTTGCTTCTTTCACTTAGCCTTATGTATTTAAGTTTCCTCCATCCTATTCAAGGCTTAGTAGCCCATTTCTTATTAGGGCCAACTCATATTTCATTTTCTCATCGTGCCACAGTTTATTTAACCATTCACTTAGTAAAGGACAACTTGGTGGTTACCAAGTTTGGGCAATGGCAAACAAAGCTGCTATGATTCTGAAATCAATTCTGCTGCGACTTTTCCCCTGAAACCATCCAGAAATTAACTCTCTGACATTCACTGAGTGTCTTATAATTCAACTCAGTTTTGACACTGTCACCTGGAGAGTAGCATCACACATCACAAACGAAAGGCTCGCTCTTACGGGATTGATCCCTCCACAAATTCACTCTGGTTATAGGTCCAGATTGTCACCTGAGCTTCTGACTAACTAGCAATAGATCAGGAGTCCCAAACACTTCTCCTTGAATTTGATTAACTTGCTAGAGTGGCTCACAGGCCTCATAGAAACATTTCACTTACTAAATTTACCAGTTTATAACAAAGGATGTTAAAGAATACAAATCCAACAGCCAGATGAAATGTCTCCTGAATACTTGACCTCCTGTGCCTATGGAGTTTGGGGTTTGGCACAGTGGCATGTGGATACATTCTGCTTCACCGGCCTGGCAGATCTCTGAACCTAATGTTTTGTTGCTATTGTTATCGCTTTTATGGAGGTTGCATTTCATAGGCATAATTGAAGAGTCATTGGCCATTGGTAGTCTATTCAATCTTCAGACCCTTTTCCCACCCTAGAAGTAATAATCCCACCGGTAATAATCATGTAGGAGAAGAACAAAAATCCCATTTTCTCTTTTAGATTATTTGGCTTGTCTAATACTTAAGTTGTCTTAAGACAGACTAATAGGAGAAAAAAAATTAATTTTGTACAAATGAGAATTTATAAAAATATGACACTCTAAAAAAGTGACCAAAGCAGGCAGCTTCTATACCCTTTAGACAAAAACAAACAATAAATTTGTGAAGAATGGACAGGTCAAAGGGATTTGGGCTTAGGATAGTCAATTAGTAAGATGAAATAGATTTATTTATATAGCCTTCTTGGCGCTGAATTCTCAATGTCTAATGATAAGGTTGTCTTGGTTTTTCCTGTTATGCTTTCTCCTGGGAGATTTATTTACTCCATTGAATCGGGATACAGGAGGGTCTGAGTGCCATTCTTGCACTGGCTATTTCTTAAGTGACTTTAATTCAAAATAATAAATATGCTAAAGTGGTATATTTTGCTCCTCCCCTCTTCTCCCTCCCCCCCCCCACAATCAACAAATACAGGTGTTCAAATGGAAATATTTGGTTTACTAGCCATATGCCAGGTGTTTTGCATAACACTATATTTTCACAACAAAGAACCTTTTAAGGTAGATATCATCATTGTCATTTTAAAAGCTGGGAACTTGTTGAAAGTTTTTGAAAGGTTTCCAAGATCACTGACTCCAAAACATTATTTAGCCCCTTTTATGACACTATAATAATTATATAAAAATGTAATATAAATGCTCTAGCTCAGTGGTTCTCAACCTTTTTTAATGATATGACCTTTTAATACAGTTCCTCATGTTGTGATGACCCCCAATCTTAAAATTATTTTCGTTGATACTTCATAACTGTAATTTTGCTACTATTAATGAATCATAATGTAACTATCTGTTTTCTTATGGTCTTAGGCGACCTTGCTAGCAGTTTTCAACTTGTGGGTCGCGACCCACAAGTTGAGAACCGCTGCTGTAGAGCCTAAGATCATCTCTCTCTCTCTCTCTCTCTCTCCCTCTCTCTCTCTATCTCTCTCTCTCTCTTCCTTTCTGAAATCAACAAAATATTAAAAAAAACTAAAAATGGAACTCTCATTTGACCCAGTGATCCCATTTCTAGGAATATATCCCAAAAAACTAGAAACACCAATCAGAAAAGATATATTCACCCCTATGTTCATAGCAGCACAATTCACTATAGCTGAGATATGGAAACAACCTAAGTGCCCATCAGCAGATGAATGGATTAAAAAACTGTGCTATATCTACACAATGGAATACTACACTGCAGTAAAAAAGAATGAATTCTTACCATTTGCAACAGCATGGATGGAACTGGAAAGCATTATGCTAAGCAAAATAAGCTAGTAAGAGAAAGATAAATATCACATGATCTCACTCATTTGTGGCATATAATGAACAACATCAACTGATAAACAAAAATAGATCCATAGACAGAGAAGCATTGATCAAACTGTCAAACCTCAGAGGGAAGTTAGGGGAAGGTGGGGGTAAGGAGGAAAGATCAACGAAAGGACTTGTATGCATGGATATAAGCCTAACCAATGGACATAGATACCAGGGCGGGTGAGGGCATGTGCTGGGATATGGGGGTGCAATTGGGGGATAAGGACACATGTGTAATACCTCAATCAATAAAGGAAAAAAATAAAATAAAATAATGTAACTGCTTTTAAAATACACATAATATAACTCATGATTTCAAATTCATTTTTTCCTTCACATGAGGCATCTGGGTTTCTGGGCACTTATTCTAGTGATGATTCTACTGCTCAAAATATTTAAAGTTCCTCATATAGGCATGCTTAGCATTATTATTTCAAAGATAAAATAGATAGCAAATATATTCTTTAAGAATTACTCTGCTCTGAGGAAGATCTAAAAGCATCCAGAAAGAAATATAATTATGGAGTTTTAAAATAATTCAAAGATATTAAAATGTTTGAATATATTTATGTATTTTTGCTTACAAATATGTTCTCTTTAATGCAGTCATTGTGAGAAGAATGTATTCATTTTAGTGATGTTCCTTTGCTTAAATACGTTTGCTAATTATCTTTTGGAAATTCTGTAATCTGATAGTTTACTAGCTATAAAAATTATTAAAAGATTTGTATTTACATAACATATTTTGTATTAAAAAGTGTATATTTCAAATTACATATAAGCACTTCTATAATTACCCATGCATTTTTCTACTATTTATGTACTGGAGTGTATACTGTGCAAAATACAATACAGTTGGGTATCAGAAACTAATTGGTTTTATCTACCAATTTTGAGCTAGTAAGTTACTGACTATCCTCTTGTGTATGGTTGAGTAAATGAGTTCCCAACTGGTTGCTGTTTAAAAGGAATGGTTGCAGGCTTCCTGCGGTGATTATAAAACTTGTCCTGCTGAGATACTACCAATAGACTTAGAACCTGAAGGAGTGAAAATCTCACAAGTTCTGAGGAATCTGTTCTTCCTGCTTTTTAAAAAGGTATTTGCTCTATTCCATAAAGGCAGAGGAGAAATGAATCATTTTAATAGTATATACTCTTGAGGAGGGGATAACTAATTAAAGAAAACATTAACAACAACAATAATAAGTATCTTTTTAAAGAGTTTGCTGTATTGTTGCATGTTAAGAAATTTTGCTTAATTCTTTCCTTGTACAACACTCTTCTGTGATTCTTCTTTTTAAAATTTAATAAATCTTTATTCAGATTATTACAATCGTTCCTCTCCTCTCCCCCCCCCCCCATAGCTCTCCTCCACCCGGCTCCTACTCCTCCCTCTGCCCTTACCTTCCCCCACATTGTCCTCATCCATAGGTGTACGATTTTTGTCCAGTTTCTCCCTGTACCCCCTACACCCTATTCCCCCTGAGAATTGTCAGTCCACTCCCTTGCTATGCCTCTGATTCTATTATATTCACCATCATCAGATTTTTTTCTGTTCATCAGATTTTTAATTCACTTGATTTTCAGATTCACTTGTTGATAGATATGCATTTGTTTTTCCTAATTTTTATCTTTACCTTTTTCTTCTTCTTCTTCTTAAATAGTACCTTTAAGCCTTTTATATAACATTGGTTTGGTCTTGATGAACCCCTTTAGTTTTTTCTTATCTGTGAAAGAAAAAACCCCACTGCCCGTCCTCTCCACGTGAGTGTCTCTGTACCTCAGCTTTTTGCAGCTCCTCTGAGTCTCTGTGAGCCCCTCTCTTTGCTTCTAGTTGTAGAATTTCCACTCAGCCAGCTTTCCTCTGGTTCTGAATGATGTCTGTTCTGTCTTTTAGCTGTTGTTTTGAAATTTTTGTGTGAGGCAGCAGTTTAGGTGTTCACCTATGCTGCCATCTTGGTTTCTCTCCAGGTCATTGTTTTCTTTTCTGTTTTAATTAAAATAGAAATTCTTTCATTTCTATTTTAATGATAGTCAAGTTTATGTAGCTAATAAATGGGGATTCAATACTCAGACCTCCATCTCTATGTATCCAAATCCAAGAAAAAGAAAGGTTGCTTAAATTAGTTTGATCTATAATTCCCCAAGTTACTAAACTATGGATAATAATAATCTATATTAACATCATGTACAAATAGTGTTCATTGAATATCCTTGGGGAAATAAAAATTGCTATTAACTTACTCTGAAGACAAATAAACTTAAAGTAGGCTATATTAAGTAGGTGTCCAAGGTTATAAATAAAGTTAGAAGCAGAAAAGCATGATACAATGCCTAGAACATAGTAGGCATTCAGAATATTTGCTTTTATCTTTCTTTTTAATTACTTTTTAATCCTCACTGTAACACCTTCACACTATAGCACAACTCTTTCTTAAATGAACTATTAGTACTAAAGAACTAGTAACGAATTAGGTGTATAACAAGCAAAGGGGACTTAACTATCATTTAGGATCTTATTATTTGCTGGAGTACTTGTCTACATCCCTTCATAGGTATTACTTTGAGTTTTATAAATAATCCTACAGAATAGGTATTATTTACTCTCCTTTTACAGATAAAAAGACTGAAGCTGAAAGATGTCATTTTTAAAATAAGTAACGTGTAAATGAAACATTTTTTCATTTGAACACAGATTTGACTGAGTTCAAACTCTTCAATAAAAGAGAGTTACAGGTAGAAAGTGAGTTTGAGAGCAAGAGCAAAAATAAGGAGAAAAACAGCAGGGTTTTCTCTCTAAATAGGTGATTTCCAGTTTTTAGATAAAACACCAAAGTAAAGTAAGAGCAATTAACCTCTCAGCAGATACTGACAATTGCAAGGGCTGTTAATGCAGAGGGCACACTGGGCCATTATATGGAAAATTCATGAGGTTTTTAGATCCTTAAGACTGAGTCAGGTGAATTTAAAGTTAAGACAGTGAATATCAAAAAGTATGTTAATACTTATTATATGATATCCTTCAGTAGAATGTGAGGTACTTGACGGCAGTAAGCAAGTCTATCTAATTAGTTTATATTTCCCCACTTATTAGTACAGTGCCTAAGAATTACTAGATATTCAAAATACTTTTTCTTTTTCTTAATGCACAGAACTTTTCTTGTCATTTTTGCTTGTACATATAGACTTGAAAAATAAAAGAGTAATACAGTAATATCTTAATGCTACTAAAATTTGATAATATATATCTTTCTTCCACACATATACTGGTTGCTGATTAAGGCCCCATATGATATTTTAAAATTCTCTGATTTAAAAAAAAATGTATGTTTTGCATAGTAAATACCTGTCTTTTAATTTAGATTGTCATACCAAAGAGAGTAGTCTCCAAAAATCATAATCAATTGATACATAACATTCTGCATTACCGATTAGATTCTGAAGGACAAGAAAAGCTCATTCAACCAGATTTCCATTAAAAGGCTAATCAGCAAAAGTAGATTCCTCAACTATGAATATAATTCACGTTTACAAGTCATTTTATGTCAGAAGTAATTTTAAAATTCACTTTGTGGAAGTCAGAGAAACATAATTCACAATGATAATCACTCATATGGTGTAACAAGAGGCTCTCAGTTATTCAGGCTCCTCTGAGCCCTCTTCTTAAGGAGGCCTCCACCTTGGGTCCCAGGCATTGCCAGGCCTGCCTAGCTTTGTTTTAGCAAGAATCCTGCTAAGTCAGGTTAGAGAGAATCCTTCATTCTTGATATCTGATCACCCTAAATTGCCCTCAATAAGAATTTTGTAAGGTCAATTTAGTAAGAATTCTCCCTATCCCAGATGTCTCTCACCTCTGAGTAATCTGACCACTGATCTCTCAGCATGCTCTCTGGACATAAATCCTCACTTTTTCGTGTTCTATTTAAAATTGGGCCCAATCTGTCTCCATATTAAAAAGTCTTGACACCTACTGAAATAGTTGTGAATAAAATCTTCCTTACTAGTTTTCATAAGTGTGAGAATATTTTTTAGAGGTATTAATGTTATTAGGTAAGTACAAACATAGGAGCTAAATGATTCTGGAAAAACATTGGGCAAATTTGTAGAATGATAATACAGTTGATACAGAGTAAACATATTAAAATGATTAATTGAGTTCAAAAATAATGAAACTTACCCATGTGAACCTGGATAGTTATGACTAGAACTCATTGGCAGAGAATGGGAGTAAATGATAGAAAATATTTGGCCATGTAAGTTGTGTTCAGTAAATACATAATTAACAGAAGGATTGCATGAGGGGTAACCTGATTTAGAATAATCAATGTTTTAAAAGATGGCAATGTAAGAAGAAAATTAACAAGACAATTATTTTGGGATGCTAATTTCTTATGCCTCTCCAATTTATTTATATTTGAGTGATCACATACTTATTTTAGAAGACATGTCAATTCTAGATAAATGGAGTATCTGACCACCTATGACAGTCCCCGTCTTTCCCAACCTAGGTGAGTGATCAGAAAGAAATTATACTCCTTACATCTTAACCGTTTGCATGAATACTTAGAATTCGATAGGATGACTCACCTTAGATTTTATATCACCTTCTGTTAGTGCAAATATTTAAATTTTCATTCTCAATACTTTCATAAGCTATTTTTTGATATATTTAATCATTCTCTCTTGTTCCCACAGAATTAAAAAAAAACACTAATGCTACACATTGAAGTTATAAATACACTCATTAATACATTTCTCTTTTTTGAAAAATAGAATATAATCCACAATAGATCAGTTTTGAAAATCCTTAAGAGTATGCCTGAAAACAGTTTTCCTGGAAGGAAAGTGTTTTTCACATATTCTAAAAGATATCCATTTTGTAAAATTGGACAGTATGCATATGCAATAAGTTTCATTCCCCAATTCAGTGGATTATAAATATGTTCTTCAACCTTAAATGAGGATATGTATTAAGTAGGGTGAAAATAGTGTTTCATTTTCTATTTGGAAGTCTTAAATGGAATTTTTAATTACAATCTGGGATTGCATTTTTTTTTCTACAGAAAAAGAATAAACAAGTCATACAAATCTTTTTCTTAAAAAACAGCAAGATTCCTATACATCCTTTATATCCCATCATATGGTGTCTGATTTCTCAAACAAAACTGTAAGTGTATACTAAAAGGTATATGGAATAAATGGCATCCTTCATGAGATTTGCTTCACATAAGTTACTTTCTGGTGTTGATGGTGTCTTGGTAGATATAAATGAGCTATGAGCTGAAAATGGTTGAAAATATATGATGAGCACACAGTATTTTTAACTATATTATTGCTTCATTTTTGATTTTGTGAAAAAGTTAAATGATATCTAAATGGTATTTGATGTTTTTATATCCTTGTTTCTTCTCTCTTTGATAAATCAGTAAATCAAAATTTAAAAATTATTCTCTCAAAGTTGGGATTTTCCCTGCACAAATTCTTTCTAATTTATCATTTCTTTCAGAATCCACTACACTAAAACAGTCAACGGTTGCTGCTTTTCTATCTTGCGTACTGCTTCCACACCCACACATAAGCATCCTTTGTTCAAAATTAATTTAATTGATTTAGGAGCTCTTGGGATATAAGGACTGACTCTTTCTACCTTCTTATGATGTTGGGCATTCTCTCACTAAATAGACCCCAGTCCACTAACTTCACTATAGTCCCAACCCCAGGCACGGTACTCACAACAATGCTTTAAATATACCCTCTTCCTGACTTCAATTTATTTCCTTAGTCAATATAGAATTATTACTATATTTTACTTTAGAGTAATAAGTAGAATCACATCTTCATTTCTTCTTCATAGCAATTTGAATGTTTCCTGTCTTGGAAAATTTAACAATTTGTTATAATTAGCTATGTAATTATTCATCTGGATAAACTATTAGTTTTTAGTTCAATAATGTATCCAGTTGGAACTATCAGTATCCTGCAGATAGTATGGGCACTCAGTAAATATAACTGTAATTAGAACATTAATGGAAAGCTTTTCGTTTAATGATTGCATTGATCCAAGAGGACATTATATCAAAAAAACACAATTATGTTTCAACTAAGAAGTAGCCTAAATTGTTTTTATAAATTTATTTTGTATACTGCTAGAGATTATTTATGTCAATATATTACATAATTTTATATTTATCAATTAATTTCAAAATAAACAACAAGGCAGTATTTAATTCATAAACTTGCATGGTAGTTCCTTATATTGCATGTTCATGAACGTGCAAATTCATGAATTTTCAAGGACATGTCATGACATGCTATATAATACAGTTAATTCACAAACAAACTAAACTTATAGAGTTATATTTGCTGGGACATGAGAAGTGCTAGGAAGTAAAATGAAATGTTGTGAATGGATGGGTGATTGTTTTTTTAGAAGAAATCCTGCTATATTTATTGGTGGAAATGGAAGATTTTCTGACAAAGTAGAATTTGAACAGAGGCATGGATTTAAGTGAGGTTTTCAGGCCAAGTCAGTGTAGGAAGAATTGTCTGGAACCAAGGTCTCATTATAAAGGAGTGAGGTTGAGAGTGTGAAGGAAGAGATAGGAGGCAGTATGGCTAAAGTGGTGACAGGTAAGTCTCTATGAAAGTTTGTCTGTTTTCATAATTTGAGCTTAAAAAAAAAGAACAGACAATGAAAGAAAGAGTCCTGAATCTATGTAATAGATTAATATCTCCACTCTACATCATTTCCACAAACATGTTTCATTTTTCCCCTCTTACTATTAGTCAAAGGAATAAAGAATAAATGTAACAGAAGCTTTTTATTCCTCAATTAGTGAAACACCATTTACAGCCCTCATGAATTCGCCTGCTGGGATAATGTGCTACTACTGTGAATGTCCTTTTAGTTTCTAGGAAGTTTGGTAAATGTCTAAATTGACGTGGTAACATTTGTCCTATGATGAAATTTAATGAGTCTTGGTTTCCTTCTGTGACATTTCATATGCATTTAATTGGTATTGATCTGTCAAAAATGTTTCAAGGAAATACATTTTCCTTCTTGTATACGTATTGCATATATTTGGAATTTTAAAAAATTCATCCACATGGTTTAAAATAAAGTTAAGTCCCCAAGTCAGACAACAAAGTTAAAACTAAATGGTGTTTAGTTTCACATTTAATAAAGTTGGTTCAAGAAATAACAATGCTCTCCCTACCTGGTTTGGCTCAGTGGATAGAGTGTCCACCTGTGGACTGAAGGGTCTTGGGTTCAATTACAGTCGAGGGCATATACCTTGGTTTCAGGGTCCTCCCAGACTGAGGCCCTAATGGGGGCACGTGCAGGAGGCAACCAATCGATGTGTTTCTTTCACATCTATATTTCTCTCTTTTCCTTTTTCTTCCACTCTCTCTGAAAATCAATGGAAAAAATACTTTGGAGAGGATTTCAAAAAAGAAGAAATAGCAATGCTCTAAATAGAAACGATATATTCTTGGGTGTTTCATCCTTTACATTAAATCATCACATGTAAAAATATCGAGTTACTTTATAAAACCATGTGCTAATTTCTTATGAGTTAAACATGGTTTTAGCATTAATCATCAATCTTATGGCTACTCAAGTTCATACAATACTTAGACTTGGATGTTTATAATACCTGTTTAATAATCTCAATCCTTTCAACTGTGTATTCAATTCATGAAATTGAATACTACTTAGTAATACAAAAGAATCAACTTTGAGAAACACAATATGAGGATGACTCTAAGATAAAATAAACTAAGTAAAAGGAGTCAAACATAAAATACTACATAATACAGGATTCTATTTCTATGAATTTTTTGCAAAGCAAAACTGTAGGGACAAAAAACTGATCAGCAGTTGAGAGGAACTGGGGATGGGAGAAGTGTTTTTGTGCAAAGGAGGACAAAAGAGACTTTTAACTTGATTCAGGTTATAGGTTGTGATTGTGTTTTTGGGTTGTGAATACACTAGATGCTGATGCACGAAATTCATGCATGGGGCTAGGCCCTTGCAACTGCAGCTTTGTCTGGAAGGTCATCTAGATGGTCGTTCTGCTGTTTGGTTTAATTAGCATATTAGCTCTTTATTATATAGGAAGTGTTTGTCAAAACTCATAGAAATGCACAATAAAAATATTGAATTTTATTGTATATAAATGATTTTAAATGCTCCCCCCTTGCCCACACACACACACATAAGACCACAAGGAATATATAAGAATATTTTTAATGGATAAAGTCCTTACCAATAATTAGCTGAAAATCTAGTTCAAACAGAACATAATTACTACTAACTACAATCTAGTAGGAAATAAGAAATACTGACCACCAAACTCAGTTTTCTTTTCTACTTGCACACAAGTTAAACTGCATTTCTAGGTTCCCACAAAATTTGATCTGGCTGTGTATTGAGTTGAACCCAATGGAATAGAGTTGGGGAGATGCACAGGCTCCCCAAGGTTGGCATACTTCCAAGCTGCTTTGAGTAGGAGGTTGTGTGTTGAAAATACTGAAGTCACACAGATGAAGGAGTTCTGTGTTTATGAAAATGAGGAAAAAATTCCTCTATTTTGATAGGCCTTTGAAATGTTGACAGTTTTCATTAAAGATGTTATGTTAATTTACACATGGATTTTGTTTAAAAAAATTATTTCTGGCTGATTCCATCTGAACTTTTTAATTCATTGCCTTATAAAAGAAAATTATCAGTTAACCCAAGTTCTGTAAATCAGAGAAAGTATTCCCCCAGTGTTGGCCATTAATTCTCTATATCAGTTGGAACAAAGAATCACTCCACAATCTATCTGGATAGGTCCTGTGCAATTACAATAATTTGCTCATTGAATGATTTATGCCTTCACCAAATATTTACTGGTGCTTAGTTTGAACCACGTGAAATTGCCAATATTTAATTTCTATTAATTTATAGGCATACGAATTTCCTAGAATCCTATCATATGCTTCTTTTTGTAGATTTAATTGTGTATTGCATATTTTTCCAGTTGCTTAACTTTTCTATTTCAGGAACAATAATAACTTAGCTACCACTTTTCAGGCTAAGTATCTCACAGTGTTTTCTTTTTAATAGAGAATCTTTATAGTGTAGATCTAGATCATTAAATTCAAATTCTGAGTTTCATAAAGCACAACTTTATGTATATATATATATATATATATATATATTAAAGATTTCTTATAAATTCAGTTAAATAATAAAGGTCTAAATCAATTTTCTATAAACATACCCAGACCTAGTTCTTATAGTATTTTCTTTTTATATAGCATTTTACTATCTAACCTCCAGCATTCTTGTCATTTAATTATATTAATTACACTTTTCAAAAATCCAAAAAAAAAGTCTCTTATACTGGGAATTTTCCACAAAGAAGAAATTTGCAAGGACGTGTGAAAGAAAAATATGTAAAGAGTATCATTTCCAGTGAAACTTTAGTCAAATTAAGTTATTTATATTCTTGAAATGTAAAGAAGGTATATTCATTTTTGAGGGGGAAAATACACATTTTAAGTTAATTGCCTGCATACTTTTTTGATGAGAACATTTATGTTCATTGTAAATGTGCCTCTTTATTTGATAAAAGTCAATAACTCCTCATATGTATTATATTTGTGAATAAATTATTAGGTAAAATATAGAAACTTTTCTAGCAATTCAACTATATTTAGCTTATTAGTTAATCAGTCATGAAAAAATGGTTCTCACAATGTTGTTTACAATTAATAAAAGCCCAAGTATCCATTAGTAGATGAATGGATAAAAAGCTGTGGTACACTTATACACACTTATACTTTTACTCTGCTGTAAAAGGAAGAATTTTTTTACCTTTTATGATGACATAGATGGATCAGGAAAGCATTATGCTAAGTGAAATATATGGAACTAAACTACCAAGTAAAATAGAGACAGATTTATAGAGAGGAGGTTGACAGCTCTGGGGCCAAGGGCGAGGGTGTGTTGAGGCTATGTGTGAAGAGATTAAAAAAAAAGGAGGAAAAAAAAAGGCTTAGAGAACTCATGGACATGGACAACATGTGGTGATTCCCCATGGACAACATGGGGAAAGGGATAGTGGAGGTAGAAGAGGACATAGAAATAATAAATGTTATGAAAAAAATAAAATAAAAACAAGTCACCTTCAAAGCAATTAATTTTTGTTTCACATGACATGTATATATGGAGATGGATGAAAAATAGATAGATAGATAGATAGATAGATAGATAGATAGATAGATAGATAGATGATAGGTCAGATCTATTTAATAATATGACAACATAGGTAATTTATAGAAAATTCAAGATTAAATTTTAAATTCTGGGATCAAGGAGTTCATTCACAGCCAGAGTCAAGCTCAAAATAATGTGACATCAACAAGAAAGGCATGGATAGTGTGCTCAATTAGATTTTAGGTTCAGAATAGTCTAGACATACAGCCATTGGATTATCCAGAAGTTGTTCTATGTATTAGTTATATTTTTTCTAGGATTTTTTTGGAGGCCCAGAAGAAGAAACTATATCTATGAAATAAGAGCCAATCTACCATGACATTGTTAGCTAAATTTACTTATCATACTGCACAGCATCACTCACCAATGTCAACCCTGAGTGTCCAGGCTATCCAGATCCCTTAGAGCAGGCCATGGAAAATCATTACATTGAAACAATATGCTCAGACATTACTTTAGACATTCCGTATACAAAGAATACAAATGGGCAGAATAGAGCGAAATGTGAATAGAGTTTTATTAATATTTCTGGAGAAATAGGTAAATCTAAAGGATACATGATATGCAGAAAACAACACTCCTTTTGAAATTTCAAAAACAATTTTATTATAATTTTAGCAGAGAAATTTACAGTTGTATATTCTAGTACTCTCTTGGCCACATTTTTATTCCACTATCAAAGATTGCTTCAATAAACAACTATGGAATAAACATTAACTTATTGACTGATTTTTTTTCCTGTATTCTTGTGAAGGTCTTCAAAAGGTTTTCTGGCTTGAGTCAAATGGCTGTTCTGGACTAATCATTGAATATGGGTGGCCATGGAAGGAAATTATAGTTTGATCAGTCAGGTCATAAGTCCACTTTTATGTATCAGTAGGGAAATTTCACATTCAAAAGGCCACCTTACAATCAAAGTCATCGAAGTCAATTCTTAGTGTAGCATGGGGAATAATCAGTTCTGCATGAAGGACTAAAGGAAGTCTTGCCTAAGAAATGACATCTGAGCTGGATAACTCAGTTCAACTCTATATGTATTGAGGCTTATCAAATTCAGGGTACTCTACTAAGGTGCTATGAAGCATACGGAAGTGAATAAAGTACATTTTCTTCAATGCAGAGATTTACAACTTAATGAAGGAACTGACACAAACACATACGCCTCTGTGGAAGTTCTCTAGACATCATTAAGTTTAATCCTGAGACATACTGGGATGTCAGGCATTCTTAAATGGCTTGCCATTATAGCATTTGCAGCAATACCTTGGGAGAAGACAGCTAGATAAAAATTAGCCCATGGAGGATGGAGTTAGCTATAAATTGGCAATAGATCCACTCAATACAGTTATTCACTGCATATGTGGCCAAAAAAAGATGATCCCCCGATGGATGCAGAAGTAAAAGTTAGTCTCTCTTCACTACATAACTTGTACTCTGCTGAAGGATATAGATTAATTATAATTCAGTTAAACGCTCACCTAAGGTTGTTAAACCTAAAGTGTTATAAATCACAGATGGCTGGAAGAAGGAGCTTTCAGTTCACAGTCTCATGGGCTCAGCCTTTTCATCCCTTGTAATGACCCTCATAAATACTTTCTATTATGATTACCATTCGCAGATGTTAAAGCCATTGTGCAGAGAAGTTGCTCCACAGGAGGAAGATTAGTATTTTGTTTTGTTTTGTTCTGTTTCTTATTCCTCACCAAGGATATTTTTCCATTGATTTTTAGAGAGAGGAAGGGAGGGGGAGAGACAGAGAAACTTAGATGTGAGAGAGAACATTGATACTGACCAGGAGTAGAGATCAGCCTGCAACCGAGGTAACTGCCTTTGACTGGAATTGAACCCAAGACCTTTCCGTCTGTGGGTCACTGCTCTATCTACTGAGCCAAACCAGCTAGGGCACGATATTAGTATTTATGCTCAAGCAGGATGGCTCCAGAGTCCATGCTATCAAAAGAAGACAGAGACACCAGAAAACATGAAAATAATAGAAGAGTCCAGGTCTGAAATTTTCTGTGACTTTAGGAACAGATGTGGTGGGAGTAAATGACTAAGAAAGTTTACAAGATGAAATTAGACTCAGGTGCTTCAGTTGCAGTTCTGAATTGGAATATTTTTAATGACTAAGTAGTACAATATTTGCTTCTGAAGGTTGGTTGTTTTAAGAGGTATCATCTAAATAAAAATCAATGTTACTTCCTATATCTTTCATTTTTAGTTGGAGTTAGTCAGGATAATGTCTAGATGTTTTGGGTTGGAAAAATTTGTGTGCCACTATCCAAAATCACCTGTAATGTTGGTCTTTCTTTCTAAGCCATTGTAACTAATTTTTAGAGAATCATATATATGAATATTACTAATAAAGATCCTCTACATTGTATATATTTTCCAAATATAAGTGTGATCACTTAAAATTAAATATAAAATGAAGATCAGACTTGATAATTCTCTGAGTAGACAAAACAATTTAAGTTATATAAACTGGACAGAATCAAGCTTAGTTCATGAACATAAGCAAAGCTTGTTATTTTTTGTAAATGGCTCTGATAATCATAAAAAATAAACTTAAGTTTCTAAAATGGTATAATTCAATCACTTTTAACCAATCACAAGCTGTCTAGAAACTTACCCATTGTAGTAACTAGTCATAAAAGTTAAACTTTCTCATTTTCACTTTATAAGCTATCCTGTAACATCATGTACCTGGGTGGGCTTCATATAAATTTTGGTTTGATTGTTCCTTATTCATGAACCTTTCTTATATGCACCAGAAACTCATATTATTGATTTCAGAGAGGAAGGAAGAGGGAGAGAGAGATTGAAACATCCATGATGAGAGAGAACCATTGATTGGCTGCCTCCTTCACACCTGCTTCCCTCCCTGCCCCCCCGGCATTGGGGATCAAGTCCACAGGCAAGGGAATCAAAACATGACTGCCTAGTTCATAGATCGATGCTCCACCATGGAGCCATGCCAGCCAGGTTGTTACCTTAACTTTTAAGAGCAGATTAAAGATTGAGCAATAGAAACAAGCTTGCTAACATAATAAAATTTGGCAGAGAATTCTATGTTCTGACAACTGCATTTCAGAATGATGGAGCCAAGAAAAAAGTATCAGTTAGGCCTGCTGCCCTGTCAGACTAATCAGTAAGAATCTGTCATTTCCCAGGTCCCTTGTTTACCTCCTGTCCCAAAGCGGTCCTGCAGCCTAACTGGTGTGTTTAAGGCAATCCTTTTAAGCTTAATATTGTAATGGGAGTGAGTTTTGTCTACCAGACAATGACATGCAATGCTATGCTCAGAAAATTGGTGTGTATCATTAGGATAGTCATTAAGCTTTCACTCAAAATGTGACCACCTTATTTTCAGTTTCTTCCACATTTAACTATGTGAGATTATTTTAAAATAGCATTAATTAAAACTGTTTTATGTTTTAATATTATGGTAATTTAGTCAGTGTTATTTTTCAAAGGAAAGTATTTACATGCTCATTAACAGAAAAAGTTAAAGTTTACTCTGTTAACAAGAATGCAAATTTCTTTTTCATAGTTTTCTGCAATTGAAATTCCTATGTTCTTGTGTCGAGGTATAAGAAAGGGTTGTAATATGAATGTAAAGTAAGATGCTCCTGAAATAAACAGATTGTTGAACTTTCTTTTGCATTTTAAAAACAAGGACTATATTTTATAATGACCTCTTATTAGACACTGAAATATAAAAAGAGAATCAAGAAAATATGGAATGTGCAGTTTTTAAAATAAAAAAAATCTATGCTCAATCCATTTTAATAGACTGGGATATTTATAATAATAATAATTAAGAGATAAAAACAGTTATTTTACTATTGATTTGGTAAATGAACTAATGGAACAGAAAATTGTCCTGTTTCTATAAAATCAATTAAATTTAGATTTGCAGGCTAAAGTACATGCTGTACTCTTTATTTTTTATTAAAATGTTTGCCTTTGCCCACCTCCACTTTCTCCTACTTTTTCCTTCCTTGGCCTTCACCAATTTATTTTCCATGTCCATGGAGTATGCATATATGTTCTTTAGTGCTCCTTGACTATTACAAAGGTCAATCAAAGTTGAGGAATTGGCTTTTTGGTACAAAGAAGAGTTGGAGGCAGTCAAGTGCTAATAATAACCACTTTGTTTATACAGTTTCTCTCAAAGTCTTGATCTTTATAAAAGGACGTGGATTTGTCCTCATAGATTTTTAAAATTTACTTTTATAACTTAGTGTTTTAAATGTAAACCTCTAGAATGATTTATTTACTTATATATAGTGTCAATCATCATAAGTAAGGTGTTTATCTTTACCAAATAATGGGCTTTAGTTGAGGTGGAGTGAGAAGGAAGACTAAAAGGCTATAAATGCCATGCATATGCCTTGTTATCAGTCTATTTGAAATATTTAGAATATTTCAAAATTTAAGTAAAATATGTATTTCAAAGACTATCATAAACATTTTGGTGTTCTCTGACTTAGATTCCTCGGGAAAGGTAATGAAAATCTGAGCACAAATATAGGAGAAAATGTGGATGTGTAGCATAGAGATATTAAGCTGAGATTTGCCATTCAGTTATAGCTTTAGTGAAATGCATATGCTCAGAAACTAAATATTTGGCTATATTTTTAATAACAATTGATAAAACATATTTTATGTAGACTGTATATACAGGGAGTTTTTTCCTTTTAACCAGTGATAATTGGAGATCATATAATTAAAGGTTTGATTATTTAAAAATGCATAAAACATACTTAAGAATATAACCAACAACATTACCAAAAGTTGTCTAGTTGTCAAACTAAAATGTTTTGTGATCATCTCCAAATGTTACAGTTTTTAAGTCAATCCTGGCAGCTGAAAAATCTAAAATTGTCTCTTCTCCAAGAGCTTGCTTAACGCAAATGAACCCAGATAAAAATAATAGAAATTAGCTAATAGGTCTGGTTAACATTTGGGTAGTTGCATAAGCAAACAGCATATAGACCTTTATCTTCCAAAGCATAACTGATAAATACTATATTTTTATAGAACAATGTTAAAATGAGTTGGGCTTTTTTGATTACTCTGTAGTAACAGAATGTGGTTCATAATATGCAAATAATAATATTAAACCATCATTAATATATGAATATATTATATAAAAATTTAGTTCTTCTGATAACCAACACTTCAAAATCTGTGTTAGTACTTTATAACTGGATAGAGAAGACACTATCTAGTCCTTGGTTTAAAGTCCATTGTCTTGTACTTTTTAATTTATTCAAAGATAAAGCTTAACTAATTATATATCATCACCGGAATAACCAATGAATGGCTGAGCAATCAGAAAGCAAATGCAAATTACTGAAAAATCAACAATATCAATTTTGTAAGAGAAGTTAATTTTGAATAGTAAGTAATAATTGCTAGACTTTAATCCCTTGACACTAAAATATTCAATGCCAAGTATGAATACAATCAACATTAACATATTTTGTGATTTAATCATCTTAGAAACAAAGTTAGCATAAACTTGTGGAGAAAATATTACTTTGGATTTATGTAGGAATGACAT
This sequence comes from Lasiurus cinereus, assembly GCA_011751065.1. Taxonomy (NCBI): domain Eukaryota; kingdom Metazoa; phylum Chordata; class Mammalia; order Chiroptera; family Vespertilionidae; genus Lasiurus; species Lasiurus cinereus. The sequence continues at coordinate 62,758,781 of JAAGEH010002531.1, forward strand.
ACATACAATCTCACCCTTAATGGAAATCCGTGAACACAGGATTACATTTACCTCATAGCAATATGTTGTTGTAAATGGAATGGTGAGAAATCTAAAAGCAATTTTCAATCATTCGTATATGGGAATTATGATGAGAAAAGGGATATATTCAATATCAGTTCTCTCCCTGAGCTTTACTAGAGACAATTTTGGTATACTCTGCTCAACCTCTTCATATTAGATCTCTTTCTTTTTTTTTAATTTTACTGATTTTTAGATAGAAAGGAAGGGTGAGAAAGAGAGACAGAGATAGAAACAGAGAGAGAGAGAGACATTGATGTGAGAGAGACACATGGATTGGTAGCCTCCGAAAAGCACCCTGACTGGAGATGGAAACCACTACCTCGCTATGTGCCCTGACCTGGAATTTAACCTGCAAACTGTTGGTGTAAGGGAGGACGCTGGAACCAATTGAGCAACCCAGCCAGGGCTTTCTCTCTTTTGTTGCAACCAGTGTGCAAAAGGCCCTATTGTGATTTATATTGGATTCACCAAAATAAGAGATCACACTCTATGCCCTTTAGGAGATATTCACAACACAATGACATTTACCTCTGATGTAGCTAGTTCATTTTTTTTTTATGAAATAAAAGAGTAGTTCAATGTAAAATTTAACAGCAGTGAAATTATAAATTTAAGTAAAAAGTGAGGAAATGCACATTAAAGTAAGACATATGTGGCTTCTAACCCTTCTATAATTGTCTTTTAAAAATTTATCTCCAAAGACTTAGACCATATAAAGCTTGTTCCTCAGACATGAGCTAGGGCAAACAAACAAAAACAACTTCCTGTCAGCATTATTTAGTATTAAACATTTGCAACATTTTCTTAGCTTCAGTTATATAATATAGATTATAGAATGTATACAAATTTTTATGCTATGTAGACAGATGGTTTATTTCTTGCTACCTTTCCCCCCCCACCACTGACTTGTATACATATTCTAAGACCCTAAAAAGCTCTTCCAATTAGACTTCAATGTATGACATGAATAATTTTGTGGATTTCACTAAATAGTCACACAGTGGGTCTTTTGTTGTTATTTTGTTTTGTTTTTACTTTAGAACAGTTATTCATTGCTAAGTCAGCTAGACTAATGATCTGTTTAATATATTTGAGAACTTCTCAAACAGTGATAGGGATATGTTATGTGTGCTCTAGAATAGTTCTAGTTGTTTCCAGATTTAATTCTGACAATTATATTAAAAGAACAGCTATCAATTATCACTATGGATTCACAAAGTAAGTTCTCTCAACAAAAATATAGGAGAAAGAATTATAAAGGATAAGCCTTTAAATCAAATAACATCATATTTCTAATACACCTAAAATATTGTCTTCATTTTACTTACTTCACATTAGTGGTAACTATTCTTATAGATAAGGATGATCTATGCAATAGTTTCTGAACCACTCCTCCAGATCAGAAGTATGTCCACGTCCAAATTGAGATTTACTCAATACCCCAAATTGAATTTTTCATCAATTAAACAGTTTTTAGTTCTAAAGAACTCCTAGCATGAAATAGTGTCTATAATAAGTGTGTTGGCATTTTGATAACATAGCACTTGATTTGAACAAATTTTTCAGCATCCTGGGAGTACATATTGACTCACAAAATTACTTTTCAATTTCTACTATCTGTCTCCCTGTCCTAGAATATAAGCACCCATAGAGCAGTGACTTTACTTTTTTGTTTGTTTCTGCATACTCAGGATTCAGTAATTGCTGAAGTATATTTTTAATTAAATGACTACTAAGAAATGAATCATGTCTCACATCATATATCATGTACTCATTAATTCAAAGTTTTAATCATTATTTATGTATTATTTAAAGTAAAGGAGAACCAACTATAAACCTAAAACTCCTTTGCAAACAAAACATCTTAATAAAATAATGATTGAAAAAAAGAGAAACAACATTTCTGGCATAATGTCTACAGGTCATTGTTGATAGACTTTTTTTTTTTGATCTCTTTATATGCCAGGTATATTACAGTACCTATGTGTGTAGATCTAGTATTCAAACAGATGCAGCCTAGTCTAAAATTCAGTGAATACAAAGCTTTAAAAATTAAAAGCAACTCAAATAGCTGTAGCTCCGAATGATATGCATTTATGTAGCACAGAAACTGTCATTTATTCTGTGCTTCTATCCAACAGGGGATACAAGCCACATAAAATTGAGTGGTGTATAAAATAAAAACAACATCTATTTTATATCAGACAGTTAAGAGAGTTCATAGAATACACAAGCTATTGGCAAAGAAAAGGGGAAATTTTGATATCTGTATTGCAGCAAGCATTTTGAGAGTATAACTGAAGGAAATAGTTTCCTGTACAATGCAGTTAGTAATAAATCTGTACTTCCAGTGAATTGTGAGCAACTAAAAATAAGAGTGATATCATGGAAATAATATAAAGATATCTGATAAAAATAGCTTTTCATTAATGATCAATGATCCATGGAATTCCTATGCTAATAAGAAATAATATGACAATATGTTATAAAAACAGCCTCTTGTCATTGATCTGTGTGAGTCAAGCACACATGGGATTCCTATGATATAAGTAAGAGAAATTCAGTAATAATAAAAACAACAACAACCAACAAAATTATAAAACAGAACTGTTGGTTTTAACCTTGGGAGTTCTTCAGGTAAAATCTAACACTGGCTCCTATACTCAGAGGGCAAGGAGAGAGAGACTGAATAAACCTGGTCTTTAGATTGACAGGTAGAAGGTTTAATAAGTAAGGGAATCTAGAAACCTGCTTTAGACATCCACAAGACAAGGAGATGTCTGCACCCACCCACTAGAATCTTAAAAGTTTATGTAGAGACATGAAGGGCTGTCCCTTAAACAGTCCAGATGGTCTTAACCAAACCTAACCCTCTCAAAGTTGCATACTTGGAATGGTTTCCCATGGTGGGAATGGCAAGCAGAGCATAAATTCCAAGGAGAGCGGAGAGCTTCCTGTAGTTGCTCCAGGCCTGCTCAAGGGTCAACCCGTCAACTGGCGGTGCTGTCCTCTTGATGATCTTCCCCAACAGGATCAGAAATAAATGATTTTGCTTCCTTAAAGGTATAAAACTTATTATTGTCTTCAGTTTTAAGAAGAAAAGAAAATTAATGTTAGAACTCTACTGCTGAATGTAAGTGGACAATTTATAAAATTGTTTTAGGTTAATAAATAAAATAAATAGTATTTGTTTGACAGCATGTTCTCAATTTTTTTTTCAAATAAATCATTTACCAACTTCTTAGTACCATGTGTTTTAAAATAAAGCATGTTAGGAATTTGTGTGTAGAACAGTACCTGACCTGTCATGCTATTGCAATCAAGGACACCAGGGCCTTCCTCTGTAGTGTTGTCAGGACATTCCTACGGTAGCATGGGCTCCCACTCCTTTCTTTATCTGTGTGGTTTTATTAATAAATACTCATCTTAATGTTAGCAGTGCAACTGATAAAAACCTTTTACAGAATATCATTTAGCATTTATTATTTCTTTCCAAATGCTCTAAATCAATTTCTAAACTAATAAAGATGGAAATTGATGACTGAAAAGAAGATTGTATCTGTCTTGCCCATGAAAGATTATATATATCTATATATCTATATATCTATATATAGACAGATATATTGATATATAGATATATGGATATATAGATATATCAATATATAGATATATATACACACATACACAATGAGTGGCCAGATTATTATGATCTCTGAACACATAATTATCTGGCCACTCAACATATATCCTATATAATAAAAGACTAATAAGCAAATTGTCCCCTCGACCAGGAGTTTGACTAGTAGGCAGGCTGGCCAACTGCCCATGTCCCCTCTCCCTGACCAGGCTGACCGGACCCCACCCATGCATGAATCCATGCACCAGGCCTCTTATATTTATATACACACACACACATACACAGACACACACACACACCCCCACCACACACCCCCCCACACACACACATACACACACAATAGAGGCTTGATGCATGAAATCTGTGTAAGGGGCTCAGCCCCCCCATGCTGCTGCTGCCACCATTGCCACCATTGCCTCTGTCTCATTCCCCCTACCTCCAAGGCTTCATCCAGAAGGTAATCCAGTCTAATTAGCATATTATGCTTTTATTATTATAGATATATACACACACACTCTGAGTGGCCAGATTATTATGTGTTCAGATCATAATAAACTGGCCACTCAATGTATATATGACTTCATTTTTATTTTCACTCTTGTTCTGTTTGTTATATCACTATGTGTTTTATGCTTCTTCATTTGTTTTATCACAATTAAAATATGTATTTTTAAAAAATATTTTTTTATTGATTTTTTTTACAGAGAGGAAGGGAAAGGAATAGAGAGTTAGAAACATCGATGAAAGAGAGATATCGCTCAGCTGCCTCCTGCACGCTCCCTACTGGGGATGTACCTACAACCAAGGTACATGCCCTTGACCGGAATTGAACCTGGGACCTTTCAGTCTGCAGGCCGATGCTCTATCCACTGAGCCAAACAGGTCTCGGCTAAAATATGTATTTTTAACTTATAATTTTATACCATCAAATAATATACTGAATTTAATGTAAGGAATCTTAAAACAGTATCTATTTCCTTTTTCTGATTATTTGGATTGCTGTTGTGATATGATGTTTTTCTATATATGTTAATAATTCGAAATACATTGCTATTATTCTTTCTTTAAAAATCGAATTATTTTTATTTATTTATTTAAATGTATTGGGGTGGCATTGGATAATAGGATCACATAGGTTTCAAATGTACATTTCTATGATACATTATCATGTGGCAGGTCAAAAGGTCCACCAATTTTCTGCCAACTTATCTTGCCCCCTGATTTTCAGATCCTCTGGCCAGAGGGCAAGACATTTTTTTATGTTGTTGTTTGTTTTTTATTTTTATAATTGCACATAACATAAGCCAAACATTTCAAACAATTAAGTTTATGACATGCAGGGGAAAATAATTCTTAAAAAAATATAGCTACTACCTGAAAATTATTTTCAAATCAGTGGGCACTAGATTTATATTAGTCCTCTTTTTCCTTCTTAGGATACTAGTGGCCTGGTGCATGAAATTTGTGCACATTAAAAGAGAATTAGAGGAAATATTTTAATATTGCTATTTGCCCTTTCTCTATAATAGAAGTGTCAGAGATGAAAGAATATTAGTAAAATATATATGAAAATCTCTCTCCTGTCAGAGTCTGGACATGCTGCAGGACCCAGAATCAAGTCCTCACTCACCCGTGCATGCCTCAAAATCATGCCAGACTGAAACCCCACTGGCCCCACCCCAACTGGGCGACACCCAAACATGGCTGGCCCCACTCCCATCAAGCCCCACCTGGCAGGGGGTGCAGCATCAGGTCTCCTGTCATACCCCGCCAGGTGGGGGGCATGACCTCAGGTCTCCCATCAAGCCCTATGGAGGTGGGAGGCATGGCCTCAGGTCCCCCGGCCTAGCATGGAGGTGCCCTGTGCCATGCAACCTCAGCTCCCTGTTGATTGATCATTATGGCATCATGGTGTAATAACCATTTGCATATTAGCCTTTTATTATTATTGAAATCAGAAAGAAATGACAATAGTAGTAGAATGAAAGCAGTGATCCAACACAAAGTTTAAAACAAACCAATAATTATTTGTCTTTTAGGGTAAATTATTTATTTGACAAAAACAAACTACATTTTTGTAGTAGTTCCCTCTTTATAGGCAGAATTAGACAGTAATTTAGGTGAACATATGGCGTCTCCAATTCACAAAATTATATTAATCATAGTACTTTTTCCATTACATTTTATTAAAAAGACATTCAATGTTTTAGTTTTTTTTAAATAATTTAATAGTCAACACATAAAAACCAACTCACTTTTTCTGAACTCAAAGGTGGCAGAATTATGATCCACATGGATTCATATGGATTTTTGTACAGTTGCTAATTATTAGACTGGATTAACTGTGTATTGGAAACAATATGTTTGAAAGATTGGCAACAAGGAGCTGTGGGAAGGAGTATGTGTGTGACCTCTCAGAATGGGCTAAATGTGAAAATAATTGTCCCTGCGTGATTAACAAAGGAGACTGTCAGAAGAGGCTGTCAACCATCAGGAGAGCAGCATGACTGATTCTGTGGGAGGACAACAGCATGTCTTCCTTGTCATGCTGGCATTCACTATGCCTTATGTAAAAAGCGGCCATGGTGACAGAGATGTGTGGGCTCAAAAACCATACACTGTTCTTCATCCAGGCTAATGGCCACAGCTTGTCTGATGGGTCCAAAACAGAGAAAAACCACCCCAGGGGGATCAGACAGTCATGTAGTGGTGGGTTTATCACATTGGAGTCCTTCCATCATGAAAGGGGCTGAGATTTTTTTCTCTGTGGAATACTGCTGTTCTGAAAATGGATTTACCTTGTTTGTTCATAATGCTTCTATAAAGTTACCATCTGTGAACACATGGAATGAATATGTTATCCACTTCATGCTGGTCTAGACATTACTTCTGTGGAATATCATTTCATTTATACAGAGAAATCAAAGCAACAGTGGGCTCAGTTCTATAGAATTCACTGCTCATTTCTTTATACAACTTAATCACCTGAAGAAAGACCTATAATTTTGGTTTAATTGATACCTGCATATTTTCTTATTTATCATTTGTAAATGGAATGTTTTAAAATAGAGTTTTAGTATTTTAAATATTTAATATTTAGTCATTTCTAATAACTATCTTCTCACAATATTTCACTTTGAAAGTTTAACCCACAAAAACTTAAAAAGAAAATATGAATCTATTAGTTCTGATGTCTCTGTAATACTCAATACCATCTTTTTGTCTATGCTCTGTATATACTAATATAGCAGCCTAGGCAGTGAGAAAGTGTGTGCTACTGGCCAGAATGTTCAAATAACTCTCCGCTGCATTAAGATGAGAATGTTCAAAGTTGAAAACAAGCCTCTGAATCCTGTTCTGCCTTCATTTTTACTTTTATATGGATGAGACATAAGCTCTAGGAAAATGGTGTGCCTGTTAATAGCACCCACCTTTATTTGTCACATTTCATAATGCTGATGGCAATGATTGTTTGTCTCTAGAGATTTAGTTACCAAGTGCGAGAAAATAAACTTAATGTGAAAATAATTTAATATGTAAAACAAATCAATTAATTGACCAAAGTGACATAAAATTAAATTGACTACAAAGGGTATTTTAGAAACTTTAACTTTTCTTCCCAAGAACTAAAAACACTTCTCCAAGAGTTTAAGTGTACAAGATCAGGTTCTGTTGCTCTTCACTTACATAAAGATGATTACAACAATTACTTACTTAAGGTTGATTCCAAAGTTACAGATCATCACAGCAGTTACTTTTTTGAAATAATTGATGTTCACAATTTTGAAGTGATTGATAGTCACATTTACTTTTTTGAAGTTGAGTACAGACTTGTAATATAAGGATATAATAGTAGTAATACATGAACTACTAGTATATATTTGATAATTAGTAAGTAGTATATATTTGATAATTAGTAAGTAGTATATCCCTTTTCTCTAGTAAGCTTCACTTTAAGAACCTTGAGTTATAAGTGAATTAATTGTGCAGGCAGCAATGGACCTTAAAAATCGCCCCTTCATATCTGATGTGCTTTTCAGTCCATCACAGAACTGATGGACTTTTCAGTTCACACTAATTTATGCAGAGCTAGTATTTTGTTGAAGTTATGCTACTTCTTGCAGTTATAAGAAATATTAGAAAGTGTTCAGGGTCTCATAGGATTTTGTTCATTTCAATCAAATAATTACTGTTTTCCTTGAAACTATAGCTGATGTAAGCAATTCTCTAAGAAAAACTGTAAACAACTGATAAAGCAATCTAAGTGTGTTTTACAAGAATAATTTTAACCTACAGAAAAAGGTTTATCTTCATATTAATTTATATTTTATGTTTTCCCTAGGAATGCATGGTTCTTTTTGCTCTGTCCTATCGCAATTGGGTTAAATATTTATTGCTCTTGTGAGACAGCTATGCTGCACAAAACTGTGTTCATTAAAACTTAAAAAAGCATCTCATGCACTAATATATTCCTCATTCAAACGTATACCTCTAGAAACAGATGAAAGGTGGGTGATTTATTGTTGAAAGAATTGTAATCACTGTTGCCCATTTCTAATGAGAGGTATCTGAAATGTGCTTGAGACTGTATGTAAGAAATGGCATTTAAAATAAAGGTTATTACTACTAAGAACATCATTTTAAACATGAAAATTAGTTATCACATTATTTCTAGGGTTTCCTTTTAACTCACTAACACTAATCACTACCAAAAATTGATTAATCTTCAAAATTCTCTAATATTGTTAGGCCTTTCCAAATAATTAGCTCATACAGAGAACACTGTTAGTTAATTAATTAATTAAACAATGAAAAAGCGATGAGACAAAAATAAAGTTGAAAACGTGGGAAGATATAAGCTAAATAATAGAATAGAATTAGGGGCATAGTATGGGAGCCCCTTTCACGTCCTGCATGGTTCAGGGTTCCCATCCATGGTTCGGGTTCTGGAGGAGGCCGCACACAAATGAAGAGACTAGAAAAGTATTAATTTGGCGATATTGGTGAGCCAGGCCAGAGCCTTCCTCTAGTGGAAAGAATACTCTCTGCTCTGGCCTTTTTCTCCTTTTTATTAAGACTATGGGATACACCCATTACCTTTAGGCAGAAAATTACAAGAACAGAAATTTACATAAAACAAACAGGTAGAGGCTGCTTCAGCTAACAATGTTTCAACTAAACAGTGAGTGATTAGCTCTGACCTTTCAGAGCAATTAAGGTTGACCAGCCTTCTGGTCTCCTGTCCACATCTTTCTATTAGTGAGGCAATGTTTGGTTTCCAGCAGCATAGAAAGAAAGTGGACTGCTAATTTTCAGGGGGAAAGAGGTGAGGGGTGTGCAGGGAGAGACTGGACAAAAATCATACATCTATGGATGAGGACCATGGGGGATAAGTAAGGGTGGAGGATGAGGTGGGGGCCAGGTGGAGGGAAACTATGGGGGAAAAAAGAGGAACAATTGTAATAATCTGAACAATAAAGATTTATTAAAACCAAAAAAAATAACTTAAAAAAATTAGAGAAAAATACCTCCAAATGTGAGGGTTTTTTAAAAGTCAGAAGCAATGCATGTTAAAACACCTGTATAAATAATTTCTGTTGGAAAAAAAATAATTTACTGTAAAGTTTCAATGTCTTCCTATCAAAACTTTATTTTGGCACACACAAGCCTGAAGTTCAGTTGTGTTTTAGCTGATCTTGGTGGCCTCGTTAGATGAAAGCAATTCCACATGTCTCATTTTTTATATCTGGACTGAAAAAGTATTGCCAGTGGCTATCTGCGGTATGTTACTCTTACTGTGGATAAACAGAGGACAGGATCGAAAATCTATCATGTTAATCTTAACATATATATTAGCATTCCTTTGGCCTATATTAAATCATACTGGCATGCCCAACATAAATTCGACAAATAATGATACTCTGTCCACTACTGGAGTTACTGAAAAATTTACACCTCAAAGGAATGAATGTACAAAGAAGAAAAGAGAGAATGATAACCCAATCCAGTACATTAATCCTAAAATTATTTTGAAAGGCTAACTTAGAGTCAAGCAATTTTTAATTCCTTTGTATATGTTCTTTCTTTAGTTCCAAGATTTATAAACTGCAGAATTTTATTTATTGTCTTAATATTGAATACAAATGTATTTCAAACATATATTCACCTTTATGGGGAAAAAAATGATGCCAGGGTAAATAAGACTCACATTAGAATAATCATAAACCTGTTTTACACTGAATGTCAAAAAAAATTACATCTACTCTCTATTGGTATTCTTATTTAACCTCTAAGATTACCCTGTGGGAATACAATTGTGAAATTCACCAAAACCAGAAAAAATTATGGCTGATTGATTTAAACACAAGTAATATCTAAAATGACTGACACCATTATAAATTCAGAACAATAATTAAAAGCCTAAATCATCCCTGGAATTTAATTAACCATCTTTAAAAAAAATACAGTTGGGCTAGCTGGTTTGGCTCTCTGGATAGAGCATTAGCCTGCAAACTGAAGGGGTCCTGGGCTAAATTCTGGTCAAGGGCACATGCCTGGGGTTGGGGGCTTGATCCCCAGTAGGTGGCGTGCAGGAAGCAGATCAATGATTCTCATCATTGATGTTTCTATTTCTCTCTCTCTTTCTTGCTCTTCCCCTCTGAAATTAATATAAAAAAATATATACAGTTGCATGTACAGTGTGACTAGCTATGTAATTGAATTGCTTAAACATGAAAGTATATATAAATTCCTTAAACCTTTTACTTATTTATTTTTAAAATATATTTTATTGATTTTTTTATAGAGAGGAAGGAAGTATAGATTGTTAGAAACATTGATGAGAAAGAAATATGGATCAGCTGCCCCCTGCACACTCCCTACTGGGGATGTACTCACAATCAAGGTACATGCCCTTAAACGAAATCGACATGCCTTTGACCCTTGAGTCTGCAGGCCAACGCTCTATCCACTGAGCCAAACTGGCAAGGCTCCTTAAACCTTTTAGACAAGTCACTACTGAATTGCAAATATTTATCATTTTGTTATACAGCAAGGTGAGCTCATGAAAAATATTTCAAATGAGATTCTTCCATTTGCAGTTTGTATTGTACATGAACAAAAAAAAAATCCAAAACCTGCCTTGCTTATTAATTAACCATACAAAATATTTCTTTGGAACAAAGAAATTGGTCATTTCAGCTCACATCAAACTATATTGGTCATCACTGTGAAAACCTTCTCTTCATAATTATTCAACTTTAGGTATGAATAAAGATTCTATTTAAGTGTATGCCGTCAAGGCTCCAGAAAGGGAGAATGATTTATGTCTTGCTGAGTCTTGTGCAGTCACCGTGGGCAGCCAAAGAAAGTGTAGGTATGAACAGGTGGGTGTTGTCATGGATGAATGTCTTGCTCAACAGACCATCAGGACAAATTAAAGGCGGCATTTTACATTTTTGGCGACCACATTGCTTTTTCAGGCTGGCAGCTGGCAACTGGCAACACTCAGAGGAATCAGACACTCTGGTGTTCACTGTGTTTAAAAATAAAAAGTCCCATTTTCGGTCACCCTGGCACAAATTACAATGTATCATATATGCAAATGAGGTGGGGGAATTATCTGTCAATTTTAAGAATTAAGATAATCTTGTATGAAGAATCAAACAGTCTTTGGGAACAGCTAGACAAACACTGTAAGGCAATCTGTTTCATAATTCAAAATTAGGGTGACACGGCGCGTACTTGGGCTCTCACACAAGCAACCCGAAGTCCTCATTTTCAGAACTGAATCCATCTCAGTGAGAACACCAGACATTGAGTTTTTACCCAAGGTCATCCAATTAGTCATTAAGTAAAGCTGAAAGATTACATTACTTCTCTATCCTTCACTTAAAACGGAAATATTCCCACTAATATTAAGTAGAGCTGCAGATGAATATTAAATACATTGAATTGTGTAAAGATTGTCACTTGTGGTTTGGTACTTATAAAGGGCAATATTTGTATATTATTAAGTTAAACTTTTGAGGGGTTACTGAGGATTTATCACCTGATAATCCCTGTTTCACGTTTGTAAAGTTGTATTCTTCACAGATAATTTTGAGTTATTATTCCTGTTTTACTGATGACACACGAAGAGAAGTCTATCTCTAAGCTCATACATTCATATATAGGCACACCACAAGTTAAACACAGCAATCTCTCTTTAACCACTAATCCACCAGTTCTTATTTCCTAGAATAAAATATCAGTCATCTAAAACGTTCTTTCAGCAACTCTTACACAGGGTGTCCCCTCAAAAAATATACACACTCTAACATCTGATAGCTGTTAAATGAAAATGGAATGTATTTATTGTTCTATTCTAAGTGAGTAATTTTTGGGATACCCTGTATTCTTACTGATATATGCTTATTAATTCACCTGTTAAAGTTTACTTGTATATAATCTCCACATATTTAGATCAGGCAATAAATACTTGTGTGCTGTTTTTGTGTATTGCTTTCAGATTATTCCAGAAGATACACATTGGTTTAACTTTATAAACTAGTCACATTTTCAATGTAGGTGATGCATTACATAGAGATAAAATAAGTAGCCACACACAGGGTGTATGGCTGACAGGAACTCATTAATCTGGCATAGTACCTGCTTTTCCAAATTTGGAGATCTATTACTCAGAATTAAGACTTGCTCAACATTTTTGAAATAATAATGTAGTATTAATTGTTATTTGATTTCACAAACACTTGTTTTTACATGTTAATTCAATGTGTTATAACCCATTCATATTTTTATTATTTTTGAGGTTCAAATTGTCTCAAATTTGGCCAATGTAAGCTTCTTCCAGCTGGTGCTGAGGGCTTCTGTCATGTCCCGTCTGGTATTTTCAGAATACTTAACAGGATGAATTTGAAACTATGTGGAGAAAAATGATACTTTTCAACATGCCTAATAGGGCAGAGGATTAAAAATGTCAAAAAAGAAAACATTATTGCCATGGAAGGCATGATTTCAAAGTAATTGCCCTAGTTACTATATATACCTAATGTTGCTGCAATATTGTGAAGAGAACAATACTGATCATGACAGTTAGAATAACACTAGTTCAGGTTAAGGTTACTCTTATATTTCACTTTTCTATCTAAAAATGTAATTATTTCCAGCAGAGAATCTTGAAATGCTCAGGAAATATTTCAGTAGAAGATCCACTTGCATTTTGAAGTCTGAGCTAGATTTTAGGTTAAAAAAGCTTACTATAGAAGTTACATTTTTGTAGTTTAGTTCTTAAATTAATTCAAATTTATTATAATAATTATATGTTGTCAAATTAGATTATTCCATACCAAAAATTTCTATTATATTAAAAAAACCTATATTACCATTAATATTATTATGTACAACCCTAGCTGGTTTGGCTCAGTGGATACCTAGTTTGACTCTGCTCAAAGGCACAGGCTAGGTTGCAAGCTGGATCCCCAGGAGGGGGCATTCAGGAGGCAGCCAATCAATGATTCTCATCGTTAATGTTTCTATCTCCCTCTCCCTTCCTCGCTAAAATCAATAAAAAATATATTAAAATATATATTATCATGTCCATTTTATATAAACTAGGACTTTCATCCTTGGCCTTCTTGAACAACAAATATATAAAAAGGCTCAATAAGTTTGTAATATATATGTGACTTTATTCCTATCATGTATATCTGGCACGTTAAGTAAAATCTTCACAATATTTTGTTTATTACTTTTCAAATATATTTTCATTTGTTCTTATATTGAACCCTCTTTCTTTGTAGCTCTGGGTTTTCCCTGTCTAAAGGAGAAAACTTGCAATGAATACATCTTGAGTGTCTACACAATAAAATAAGTCAAGTCACTGTGGTAGTACCCTTACTTCTATCCTGCTTTGATATCAATTTTAAATGTATTGTAAGCAATACTATTTAAAGGAATATAAGATACATGTAAAGAAAAGGATTACATAATCCTGATAAACCCATATTTTTGTTGATTCTACTATGCAATATTTTCCATTAAGTATGGTTGAAGAATAAGTAAATTCATGTAATCATGCATGTTATATGAACTGGAAGATGCTAAGGGTTCAATTTTATGATAAGTGAGATGCAAACCTATCAGTTCATGGGGCATCACATAGAACCTTCCAAAATGATATAATTCACAGATATTTTCATCTACATAAAGTGATGTTATGAATGATTAAAATTAATAACTATTAATATATTTGTAAAACTTATTAATAAATTTTTAAAATTCAAACCAATAAATCTTTGGAAGCAATATATGTCTATGGCAGGGCAATTAAATTCTAATTATGAGATGAACTTTATTTATTTTGTCATTAAATATGATGTTTATATTAAAGTAGATAATAGATTGAGCTTATAATATCCGTGGACAAAAAATTTAGGACACATTTACTAAAATAGTGAGATAAATACCTAAAACAATTTACCTCAAAAATGTATCTATTTCAATAAAAGATAAAGATTGGTTTATTTTTAAAATACCAAATTAGGATAGTGATGATGAGAGAAAATAAATTATGAAAATATAAGCTTTAAATACGGTTTTTAATAGTCTGTGGATTTTTCAAAAAAAAAATTGGAAAGTGAGTAACATCATTTGACCAATTAGTTATTCTAGTCCTACAGAATATAAAACAAATCCACATGATAACTATGACGTAAATTGATTTTGTATTTTGATATTTTTTTCTTTTCCTTTTTCTGTTTATAAATGTTACAAAATATGCAAAAAAGTGTGCTATTGTTAATTTATATTAAAAAGCCTTGCCAAGAACAGGAAATTAGACTGTATAAGAAGAACTATCATATCTAAACAGGCAGATCTATGGTTATTTCTACAGATACAGGGTTGTCTGCAACTGAACCTTGGCCAAGATAAGAATAAGAGAGGCTGCCAGTGGTTTTTAAGGTACTATTTAAAATGTGAAACTGAAGAAATCAAGATGGCAGCATAGGTAAACACCTAAACTGCTACTTCACATGACAATTTCAAAACTACAACTAAAAGACAAAACAGACATCATCCAGAACCACAGGAAGGCTGGCTGAGTGGGAATTCTACAAATAGAAGGAAAGAGAAAAACACACTGAGACGCAGAGGAGCTGCAGGAGGCAGAGGTACTGAGATGCTCACATGGAGAAGACTGGCAACGAGTGCGTGGCTGGCTTTCTCAAGTGGGAAGTAGACAAAAACTCCTGACTGAGCTGAACTCCAGTTCCGGGCAAGACTCTGGGAACCCAGACTCATTCAGGGAGAAACTGCACTGTCTGGCAGCAGGTAGAACTCAAGGATGGCTTTCTCTCAGAGTTGCTTGCAGCAATTACCATGGTACACTGAGACACAGAGGCAGGGCTGATGGAAACCAATGCTGTCTGCTCTGCCCCATCCAAGGTGAGCACAGAGACTTTTGGAAATCTTGTCTAATAAGGGTGTCTCTGGCACAGAAGTTCTCCCAGTGTAGACACAGTTGATCCTCATAGCCAATTGGCCTGCAGGTCAATTCCTCCCAGTGATACCAACAACAATCAAGGCTTAATTAACAAGACTGTACATACAGCTCACAAACGGGTGTACCAAGATTGTCCACCTCAGGTAACTGGGGAGGCTGAGCCACTGGGCCCTATAGGGCACCTAGCACACAAAGACACTATCAATTCAGGGAGGCAGCCAAAATACAGAGACAAAGAAACAGACCACAAATGAAAGAAATGGAGAAGAACTAGTGACTGAATATAGAGTTTAAAACCATGGTTATAAGGTTTTTCAAGAATTTTCTAGAAAAGGCCAATACATTTAGCAAGACCCAAGAGGAGATGAAAAAGAAGCAACTAGAAATTAAACATACACTGATTGAAATTAAAAAAAAATTATACAGAGATCTAACAGCAGATAGAGGATCACAAGAATCAAGTCAAAGATTTGAAATACAAAGAAGCAAAAAACACTCAACTGGAAAAGCAAAAAGAAAAAATAATCCAAAAATTGGAAGATAGTGTAAGGAGCCTCTGGGACAACTTCAAGCATACCAACATCTGAATTATGAGGGTGCCAGAAGAAGAGAGAGAGCAATATAGTGAAAACCTATTTGAAGAAATAATGACTGAAAAAACTTCCCCCATCTAGTGAATTAAATAGATTTACAAGTCCAGGAAGCACACAGAACCCCAAATAAAAGGAATCCAAAGAGGACCACACCAAGACACATCATAGTTAAATTACCAAGAGCAAAAGACAAAGAAAGAATATTAAAAGCAGCAAGAGAAAAACAGTTAATTATCTACAAGGGAGCACCCATACAATTGTCAGTTGATTTCTCAACAGAAACTATGCAGGCCAGATGGGAGTGGCAAGAAATATTTAAAGTGATGAATAGCAAGAGCCTACAACCAAGATTACTCTACCCAGCAAAGCTAACATTCAGAATTGAAGGTCAGATAAAGATCTTCACAGATAAGAAAAAAACTAAAGGAGTCCATCAACCCCAAACCAGTATTATATGAAATGCTGAAAGGTACTTTTGAAGAAGAGGAAGAAGATGAAAAAGGTAAAGATAAAAATTAGGAACAACAAATACATGTCTATCAACAAGTGAATCTAAAACTTAAGTGTGTAAAAAATCTGATGAACAGAATAAACTGGTGAAATAATAGAATCAGAGGCATAAAAAGGGAATGGAATTACAACTCTCAAACCTAAAGGGGTGTGGGGGGTGCAGGAAGAGACTGGACAAAAATTGTATACTTATGGATGAGGACAGTGTGTGGAGGGGGTAGGGGCTGAGGATGGGGTGGAAACCGGGTGGAGGGGAGCTATAGGGTAAAAAAGAGGAATGATTGTAATTATCTGAACAATAAAGATTTATTAAATTAAAAAAAATGTGAAACTGTCCTGCAGGCACTTTGGGGCCACAATATCTTATTGGTTTTGAGATATACAGATAGATTGCAAATAACCAAGACCAAGCCTCTATCCTATCTAATAAGAGATTAATATGCAATTTGACCCTCAATCCAACACACATGATGGTTGCCCCTATGTGGACAAAGATGGCTATCCCCATGTAGACAAAAGATGGCCCCCAAAAAGATGGCTAGTAGGGGAGGGCAGTTGGGAGGGACCTGGTCTGCAAGAGACGGCAGCTGTGGGCAATCAGGCCAGCAGGGGAGGGCAATTGTGGGGTGGGGAACCAGGCCCTGCATGGCAGGGCAGTTGGAGGTGATCAAGCTTGGAGGGTAGGGCAGTTAAGGGTGACCAGGCCAACAAAGGAGGGAAGTTTGGGGCAAACAGGCCTGCAGGAAAGAGAAGTTGAGGAGGGTGGGCAGACCTGAAGGGAAGAGTAGTTGGGAGGGACCAGGTCTGCAAGGGAGGGCAGTTGCGGGGGACCAAGCCTGCATGGAGGACAGTTGTGGGTGATCAGGCCAACAGAGGAGGCCAGTTGTGTGGGGAGGACCAGGACTACAGGGGAGGGCAGTTGGGAGAGACCCAGGCCTACTGGGGAGAGAGCAGTTGGAGGGACCAGGTCTGCAGAGGAGAACAGTTAGGGGAAAAAAGGCTATCAGGGGAGCAGTTAGGCATCAATCAGGCTGGCATCAATCAGGCTGGGATTGGTCCTAAATGGGCAGTTGGACAGCCCTTGAGGGATCCCAGATTGGAGAGGGTGCAGTCTGGGCTGATGGATACCTCCTCCAGTGCATGAATTTCATGCACCAGGCCTCTAGTGAACAAATAAGGGGACAAATAAAGAACCAAATAGCATCATATGCTAGAAGGTTTTCAGTGGTAAGGCTGAGGGGAAAAAAAAAGGTGTTTGAAAGGCGTTTGTCTTTGTGTGTGTGTTTGTGTGTGTGTGTGCATGTGTGTGTGTGTGTGTGTGTTTGTGTGTGTGTGGTTGTGTGTGTGAAATAATTAATGGTAGGATACAATATTAAATAAGGTGGCCAAGTTAGGTATCATGAAGAATTTGAAATATAGCAAAAACATAATGATAATGGAGACACCAAACAGATGTGATGGTTATACAACATGGTGAATGTATCTAATGACACTATACTTACAAATGGTTCAAATAAGATTACGTTAGATATATTTATCACAAAATTTTTTAAAATGAACCACCTAGCTACAAAAAAGGTATGGATAAATATTAAATGAATACTAACAAATATAAAATTTCAGTTTGAAAAGACCACATACTCTATGATTCCAATGACATGGCATTCTAGAAATGTCAAAGTATAAAAATTGTAAAATGATCTGTGGTAACTAATGTTTTGGGGCAATCAGAAGAGAAGATTGAATAAGTAAACAAGAAATTGAGTGGTGGAATTATTTATGTGATAACATAAATGTGGATATATAAAACTGCATTTTTCAAAAGATTTTATAGAAAAAAAGAGTAATAATGTATACAAATTAAAAATATACATTTGGGAGATTTGGTAAATCCCAAGATTAAATGTATACTGTGAGTCTGCCTCCAAGAAATTGCAAATGTATAAAACAATCTCAGTGATGTAGATGAGAGGATTATTGCTGACCTAACTAAATTTGCAAATAAGTGGTCCTTTAAAAACAAGATAAACTGTAAAGCAATAAAGTTGAAGGTTATGGGTTAAAAATGCTGATGCTGCTATACATATATACTAGAACTGAACAATTAAGTGAACAGATGGTGTAGAGTCATAGTCAAATTTTTTACAGCTTGAGTGGGATTCACAGATAAGCAAGCAGAGAATGATCTGTGTAATAATGGATTCAAGTTGGAGATAGTCTACCACCAGTGGCCCAATGCACCAATTCATGCACATGAAAGGAAGTTAATTAGAATATTTTAATATCGGTATTTGCCTTTTCTCTATAATAGAAATGTCAATCAAATTTATGATATACAATGACAAATGGAAACACACACATGCAGTTGGCACCAGTGAGAGCTTTATATGTATCATGCATGTGCGAATCAACTTAGTCTTTTATATATAGAAAATAAACTTGCTTAATTAGACCTGCTTTCTGATGTAGCTAAAGTTTTTTTCAACCCAGTGAAGCACCCCAGCTTCTCTTTCAGGTAATTATCAGTAACACAGCAGTAAATATCAACATGAAGCACATTATTATTATAGATCATGCTGGGAGAAAAAGGGTAAAATAATGAATTGTAGCAGTGTTTGACTATATTCTGTGTAGTGAGAAAACCTGAAGTCATTTCAAGTTCCACCATTCTTACTTTTTTTTCAGTCAGGTCAAGCTTCTCTAAGTGTTCTAAATCTCCATTTTCTTGCTAATGAAAAGAAAATAGGATTCTATTGAATCTCCTATCTACCTACTCCAGGACTTCTGTGAGGATCAAATGAGATGAGACACATGAAAATGCTTCATAGACAGTTGGTTAAAGTATAAAATGTTTCCACCTATAAAGCAAGTCATGTTCCTAAGCTGAAGAAACTCCAAGGAGGCTAGTCGCTAGGAAGAAGCCAGGTATTGCTATGTGATGTCATTACTTGGTGCCCACAGCCACAGTTTCCAGGCTTGGCTGCGCTATGGGCCGCAATCTGCACCATGGCAGCATTGGCTGCAATTTGCTAGGGTGTTGCTCCAGGGTGGTGGCAGGGCCTGTGTCCTACTTAGGGGGAGCCAAGTGTTGCTTTGTGTGTGCCAAGTCCAATGTGCCTTTTCTCTGTAAATGGCCAGTGTGCACTATGGTGGCTCCTATGTTGATCATCTTCCCCCTGGTAGTCAGTGTGTGTCATAGTAATCTGTCGGAAGGTCAGACACTTAGCCTATTAGCCTTTTATATATACAGTGGTACCTCGAGATACGAGTGCCCTAACATACGAGATTTTTGAGATATGAGCCGTCGAGTGGCTTTGAAATATGAGCAATTTTTGAGAAAGGAGTAATCGCGTGGATCGGCCGGCTGCACATGACCCACCAGTTTACTGTGACTCGAGCGTCTCATAGTTCCCACGCCTCAAGGTTAAGGAATGAATTAAACTCATATCTCGAGGTACCACTGTATATGATATAGATAGAGATATTACATGTAGAACAATTTATGGATTCATGTGTATAATAAGGTTAGTATACACCCATGCATTTCTCTTCTCTATAAGCTTTGTCAGCTGGAACAAAAACATCCCAAGAGCAATGAGCCCAGTTCTTGATTTGTAATCTCATTGTCCAATGAAAGCAAACAGGTTTCCATGGACAAATGATTGGTTTTAGCAATGGGATGTTAAAAATGCACGATGAGTCTGGAGCATCTCTTAGTACCAGAGTAAGTATTGCATAAAAATAAATAAGCAAATAATAGTACGTATAGGGGTTTGTCCAAGGAACACAAAAGTCAGCTGAAAGAAGTCCCAAAGTCCCAGCTAGAACGATTGAGCAAAACTATAAAATAGTATTGATTTATAAATCAAAGTATTAAATAAATATCCATGTCTTTAATAAAGTAAGTAATCACATAAGTGTGTGAGTAAAGAGAAAACTATTACATGCATAATTATTACATAAATAATTATTACTCATACTTTGCCATCAGTCTGAAGTTAGTAGAGCTTCTACTATTTAGCATCTGTATTCCAATTTTTGTCTTTCACCCAATTTCTGTTTTTTTTGTGGTTTCAATAGAGTATTGAGTATACGATTTCATTTTGTCTTCTTTTTTAGATGTTACCCATCAGTTCACAATATACATTTAAAACTAAATTCACTTTAAAATAATACTATTCTATTTCACAAGTAGCTCAAGTACCTTATAATGACAAAATAAGCTAATTCCTTCTTACCATTCCATGTATTCTTGCTGTCATTTATTACAATTATATATGAGCACCTATATAATACATAATAAAATGCATTATTATAATTTTGAACACACTGTTCATTGATAGATCAATTAATTTACGAAAAATAAAGCTTTTATTGTACCATCACTATTCCTTCTGTCTCTTCTCTCGCTGTCCCTTTGTTGATGTGGATCAAAGTTTCTGACCTGTATCATGTTTCTTTCTTAACATTGTTTGCAAGGCAGCAATGGCCTTTTTAACGTGGATATTGAATTTGGAAATATCAGGTCATCTATGAAATTTCAAGTGTGGAGGTGGAAACAATAGTCAGCCAAGTGGCAACTAAGTTATTCTATCAGAAGCCTAATAATTTTCTGCACAATTGCAATATTATTTTACTTTACAAAAATATGAACACTGAAAAGGGATTATATGTTATGGTTCTCATACTATAAAAAGCAGTATTATTCCACATATCAATAAGAACTCTAATTACAATTAACATTATTCTTTTCAACAGTCAGATAATACATGAAATACAAAGAAAAATCAAATTTGACTATTTAAAGTCCTTTGTATAAACAAAGTTGAAAATGAAGTTATAAACAACAGTTATAGCAATAAATACTCTATTAAGCACAAAGCACAGTTCCTAACAATAGGCACTACACACATTTTATTGTTGTTCTTTATAAAGAAGTATAAAGTAGAATGTGTTTAAAATAAAGAATGTATTTAAAAATAAAATAAAATAATAATGCCAGTTTAAAATAAATAAATGAGAAATATTTGCTTTATCCAGAGAGATTTGGGAAATTTGAACATGTATAGTTTTACTTTCTGAGCCATAAACAGGCAATAATTTATTTAAATTTATTGGATAATTAAACTAATAAATTGAGAAATACAAATAAACTACCTTATCACCAAACATATAATCTTACATTTTAGAGATAATAAAAGAAAAAAGCACTTACTTTTGCATTTCTTTAGATATAGTCTTACATGCAATGTGGTTAAGTTATCCACACTACATTCACAAAGGCAAAAAGAAAGTAAATGCCAGTGTTTTGAGGAGAATAGCCATGAAAAAATCAAGAATTGTGCTTATTGATCATCATGCCCAGGCCACAGAAAGAGAAAACATTTTTTCCAAGGAAAATAAATATGATATCTACACATCAATTAAACCATGATCCACAACTACACAAAATAAATAATGACCTGGATATTATCTTTATCTTTTTCTCCCAACAAATTCAAATACATCTTATCAAAACACCTTCAGAAAATATTTTATCCTGATACTACCTCTTAAATGTTAACATGTAAATCAAAAGATTTATTTTTCAGCTATGGAAATGTGTTTCAAAACTATACATTTTGTAGTGATTCATATAGAAAATGTAGGTCAGATAATTATATCAAACTATTCACAATATGGCAACAAAGATAGTATTTCATAGTTACAGGCATTTTAACATTTGCCTCCTTTATTACTTAAGAAATGTGTCTCCTGTGCATCTGTGCCTGAGTAACATTGACCATATGTGTCTGTAATTAATTACAAATTACCTACTCAATGGATGAGACCTGGCACACTTAGGTTTTTTTTCTAAAATTAATGTTTAAGCATTGGAATAGTCATTAACTTCTGTAACCATATGTCCATTCACATTTGAAATACACTAGTTGAATTACAGATCGACAATTTATTCCTTGTTAATTACCATGAACATTAATATTTAATCAAGAAATTTGAAATCTTCTACATAAATGCTATACTTAGGATTGTTTTCTAGTGGGAAGATTCTATGCCTATTGCACATTGAACTTCTCTAGGTTTGCATTATCGGTAGTACATTAATCAGAGAACGTAATGACAGCAGAATCAACCTTGAGATTCAATGTTTGCCTTAATATATTTTCTTCCTTGAAAAATGTCACACCACGCAGCAGGTACAGGTCTGTGAAACATGTCACCAGAAATAAACTTTATCTGGTTATTATAAACAGAGCAAGTGAAAAAAAAATGTTTTTCAAGAATAGAGAGGGAAAGAATGAGAGAGGGAAAGAAAGAGAGAGAGGGAGGGAGAGAGACAGAGAGAAGTTTGAATAAGATCAACAGGAAGAGAGAGAAAGAGCAAAAGAGAGAAATCTGAATAAGATCAACATGTACATGCACACAGATAACCCTAAAAACACCCAAATGAAGTACTTTAAAAGTCAACATGGTAACAAATAACATATGATCTCACTTATGTGTTGAATATAATGAAGAAAATAAACAAACAAAATAGAAAGAGATGGATACATGGAACAGACTGACAGCTGTCAGAGGGGATAGGGAGATAGGAACTGAATGAAAGAAGGTGAAGGGATTGGCCAAAGAATATATACGCCTAATCCGTGGACACAGACAAAAATGTGGTGAAGGCCAAGGGAGGGGGAGGGGGGCTGGAGCTGGCCGGAGGTGGGCAAAGTATGGGAATATAGAAACATCTGTAATAATGTCAACAATAAAAATAAAGTGAAAAAAAATCAACATGGTGAGCTTCTAGTAAAACTGAAAAAGAAAAATGGTAAAATTTGTCCCTGCTAAAAGCATGTGGACTTTCAAGGCAGAAGGCAAACATCTACTAACCAAAATTGTCCATATTTCATGATGGAGTTGATACATTTTATACCTTTCAGAAAAGGTACTCCAATAAATCTAACACATGCTATTTTAAGTAATTAAAGTCCTGCTTTTTAATTCAAATATAATATATTAGAAGCCTGGTGCATGAAATTCATGCAC
>JAAGEH010002531.1:62782134-62879718 GCA_011751065.1 Lasiurus cinereus
CACTCACCTGCCTGCCTGCCTGATTTTCCTTAACCACTTCTGCCTGCCAACATCATTGCTTCCTAATCACTCCCCTAACTGCCTGATTGATGCCTAATTGCTCCCCTGCCAGCCTGATTTCCCTCAACTGCTCTCTCCTGCCAGGCCAATCACCAAACTGCCTACCCCTGTCAGCCATCTTGTGGTGGCCATCTTGTGACAATGTGGGGTGGTTATTGTGATGACATGGGGGCGGCCATCTTGTGACTACATTGGGGCAGCCATCTTGTGATGATGTGAGGGCACCAGGGCCACCTAGGCTTTTATTAGAATAGGTAATTTCATAATATTGAAGAAATTTTAATACACTTTCATTTCAAATCAAAAATATATGAAATGATTTTTTCACTAGCGTATCTAAATGTATAAATAATTAAGTCATTACTTAGCATGAAATCTATACATACAGTTATATATGTGTGATAGGAGTATACACACATATACATACATGTGTAAATCAAAGGACTAATCTGAACAGTGAAAACTAAATGCATCACGACAGCATTCACAAACTTATGCTAAAAACTTACATTTCAGAAACTCTTTTGGACCAAGGACACTTTTATTCAAAAATATATTCTGATGTATGTAAATGTCCAAAACAGAGATTACTTTAGAAATCATTATATCTGACTGAGTGATTCTTATCATATGCACTTTGAATGTAAAATGCAAAAATATAACTCTCTGTATTATTTTACATTTTTTATTTTCTTTACAATAGTTGATTATGACATTAATGTGTTCATCTCATATTGCAGAATTAGAAATGAATCACTTTTATAATGAAAAGTAACATTCTACAGATAATATGGCACATAAAAATGAATTTATGAACTTAAAATAGCCAATATTCTGCCATAAATTTTAAATGGCTTCAATATAATATCTGGGATTCAGATTAAATTTATTTCATAAATGTTCAACAATAATCACTTCAAACCTAACTACTTCATAAGATGGATGGAGCCACTTTATATTTTTGAAAATGAGGGAATTTCAAAAAAGAAATTGAAGCAATTATGGTGAGGCACAGTGATTCAGGTGCATTGAATTGCTTCGCATAAAAAAATAAAAAAAATAAGTATTCATATATTATACCATATTTTAAAATTCAATGTTTATATACTTTTGTTGGTAGAGTGATATAGTAGAGTTGAATAAACATTAAGAAAGTAATTATTTCTTATGTCTGCTAGCAGCCAGGTGAGTGATCTTGAAAATAAATTCCTCCCCAGTTGAGTTTGACACAAGTACAATCCCATTGACACCTTATTACCTTGTTGAAGATTCTGAACTTCACTCACCCAGCAGAGCTGTTCCTGGATTCCTGACTCACAGAAACTGTGAGATCAATGCTTGCTGCTTTAAGCCACTCAATTTAGAATGATTTGTTATATATCAATAGATAAGCAACAGCATTGCTACAGTAAAGTTTAAAATTGTAGAAAAATTCATGCAATCTGTTGGTTCATAGACACTTTATTGTTTTCCCCTAAAATTAAAATAATTACTGAATAATAAAAATTATTTTCAAAATAAATTTTATCATAATCAAATGCAAATCTATTTTGCAATACAGTGGTACCTCGAGATACGAGTTTAATTCGTTCCATAACCTTGAGGTGTGGGAAACTATGAGACGCTTGAGTCGCGGTAAACTGGTGGGTCGTGTGCAGCCAGCCAATCCGTGCGATTATTCCTATCTCAACTGTTGCTCGTATTTCAAAGCAAAAATAGCTCGCTTGATGGCTCGTATCTCAAAAATCTCGTATGTTAGGGCACTTGTATCTCGAGGTACCACTGTATTAGTGAAATTCCAATGAGATTTTTTTCTTAATGCTATTTTCACTTTTTAAAGGTTCTACTCTCTATGAACAGACATGTAAACAATAGAAAACAAGAACTTGCAATTTATAAATATGAAGTCACATAATAAAACTATTTTACCCTTCAAAATAAAGAAGTACTAATACCACTTAGAAAAAATATAAATTAAATGATTCCCAGAAATTGATATTATATATTTATATACTTTGGGTTTGTATTTTTGGGAGCCATTAAACATCACTGTATTACTGAAAAGTTGACACTTATGAACTTTACTAAGAAAAAAAAAATATTATTTTTTAATTAAATCTTTATTATTCAGATTATTACATTTGTTTCTCTTTTTCCCCTCCATAGCTCCCCTCCACCCGGCTCCCATCCTTTCCTCTACCCTTACCTTCCTCCCGTTGACCTCATCCATAGGTGTATGATTTTTTCCAGTCTCTCCCTGTACACCCCTCACCCCTTCCCCCTGAGAATTATCAGTCCACTCCCTTTTTGTGCTCCTGATTTTAACTAAGGAAAAAAAAAATTCTTGCCAAAACTGGTTTGGCTCAGTGGATAGAGCGTCAGCCTTCAGACGGAAAGGTCCCAGGTTCGATTCTGGTCAAGGGCATGTACCTTGGTTGTGGGCACATCTCCAGTGTGGGGCCTGCAGGAGGCAGCTAATGGATGTCTCTCTCTCATCGATGTTTCTAGCTCTCTGTCCCTCTCTCTTTCTCTTTGTAAAAAATCAATAAAATATATATTAAAAGAAAAAAAATTATTGATCACTAAACAAAAATAAGCTTTCTGCTTGATATGTAACAGTGTGATGACCTAAGACTAATTGGGAAAAAAAATGACTCTAGGAGAGACATCTATTAAAAACTAAAACAAACAATATTTATTTGACACATGCCAGCTAATAGTGTGGGTCTACTCTGGGTTATAAATGTAACTTTCATCTATAATTTTACTTTTGTTTGTTGAGATGAGAAAATACATGGGGATATTCACATTTAAATCTTCTCTCACTGATATTATATATTTCCTCAAGAAAGATTTTTAAACAATTTCTATCCCTTATTCTTCATTTTATTTTATTAGACAGCATTACCTTTTGAATACTGTTTCTTCATGAAACACGATATGTTGTTTTTCTTGAGTTTCATCTTATAATGACTTATTCCTGATAGTGAATTTACTGAATTTACTCTTGCCTTTTCAGTAGTTCTTTGTCCAGCACTTATAAGCATTTTTATTTTTCCAAAGGTCTCCTTGGCCCATCACAGAAGCTTTACTCTATTGCCAGTGACTAGTATTTATCTTGTGATCTCTCGGAATGAACATATTTTATTCCAGCATAACACATTTGTCACAGTTTTGTGAGCCTTTAGTAACCATAGTATCTTTGAGAATGTATACAATATAAAATTAGAGCTTCACATTCAAAATATGCTTCCAATATCATTGTTTTTATCACCTTTCATTGAAATAAGACATTATATAAATATCTGGAAATTATTTACTCTTTAAATTGTATTTATGATTTCAATTAATCCAATATATAATGAACTTTACCATAATTAACCATGGTCAGTATGTCTAATCACAGTTTTCTGATTAGAATGGCTGAAATGTAATCTATATTACCTATGGACTTCTAAAAATCAATTTAACAAGAGGAGGGGGGAATATAAATGATAAATAAGGATTCCATACATTACCACAGAGCTAAATAAAGAGATTTCACACTTGACTGCTGTCACTATAAATAAAAATATCATTTTGCAGAGATACACTCTACCAATTTAAGTAAAAGTATATACCCCGAGATAGGCTGTGTTACTATGAACATTGGATCAGCATGAAAGACTTTGCCATTGGAGATAAAAGAGAGTATTGGGGGAAGTGAGCGGAAATGATGATACAGAGGTACTCTATGATTCTAAAAACTAAAAATGGTAGTTGTATTTATATGCAGTGACAATAACTCTATAGTCATCATCAGATACATTTTAATGGGAAATTATTTGCTCTATTTATTTGTCACAGGCTGCTTTGTAAGAAAAAGAAGAAAGCCATTTTTCCATTTCTCGGTGTAAGCTGACAAGAGGTCCCCTGTAACCTTCATGTTGAATGAGGCAGAAACACAGCAGCGCCACTTAAATGATTCACTGAGGGGAATGCATTCAGTTTATATTTATCACTGTTATGTCTCAAAAATGACCTAACTTATTATTCACTGGAGAGAAAGTCCCTAATCACTTTAAAATCACCTTGATGTATAAGAGTGCTTGCTCTCTGAGCAGCAGGTGTAGGAGTCAGAATGATTGAGAAAATATGTTTCAGAAACAGCAGGAAGAGAAATGAGATGGCAGGGATAATGCCTAATTTCCTTACCCTGATCATGAAACTGCCTTTAATGGTTTCAACTATGCTACGAAAACATGGATACTAGAAAATGAGTGTAAGCATATTTTTATACATGAGAATATAAAAAGAACAAAAATTTTAAAGACCTCTGTGATACAAAATATAGATTGCTATGTCTGTTCTTTTTGTTGTTTTTTTCAATGTGAAGGAGTAATTTTATTTATTTATTTTTAAATCTTTAGTGTTGAAAGTGTTACATGTCCCCTCATCCCCGCCCCCTCCCGCCACATTGACCCCTTCTAGCCCTCCCCACCCCACTCCAGAAGTACAAGCAATATAAATAAAAGAGAAGTTATGACTCAGTTATGCATTTACTCCCTAAACCCAAACTAGTGCCTGGTATATAGTAAGCATTCAATAAATATTTAGAAAATGTTAGCAACTATTTTACTAAGCTTAGAGGCATATTATATAAGCATTTGTAACACATAATGTTTACATATCTCCACTTTTTAAAAGTCTGTATCTAAATAGCATTGTCCGAGTGATTAGGCAGGATGGACACATTAATTGTACTTGATTATACTAGCTTCCTTAATTTCCACACCTAATCGGCCTCCAAATTTGTTGTTTCATCACTTCATGTCCTTTGGGATAACTACCCAATGTCTCCCTTACGTATTCATACCTTAGTACCTTCATTCATACTTAGGGCAGTAACAGTTTATTCAACATGTTCCATAATATGGCATTTGAAAGTAAAGCCTTTGATACTTAGGTCTGGGAATAATAATTTTTCTCCTTCTTAGAAAAAGTCCCAGTTTTGGCCGACAGCAGAGATTTAGAAGGTGAGGTCTAGAAGGATATTTAACATCTTCACGTACTCTTTGGACATGTGAGGACACTGTTAGAAAAGAGATGAAAAGAATGCTCATGAATCTCCATTCCCAGACTTGCCCATCTCTCCTCTCCCAGTGGAGTGTGCTAAGGTCATTAATCTATCTTTGTTTTTGCAAGAGAAATAATTCTTCCACACACAGAAAGTGGGTGTAAGGAAAGCAGATGTTTAATTCAGCTCATTGCATGTTTTCATTGTGGACTGCAAGAGGACTGAGCTAACAGAAGCTTACTCTTAATGTAAAATAGCTATGCATAAGAATATGCAAAGTAAGCTTGCCACAGCTTAATTGCACAGATTTTCTTAAAATGTAGAAAAAATACTTACAAAATGTATTAAAAATTGAGTTAAAATTTGTAGAACTTGAACCTCACATATAAGGTATTAGCAATTTTAAATTTAAAACATGTTTACTATTGTTAGAAAGAATGAAGCAAAATAATAAAAAAACAACACTGAAAGGTATAAGTGATGTTTTAGTTAAATATATTCTTTATTTTACTTGATAATATGTTAAGAAGGAACATGATGTTTTCTTTTTTTTTGGTTTCCCAGACAGTCCTTAAAATAACACCTGGTTTATAACAAGTTCTCACTGAATTGGAATTGGCTTTTCATTCAAAGATAGATTGAATGTAAATCTACTACACCCTAAAGCTTTTTTTTTTTACATTTTGTAAGATTTAGCTATAATAATAAAAGCATAATATGCTAATTTGACAGGAGGACTTTCTGGATGAAGCCAGGACTGCGAGGAAAGTTTGGGTCCTGGGTACCTGCTGGCGGTGGGGGTGAAGTCTGGGTGCAGGGGGGCTGGAGAGAAACCTGGTTCCTGAATGCCAGAGGGAAGCTGATGCCAGTGCTGGGGGAAGGAAGGTCTATTCTTGCACGAATTTCGTGCATCAGGCTTCTAGCAGATGATAATTTGCTTCAGATATCAGTTAGCTCACAACTGACAACTATTATTTAAAGTATAGCCTATAATTATAGATGTGCATTTTCCCTTATTCATATGGCCAAGTATTTAAAAAATAATAATAAATACACACACTTGCAACAAAATAAGATAAAATAATTTTTATAATGCTTTCTTCTTTTTAGGTATCTTATATGTAAGGCTCACTTGTTTGAATGAATTAACATGATGAATAATTTCTTATTCACATTCTCTCCCCAGACTAAAACATGTCTCCAGTGGAGACTGGTGTGTTACCTAACAGCCGAGTGATGATTTAAGTAAGAAAAGTTAGAGCTCAGATCTTTAACCCTTCTTTACCACATCCTTTTTTTTTTTCCTCATGAAAGCTTATTATGTATAAAATATTATTTACATCCCTACATCTCTGATTGAAAAAGATAATGAAGAAAAAACAAATATTTCTTGAAGCTAAGGACACAGGTACATGTTCTCAAACCCTCATAGCTTATTTAAGAGTTGCAACTAAAGAAAGATGAGAATAATCACACTCCAATAATCCCAATGCTATTTGAAGTTAGGGATCAGGTTCCTTCATTTCTGTAAGATTGTGTCATAAATACTTTGGATAAGAGCATATATTTTTTATAAGTTTGATTAAAAACTGATGGTGCTATATTTAAAAATAGACATATTTCGATATTAATAATTATAATTTGAAGCATACTTTTCTGTTAAGCTCTTGTCTCAAAAATATGCAAATTTATAAACCCTTTGTAGCATGTCTTTTCATAGTAGATTTTTTTATTTAGTTCAGATTTCACTAGTCAAATGGAGTGTTTGTGTGCTTCTTGTGTCACTGTATAGCTCTTAAGTCATGATGTATAGGTAGTCCATGTAAAATATAAACCCACTCATTAAATTTCAAGGTCATCACTCATTGAATTTTTCAGGTAGATGGTGTGTCAGTGAAAAATATTTTGCATTCTTGACAATACAAAGTTGGGAAGCTGAACCACCCATGAGGAAAAGGAGAGAACATCCCTTTAATAAAAAAAAAAAATCAAACCTAACCATTGTTTATTTAGATTAATGAAGAATGACCATAAATAGCACACATAGGTAATTCTTAAACCCAGCCTCACAAGACATATCATCATATTGAATAAGTACTTTAGAGGTGGGTGTCCTTTTTTATTTTTGAAATGCTGTAATAAAATGGAGGGAAAAAGATTTAAAAACATTGGTTAAAACATTTAAAAAATATTGAGCATAAAGAAAGTATAAGTTAATTATAATAAAACCTTGATTCCAAAGACCTAATCTTTCTTCTCCCCATTTTTTTATATCCTTGTGCCCCAAACATTTGGAATAATACCTGGTTCTTGGTCAAGTTCCACAAATGTCAATCATTGTTCTTTGGCTACTTGTTTATTGTGAATATTTCTCTGAAACAAAAATATGCTTTCCTGAATACAAGCATATTTATACCACAATACAAACAAGAGAATGAATACAGGAGTGATGTCCCTGTGCTCTCCTCTCACTCTCTAATCTGTTCACTCACTCCCATGTGTGTGATATTCATTATTTTTATTTTCCTTAAATATAACAAGAAAATTATAGTTTTTATCCATCTACCTTTTAAAAAATAAAGTAGTGCTCTTTATAAAATATTTAAAACTTGATCATTCTGTTTATTAATAGATTGTGGTGAAATTTTCTTATCAGTGTCATAGATCTCAGATGATTTTTCCATGTCAAGATCATTCACTTAGTCATATCTGCAAAAGTTTTTTTTTTTCTTTATAAGGTGACATTTGCAGGTCCCAGTGGTTAAGACCTGAAATCTTTGGATGGACATTAATAAATGCATTGCATAAAGATTAATCATGATGAAAACAGACAAATCCCAACTCAGGAATATTTTATAAGTCATATATTAGTCATCAAGGTTGTTAAAAAAAAAAACACCACCAAGAAAAGCTCCTGAAAAATTGTTACAACCAAGAAGAGATTAAGGCCACAGTACTACTAAATGTAATGTAACGTGTTATCCTTGGTGGTATCCCAAAGTAGAAACAAACAAACAAAAAACAACACACAAATGTAATGGAAGCTGAGGAAATTTGAATAAAGTATGGACTTTAGTTATCAATAAGGTAACAATGTAGCAATATTGTTTCATTAATTATGGCAAATTTACTATAATAATTTAAGAGATTATGATAGGGGCAATGGTGTTGATTACCCAAGAACTATTTATATTGTCAATAATCATTTAAATCTAAAGATATTCTAAATTTTTAAATAAAATAAAGTTTTAAAAATAAGAGTTACTATTTTTTAATATATTTTTATTGATTTCAAATAGAAAATCAATAAGAATAGTATCTTATTGATTTCAAAGAGATAATCATTGATTGGCTGTCTCCATCAAGCCACACGCTGGGGACTGAGCCTGCAAACTGGGCAGGTGCCCTGACCAGGAATTAAACCATGACCTCCTGGTTCATAGGTTAAGGCTCAACCAGTGAGCCATGCTGGCCAGGCAAATCAGATTTATTATTAACAAATATCCTGGCCATTTATTGTAGGACTGCCACTAAACTGAGAAACTCTAGGGAATTTTAAATGCCCTGCTTTTCTCTTGCCTTCTGCCCACTGCAACTAGCTCTCTGGTGTTACATTAAGCAGAGTGACTATTACAGTCCTATCTCCATTGCCTCATATCACTTTGTTGCACAGAGGTGAGATATGAAAAGAAGAGAAAGTAGCTAAGAGAATAAATTCTCTCAAATTGATTAAATTACTAGTCAATGCCGAGACCGGTTTGGCTCAGTGGATAGAATGTTGGCCTGCGGACTGAGAGGTCCTAAATTTGATTCCAGTCAAGGGCGTGTACCTGGGTTGCGGGCACATCACCAATGGGGGGTGTGCAAGAGGCAGCTGATCGATGTCTCTCTCTCATTGATGTTTCTAACTCTCTATCCCTCTCCCTTCCTCTTTGTAAAAAATCAATAAAATGTTAAAAAAAATCATTAGTCAATGACAAATTGATAAACAACTTAATTTTTCTTTTGCAGTTAATATGGTCATGTGAACATTGTACTATCTATATATATAAGAACCTAAACAACTATTACGATGAAAGGACCAGAACAACTGGAACGGCCAAAATGACCTGTAGCTATGATGTGCACCAAACACCACAGGGCAGAGGCTCAATACAGGAACTGCCCTCCGCTTGCAGGCCCTGATCATGGATGGGGACTGCCAGCCAACCTCCTGGTCTCTCTGCTCAGCCATCAGGCCCTGGATGGAACAGGGAATCAGGAATGGGTGGTGGTGCACAGGGGCCAGGGAAGGTGGAGGCAGGGAGGTGAAGAACCTGATTGGCCCTAATCACTGGCCAGGCCTAGGGACCCCACCCATGTAGGAATTTTGTGCACCAGGCCTCTAGTAGAAATTATAAAATTGTCAAATTCAAATGTAAAACTTTTGGTTGCAAAATAGTGATGATGTATTGCATATCCTATCTAATAAAAGAGTAATATTCAAATTGACCATACCTCTGCTACACCCCAAGCCACACCCACCATCAACGCCCACCAGCCAATCAGAGCAAGTATGCAAATTAACCCAAAAAAGATGGCTACCGCCAGAGAGAAGCAGTAAGGAGGCTTGGGCTGCCCCTGGTGATGGAGGAAGCCAAGCTTTCTGCAAACCCTGGCTGTCCAGGCCTCCACTTAAGGAAACAAAGTTTCAATGCCTGCTACCACAGAGCAAGCAGAAGGCTTGGCTCTGCTCCAGGTTACAAAGTTTCAATTGTAAAAGATAAATAAATCCCAGATACCAGGGCCTCTACTTGGGTGACTAGGGAGGCCTGGCTAGCCCACAAACCATCACAGGCTCCTCACACAGGCCACCCCATGCTCCAAGGAAAACCCACCCTGATCCAGGACACTCTTCAAGGCAAACCAGCGGGCTCCCACCAGTGAACCAGGCCTCTATCCTATCTAATGAAAGAGTAATATGCAGATTGACCATCACTCCAACCCACAAGATGCCTGCCCCCATGTGGACACAAGATGGCCACCACAAGATGGCCAGATGAGGAGGGAAGTTGGCAGGGACCAGGCCTTCAAGGGAGGGCAGCTGTGGGTGATCAAGCCAGTGGAAGAGGGAAGATGGGAGGGAGCAGGCCTGCAAGGGAGGGCAATTGGGGATGATCAAGCCTATAGGGGAAGGCAGTTAGGGGTTATCAGGCCAGCAGAGGAGGGAAGTTGGGGAGATTGAGCCTGTGGGGAAGGGCAGTTAGGGAGGACTCAGGCCTGCAGGGGAAGGCAGTTATTTGTGACTAGGCTGCAGGGGAGGGCAGTTAGGGCAAACAGGATGGCAGAGGAGCAGTTAGGCATCAATCAGACTGTCAGGGGAGCTGTTAGGGAATGATCAGGCTGGCAGGCAGAAGTGGTTAGGGGCAATCAGGAAGCCAGGCAGGTGAGCAGTTGAGAGCCAGCAGTCCTGGATTGTGCAAGGGATAGGGCCTAAATGGGCAGTCGGATATCCCTCAAGGGGTCCCAGATTGGAGAGGGAGCAGGCTGGGCTGAAGGACACCCTTCCCCTTGTGCATAAATTTTGTGCACCCG
The DNA here is from genome assembly GCA_011751065.1 of Lasiurus cinereus. Taxonomy (NCBI): domain Eukaryota; kingdom Metazoa; phylum Chordata; class Mammalia; order Chiroptera; family Vespertilionidae; genus Lasiurus; species Lasiurus cinereus. The sequence continues at coordinate 62,792,825 of JAAGEH010002531.1, forward strand.
GCCTCTAGTATGTACATAAACTGGGAATGGGTATTTTGATTCAATTTCTTAATGTTATTATAGAAGTGGGCATTCCAAGTAAAATTTTTACAAGATTATGAAGGATTCTACATCATTTTCCATACCTGCAAAATAACAAGTTTGCTTCTATAATATCATGAATACTGACAGAAGACATGGGACTTCTAAGTCAGAGACAAATGACTTTATGATCACTGCACAGCAGTAGATACAGTATCAGCATTCATAAAAGCTCCTCAAGTTTCAATTCTTTAAGCAAGACATGGAAAGGATTAACTGATATCTGTACACAGAGTGAATAGAATTTCAGGGTAGAAATCCCAAGGTTTAAGTGTAAAGGCAAGAAAAAAAGGCAATGTTCCAGTTTGAAGGTCTTCAGGCAGAAAGGATGCTCTCTTACTTTCAGAAGAATCAATCATTTTGTTCTGTTCTGTCCTTCTGTTGGCTGAGGGTTCACTCACATGTAGGAGGGCAATCTGCTGATTCAAATGTCAGTCTTAGCCACAAACATCCCCCACAGTCACATCCAGAATAATGTTTGACCAAATATCTGTGCACTCCATGGCTTACTCAAGTTGATACATAAAGTTACCTTACCAAGCAGTTAGCCTGCATGAATTGGCCCCTAAGGAAGTATTATCTTTATTTTATGTGACAGGAAACAAGCCTCCTATTTGCTCCATTGGGGGAAATTATATCTATTGTCCACATCTTTGAAATGATAGTCCAAACCAAAGATAGGAATTGTTTCTGCTCACAAAGCATGAAGAGAATGTAAAGAACTATTTACTAACAGATATGAAGACCATTTGATTCCATACCCAACTTGAAATCCTATCTAATAAAAGAACAATCTGCAAATTAACCACCACTCCATTACACACAAGCCACGCCTACCAGCCAATCAGGAGTGATTATGCAAATTAACTCAACCAAGATGTCTATGGCCATGGAGAGAGAAGGAGGGAGGCTTGGGTTTCCTCAGTGATGGTGGAAGCCAACCTTTCCACACACCCTGGACAGCCCAGGCTTCCACTCAAGGCTACAAAGTTTCAATTATAGAAGATAAATAAATCCCAACAAAAATGGCTGCCACCTTGGAGCAAGCAGGAATCTTGGCTCTGCTCAAGGCTACAAAGTTTCAATTATGGAAGATAAAGAAATCCCAGATACCAGGGCCTCCCCTTGGGCTGCTGGGGGAGCATGGCTAGCCTGCAAACCTCCACAGGACCCTTTCCCAGGCTGTCTCATGCCCCAAGGGAACCCCCACCCTGATTCAGGACACCCTTCAGGGAAAACCAGCTGGCCCCACCCACACGAAGAGTCTATCCTATCTAATAAAAGAAAATATGCAAATTGACCATCACTCCAACACACAAGATGGCTGTCCCCATGTGGTCAAAAATGGCTGCCCCATGTGGACACAAGTTGGCCGCCACAAGATGGCCCAGCGGAGGGCAGTTGGGAGGGACCAGGCCTGCAAGGGAGGGCAAACACTCTTCCAGGGGAGCAGTTAGGCATCAATTAGTCTGGTAGGGGAGTGGTTAGGGGGTGATCAGGTTGGAAGCCAGAAGCAGTTAGGGGTACTCAAGAAGGCAGGCAGGTGAACAGTTGAGAGTCAGCAGTCCTAGATTGTGAGAGGGATGTCTGACTGCCCATTTAGGCCCGATGCTACTGGGATCGGGCCTAAATGGGCAGTCAGACATCCCTCAAGGGGTCCCAAATTGGAGAGGGTGTAGGCTGAGCTGAGGGACACCCCAAGTGAATTTCATACAGTAGGCCTCTGCTATTTAAATAAGAATGTGTTTTCACATATTTAATGGACTGCTTTTAGAGTTTGACATGAGATTTGAACTACAAACTTACATAGCTGGGGAAGACTATGTAAAATGCTACTCAAACTACATATACAAATAATACAAAAGTCGCAAACGTTTTGAAACTTGCTAGTCATAGTGTGTATAAACATGACTATGGTACTATAGCTATAGAGAAGTGACTTGCTTGGGCAATGCAGAACTTAATTTCAAAACCCAATTTTAGGTAAAAGGTTCTCAAATTGTGTACTATAAAAATATTCCATTTTCTTTATTTGTATACAGTTTCAATAGAGAAAGTACCCCGTTAATATTACATAAATGTTTCATGCTTCACTTGCATCGTATAAAGAACAAATTAGGTCATAAAATTCCATATGGATGAGTATGGTCACTTTTCCATATTACCTGAAAAAATGAAAACAGAATAAAGTGTCATGCCTCTTTCTAATAATGCTCAAATTATTAGAAAGACTATGTTGTTTAAGGAATACAAATTTTGCTACCATCTCTTAATAATGACTGAAAGCTGTGAGAGCACATTTATATTAGAGAACATTATTTGTTTGGATCATGACACATAATGTTAACTCTGAAACTATCTGATGATACTGAAGACCTTTTTAGTTTATTCTTTTCTATTGCCATTTAAGTTTTATTAAAGTATAGGGATTGATTATACACACACATACACCCTCTTGATTTACAATGGAAACCTGTAACTTCCAATTTAAATGTCAAGCTATAAAGTAGGAAATCTTCAGTGCCCTTCTGTTCAGTTGATATACTGATTTTGTTTCTTTATGAACCAAATTTAATATTGCATGGAAAACAATTTGATTTAAGACTAGCAAAAAAAGTTTAGCAATTAGTAACCCACATTGAGATTATAAAAATTTAACATGACTTAATGCCATTTGAATTTTTCCTATGATCTTCATTACTATTAGCATTAGCAAAATATTAATATTATTTCACATTTAATAGAAATTTACACATGAAACAAAAATTTAGAAAGCAATCGTGAATTCTGTAATAATTGTCAAGAATAAGTTCCAAATCTAAAAAACTAAGTATGCTTCAACAATGTTGTCAAAGCAGAGATTAAGACAAGAAATGGAGATGTTGGCAGACTAGTTAGATCTAGGCAATCCCTGAAAAGAATAAGCAAGAAAAGGTCCCTGTTCAACTCAAGGTCACTGTTATTGATGCTAGGGGTCCCATTCTGCTGCATTTCTGTTGAATGGTGCTGAATGTCTCCCATTCTGTCTATGCCAGGACAAAATACTGTAATATTTCACCTGCTGCTGGCATTTGTTAATTAAAGAATTGTTCCCTGTCTTGCCAATGTGGTTCAATGATTGAGTGTCTACTATGAACCAGGGAGGTCACCATTCAATTCCTGGTCAGGTCTCATGCCTGGATTACAGCTCAGTCCCCAGTGTGGGGCATACAGGAAGCAACCGATCAGTGATTCTCTGTCATCATTGATGTTTCTATCTCTCTCTCCCTCTCCCTTTCTCTCCGAAATTAATAAAAACATATTTTTTAAAAAAAAATAATTGTTCCTCAGGATAAGTTCCACATAGGACCAAGGTGTGCTTTTCTGAGATGAACAAGTTTTTATGGTTTCCAAAAAACCATAAAATGTGAGAAGGCAAAGGGTTGCATGAGGTGACATTGTCACTATGAGCCTCAACTGAACAGAACTGACCATTGTAACTACAGCTAGAATTAGCTAAGCCAAATGAATGTGACTATGGGGTACCCAAACAAAACAAAACAAAACAAAGTTTGCCTCATTTTAGATTCACTTTGTCACTGGAACTCCAAAAACAACTTCATAATGGAAGGTTATCACAACAAAAGTCCTGTCTCATGAAATTTGGGCATATATGGGTAGGTAATATATATACTAGAGGCCCTGTGCATGAAATATGTGCCTGGGGGGTGGTGTCCCTCAGTTCAGCATGCACCTTCTCCAATCTGGGACCTCTTAAAGGATGTACTACTGCTGGTTTACAGGGGTCAGGCCTAAACGGGCAGTGGGACATTCTCTCACAATCTAGGACTGCTGGCTCCTAACCACTCACCTGCCTGCCTGCTTGCCTGATTGCCCCTAACCACTCTGCCTGCCAGCCTGTGCACCCCCAACTGCCATCCCTGCTGGCTGACTTGCTCCCACCTTCCCTCCCCACTGTCCAGCTCACCCCTAACTGCCCTCCTGCTGGGCTGCTTATTGCAAACTGCCCCCCCTGCTGTCCTGATCACCTCCAACTTACCCCTACTGACATCCTGCTCACCCTCAACTGGTCCCCCTGCTAGTCTGCTTACCCCCAACAGCCCCAACCCCACCAGCCTGATCACTCACAACTGTTGTCCCATCCTGGCCTTATCACACAAACTGCCCTCCTCTCTTGGCCTCTAACCACCTCTACCTCAGCCTGCCACAATGGCTTTATCCAGATAACATCCAAAAGGTCTCCTAGAAGGTCTCCCAGTCTTATTAGCATATAACCTTTTATTAGTATAGATAGAGGCCTGGTGTATGGGTGGGGGCCAGCTGGTTGCCCTAAAAGGTGTCCTGGATCAGGGTGGAGGTTCCCTTAGGACATAGCAGCCTGGGCAAGGGGCCTGTGATGGTTTGAAGGCCAACCATGCCCCTCTGGGGTGAGCATCCCGGCTGTGGGGGGGAGGAGGCTACTCTGGGTGAGGTACTGAGGGCCATTGTCAAGCTGGCCACACCGCCTTCAGAGTGGGAGCCCCCACTGGAGTGCCTGGCCAGCCAGGGTGAGGGGCTGATGGCTGTTTGCAGGCTGGCTATGCCCCTTAGTCCTCTTACTCCATGGGTGTGCCTGACCAGCCTGGGTGAGGGACTGAGGGCTGTTTAAAGGCTGGCCACACCCCCTTTCAGGATGCGGGTCCTAGCTGGGTGCCTGGCCAGCTTGAGTGAGGGGATGATGGCTCTTTGCAGGCTGGCCAAGCCCCCCCCCAGTGGGGACCCTCATCCCATGGGGCTGTGGTCAGCCTGGGTGAGGGACTAATGGCTTCCAGCCCCTCGTTTTTTGTTTGTTTGTTTGTTTTTTCCAGCACCTCCTTGAGTGGAGGCCAGGGCCAGCTGGAAGTAGGTGTCTGAGATTTATTTATCTTCTATAATTGAAACTTTGTAGCCTTGAGTGGAGGCCAGGGCAGGCGGGAAGTTTGGCTTCCTCCATCGTCATGGGGCAACTCAAGCCTCCTGCTGGCTCCAGCTCTGTGGCCGCCACCATCTTTGTTGGGTTAATTTGCATACTTACTCTGATTGGCTGGTGGGCCTAGCAGAGGTACAGTCAATTTGTATGTTTCTCTTTTATTAATGTAGATATATATATATATATATATATATATATATATATATATAATGATATATATACTTTATCATGATTGTGTTAGATGTGAATACATATTCTGATGAACTTGCAGCAAGTATAGAGGTGAAAAAATATATTATTATTGGTGTGGATGGTGTGATCTTGGAATTCTAGCCCTCTAACTAGACTGATCTATTGAATGTTAGATATTTAACTTAACTACTGATGAAAACCTCAATAGTTATGTATGGTATCAAGGTTAGGAGATAATGAAATTTTTTTGAAATTGCAGACAGAAATAAGCCATTAGTACCTTTTGAAGATGGATTTATCTTCTGCAAATGCTTAGTGACATTTCCATATTTAATTTTAAAAAATGTATATAGTTTTTTTTTAAGAAAAATGAGCAGGAAATGTACTACTGTATTAACACTTCTGGAAAATCTCTGGAAAATATGTAAATAGAATGGCTGGGCTGCAAATATTATTACTCAACCTCTTAGGATTCCATTTTTGTTTCATCATAACACAGGAGCTGTTAAGAATTGAACGCTCTCAGCTAGCTTCCTCTTGGTTACATCCTTGCATCATTGATGAGGCACTTAGTATTACAAAGCAGATGCATATTTTTAAAACATTTTGCTTTGCTGTTTGAGATAGACCATCAGAATGTGTGCATGTGTTTACAGCCACAGATAGTAAGACACAGTAATGAGAGAGAGAACAATGCAATGACTTACAGTTAGTGATCCCTTAGCAGACTTTCATATACATGATAGCATACATCCTGTTACTACAGTGAAGAGCATCTAGAAATCAGCTGTAGAACAGCAGTTAACAGTTTATTTAACACCTGAAATGTTTGCTGTAGCACTTTGGGAGTGTTCTGTTGCCAGGAAACAATAAAGCAGCTATCATCTAGATAACCTTGGGGAAATAATGGTTTTCACTGCTTATGTAAATCTTTCTCACATCAATGAGTTATTTTTAGCCTACCAGAGATACTGGCACTTTTTAAAGAAATGAAGGAATTTGCTGTTAACAATTTTGTAAGGGAAATCACTCCCCTTAATAATAATTTCACTTTAGTGACTGATGAAGAAGGGAAATTTCAGTTTTTTTCATATGTATCAAAGTCAAATTAGAAAGCAACAACAATAAAAGCAAAGCTTAGGAATGACATGGGAGCCAAACAGTAGCTGTAGTGTGGTAACTAAAGATCATACAGTACATATATTGCTGTGACCCATGGATTATAGACATGGTCCTTGATAGTTCTTAAACTATGGCTGTCTAATTCCCATTGAGAAATATGTACATTAGGAGGGACAATTGGATAAAGAAAACATAAGGTAAAAAATCAAAGAAAGAGAGAGAGATGTAAATCTATATTTAAATATCTATAATTTAAAAATTCTGCAAATACTTCTAAGCACTTCATATCTGCAAAAAATTAAGATTCAATCATAATTTATCTCTTTAATCAAAATTTGTCAGACTTATCTTGAATAACACTTTTTTTGTAAATAAATAATGTCTCTGGCAAAGAGCATTTAGATGCATTTATCTATTAAACATATCTACTGTTTTAATGGGCAAAATATCTAAATTTATATTTACTGTAATTACTGATATTTTTAGATACTTTCTCAATGCTGTTTTATTTATTAGTTTACAATGGTTAATATTTACTAACTAGAGGCCCAATACATGAAGATTCGTGGAAGAATGGGTCTTCCTTCCCCTGGCTGCCAGCACCACCTTAGCTCCAGCCAGAGATGCCTTTCTGACTTCCCATGCTGCCTAGAAGCCTGGAGCAACTGGGGCAGTGCAGAATGCCTGCATCTTCACCACGGTGATGCAAGTGTCCCACCCGGCACCTGGCCACTTTGTGCCTACATATGCAAATTAACAGACATCTTTGTTGGGTTAATTTGCATACTCACTCCAGATTGGCTGGTGGGCATTGCAAAGGTATGGTCAATTTTCATCTTACTCTTTCATTAGTGTAGATTCTTCAGTTTGCTTTAAAAAAATAGTACGTGTGTTTTCCTATCTTAGTGAATGTTTTCTTGCCTTTTCCAGCTTCTTTCACTTTAGAAATCAGATTGAACTCTTAGTTTTTAAAAAATACTATTATATATTTTAGTGGTTTTTTTTCTTTAATAATTTAGTTTGCATTCCACCCCTACCCCTCAGAAGTGAGGAGAGTGCACAAGGTTTATTTAAAGTTACTTTGCACATTTTTTTTCTGCAAATAATGCAATAATATTTATACTTCAAGAAAAAAATTGAATTTACATTAAAACTTGTAATGAAAAGGCCAAGAAAATAATGGAAATGTTAGATTTACCTTTTTCACTGGATGACATATTTTAAATTGAAGCAATCTTAGATTTTACAGATGAAAGAGATGAAGAGTGTGATTTAGTTTCTTATCAGTTCAATGCCTTAAATAATAGGCACAAATATTGATTTATTTTCAATGAGTTGTTCAGACATTACCAATCACTTTTAGAATCAGAAAGTGGTTGGACTTCAATATGTTGCCATTTCATCTCCCAGTGCTATTTTTACTTTTAGTAGCTTATGTAATTATTTGTATCACTCTAAGAGATTTTAGGGTTTTTTTTTTTTTGTGTGTGTTTTTCCCCTGATCTTTTTGGTAACAGAATTTTATTTTTATCTTTCAAATCACGAAAATTACTGGATCATAGGAAAGTAATATAATGTCCAAATTTGATCATTTCTCTTACTAACTACATGTCAGTATAATTTTATAAAATTATATCAATAGGATAAATCCTAGTATTTGGGAAATGAGTTCTTAGCAATTGCATATTGAAAATTAGGAAAAAAATTCTACAATTGTTTCTATCCTTATTATTTCATTCTTTATAATAACTCTAGTAATTTCTAATTTAAATATTTAATTGGGATAAAATATTAAAATAAAATATTCTACTGTCATCTTTAAGAAAAATTTCTTTATAGGCATGCCAGTCCTATAATATGAAATTTGCAAATAATTTAAGAATATTAACTTCAAATTCTACATTTTACTCTTCTTGCCATACTTCAGGATGAAAACTAGCCCTTCCATTCTTACACATCCGGTAATCGAATCTGAAACCATTCCCACTCATTTCCTTTACCACTCCAGTGCCATGGGTGAAATAATTTGTTGCTGCAGATAAACTGCTTATATTTGACACACATTATGAGTCATTTATTTATTTATTTATTTATTTTGCCTCTTGAAACCTTTAATCTGGATATGATATTCCCTATAGTAATGAGAATGCAACATACTATACTTATTCTAACTGATCTCTCAGTGGAATAAAAATAACACACAAGAATCCTGTGTTTTAAACTTTTTTATTTTTAATAGTCTTGTCCTAATTAGATATTCACTGTGACAGTGAGCTATATTGATGAAAATATCATTATGTAATACTAGAGGCCCAGTGCACAAATTCGTGCACAGCTGGGGTCCAGCCAGCCCACCCCAATCAGGGTGAGTTAGGGCTAGCTCTGTTGGGAGGTGGAGATTGTGGGAGGTTGGCTAGCTGGGGGAGAGGGGCCATGGGTGATTGGCTGAAGGCCTCACCACACATTGAAGCGGGGGGAGGCTGATTGGGGACCAGCAGTCTTGGGGAGGAGCAATGGTGGTTGGCTAGCCAGCCCCGGCCCTTATTGGAGTGGGAGGGTGATTAGGGACAAAGCTAGCTGGGGGTAAGGGCCACGGGCCCATCAGGGTGGTGGGGGCCCACCTGGGGTGGGGCTGGTCAGGGTGAGGGCCTGCAGGAGATTGGTTGGCCAGCCTGACCCCTGTTGGGGTAGGGGAGTGTTCAGGGGCAGGGTTAGGTGAACGGAGGTGCTGCAGGCCGACTGTTAGGCTATCTGGAACAGGGCCAGCCAGGGGGAAGGACCACAGGGGTGGTTGGTTGCCCTCTTTCAGGGGTGGAGCCAGCCAGGTGGAGGGGCCATGGAGGGTGGCTGGTCAGCCCCCTCCCCAATTGGCCAGTTCACTGGCCACAGTGGACGTCGTAGTGACCAGTTACATTCGTTACGGTTGTTACAGTGTTACGGTTATTGGCTTTTTACATATATAGAGATTATGCCTTTGTAATCTAGAAGAATGTAATAACCATAATGTACTGGCTGTTAGTCTCCACCTGTTTTTTCTTAAATAGTTTCGTCTTTCTCTGCCCTGTTCTGTGAATAGAGCCTTTTTTTTTCTCTTTCAAAGCACCAGTCCACAGGTCCTCTGGCTTATTCTTGGGGTTCAGACAAGGAGGCTGCAAGTGACAACAACCAAAATGTTGTTCTTCCATTCCTCCCCTGCTCTTACAGACCCGGTGTGCAGTTTGAGAAGATGTTGGTACTGTAAGTGGCTGGTACCAGAGAAAGGCTCCCTGCCTACTTACCTTGTTTTGAACAAAATGTTGCTCGTTTGGCTCCTTCATCTAACTTTCATTTGGGCCCGAGGAAAAGGATCAGCTGCTAGCAGATACAGGCAGGTCGGGGACAGGAGACAAGGAAATGTGGTGCTCATGCATATTTGCGATTAACTTGCAGTTGAGAAGGTTAATTAATATTTGGGGAATTAAAAGCTGAGGGGAGGCAAGATTTTCGTCAAGAAACATATGGCAAGAAGCATGTGACATCCACTGAGTCTCAAAAAAGATCGCATCCCGGGAATTCCCCTCAGCCACAGAGCAGAGCTAAGGAAAGCTTCATCATTTAGTAAACACACATTTAATAAAAAGCATGTTGTTTAACTCAGAGTTTCTCATCCTTGGTGTCATTGACATTTTGGGTCAAATGCTTTATTTGTAGGAGCCATGGTGTACGTTTTCTGGGATGAGCCATATCACTGGCCTTCACCGCTGGATACAGATTCACATCTCCCCTGTCCCTCTGTAGTAGAGAAAATTTAAAAAATAACTTTAGATATTGCCAAATGTTCCTTTTGGGGATAAATATGCCCGGGATGAGAATCATTGGATCACTGTCACTGGTAAAAATAATTTAAAAATTTTATATATAATATATATATAGTGGTACCTCGAGATACGAGTGCCCTAACATATGAGATTTTTGAGATATGAGCCGTCAAGCGAGTGATTTTTGCTTTGAAATATGAGCAACATTTGAGATACGAGTAATCCTCGTGGATCGGCCAGCTGCACACGACCCACCAGTTTACCGCGACTCGAGCGTCTCATAGTTTCCCACGCCTCAAGGTTACGGAACGAATTAAACTTGTACCTTGAGGTACCACTGTGTATGTGTATGTGTGTGTGTATATCTATATCTATATCTATATCTATATCTATATCTATATCTATATCTATATCTATATCTATATCTATATCTATATCTATCTATATCTATATCTATATCTATATAGATATATCTATATCTATATCTATATATCTATATATCTATATAGATATAGATATATAAAATGTGTGTGTGTATTTCTAATTGGACTTCTTCATATACAGAGTAAAAAATTGATAGACTTTGGATTTCTTAAAATATGGAAAGAACCATTTGGAAGCACAAGTAAACAAATATTTATTTTTATGACCTCTTATGGAAGTCTAATATACATATAGAAAGGTATATATATATATTCTTAATGTACAATCAGTGCACATTGTACAGTATACCATCCTGATGGCATGAAGTTTGATGAATTTTAACACATTGAACAAATCTGGGCAACTGGCACCAACACCCAGGACTTGCCCACGTGCCCACTTCCTTCTGTACACTGCCTGACAAGCAGACTGACCTCTGCAAGGACCTCTGGCAGCCCAGATTGATTTTCTGGCCTGGTACCCCATTTAATGACATCACGTGGTTTAGTAGTCTTCTGCATGCAAGGTTTTCCCCTCAATGTTATTATTATGTAATGCATCCGCATTGTTCCAGGTATTTATAGATTATGTTCATTAGTGTTGGTGTCACATTCTGTAAATATAATTCAACTCCTCTTATGGACTGTACATAGGAATTTGAATAGGTTCATTTTCTGTGACTATTATGAAGAAAGCCGCTGTGAATGCTTTTGTACCAAGTGCTAGTAAGTGTGTATGTGTGTGAAAAAAAAACCAAAAAAACTGTTGTGGTGTGTGTGTTTTTTTCCTTCCTGTTCAGTGTCTGCCCCCCAGAGTAGAATTGCTAGAGGAGGAGGGGGTTGATGGAAACTTGCTTTCACATATCTATATCCAGTACACCCCATACTCTGTATTAAAAAGAATGCTTTCCCCACTATAGTAGTCTTTGTTGTAAATTGGGTAACCGTGGTCTGTTTATGAACTTTAATTGTGTCCGATTACAAAGTTGGATATTTGATGTTTTAATCCTTCTGTCTTGTTTTTCTTTAACACTTCACTGACTCTTTTTTTTTTTTTGCCTTTTGAATTACCACAGGAGTTTAAGAATTAGCTTGTCATGTTGGGAAAACTAAATCATTTCATTTTGGCCTTTCTTTTCTTTATTGTATTTAAGTGTTTATGGCTACACATTCTCCTATAAGAATTTCTTTAGCTTTATCTCATGATTTTTATATAAATATCTTCACTATAAGTCACTTAAAAATATTTTCTAATTCCCATTTAAATTCTTTAGCCCATAGTTTATTTTTTAAATGTGTATTGTTGAATACAGGCATTGTGCCCACAACCCTAGGCAAATTCACTTACAGATTCCATTATTTGTCTTCAGATATTTTTGGGCTATACATAATACACAATCATAGAATCTGTGTATAATAACAGTTTTAAATCCTTTCTTCCAGTTCTTATAACAGTGGCTAAGACCTTGACTCTGGCAGGCAGCTGGAAGGACTTATCCAAAAAAAAAAAAAAGCAAAAAACTTTATATTGCAGATGTGGAAATATTGTATATTTCAATACTATATTTTGCTAACTCTGAACATCAGATTCTTCCTCTTCCTCAGCGATTTGTTTTGTGCATTTTTCTTTTTTTCTGCATGTTGTCTCAATCCTTTCCGATGTGAGGCTGGGTTAGGGTGGCTTGCAGCCTCAGTAAAAATCCAGCTTCCTCTTCTCTCCAGAATGTCTCCCTCCAGACTTTGGGCTTAAAGTATGACATTATCCTTCACCTCGGCCATGAGGTTGACCTTAGCATTCCCAAGCTATGACTCCACTTTTCCGCTGACAACGGGGAAAAACCCAAATGTCTAACAAAGGACACAAACATGAACTTGCAGTAAGCACCACTCCCCAGCCAGTCTTTGTTTCCCAGGCACCTCAGGATGCAGGGTTTATTCTGCCCTTTTGCAGCCTGGCCACTCTTCAGCATCTGCTGTGCTCCCAGACTCAGGAAATGACCATTGGTCATCACGACTATATGTACAGAAGCCCTCACAGTTTTCCTCCAGCCCTCCTCCGTGCTTACAAATTTGTCGTTTCTTTCCCCTGACAGTGACCTCTGCCCTGGCTAAACATTCTCTTCAGCATCTTTCCAGATTTGACGGATCCCTGGATTAAGAAAAATTGACTAACCATAGTCAGCTCTATCCAGAAAAGCCCTTCTAGGCTGTGTTTATTCAACTAGTCCACTTTACTTCTACACACCTCTGATAAGTCCCAGAGCATAGTTGCTTGTCACGTCTATGACTTTTTCCTAGTTCTTGCAATAAAGCATCAGCCTCGGATGACCTACTATATCCTAGTTGGTAGCAGAGAAGCAGAGATCCCCCGTCATGTTTTTCTTCTTTTCTTAAAAAATATATTTTATTAATTTTTCACAAAGAGGAAGAGAAAGGGATAGAAAGCCAGAAACATCGATGAGAGAGACACATCCATCAGCCTCCTTCTGCACGACCCCTACTGGGGATGTGCCCGCAACCAAGGTACATGCCCTTGACCGGAATGGAACCTGGGACCTTTCAGTCCTCAGGCCGACGCTCTATCCACTGAGCCAAACCGGTTTCGGCTTTTTCTTAAATGTTTTTTTTTAAATGAAGGTAAAATTTGCATAACATAAAATTAACCATGTTACAGACTACAATTCAGTGGTATTTAGTATATTCAGAATGTTGTGCAAATACTATCTCTATTGACTTCCAAATCTCTTCATCTCCCCCAAAAGGAAACTCTCTATTCATTAAGTCAGTTCATTTTCTCCGTCCACCCTGCCCCTGGCAATTACCAACTTGATTTATGTCTTCATCAATTTACCTACGCTGGATATTTTATTTAAATGGAATCATATAATAACTGAGCCAGTGTGCCTGGTTTCTATCACTTAGCATAATGTTTTCAAGGTTTATCCATGTTGTAGCAAGTGTTAGCACTTGAAATTTTTGGAAGACAGATCTCATTATGCATCTGTTCCATTTTGTTGATCCATCTTCTGATGATGAACATTTGGGTTGTTACTACATTTTGGCTTTTATGAATTGTGATGCTATGGATATTTGTGTCCATATATTTACCGGACTATTTGCTTACAGTTCTTTTGGGTTTGCCCCTTAGGAGAAGTGGCTGGGTTACATGATGACAATCCTTTGTTTAACCCTTTGAAGTGACAATGTTTTTTTGTCTAACTTTTGGATGTGGCAGTTGATTTAAAGTCTTTGTCTAAGAGTGGTCGGCAAACTCAGTCAACAGAGCGGCAAACTCGTGAGCCGCAGTTTGCCGACCACTGGTCTAGGACAGTTCAATGTCTTTGCTTCCTCAGGGACAGGTTTAAATGTAACAAAGTCATACCTTTTTGTTTCCTCAAAACTTCCTTTTGCTGTTGAAATATTGTATATTTAAATACTATAATTTGCTAACTCTGAAAATCAGATTCTTCCTCCTCCTCAGTGATTTGTTTTATGTGTATGTGTGTGTTTCTGCATTTGAGATGGACATGTTTGATGGCTTAGTAACTTACATATACTATTTTTTAAAATATTTTATTGATTTTTTACAGAGAGGAAGAGAGAGAGATAGAGAGCCAGAAACATCAATGAGAGAGAAACATCGATCAGCCGCCCCCTGCACACCTCCCACTGGGGACATGCCAGCAACCAAGGCACATGCCCCCGCCCGGAATCGAACCCGGAATCCTTCTGTCCGCAGGCTGATGGATGCTCTATCCGTTGAGCCAAACTGATTTCGGCAACATATAATATTTTAAAAGACTATCATCTGTCATATAAAATCTCTGAAGCATTCTTATTTATTTATTTATTTATTTATTTATTTATTATTGTGACCAGCTAGCATTTGGATAGAGATTTCTTGAATGCCTGGACCAAAGAAATAAATACAAATACTCTACCTTTGCAGATTGGCTCTGTGCTGAAACACTTCTTCAGTTCAAGGCCACCCACGCTATTTACAAATCTGCCCCAGCTTTTAAGATCAGCCATAGATGAAAACAACCTCTCAGGCTGATCGTTTTTGTTGTTGTTTTTAGAATGCATCCTTTCCCGGGGTTGTGCATGAGGTTTTAAATTCCTCGCATACAGGGATATTTTATAATGCTCTGATTCTCCAAAAATACTACCTCCCACCCCAGCTTTTTCTCCAAAGTTTTCAAAAATATTGATTCTTTGTCTCCATTGTAATCTTTGCCCCAGGCAGCTGCAGATTACTTTGCTTTTCACAGTTTTTGAAGAATGCTCTGTACCTAACTCCTTTTCTACCCCTGAGAGACTGAAAAATTAGGGGGACTAAATGCAAATCCTTGCTTAGTCCCTCAGGCAGACCCAAAACTGCTCAAACCCAAGAGATCCAGTTCCTAGAGAGCAAGGTCTGCCCTCTCTCTCTGGACCCGGAGACCCAGGGTCCCACACATGGAAACAGAGGCTGCAGTCCTCAGATTGCAGCCAAGATGGGGAGCAGGATCGGAGCACGAGTAAGTAAAAATGCTACACAGCTTTCCTAGGATTGTTAAGCCAAGTAATGCTCCAGTTAATGCTTGCTTCGTTGCTTTAAACTTTGGACTATTTTCCAAAGTTCTGACACAGGTGATTCTGAATAGTTTAGTTCACTGAGTTTGGGGGGTGAGGGTTGTTTCTGTGGAGGGACAAATTCTCAAAACTACTAACTGTTATTTCTCACTGATGTCACTAAAACACTTCCTTCTTTTCTTTTTATCCTGAGTTAAAAACCTTTTGTTTTTCTGGAGAGCTCTCTCTCATTCACTTCTGAAACACTGCCCATGACTGACATGCAAACTCAGAGAGACAATGTTTTAGCTCTCTTTCAGCCTCCTTTTACAGACTCAAAGTAGTCATTTTATCTCCTTTCAATTACTTTTAAAAAATGTATTTTTATTGTTGAAAGTATCACAGATGCCCTCCCCCCCTTTTTCCCATTGACCCCTTCCACCCAACATCTGCCTATTCCAGGCCTTCACCACCTATTGTCTGTGTCCAGAGGGTATGTACACATGCATAGAAGTTCCCTGGTTGGTTAATCTCTCCCCACCCATCCCCCAAACCACACTGGCTTCCTTCTGAGTTCCTCACTCTGTTCCATGCTTCTGTGTCTCTGGATCTATTTTGTTCATCAGTTTATTGTGTTCAATAGATTCCACCAATGAGTGAGATCATGTGATATTTACCTTCCTCTGACTGACTCATTTAACTTAGTATAATACCCTTCAGGTCCCACTATGCTGCTGCAAATGGTAAGGTATTCTTCTTTTTTATAGCCTCTCAATTAATTTTAAATATGCAGTTATGTACACTGGACCAAAAGACATAGACTTGAAAATTACATGGAAATTATATATAAATATAAACATGTACTATACACACACGTACATACATATACATACATAGGAACATACACATGACTAGCAACAGCAAAGAAAAATAGAATATGCCACATTAGCAGCTATGTTTGATTTTTTTTCCTAATGAGGTGCTATTCTTAGTTGTCCTATTTATTGTTTGAGACTTGAGAAAACTGGGACATGAGAAGATTTAATTTATAGCATCTTCAGCAAATCCATCCAACTTTATTTAGTCTCAGAGTTCTTGGAGAAGCTTTGACTGTCAAAACTGTAGTAATCAAAGAAGGAACCCAGAACCACTCTTCTTCCCTCATGGGGAAATCACTGAGTTCCATTTGCAGAGTATCAGAAAAAAAAACACAAACATGAAGATGCAAAGTTATGTATTTTAATTTAGTTGGGACTGTGCCAAAAATTTCACATTGACTTAGATATCTCTATGAGAATTTAACAAAAAAAAAGGCATTTATATTTAACCTGGAATATAGCTCAATGTATTATTTGAGCTTTGCTAGCATGTAGGATTTCTGAAAGTGTCTTTCTTGATATGTCTCTACCCCTGAGTGGTTAGATTGCTCAATGTGCCAGAGCACAATGTAAGTTCAAAAATCAAAGAAAACTCCTCATGATCTGAATATAATACATCAAATTATGTGTGCATTTCTAACATGCTGACATCTGCCCAGAATACTTTCAGAAGTAGATTTAATTTTGTTGCAA
The DNA here is from genome assembly GCA_011751065.1 of Lasiurus cinereus. Taxonomy (NCBI): domain Eukaryota; kingdom Metazoa; phylum Chordata; class Mammalia; order Chiroptera; family Vespertilionidae; genus Lasiurus; species Lasiurus cinereus. The sequence continues at coordinate 62,809,512 of JAAGEH010002531.1, forward strand.
TGACACTGTAGAAATTCTTAACATGGCCTTAAAGCTGTTTGACACCCTTCAGCTTGAGAGTGGGTAAATGCTTCTCCCTGTGAATTTAGGCTTCTTTGACTGCTTCGCCAATATTTGATAAAATTTACCAGGGAAGCAACTGGCTAGTCTTCTGTCTTTGTGGCTTCTTTCTTGGGTAGCAGGCACTAATGTTTTGGATGAGATTTTAGTTTCAAATTAGCTTTCTTTTTACCAATGTGTTTATTCAGAGTTTTCCTCTCTTCTTGAATTGTTTTTGCTAATTTCCATCTTTCTCAGACTTTGGATTGATTAGACTGAGTATTTGGTCAACCTCCAATAAATGCCTAATGCTGCTTCATTGGAGCCACATGCTGGCATATCCCTGAGAATTAAAATAAGCAATCTTTTAGTCATTCACATTATGTGGGAAAAAAACAACAATAAAATAATAGATTCAGACTCACGGGCTGTTGCAGATGGTGTAGCAGGTTGGTAAAAAGTATGAAAACAAAGCAAAGCAAAACAACAACAATAAAATAATGAGATCACCAGACCAGGGTCAAAGATGTCTTGGGAATATGTATGTCAATGGACCTATGAGAATAGGTTTACTATCTGATATTCATAGTGCAAGATGATGGCCAACAAAAAGCATGCACCTCTGACAATGTATTAAACAAGCAAATAGAGTAACATCAGACACAAGTCAGAAATTTTGTCTCATCTTTTTCCCCGGTTGCTTGCGGAAGTGCGGTTCTTGGGGTACCACTGGGATAGCATTTCTGCAGGCCTCCACAGAGGATGAGATATGGTCAAAAGCTTCATTTCCATAGAATTACATCTCTGGGTTTCCAAAGTGCCATTTCCCTTATTCCAGTCATAGAAGAAAGGTAGCTGGGGTTTCAGTAGAGCTAAAATCAGAGCCCAGAGCCAGTGTCCAGAGTTTCCTTTTCATGTTGGAGTGGGGTCCAGGCCAGCATGAGGCTAGCTTTAGACCTAGATGCTGCTACTTCAAGCACAAGGCCAATAATGCATCCCTGATATGGCATGATGCATGAAGCGATCACCTGGCCTCTTGGTGGCAAGTCAATTGCAATGGAGTGCTCGCATACTAGAAGATGACACAATTCTTCCCATCTGGACTCCAAACTGATTCCAGGTAGTAGCGCCTAACCTGAACCATGATTTTTGAGGATTTGTATATAAACTGATATGGGATTAGCATTGCCACAGATCCTAATTCAGAGCAAAGCAGTGTATTAGTGGCAGTTAACATGAAATCAACTTGGTCCTATTGCACACATGCACACACACACACACACACACACACACACACACCACCACCACCACCACCACCACCACTACCACCACTGCCATCACCACCACCACCAGATGCTGCTGGCCAAAGAAAGCAATGTAAATATACCAGCTTGGAAAGGGCAACTAATATGACAACTTGCAGATAATACCTTGCTAGGGTAGAGTGCTATTCTCCAGGATGCAATTATTCTTAAAATCAACAACCCGTATATGTACCATGGTGCCAAAAAAAGTAGAAAAATAGATTTGAGAACTGTGAGGAGTGAGCCTAAGCCATCAGTAGGACATCCCCTGAGGGCTCCCAGATAGTGAGAGGGGAGCAGGCCAAGCTGAGGGACCCCTGCACTCCCCCCAGTCAAGAATTTTTGTGCACCAGACCTCTAATCTATATGTATAAAAGCCTAAGCAAGCATTAGGGCAGAATGACCAGAACAACCAGTCGCTATGATGCACACTAACCACCAAGGCACAGATGCTCAAATCAGGAGCTGTCCCCTGGTGGTCAGTGCGCTCCAATAGGGAGAGTGCAGCTCAGCCAGAAGTTGGGTTCACAGCTGGTGAGTGCAGCTGCCATGGCAGGAACCTCTCTTAACTCTGCAGCAGTGCTACCAAGCAGTGGCAGCAGGCACAGCAGGCTGGGATGAGCGCAAGTGGCATGGCACCTGGCCCTGATTCAGGCTTTTCCCTTGCCACCTGCCACTTGGTGCATTGCTACATCCCCCAAGGAGCCCTAGACTGTGAGAGGGATATCTGACTGCCGGCTTAGGCCTGATCCCAGTGCCGTTCTATGTAGAAGGCAGTCAGTCTGAAAAACTCAGTGACTCAGGAAGTGCAGGGAACTCAGGGTGAGCCTGCTCCATGCTTGATTCACCCACTTGATGGTGTTCACAGGGCAGACTGTGGTGGCCCAGCACGGGCACGTGCAGCAGTTGCTGAAGCTCAAGTAGCAGGCCGTGCAGCAGCAGAAGGCCATCCAGCCACAAGCTGGCAATTGGACATTCCATGAAGGGTCCCAGACTGTGAAAGGGCACCGGCCAGGCTGAGAGACACCATCTTCCAGTGCACAAAGTTCGTGCACCAGGCCTCTAGTTTTTTTTAAAAAAATAATAGCCAAGACCGGTTTGGCTCAGTGGGTAGAGTGTCGGCTTGCGGACTGAAAGGTCCCAGGTTCGATTCCGGTCGGAGGCATGTACCTTGCTTGTGGGCACATCTCCACTGTGGGGCGTGCAGGAGGCGGCTGATTGGTGTCTCTCTCTCATCGATATTTCTGACTTTCTCCCTCCCTTCCTCTCTGTAAAAAATCAATAAAATATATTTTAAAAAATAAATAAATAAATAATAAATAAATAAATATAATAGTGCAAACATTATTCAACATATTTCACAACAACCTGATGTCTGAGTAACTGCAATAGGCTTTCCCAGTTATTTAACCCATGTATGTGTCCCATTCCCTGAAAAACATTAAAAAAATCAAAAGCATGTAGTTTATTTTCTTATTTAAAGTAGTTATTACAGAGAATAGTTAGAGGATTCTTGTAGAAAAAGATGTAAATAAAAAAATGTCAAACTTGACAAAATTGGAGATAATTATCTTTTATTCTTACTTCTTAACTAGATATCAACGTTCCAAAAATCACTTGCTTAACTATAGCATACAGTTATCTATTGCTTTTCTTAAAGAAAAAAGTTTTTAGTTTGTGCTTTATTTTTGAAAATACAAAACATTAGCTCTATACAGATTGAATTCATAAAAATTGGAACCCAAAACATTCATTTAAAAATCGATCAGCCATGAATAAATTCTACAGATTTTATAGAGGAAATAAAACCCCAGTTATCCCAATGGGGAAAAAAACCTTGTGATAATTAGGACCGGGTTGTTGTGCTTGAGATAATTAGGGTGGAACTGGTAATACAGGAGACCAAGCCTGAACTTTTCAAGTCCCTTGGCGGCAGAGCACAGCTTGGCCCGCCGCTGGCCGGAATGCAGGAGGTCAGAATCAGCCAGCTGAATCTGTAGCCAGCAGTATTGAGTGATCCTCCATTTCCCCCAGCACAAAAGACAAAAGGTTAGGAATCCTTATCTTTTCAACTGAAATCCATGTGAGAATTTCCCCAGTGGACTCTGCCTTCCTTTAGATGTTAAACCTTAGGGCAGGCAGATGGTGATTCTGTTAAATAGCTTGCATTGGGGAATCGATTTTTTTTTTTTTTGAGAAAAATCACAAAGTGAAATCTTGGAGACATAGAATAGAACATGGACTAGATACCCATTATTATAAGTGATGCGTAACTTAGACACGAGTTGTGCCAACACATTTAAAAAGCGAAACCATAAAATATGCAGTCCTGTTGAGAATAATTTAGAATCGCTATTTCTGAGGATTTGGGTAATTGAATAGAAACAACTAAACTAGCAGCTTGCATTGAAATAGATTTCTTTCAGGTCAGTATCCTAAGATGGTCAGAGAAAAGTCGTAGTATATCACTTGATAATAATTAAAACATTTTTTAAAATATTTTTATTAATGTATTACATATATACATATCTTCCTATTATGCCCCCCCTACTCCCAGACATACCATAACCTCCCAGTGTCTTGTGTTCATTGGTCATGCTTATATACATGCATACAAGTCCTTTGGTTGATCTCCTATCTATCCCACCTCTCCCTAACCTTCCTGCTGTATTTTGACAGTCTGTTTGATGCTTTACTGCCTCTGTATCTATCTTTTTGTTCATCAGTTAATTAAAACATTTAATGCATCACCAAAACAGTAGCAAAAAGTTCTTACAAGCTATGTGAGTGTGAAAGTGTTGGCTTGGTGAGAGGGATTTGTTAAACTGAAAAGAGGTGTTGTATTTGCAACCAAGGCCACAGCTGATTACTGGGACTCTAGAATATGGATGGATCTTCAGCATCATTCTACTTTGAGGCAAACATACTGAGCCTCTATGACTTCTTATCCTCAGTCACTGGATATAAGCCATTGCCTAGAATCAGGTTGGGTAAGGCAGCTTTCTTGGGCTAAGGAGAATCTCCTGGAAGGATTTCATCTTTGATCTGTCAGCTACCAATATTACCAAAGGCAGTTCCAGGAAATTAGCTTTATACAAACCAGAACTTACCAACTTTAATATATTCTAAAATGCAAAATAAAGGATTAAGTACCATTTACTTATTTTAGACATGGATTATAAAAAAGTTTGAGGCAACCTTCAGATATTTCCCAATTTAAAAATTAGTTTGATCTATTTTGTTTTTAATGAGAGCTTTTTTCAGTGTAATGGGTAGGAAAAAAATTATTGCCCATTTTCTTTGTACATTATCTTAAATATTAAAAGTCTATTTTTCTGTTACCTTAGAAGAATATAAAAATGTAGTACTCGTTAGTAATCCACAGCTATATTGACTTTCTAACAACTCTAAAATTTCTCAAGTTCATAAAGTATAAAGGTAACAGAGTGGGGTTTTAAAAGTTAGGTAAGAAAATTTCTTGAACAATGTAAGTGTATGGGTAATACATTCACAATGTAATTTTTGATATGAGTAGTAAAAAGATACATATACACGAGATTTTTGTTGTTGTTAAAATAGGAAGGAGAAAAAGGAAAAGCAGAACACTGCATTTGGAATTTCTGCCAGGAATTCCTGGGTATGCTATGATTTTTCTAACTGTTGGGGAAGAAAGGAATCAAGGATTTGGACATTTGAGGTGAAAGAGGATAATAGCCTCTTTCAAATACAAGCCAAAGATTACATAGCAACAAGGAAGGCAGTCTTAGTAATAGATGTTGAAACGTGATAATGGAATCCATGAGAGCAAATGCTCAACAGGAGGAAGACAAGATTGTATTCCAGAGGCTCAGTGGACATGTCAAGGCTGGTAAAGGAAAAACAAACAACAACAGCAAAACAACACACACACACACACACACACACACACACACACACACACACACAATGGCCTTAGCCGGTTTTGTTTAGTGGATAGAGTATCAGCTTGTGGACCAAAGAGTCCTGGGTTTGATTCCAGCCAAGGGCACTTACCTTGGTAGCAGTCTCCTCCTCAATCTGGGCCCCTGGTGGGGCTTGTGCAGGAGGCAGACAACCAATGTGTTTCTTTCACACAGATGTTTCCCTCTGTCTTTCCCTCTCTCTTCCCCTCTCCCTAAAAATCAGTGGAGAAATATTCTTTGGTAAGGATTAACAACAGAAAGAAAAGAGAAAAATGAACATGCAAAGCAACAATAAAAAAAAGTGAACCCAAATTAGGTCAAAGAGGTATTAAATTAGAAAAAAAATAGGTTTGTGAAAACCCAGAAAATACAGAGTTTATCAAAAGTATCAAATAGCCGAAACTGGTTTGGTTCAGTGGATAGAGTGTCGTCCTGCAGACTGAAGGGTCCCAGGTTTGATTCCGATCAAGAGCATGTACCTTGGTTGCAGGCACATCCCCAGTGAGGGGTGTGCAGGAGGCAACTGATCAATGTTTCTCTCTCATCGATGTTTCTAACTTTCTCTCTCCCTTTCTCTCTGTAAAAAATAAATAAAATATATATTTTTAAAAAGTTTCAAATGATATAGTGAAGTCAAGTGAAAGGCCTTTAAGTGTTTAGGTCACCAAGAAAGTCATTGCGAATAAGCAACTTCATTCTCCAAGGGGTAGGGATGACTGATGAAAGAGGCTAAAAGAGAAATATGTCCTGTGAGGCAGGCAGAATTTACAAAGTGCCCTCCATCAAAGTTTTCAGCATAAGCCCTGGGAATGTTAACATAATGAATAGCATGCTCATGAATATGTTACTTTACATCACCTCAGGGAGGTGGCAAATGTAATTAAGTGTATAATCAGTTGACCTTCTGATTGGAGTAATTACCCTGGCCTAATGTAATCACAGGAGCTTTTTAACAGGCCAGCATTTTCTTCAGCTGCTAGCAGAAGCGGAAATGAGAGACACCTGAAGTGTGAGACTGAACACGCAGTTGCTGGCTTTGAGAACTAAACGGGTGATGAGAGAAGGAATACAGGAGGGTTTTAACAGCAGAGATCAGTGCCTGGTCTGCAAGCAAGGAAAGCGGAATCTCAGACCTAGAGCTGCGCAGGGCTGCACTCTGCCATCCACCTGCATGAGCTGGGAAATGGACTCTCTTTTAGAACTTCCTGAGAAAAGGTTAGCCTGGTCAACACTTTGATTTCGGCTTAGAGATGCTTTGAGCATAGAATCTAGGTGAATACTTTGGACCTAGAGAACTATGAGCTCATAAGTGGGTGCTGTTTAAAGCCACCAAATGTGTGGTAATAAAAACAAACAAAAACAAACAAAAAAACAAAAACTAATACACCCTGCTTAAAGAATAAACTTATCTCAGCCAACACATACACGATTTTTCTGTAAGTGAACGTTACTGGTGACTCTTAGCCATGAATAATGAACGTGTTCCTAAGGAGAGCCATGATCATTAAAGTCAGCACAAGTGTAAGGTAGGGATGGGATAGATCTACCTCATTCCAAACTGCTGCTTTGGATTAGCATTTTTTTTATTTAGGAATGCTTATGCACATTTTACATTCAAAGTCTAAATTTTCATTTACTTCTCAAATTCAAGATCGGTATAATCCCTTCCTTCTAGAACTTAACCTGCATTTACTTCTGACCTCATTATTTCCCATTATATTTATACTAATCTGTTTAAGCAGAATTCTGAATGTAGATTCAAAGTCCAGTTTCAACAGTATTAACTATGTGCATTGAAGTTAGTATTTGGATTCCTCATTGTCTGTCAGTTTGCTTATATTAAATGAGGATGATGCACAGGATTGTTGACCCAAGTGAATGAGTGTTTGTGCCTGAGATCACTTAACTTAGCATCTGGCACTTGATGTATGTAATAGTGAATTGTAGAATCTGAATCTTGCAAAAAGCAAAGGTGTTGATTTAGTGATTATTCCACAGCATTTTGTAAGAATTTGTTATAAATGCAAGTTCAAGGATTCTTCAGTTGAGAGAAAGGGAGGGGGAGAGACAGAGAGAAACATCTATGTGAGAGAGACATATAGGTTGGTTGCCTACTGCACATTCCTGACCAGGGCCAGAGATCAAGCCTGCAACCGAGATATATGCACCCTTCACTGGAATCAAATCCAGGACTTTTCAGTCCACAGGACAACGCTCTCTCCACTGAACCAAACCTGATGGGGTGAGTGTAATCAGTTTTTATATTATAATCATGGCCTCTTTCTTTGAATCTGTAATCAAATACATTTTATATTACTCCTCTATTTATATATAGAAACTACCTTCTTTTCTCAGGTGTCAAACTGCAAAATACATTTAAATTTCATCATCCTCCCAATAGATAGGAAAGCATAGGTGTATATCAAAACACTATTTCATGATTCTGATATCTGACTAGTGAAATGGCAAGAGGACAAATAAGAAAGGGTTCCATCTCTCTGAAACTAATGGAAGAATCACTTGACCCTATAAAGAGGCTTAATGCAATCATAAGTAGGTACGGCTCTTATTGCACTTACGTTAGAACACCGATATAAAGCAAAAGATTAATCCCATTTTCTATTTCAAGTTCCTTAATACACTGGCTATAAAACTCCCATACTTCATGATAGATAGTGTTCTATGTTGAAAACATTGACTTGATAGTGGTTCACTAAGCGCTGACTCACTTAGATATAGACTATGATAGTAGGTTCAAGTCCAGTTCTTTCAAACTCAGTGAAACTTCACAATTTTATAAAAATATAAAAGTACTTTAATACCTCAGAAATTAAATTACCTAAATATAATCATGCCAATTTGTTTCAAAATTAAACAATTTTATTTTATCTACCATATCATTACTGCCTTTTAATGCATAATTTTGATGTCATATACTGCAACAATAGAGCAAAACTGTACTCTGTTTTAAGATTTTAAAGACCATTAAAATTCTCATTTTTTAAGAACAAGATGAATGACTTTAGCAGCATCCTTCTTCCCTCCTTAAAAGAGTGGAGTTGTGTTATTGCTCTTCATTTTAAATGATAGGCACTTTAGTGGAATATAGCACCATTTTGAGAAAGCTGCTGTCATTTTACTCTGCATGTTTGGGTTGCATAAATGCTAACTTTAATGATGCAGCATTTCCTTTGTAAAATTACCTTTTATAGTGGATTAACTGGTCATTAATTTCACTGTAAAGACATAATTTGTACATTTTAATGTATTTCTCAACTAATCTGTTTGTGTGAGCATAACAGCTGGAAGCTCCTGCAAGAAGACAGGAGAGTAAAAAACCTACCTTAGTTCATAATTTCTTTGATTTTTCTTTCCTGTCCCATAAAACCCAGCTTTAAAGCCTTATTTCATTGTTATGCCAGAATTGTGGTGATTTTGTATACAAATACATCCATGGCATGGCATGTGTTACATTGGTGCTGCAATTACACCAGATTGCACAATAGTTTGTTAATGCTCTATTACTTTTCCATGCAAATTCCTAAAATGAAGAACCTGGAACTCAGTTATGTTAGCCATACATCTTCAATTTAACTTACTCTTTTTAAAATTCTGCTCATCTACATTTTTACTACAAATAGTCCCCATTTTCTTTTATTACTCTAGCTCAGTGTCAATTGAATATTCTGAGCCCACTGAGTATTTTTTTTTCAGCAAGACAAAGGCTTGAAAACACTAGTTTTCTGAAAATTGTACAAATAGTATTTAAATAAAATTTTTATATATTGGAACAAAATTTTAAGATAGCATACACATTAATAGATGTTTAATAGAAACAAATTATGTCAATATCTTCTAAAGAAAGTATATTCTGGATAAAAGAAATTGAATTGCAAGATTCAAGAAATTTACTGTAAGATTGCTTTTATTCCTGTTTCTCTGACCTAAGGATGTCAGAAAGTAAACTGATGTTGCTTAGAAGTATCCAAACCTTGCATAAGACAGAATTCTATTTAAATCATAAAGTCCAAACAGAAATTGATTCTACCACCAAAAGAAAGTGTGAAATACAGCATTCAGCATCACAGCAAAGGGTCTATTTATCCGGCAATCATGTCAGACATGACAGATGGTACACAGACCCGAAATACACAGATAGAGTAGGGAAAACACATTGTGCTTCTCATAGGGCAGTGAAAACGCACAGAAGTGAATGTCTAGAATATGAGGAAAGATGTGCAATGGATATATATAAAACTTGTTTCTTTTACTTATGCTATCACTAAATCATCACTAATTTCTTACCAGATTTTTTGTAAAATGTAGTTGATTGCAAAGGATCCATTCATTATTCACATATTTTATATGTATAGTAGTGGCCCTGTGCACAGATTCATGCACATTAAAAGGAAATTAGAAGAAATATTTTAATATCGCTATTTGTCCTTTCTCTGTAATGAAGTGTCAATCTAATTCATGATCAACAATGACACATCAAAGCATATGCATGCGATCAGCATCAGCTAGATCTTTATATGTGTCACGCATGTGTGAGTCAACTTAGCCTTTTATATATATAAAAGTTAATAAGTTAATAAGAATTAACTTGCTTAATTATACCTGCTTTCTGATGTAGCTAAACGTTTTTCCAGCCCAGTGAAGCACCCCAACTTCTTTTTCAGGTAATTGTCAACGATACAGCAGTACATATCAACATGAAGCACATTATTATTGTACATCACACAGAGAGAACAAAGTGTAAAATATTTGACTGTAGCAGTGGTTGACTATATTCTGTGCAGCGAGAAAATTGAAGTCATTTTCAAGTTCCACCATTTCTTACTTCTTTTCAGTCAGGCCTAGTTTCTAAACTTTCTAAATCTCTGTTTTCTGGCTAATGAAAAGAAAACAGGATTCTACCAAGTCTCCTATCTTCCTACTCCAGGACTTCTTTGACATTTTGTTAAAGTGTAAAATGTTTGCACCTGACTACAAAGCAAGTTGTGTTCCTGAGCTGAAGAAACTTCAAGGAGGCTAGTCATTAGGGAGAGGAAGCTGGGCTTTGCTATGTGACATCATTACCTGGTGCCCACAGCAACTGTCTCCAGGCTGGGCTGGGCTGTAGGCCACATTTTGTGCAGGGGGTCTTGGCAGTGTTGTCTGCGATTTGGTGGGCTGTCACTCTGGGGTGGTGGCAGAGCCTGTGTCCCACTTGGGGGAAACTGAGTGTTGCTTTGTGGGGGCCACTATGTAATGGCATTTCTCCGTAAATGGGCAGTGAATGGCATGGCAGCTTCTGCATTGAGCATCTGAACCCTGGCAGTCAGTGCACATCATAGCAATTGGTCAGACAGACACTTAGCATATTAACCTTTTATGAATGTACAGTAGATGCCTGGCGATGAAATTAGTGCACAGGTATAGGTCCTAGGCATGGCCTGTGATCAGGGCCATTTCCCTGGTTTCCTGCAACCAGCCACTGGCCCTGCTACCACCCACCACTGGGTCCCCTGTTTGCTATGGGGTGATTAGAGCCTGCCGGCCAAGGGAGAAACTGAGAGGTTGGCTATTCCCACCCACTTGCTGGCCCCGCCCCCGCCATTGGTTGCCCCCTGTGTGTAGGGCAACTGGTGGGGCAGGGGCCTTGGCCTGATGCCACCCGTGACCCCTGCCACCCACACCAAGTTCCCTGTTCGACATCAGGCAATTGGAGCCTGCCAGCTGGGGAAAGGGACTGAGAAGTGGTCAGTGAGCCTTTTAGTGACTGGCTGAATGGTCATTCTGGTCATTCCTCTATTAGGGTCAATTTGCATATTGCCCTTTTATTATATAGGATAGAAACCCGGTATATGGCTGGGGGCCAACCAACCTCCCTGATGGGGGCCCCGGATCAGGATGAAGGTCCCTGCTGGGGTGAGGGACCTGGGCAGTTTTCCAGCTGGCCATGGCCCCAGTCAGGGTGTGGGTCCTTGCTAGGGACCAGGGCCACTTGGGGCAAGGTGTCATGGTCATTCTGGTCTCTGGTCATTCTGGGTGTGTTGCCATTTCAGTCACTGGGCTTTTATTATCTAGGTTAGATGTCTAAACTGACTATTTTGGGGAAAGGTGTTCTTAATGATTGTTTTTATCTCAAAAATGGCAAGATACTCTAATTAAGGCATCCAAGTAAGAAGACAGACTTTGCACATCCCTCCTCAGTCCTCCACACTTCTGATCTCATATTAATAAAAACTACAAAAATAAAAAGAAACATTGTAATTTTAAAGAGCTAATAGAGGGACAAGCCTAATGCTAGAATGCAAATCAGGTACTAAGAAGAGTTTCCTTCTACCTCATCAACTGAGTTTTAGAATTGCATCAGAAGTACAAGAAAGCCCTGAAATTTTCTTCCAGACAAATGTTTATAGCAAGTAGGAATTGGGCACTGTAGCAAATGAAATATTTAGCTATGGACACCAACTGTGTGGAGATGAAAGTGACAGATCTGATTCTGGCTACTGTTATAGCTCTTTCTCCAATCTCTTTAAATGTCTGATTTCCAATAGGATGCTAATTTTTTTTTTGCTATTTTAAGCCAGCATTTTATTTTAAAAACACCCTCAAATGCCACCACACTGTTATAAACCATTGGAAAGCCGTTCCAGCTTTCATCAACACTTGTTCAAGGTTCTTGCAGCTTCCACTCGCTCTCTAGTTCCAAAGCTAGCCTTGCATGTGAAGTTTTTGTTGCATGGCAGTCTCAATCCTAAAATGGGTCTTGCTTAATTATTGTTGCATAAAAAAAATTACTCCAAAGTTTAGCAGCTTAGAAAATAAATATTGAGCTGTCCCAGTTCCTGTGGGTGAGACATTCAGGAGATGGTTCTGACTTAGGAGTTCATTAAGTTGCAGCCAAGATGTCCACCAGGTGTGTGAAGGCTTTGCTGCAGCTGAGAAACTGCTTCTGACATGATTCACACTCACAGCTTATTGGCTGGAGGCCACCACTGTTCTTGGTTGACTGCTTTCAAGGGGCCTCAATTTCTCACCTCATGAGCATCTCCATGGGGCTACTTGAGTGTCCACATAATATTGCAATTGCCTCTTCCCAGAGAGAGTTATCTGAAGACAAAGACACGGAAAGAGAGAAAGAGAAACAGAGAGAGACAGAGAGAAGGAGAATGAATATAATGGTGTTGACCTGGACTCGGAAGTGATATGCTTGTGTTTTGTGGATAACATAAACTGACCCAGATACAATATGAGAGGGGACTACATGATGGCATGAATACCAAAAGGTAGGAATCATATGGGCTATCTGGGAAATTTGTTACCAACAGCTCTTTGATGTTTTTGTCCCTGAGGAAAAGGAGTGAAACTTTATGAAGTCTTACTTGTTCTACAATAGAATGAGCACCGACAGATGTATGCTACAAGCATGCGTTATAGAGTTAGCTAATATATTAACACAGGTTTATTTTCCTTTCTATTGTTAGGTGTCATGAATTCTTTTCTCCCTAATTCTTCCCTGATGATCAAAAAGTAATTCTTAGAGAGGAAGTGGTCTTTTTAAGATATACGTACTGTAAATAAAAGTGAGGATCCTTGATGTATTCAAGAACTGGTCACTTACCCATCTACTAGCTGGTAGCATCCACTTCTTCCTCATGTCACTGTAACCTTTAGCAAATAGAAAGATTTGTTGTGGTTGTTCAGACTTCAAGTATTATTACCCTTCATTAAAGAGCTTATCCAATTTTCTTTTTCCCTAAAATATCTCTAGAATCTGTTTATATTTCCTCTACTGCTCTAGTCCAATGGTTGGCAAACTGCGGCTTGCAAGCCACATGAGGCTCTTTGGCCCCTTGAGTGTGGCTCTTCCATAAAATACCTCGGCCTGGGTGAGCCTATTTTGAAGAAGTGGTGTTAGAAGAAGTTTAAGTTTAAAAAATTTGTCTCTCAAAAGAAATTTCAATCGTTGTACTGTTGATATCTGGCTCTGTTGACTAATGAGTTTGCGGACCACTGCCCTAGTCAAAGCCAATGTCATTTATCACCTGTACTAAGCCTGTAGCTATGTGATTTCACATGCCTATACCCTATTCTCCTTCCCCTGTAGGTTAATGGGTTCTTTTGTCAGTTGTGTTTTTCTCTGTATTGTTTTGTGTACAAGTTAAATAGCATCTCTTCTCACTACCCACAGGCTTTCCTTATGATGTTTTCTGATGACTTACATCTTCCTCCCTGATTCGGCCACACACATACACTTTTTGTGTAACTCTGCTTCATCATTTTGCTCCAACTATGCCAGCCTTGATGTTGTTTCTTAAAACATCAAAAACATCCTGATTTGGGGTATTCTCCTGCTGCTACCCCTGTTTTTAATGATCTCCACCAGAATGTGTCTCTCCATCACTGCATTTATGTCTTTATCCAGAGTGGTATTAAGAGAGAGGCCTCTTCTAACCACACCACAACATCTCCCCATTCTTCCCTTTCCCCTTACCCTGAATTATTTCTGTTCCTAACCCTTTTCGCTATCGTGTATGTTATATATTTATTTTCTGATTTAATTATTTTGTCTCCTCAATAGAAGCTATTCTCCATTAAAGTAAGGACTGCTGTGGGCTTAACTATTCTCAGCAGTAAGAATAGTGCCTATAAGGCCCCACTCTCTCTGGCCTCCAATAAAGCAGAAAAATTATGATTTACTAATATTAGCAATAGCTTCCACTCAAGGTGAAAGTAGAGTGAAGGCAGGGTCCATAGTTAAGGTGTACTTTCCAGATTCTTACATGCCAATTACATTAAAGTAAATTAAAACCGGATGCTTAAGAAAAGAACATAGAACAATCTATTATGAACAATCTATTATTAACAATCAATATTTATATTCCCATTTAAATATGTGTTTTACTATATAACAAAATGGGTAGATGTACCTGCAGTACATCTTATGTCTTAAGGTTCTAAAATCCGCTGTAAATAGTTAAAATTTTGATGATTATCATTTGAAGCATAGAAATGTGACACACACACTATTGAATTTCACTAAATAATCTTTTTTCAAAATATTTTTGAAAAATTTTATTATATCTTTTCTTCTTAAAGTTACATTTGTGGTTATTTTTTAACTTGAATTTACATTTATGTCACTTGCCAATCTAATATTTGATTTCTATAACTACTGAATCTGGTAACTAGCTAGCATTGTTCTCTAGGCTGAAACACACAAGAGAATTTTGGGAACCATTTGCCATCTATAACTTTATACCTTTCTAGTTTAACTTCTGATTTATGTTTAATGGGCTTCTACATATTTAAATGGGTCTCTTCTCTGGACTGCAGTATGGCCAGCTAAACACTTAAAGTTAGTTAAATCTTCATAACAAGGCCATTGCTGTTTTCTCCAGTTAAATTTGTTTTCTTTGAAGCTATCTTCATTTCTCAGCATTTTATTTATCTGTCTTAGTTTTCATGGTTGTCTACCCTCACAGAACATGCTTTCATCAAAGATAGGACTGAGGAAGAATCATATCAATAAAAAAAGTATGTGGCATATGAGAAACTTAAAGTTAATATTTGATGTCAATTTATTCATTTGTTAAATGAGAAATTGCTCCCAACTTTAATAGGCTCATCATCCAGAGGGGCCATGTAAACTAATGTAATAGTTTACATTTAAATGTTTATATAATATTTATGGAGAGGATATAAAGATTTTTTAATAGCAAAGTCTGCCGGATTTTATCTCACTTTCATCACTTTCAAGAACAGATTGCAGTCAGCAGCTAGAGAAAATGCATAATATAATATGTAAATAGGATATGTATTTTATGTAAATATGAATAGATGATATCTCAAGAGGGATTTTTGTTCAATAAATTATTCATTTATTACATAATTTATTATCTAGCACCTAATAAGTACTAGCTTATGTGATAGACACATAGAAAAAAGTGGTGATCCTAGAGACTTGGTTGTATTTTCTTTATTCAGAGGAAGTTGGAATACGTGTTTGGAGAAAGTGTTATATTACATTTTAAATAATAATAATAATAATAATAATAATATAATAATAATAATAATATAATAATAATAATAATAATACAAAGCTGATATTTTTAACTTCTTCAAGGGTGGAGAATTAGCCAAGATGCAGTCACCATGGAGTTAGACTCACTCTTAAAGGTGAAATATCGAAGAGTCTGAAAACAGCTACAAAACCTGAGAAGACAGTATAGTAATTTGTGTGTTTTGTTGGTGTGGAAGAGACTAATTCCACCTGGAGAGAAGGCAGGTAGAAGAATTCTTGGAGGACAAATTAGAATAAAAGACTCTACCTACTTGAGAAAATCAATGCCTGCACCTTGATTGCATAAAGCAATAACATTAGCAAAATTTTACTCCAGATAAATAACTCAGAAATCTTGGTCTGTACCAAAGTTGCAGAAAACAATTGGTAATTGACTAGTCTCAATCATTAATACCCAAGCACTTTTCTTTCCCAACATGAAAAGAGTAGAGCAGAACTCACTACTCAAACCTGCTTCTACTGTGAACTGAAGGGGTACTTGGAGCTCAATTGGTACATTCTGAGGTTTTAGTAAATACAAGAGTTTATGTTTCTTTCTTCATCTTTCATGTAGTCACATTCTAAGAAACAACACAAGGACAACCAAAGTGGAAAACTAATTTAAAACAAACTTACAAAGGATATCACAAGGATAACAAAATTTAAAGGGATTACAAATACCACTAGATGAAGAAGTGCTAGAATAGAGAAACTAAGCCCAACTGGCATAGCTCAGTGGTTGAACATTTACCTATGAACCAAAAGGTCACAGTTCCATTCCCGGTCTGTGCACATGCCCGGATTGTGGTCTCCATACCCAGTGTAGGGCATCATTGATGTTTCTCTCTCTCTCGCACTCTCCCTTCCTCATTGAAATAAATAAAAACATATTTTAAAAAGTGTTTAAATAAATAAAATACAATTTGATATAATGAATTACTTTCAAAAAACATGACATCAAATGAAATAAAAGTAACAGGAAAATATATTTATATGACTCCATCAAGGAAGACAAAACTAGACAAAATAGACAAATTTAAGCGATACATTTTGTAGGCTTGTACATTTGTGGTAAGAATATGAAGATTTGCAAGGGAATTGCTGATATAATGTTGTTTTCAGTAGGAAAGAATGTATATAGAGCTTGTGGTTCTATTTTAAGCTAAATGATGGGGAGGAAATGTATCCTCTTTTGTGTATGTGTGCATTACCTGCTTTTTAAAAAGGTAAACATGGTTAGCAAGCATTTTTTTTTTAATTTCAAGAAGAAGAAGTCAGGATTGTGCAATGGAAAAAGAAGAGGGTAGGGTGACAAGTGCATTGAGAAGGGATTGAATCATATAAGAACTTCTAGATAGACGTACAGAATTTATAGAAGTTAAATGTTATCCTAATCATAGAGGAGAGCAAGAAACTAATTTAGATTACTCTGGCTGCTGTGCTGAGAAATGTATATATTTTTTCCCAGAGTAAATAGTGGAGAAGGAAAGACCAATTTGGAAACTCTTTCAGTAATCCATCTGACAGATGTTGTATCCAACTCATGTGTTTGTCACAGAGCTGGAAAGAAATAGACAGCTTTGAGATATATATAGGAGTTATAAAACTTTGTGATGGATTGCATCTAGTGGTTTAAGTAATCGTGAGTGATAAACAATGTTTTCATGTCTTTAGATTGAGTGACTGGTGGAAAAAGAATCTATTAATGTAGAGAATTTTATAGGAAAAATTGAATTGTGGATGGAATTCGATCAAGAGATTCATTTGAACAACTTGTGATTGGACATATTATGTTGTGTTTCATTATCAACAGGTTATGTTCTGGGAATCATCCAAATGGAAAAGTTAAGTGATTGGTTTGGAATATGCATCTGGGAGGCAGAGAAGTACAGCCCATAAACAGCAAGCCACTAACTAGGAGGGGCATGTGAGGTCTCAGGAATTAATAAGATTTCATAGGGGGATGCTGTAGAAGAACAAATGTGGTCAAGGTGTGAGGTGTTCAAACTTTGGAAAGAAGTAGTGGAGCAATTATAAACAAAGAGAAGGGGATGCAATAGACTGAGAGATTAACAAATAAAAATAAATAAATTGGAGAACAGAGTAACAGAGAAGCCAGGAGAAAAGTACTGTACAATCTTTTCTGACAAAGGCTACAGTAAACTTGAAAAATATGATGACTGGTAAGTTATTTACTGGATTTATCAAATTAAGGCCACAAGTAATGGTAATATATAAATATTTCTCTTTTTTCCACGACCAACATGGCTAGAGAATGGACAGGAGTCCTGAGTAGGGACGATGGGGGATTGAGAAAAAGAAAGAGATAAAAATATAGTAAGGAAATCTGAGACCTGGTGGGACAGTTGTCCTCTGATGGAGAGACAGGGACTCAGAGCTGATAGAGCATGTTTATTTTAAACAGTAAGATACCAGAAAGTTTTTATAAAATTTAAGGTAAAGAAAATATGTGCATTTTCATGGCTTCTTTGTAATATTCACTTCTGGGTGGGCCTGGATAATTGTGCTTGTTCCTGGGGCCTGGCTGGATTTAGATAATGAAATCCTCCTCCTGGCACCTGAGCAAAAGGTCAAACTGACAACACACCTGCCTCTGGCAAGGTATGTTTCCAGGTCATAGCTCTGCCAGGCACCACTGCATTCAGATGACAATCAGCTCAGGGGCCTTTCCCAGGTACTCTCTACAGTAAGGAGAAAATGTTCTATTGTATGGTGCAGTCAGTGTGTAGAGCACTAAAGGATGAAGGACATTAAAGGAAGAGATGATAATGTGTGCAGTTAACACTTAGAAGAAGCATGGACATTGAACCCCAGATGGAAAACGTGATGATTTATTATCCAGATGTGCAAAGGAAACATAAGTTTTCTTTTTATTTGACTAATTTTTCTCATGGATCCTAACTTTTCTGTATAGCATGGATCCGAGAAGGCTTAACATTGACAGAGGTTCCATCTGGTCCAGTTCTGTAGTTTATGTTCTCTTGAATGAGTATGTCCTTCAAATATATTTCCCTTCTTTTTGGTCATCCCCATAATGGCAAGGATTTGAGTGGGGGTGGTGGTGGTGATGGC
Organism: Lasiurus cinereus; assembly: GCA_011751065.1. NCBI lineage: Eukaryota > Metazoa > Chordata > Mammalia > Chiroptera > Vespertilionidae > Lasiurus > Lasiurus cinereus. The sequence continues at coordinate 62,827,943 of JAAGEH010002531.1, forward strand.
TGTGTGTCTTTCAGGTAGTAGAACAGAGAGCCTTGAATCCAAAAGTGAATATCCCTTTTCTGTCTTCTAGGTCCATCTTGATGATGTTACATATCAGCCTACATTCTGAGAAAACTGTCAGCATTTCTATCTGAACTCTGAAGCTGGGAACTCTCAGCTGCTCTCTAAATTAATGATGTATGAAACAAGGGTATCAGCTGTGGATGACTGGATTGGGGCAAAAGAGGGAAATTTTGTGGATGGTGCATAATTAACAAAATGATTATGAAAATTAGAAATCAATTTCCTGCAACAATAGGTTCATACTTTGAAAAGTAAAACAAAATTCAAAGTCTAGCTACACAAGCCCATCCCATGATCAGTTTCTCTGTCAATAGGAGTAACATCACTACGCTTTCTCATGTGATGATAATGATAACTGGGCCTCATTGCACACAATGTAATCTGTTTATATTTCATGCATTTATTCATTTATACAAACATTTACTATAATATTTTGCATTACTATTATTGCTGGGCTCCATACTAACAGCTGATGATTGGAAATTAATAACAGTATCCTTCTTCCAAAGAATGTAACTTCCAAAGTATAAAACCCAAAATACAATACATGATTGAAATCAAATTAGAACTGGGATTAGAAGAGAAATACTTATTATTTATTTTATACTTTGCTATAATGTACCAAACAATTAAATTAAACAAAAAATGGCCTAGAAATAACTAACACTATAGATCATTATATATATTACACTACTAATCTCTTGGGAATATGGATTGGTATACATTTAACTAATCTTTTCATTATTTCCCACCTTGTAAATTAAATAATAGAAAATCACTAGTAAACCCACTGATAGACAGATCCATATAGACCAATATGCATACATTTCTCAAAGTTTAGCAACTGTTAAACCTCATTGGGAAAAAGAAAATTTTATCTTTGAGTGGTTTATAGTCTCCAATTTCAAGAAAGAGTTTCTGTCTCTTTATCCAGCAAATGGTGAGAAAAAAAAAAGTACCACAGGAGCATGGAATACCAATTAGTATACCAAATTCCATCCTTTTAATCTGCTTTATTTGTTTCTGATGGTTGCCATAATTAAATACCATAAATTGGATGGCGAAACAATAGAAAGTTATTGTTTCACAGTTATGGAGTCAAGAAGGACAAAATCAAGGTATCAGCAAGGTCATGTTCCATCTGAAGTCTGTGAAGGAGAATATTTCTTTGTCTCTTCCTGTTTGATGGTGGTTCCCAGGTAATTCTTGGCTTTCAGTAGCAGCACTTTGATCTAAGGAACTGTTGTTGCATGTTCTCTATGTGACTCTATCTCCAGACGGTGCTTTCCTTTTCCTTTAAGGATACCAGTCTTTTTGGATTAGGGCCGGCCTGATGAACTCATCTTAATTCAATTCCATTTGCAAAGACCCTATCCTATATAATGAAACCCTAATATGCAAATAGACCAAAGAGCAGAATGACCAGTTGCTATGATGCGTGCTGACCACCAGGGAACAGACATTCAGTGCAGGAGCTGCCCCCTTGTGGTCAGTGTACCCTCACAGGGGGAGCACTGCTCAGCAAGAAATGGGTCTAAGATGGCAGGCTGACATCCCTCAAGGGGTCCTGGCCTGCGAGAAGGCACAGGCCAGGCTGAACCTCCCCCCACTCCCAGCCACCCCCAGTGCACAGATGTCATGCACTAGACCTCTCTAGTTTGCAGATAAAGTACCATTTTGAGAGACTATACATGTGAATAGATCTATTCTTTCTTCCTAATGACACGTTTGTAGATGGATTTAACAATCCTTTTCTCAATGGTAGTTTCTCTTCTTATTATATTTGAAAATTGAAAGGTATGAATATATATGTAAAGGTATAAATATAAAGGTATATATGGAATTATAAATATAAAGGTATCTATATAATTAGTATATAATATAAAATTAATATATTATATGTAATTTAATAAATATTTATTATGTTAATATGTAAACATATAATAGGTGCATATGAAATATATTACATGTAGTTTAGTATGTTTAAATAGAATAACATTTATTATTTACATATAATATATAAGTGCAGGGGCAAAAGTAGGTTTATAGTTGTTAATATGGAAAATAATACAATAATTTAAAAAATAATACAAGAATAAATATGTTTTGTGTACTCACAAAACTATATCTACTTTTGCCCTACTCTCTATAATATATAATATATAAAATATTTATAATAGGTATGTTAAGAAGGTTTATATAATATATATGTATATGTATCATATGATTAATGTTTGATTTAGTGTTTTTAGATATAGATGACTTTTCAAATCCAGAAGTCACTTTCTTACTTTTCCACTTGGAAATTATTTTGATCTTGCCACATCATTAACCATAGAATCAACACTCCAATTGAAAAAGAATTGTTTTTAAAATAAAACACATGATATCTTTATCTCTCTGAGTAGGAAAAATAACCCACATCAGTGTCTCAGGCACTGAGATACACAACTTATTTTTTTTTTTACTTTGATCAAAGGAGAGAGCCATCAGACCTCCTAAATTTGTCAGTAGCTGGGTTTAAGGATGTCTATTTCTTTTTTTTAAATACATTTTATTAATTTTTTTTTTTACAGAGATGAAGGGAGAGGGATAGAGAGTTAGAAACATCGATGAGAGAGAAACATAGATCAGCTGCCTCCTGCATGGCCCCTACTAGGGATGTGCCTGCAACCAAGGTACATGCCCCCAACCGGAATCAAACCTGGGACCTTTCAGTCCGCAGGTCGATGCTCTATCCACTGAGCCAAATCAGTTTCAGCAGGATGTTTATTTAATCCAGAGGTTCCCTGATTATCAAATATGAATTAATTATAAAGACATATAGTGGCTAGAAGATCATTGTAATATATTATTGACTTAACTGTCCTTATAAAATGTTTTTCTAAATCTGTGGTTATTTAATTTACAGAAGGAAAAACAAACAAAGTAATTGACCTTTCTGCAGGGCATCTTGGTAGCTTCCATGACACTTTCCCACCTGATTAATTGAAAATAGCCAGCAAACTCTTAAACATTGTTTTAAGATTTAATGGAAATGAGGTAAACCATCTTGTGATAAAGATTTATATGTCATGTAATATACTTAACTTATTATAATGAAATATTCTTCAGAAACAATAACATTTTAAATGATTATTTTTATGTTTAGCAGTGAATGCAATGCATATGAGAGAAAGCAGTCCATTTTTTTTCCCGACTGTCTGAAATTTCTATAACCTTGCTCTGGATGCAGCAGGGAAAGGCCTCAAACCATTCCAAAATGTTCTCACAAACACTATAGGAATGCACAGGGTCACCCCAGACCCAAGAGCAGTCTATTTTTTAGTGGAAAATATATGAGGCTTGCAAATTTAATAACTTTATTTTATTGGATCAGAAAATAAACTACTCTGACCCTTGGAAGAGCATGTTAAAAAGATCTTTTATCTGAAGTTTTCCTATATGCAGAACTAGGCTTGCTCTAGACTTTATACAAATTACTAAGTTTGCTGGCTTCTGAAAAAAAAAGTAAAAACATGAACCAATTTGTATTATACGATTGTATTTCATGTTCTTTAATCATGTAAAATAGTATTTAAAGATAGACATTCTATTTGTGTCTACCAAACCGTCCAATTTTAACAAATGAATCAACTGAAGTAGATATATTCACCTTTTCCTCTCTAATTGAGTTGTAAATTACATAAGTCAAAGAATGAATTTGAGTTGCATTTGGTAGAAATACTGCCAAACTAGATATTGTGTAATAAAATGTATTATGCAGTAAAATATGGGAATTATGTGAGATCCACAAATGACATTATTTTCTCTTTTTAATTTCCAGCCTCATTGCCATAACTTTCCTGAGATTTCTTCAATAATTGTTTATGAAGTGATTAATTGAATAGCTTTCAGACATTCTGTGAGCACATATTTATACATAAATTATGTATAATTCTATTTATTTTAAAAATAAAATTGTATTTTAGAATAGTTTTAAGTGTAAGAGAGTCTCTACACACTATATACTGTATACCTGATTTTCCCTATTACCAACACCTCACATTAACATTGTACATTTGTCACAAATCTATAGATATCTTATTATGATCTGGAGTTCAGAGTTCCGTCCTGAATATCACATTCATGTAGTCCTTATGTTTCTTTAGGCTCCTCTCAGTTGTGAGTTTCTCAGATTTTTCTTTGTTTCTTTTCATAACCTTGACAATATCAAGAAGTACTATATTATTATTCTAGGACTGCCACAACAAAGCACTATATATTGAATAGCTTAAATAACAGAAATTTCTTTTCTCCCAGCTCTGAAGTTTGGAAGTCAGAAATCAGGGTACCAGCATGGACATATCCTGATAAGGGTTCACTTCCTGGTTTGTAGATGGCTATCCTCGCGTGATGGGGAAAGAGAGAGATTTTGTTCTTCTCTTTAAGGCCACAGTCCAATGGACCAGAGCCCTATCCTTATAATTTCAATTAACTTTAATCACCTCTCAAAGACCTTGTCTCCAGATATGGGCACACTGGGGATTAGGGCTTCAAAATATAGAATTAGGAGGAACAACATTCAATTTCTAGCAAGTCCTGAAAAAGTATTTTATTTACTGTATCTTAATTGAAATTTCTTTGGTATTTTCCTTTTTTACTAGATTGGACTAATGTTTTTTTGTTTTGTTTGTTTGTTTGTTTTTTGGGGGGACTACACAAAGATGATGTGGCCACTTTAATTATATCATATCAATGGCATTTACTACAGACATGACTTACCAATATTGATACTAACTTTGCTCACCTGGCTTGGATAGTGTTTGTCAAGATTTTTCACTGGAAATGTATCCATTGTTTCTGTTTCATACCCCTCTTTGAAATGAAATCATTGTGAGTAGAACACACTTAAAAAGTAAGAGGTTATATTCAATCTCCTGAAGATAAAATATCTCCAAAAATCATTTTGAAAATTAGTTCACTTCTATTCATTCATTCAATCAATCATTTATATCAGTATGAATTCCTGGATATTTATTTTATAACTTGGGTTGTAATATAATATTACTTTGTCATATATCATTGCTCAAATTATTCCAGGTTTTGCTTCTGTGTCTTGCCATCATTATGTGTGTGTGTACAATTACTTGGTATAACTTATTTATTTTTAAAAGAGATTAATGTTTACTATTAAAGTACTTCATATTAGTTAATTTTTAAAATTCACTACTACCATTTTTGCACACTACACAAGAAACCCTTGGCAAAGCTAATGCACAATATTCACATTTATAATTCTACTAGGGGCTTAGTGCACGAATCCATGCATCTTGAAAGGATGCTGTGAGGCTGTGGTGGGCACAGGAACAGGTCTCAGCTCATCCTTCACACCCCTCCTGGCCCCTCCTGCTGCAGCCCCAGTCCTCTGTCTGCCAGCAGCCCCATCCTGCCACTGCTGCTCCCTGTGCTGATGGCGCCGGCCCGGCTCACACCTGCTGATGGCATGGACCAATTAGGGCCAGTACCAGCAGTGGGTGCAAGCATGGCTGGCGCTGTCAGTGGGTGTGAACAGTGGCTGCTATCTCAATTGCCCTCCAGGAGTAGGGGGAGGTGGAGAAGCCCTCCAGGATAATTGGGGTCAGCAGCCGCTTGCATCTGCTGATGGCGCCAAATGATTTCAATGGGTGCAAGCATTGGTGCTGGCCCTGATAGCCCCTCAAGAGCAGGGGGAGGTGGAGAAGCCCTGGGGGACTGTTGGGGCTAGCAGCTGCCCCTTACACCCACTGATGGTGCTGAGTGATTGGGGCATGTGCTGGGCAGGAAAGCGGTGCAGGAGCAAAGAATTTTTAGTAACCACCAGAGGTTCACCCCGATGACAGCGACTAGTGTCCCACCTTGGTCTGGGCGCCCCCACTTAGCACTTCACTATACCCCTGTGGCCGATGCCCACCATGTTCCGCATTATGCTGACTGCTGCTTACGCCTGCCATGTGCACTCCTTGGTGTTCAGTACACAACATAGTGACTGGTTATTCAGTTGTTCAGTTGTTCGGTTGTCCCATTGTTCAGTCTATTTGCATATTAGGGTTTAATATGCATAGATAACTGCACATAACATACACTATAATATTTTAATTTTTTTTCAAAGTTTTTGGTTTACAAAATAATTAATAGGAAGGTTCAGAGATTTCCCATATAACCCCTACTAGACTTGACATATGCATAGCATCCCCCATTATAAACATCGCTCATTGATGCCAAAACTGGTTTGGCTCAGTGGATAGAGCGTCAGCATGTGGACTGACAGGTCCCAGGTTCAATTCTGGTCAAGGGCATGTATCTTAGTTGCAGGCACATCCCCAGAGGGGGGCGTGCAAGAGGCAGCTGATCAATGTCTCTCTCTCATCGATGTTTCTAACTCTCTATCCCTCTTCCTTCCTCTCTGTAAAAAATCAATAAAATATTTTAAAAATAAATAAACAAACATCGCTTATGGAATTCAAGGATAATGTTCACATGGACAGGTATAAAGTATGCAAGATTATCCAGACCAATAGTAGGCAAATACTTAATGCCTGTGTACTCTCAGGAAGGCTCAATTTTTATGCATTTCTATGAAAGTATCTATGATTCCTCTCATCAGAGAGCACAGCATAAACTTTTGTTTTCCAGAATTGTCATAATAATGTAATTACATATGTGTGTATGTTTGTGATATGTCCAATTTCCTAGATTAGGAATATATAACTAAATAAATGTATAAATTTATCTTTGACTTGTACATAAAGTGAAACTCATATACAGCTTGTCCACTTAACATTTTGTTTAGGGTTGATGCTGCATCTTTTACTCTAAACTGTGCAGTGGTATGCTAGATGATGTTTGTTTTATTAGGAAGATCTGGAAGCTTAACAAATAAGCTGCCTTGGGATTTCATGAGCCTGCAGTTTGTTAAATTAGCTAAATCAAATCAGGGAACAAGCAGAGGTTGTTGAAGATAGCCTACTATCTTGGAAAAAGAACATATATCAGTTGTTAAAAATTTGAATCTGATAAAAAAAATCTAGGACACATCTTGATTTACTCATTAAATATTTGTTGGAAAATAGATTCAAATATTCTTATAATCATCAGATTTTATTCGTCAACTAATAATCATAATTAGTTATCTTACTAACATTGGTGAGCAGACACAACCCAACCGTTTCCACACAAAATCTTAGGAGTCATAATGTCAGTTTTCATTAAGAGCCCTTTTTCCCATAAAAAAAACACACATGTGTGCTAAGCCTAATTTGCATAGATTTGTGAATAAAAATCCTTGTTTCTATTTAAATTGATTTTATTAAAGAGAGATGGGACATTTCCATATATAAATCTAAACTGCAATTGTTTCATACAATAAGAGTTTGAACTCACTCAATTATGAATTATTTGCTAAAATATTTTAGATAATATGATCCTCCATGGAATCAATTTTTTCAAACCTTATGCAAATTACCTTTCTTGTTATCTGTTAGTGTAATACTTATGAATACTCTAGCCTTTTTATTTGGGAGGTTTATAGGGAAGTACACTGTCCTCATTTGTTCAGGTTTATCTCTATTCTTCAACCTCAAAACAATAGAAATGACTGTTCTAGCATACTTTTGAAACATTATTTAGAGCTTTTAATTATATTTGCAGAAGGAATTTATTTTGACATTGTAATTTTTTTAAGTGCTTATAATTTAGACTTTGGCCCAAAGTTAGAATATGTATTATTGTTTTAAGAAAAGAAACAAATATTTGAAAAGCACAGTTCTATGTTTACTGTCAGATTAATTTATTTCTAACTAAAATTTTATAAAAATCCATACATATGATATTAAAAATGAATACTGTAGTACATAATTAAATGAGACATAATTGGAGTATAGTAACCAGATCATTTTTTAAATAAAACATCTTGGTAAAATTTGAAGGAAAAATTAAATTAAGATCCTTATGCTAGTCATAACTAAAATGAAGATGTTTAATTTTTCATTTTAAATATAATGAAAGGTTAATTTGGTTGGGATATATTTTAATAGTTAAGGAACTGAAAGTAAAAAGATTCACATGTTTAACTAAATAGAAAGGTGTGTTTTTTTAATAAAATTTTGAAGTGCCAACATTAAAAGAGTAATAAACTAACAGCCCCTGGACTATGGTGAGACTCTTTTAGATAAGGATCATATAAAGGCCTTAAGAACATTGAAAAGGGAAATAATCATTAAAACTTTCCAAATGTTTTTCAATTAAAACAACATATATCATTTGTTATAATCCTTAAAAATGAATATATGAATCAATTTTGGTTTGTTTTATATTATTGTTTAGTGGTGATGGTATTGAATCAAGACCAATATCATGGGATTTTTTACAATGCAAATATCATAAATATTTTGGTTAATTAATCCTTTTCATTGCTAATCTGTCTCAGTTAAAACAAACAGAGGCTTGATAGGAATATTATAATTTTGTTCAATCTGATAAAACAAATCCAATACGGATTTCTGGAGACATCTTTTGTTTTCTACTACATTGATTTATTGGGTATCAATTTTGAGGCTTTTCCCACATTTTTTTTCTATTTTTCATTATAGGTAGGATCCATTATATATTTATTTAAAAAAAGATTTTCTTGAAAAATAGACACAATCTAATGGAATAGATAAACTGGTCAAATTACTATTTAATTAAGGGTAAAGCTGTTCTCAAGACCTTGGGTACAGATGTTGCAGATAGTCTGAGGACCTTAGTGCTCTGTACTTCCTATCATTATTATTTTTTTTTAATGAAGACTTAGACATTTCATAATGTGAAGTTCATTTGTGTGTTTTTTTTAATCCCAGCCATTTCAAACATAGGATTAATTGTTATACTTTGTTTTGTCTGTGCTTTTGAATTTTTGGCATTAGTCATCTTAATATCCACCTAGCATTAAATATTAATTAAGTGTTTTTAAGTTAATTTAATGTAAATGAATCAATAGTGCTAAACATTTGGAAATTTTTATATCCAACCTTATTTTTTTAAAATACTATTTTTACTTGGGAACCATTTGATTTTATATGATCTGCTTTAAAAACTTGAGATTTGGCCTGGCCAGCATGTCTCAGTGATTGAGCATCAATTGTGAACCAGGAGGTGTCAGATCTGATTGCTGATCAGGACACATGCCTGGGTTGAGGGCTCCATTTCTGTTAAGGGTGTGCAGTAGGCAATTAATCAATGACTCTCTCTCATCATTGATGTTTCTGTCTCTCTCTTTCCCACTTCTTTCTTCTTTGATATCAATAAAAATATATATTTGAAAAAAACAAACAAACAAAATGAAACATTTAAAAGAATAGAGTGTTTGCTGAAACCAGTTTGGCTCAGTGGATAGAGCATCAGCTTGCAGACTGAAAGGCCCCAGGTTTGATTCAGGTCAAGAGCATGTGTCTTGGTTGCAGGCACAGGGGTGTGCAGGAGGTAACTGATCGAAGTATCTCTCTCATCAATATTTCTAACTCTCTATCCCTCTCTCTTCCTCTCTATAAAAAATCAATAAAATATATTTTTTTTAAAAAAGAATATTCTTTGGTAATTCATTTTCAACTACATGAGCATTATTCATTTTAGTCTAATTTAAAAATAACATTACATATTCCTTTTCCTAAGAATGATTTTGATTTACCATTATTTGCCAATTTCTATTCATTTTTAACTCAACCTAAGACATGTACATGTATGCACACACACTCAAATGGGACAAGAAAGCTCACAATGTTAAAGAATGCTCCATCTGACTGAAAACATTACATACCATTTCCACCTTCCCTAAGAAGTCCACTTTTCATCTTAGGAACAAAGTCTTTTATCTGAAAAATGTACAATATAAACATTTGATTATTTATTTATTTTTAATTTCAGAGCTTTTGGATTAACAGTTGAGCTCAGATATATGTTTCCTTCCAAGCCTTAGGCTTCCAGCTAAGCCAAATCTATTTGTGCTAACGATCGCCAGCAGCTGTACTCTGCAGTATCAGAGGCTTCTGGGAGGTCTTCCAAGGGAAATCCAAATAGAGCATATTGCCATGATCTAGTGTGAGTGCTGAAAATAATGTCCCACCTGCAATGATTTCTGTGCCACAGAAAACATGGCAACTACACTGTACTCAAAGAGATGGAAAGAAGAGAGAGATGAGAGAGAGAGAGAGAGAGAGAGAGAGAGAGAGAGAAAGAGAGAGAGAACAAAAGAACTAGCTATGTTACTTGTTTCTAAAAGTTGATTCATCCTATTCATCTTCCCTTTATGCATTTGTTGGCTTACTAACCATAATGCAAAGTGATTGGCTGTTGCCTCATTCACTCCCATCAGCCAGGGGTCCCATCCCTTCCCATGTTCTACTCCTGCCTCTTATTGCTTCCTATGATCTGAGCAGCAGCCCATGGAGAGAACTGGAGGGAACTATGCAAGGAATGCTGCTATTAGTGAGCTTAAAAGGCACAGTCCATGAAAACACACTAATTCTGCAGGAGACAAAGGAGTGGAGATTTTACCACCTATCATTCAAATGATGAATGAACATACTGAGCTATTTCTGCGGCTCATGAACAGTCAGAGCTGGAGAGGGTTGTTCAGAGGACTGCATCAATGAAACCAGCACTCATGAAAAATGACTATCATGCTGTCCTTCATCCACATTAATGGTGCTTAAAATGCACTCTTGAGCATGCACATATGCTAACACTTGTACAGGGGATATGGACATATTAGCTCTCCCTAGGTATGCTTTTAATCAACAGATCAGTGCAAGTGACTTCTATAGTTCAGCTTCATAAACTTTTCATGAAAAATCAAAAAAGTTTTGTTAGAGTTTGACAAATTATTTTACCTTCAGAAAACCCTTGGAACCATAATCATTCTTTACATAGAGATGTGCCAAAATTCTTAAAAATAATTTAGGCAGCTGACGGACTGCTTTATATGCAGATTTAAGACATGGCCTGTAGGTATTTGCTTCCCCTCCCCCGATTTGAATACTTTAGCCAGGAAATTACTATGAAAACGACACAGACTTCCATCTGATGGGTTATTCACATAAAGCAAAAGAACAAAACAAAAAAGGTCATCGTGACTTATTTATTACATAATTCAAAGGATGCTGGAAATTTCTTTTAGACTACTTAATATTTTCAAAAATGCATGTCCTTGATGAGAGTCTTTCAGGCTTTAATTGAATTTTTAATATATATTTAAAGATCAGTTTTAGGAAGCTAAGGTTTTTACAAGACAGAAGCCAACAGGCATCTCTGTGGTTTATATGAGTAGGTGACAATTTGTGAAGGAATTAAGGTGGGTAAAAGCTATACTAATAAAAGGGTAATATGCTAATTAGGGCAGATGTCTTCCGGACATCCATCCAGACAAAGCCACGGTGGCTGGAAGGCCCTGAGCTCACAGCAGCCATGGGCTTAGCCTGGTTGCCTCCCACAGAGGGAGGCCAGACTGCAGCTTAGGTCCCTCCCCATTAGTAGGAAATCCCTCAAGGGCTCCCAGACTGTGAGAGGGGGCAGGCTGGGCTGAAGGACCCCCCCAACAAGTGAATGAATTTTTGTGTACTGGGCTTCTAGTGTTAATATATACAACTGTTTGGCTCTATTGGTGTTTTCAAAATTGACCAAAGGGATAATCTTTAATCCACAGATAAGCTCCCAATCTGCTTTATAATTCTTGATATTTATTCTACTCATTTCATTTTGGAGCAAATAAATATTACTTTCTTAGTAATACATTTCATGAACTATATGAAATGCCTTAATTTGTTGCAGTGGGGACTGAGAAGGGTGACATATGGGTTTTATACAAATATAAGCATGATTTCAAGGTTTGATCACATGAGCAGGGAAAATAAATCATCTGCTGCATTTGTTAATACACTTGGGAAGGGAAAGGAGAGCCTGTGATAATAAACAGCTACAAATGTAGAGCAAATTAGTCATAATAACTAGGTGGAAAAATGATATTGCAGGTGATGCATGCCATGATCCTTGTTTGGAGCATTTGCCATTACAAATGCGTATGTGCGTAGTTTTGCAATGTGAAAGGAGAGGTTGTCCTTACACAGCCTAGTCTTAATTCAACACTGGGCATCTAGAAAGAGAACTTAAGCACCTTACTTTAATTATATCTAATAAACATCACTTTTTCTAATGAAAAGTAAAATTAAAAAAAAAAATGAAAGCTTCCCTGGTTTGGGATATATTAAAGTTAGGGAGGAGGGGAAGAAAAAAAAAACTTCTCCATTTTTAATTCTGCCCCAGAACTAGTTAATTTATTTCAAACTTCCACTGTCTCATATATTCCAATTCATATCTCTTGTGTGTCTCACTTCTTCAAAAATTATTTAATCTTAATTATTTGATCTATTTGTTTCAAATATTAGATAATGGGAGTTGTCAATAGAAAAAATGTAATATTCTTTATTATTTCTATTTTTAAGCTTATGTGCAAATAAATAATATTAACTGCTGTTACATATTTATATTATATCCTTGCCAAAATGTATATTAAAAATAATAATCAGAGACTTACACTATCATAGTTGAATTACCTCTTTTAAAATGTTTAATTTTGTTTACTATTTAGGTTGATTTGGCTATTTCTGACTGATTTCAACTTATTTGTCCAATGTCATTTAAAGAGTGATATACATATTGCAAATATAAAAAATCCTAGATTGAATATAACCTAAGGTATTCTCCTGATTAGTTCTTCTTTGAATCGAATACCTCTAAGACGTCTGAACAGATAAAGCATTACTCTTTTGCTATAATTTCAAAAATATTTATTTTATGAGCAACTGCCTTTAAAAATTAATTATATTAACACATATTTTCTTCATGGGCTTATGCTCTTATTCTACATACAATGCTTGGAAAGTTAATACATGACCTTGGAAAATGATATTACTTTATCCCTTCTAATATGTGCAATGAAGTATGAACTGCAGAGTATCTGTGCTGGTGAGAGGGAATAAATTAAGTCCTCAATTGCATGCCGGTGAGGTACATATTTTCTTTGAATTTCACTAGACTTGGGCAGGTGGGTAAAGAGACTAATGTTTTTCTCTTAGTGTGCCATTTATCAACCACCACAGTGGCTCAAAGCAATTTTGTTCTCTCTTCATGTCCCAGGGGTCCCAATATAGATTTTCATTTTGCTAGCTGGAATGAGTCTGAAAACTCTCCCCGACGCTTGGTCTTGATCAGCTGCTGATCTTCATTGACTGAGCAAGTAATCATTTTATTGCCCCTAAGATGGAGCGTTGACCTAGCCTAAGAGTGGCCCTATAATTTATATACTCTTTGTGTTACACTAAGCTTTCCCATTGAAAGAAAACAGAAGCTGCCTGGGCTAAATAATGATCCACCTTGGTCACCGGTCATAATTTCAAATAAAATCCACAGTTTGTGGGTGAAAATAAAATATATAGAAAGATTCTCTTAAATGGAATTTTGCAGAACACACACACACACACACACACACACACACACATACATTGTCATCACCAGACTTCTTAAAATCTCTATATATGTTTTATCCTATATCAGTCTTCTGGGCTCATCTCTACCTGTATCCGTATCCCACTGTAGCACCTAAACCTGGCTACATGTGTGATTTGGGGAGGGCCATATTCTGACAAGGAGCAAATTGAGAAGGACATTCCTACAGGAGAGCATTCTATGAGACTGGGCCAGAAACTGTGTGGGCTTTCAAGACAGCTGGCAAGGCACATAGATAGCATCATTTGTGCCTAAACTGTTCAATGAGGCACTAACAATCCTTTACCTCTCAATAAAATAATATTAAAGAATTTGATATTACATGTAAAAGCACACAATGCCAAAATTTATCAATTCCTTTGCTATATTAAGGTGTATTTCTCTGCCTTATTTCTTCTCTTCTCTTCCTTCCTCCCTTCCTTTCTTCCTTTATTTCTATCTTTTTTTTATTTCCTCTTTCTTTTTTCATGTAAGTGTGCTTCTAATTTAAAAGATATACATTTAACTCAGGCTTCAAGATAGGTAATATATTTTCCACTGAATAAAACAAAAGCAAAAAATACATTAACCATCAAAATAAGACAAATTTTAAAATGTGTAGAAAAAACAGTTGTAATAATTTAAAATATATTTAACTTTGAGTGACATTAGTGAGTTCTACAATAATTCTATGGTGATAGATTAGCTCATTGAATTTATAACATAAATTTTAAAATAAATGAAGGTTAGGAACTTCAATATGTCATAAATTTTATAACAAGATAAGTTCTCAACCTCCTTGACTAAATCTGATGTGGCATTTCCAAACATTTGTCTCTTTCCAGTAGGGATGAGTCACAAAAAATGTATTTCATTAGTAACTACAGTTGAAATTACATAGTCTTACCTTCCTAATTTGCTATCTCTTCCCACTGTATAAAATCATTGTGCATATGAAAATAGTAAAAATTAATTTTAAAATATTTAGGCTGCAAATTATAGGGAAAAATTAGCACATTGGGGAAAAATTGCTTTACTTGTTCCACATAATACTGGGTGTGGAGTTATACTGAGTGGACAGATTATTATGATCTCTGAACGCATAATAATCTGGCCACTCAGTATTAGAGGCCCAGTGTATGAATTCATGATGAGTGGGGTCCAGGAAGCCTGGCCAGGGGGAGGGGACATGAGTGGTTGGCTGGCCTACCTGCTGGTCGAATTCCTGGTCGAGGGGGAAATTTGCATATTAGCCTTTTATTATATAGGATATACACTGAGTGGCCAGATTATTATGTGTTCAAAGATCATAATAATCTGGCCACTCAGTGTATGTGGTTGTGGTTGTTAACATCAGTTTTTATTCAACAAGTCAGGGAACTGTGATCATGTCTCTGAGCTTCTTAACTTTCCCAGAGTTCAAAGCATACTTACATCAATCACTATGAGTGCTGTGTCCTCATGGGAGATTCAAAGACAGGATACAGGAGCCAATGTAGAATGGAACTTTGCTTTACTTTTTTTAAATTTTTATCAGGAAAATCTAATCTTTCTTAATACCAGTGATTCTTTGCTTTATACTCTCCAAAAGTGAGTCCCATCATCACCACTATGTATAAAAGTCACCCAAAGGTATATTTGATTTTTCTGGCCTCTGTAATGAGAAATGTGTACGAAGAGTGAGTTTGCGGTAAGGATTCTTTAGTTTTCTACTTTTAAAATGTATTGGGATTAAATTGCTTAATAAAATTACATAGGTTTTAGGTGTACAATTGTATGATGCATCATCTGTAAATTACATTGTGTGTTTACCATCAAAAGTCACATCTTCTGTCACCATCTATTTTACCCTCTTAACCCTTTACTAGCCCCACTGACCTCCCTTACTCTGGTAACCACCATACTGTTGTCTGTGTCTATGAGGTTGTTGTTTTTTAGTTTGTTTCTCTTGTCTGTTAATTTGTTGCTTTCAGTTTTATATCCCCCATATGAGTGAAATCATATGTGTTTTTTTTACTTTTTCTGTTTTACTTCACTTAGTATGATATTCTCAAAAACCATGACAAAATGGTACTGCAGATATGATTAAGAACTTTTAGATGGAAGATTGTCCTGGATTGCCTAGCCGGTTTGGCTCAGTAGAAAGAGTGTTGGCCTGTAGACTGAAGGGTTTGATTTCAATCAAGATCAAGTACCTCGGTTTCAGGCTCCAGCCCTGGGTGGAGCATGTGTGAAGGCAACTAATTGATGTGTCTCTCTCATATGGATGTTTCTCTCTCACATGGATGTTTCTGTCTCTCTCTCTTTCCCTCCTACTTTCTCTAAAAATCAATGGAACACTATCCTCAGGTGAGGATTAACAAAAATAAATAAAATAAAAGATTGCCTTGGATTACCCGGGTAGGCCCAGTGCAACCTCAGGGCTCCTTATACGTGAAAGAACCACGTTCTCAATTTTTGGTAATTTGCTACAGATGCAATAGGAAACAAATGCCATACTCCTCTAGTAAAGAAAATCGATTGATTCTCTGTTTGCAACATTTGACTGTATAAGACAATTTTTCTATTAAGAACTCTAAAGTTAATAAAATAAGTGGCATATTTCTTCAGTGTTAAATTCAAAGTTTGATTTAAATCTAGGCTATTTAAATTGCCCTCAAAAACATAAATTATGAATGATCATTAATGTAAACCTATTTAAGCACCACCTCAAGTATTAAAATAAATATATATTAACTATTATAAAGATTTAGGCTAAGTAGCAAAAGAAAAAAAAACTGGGTATGTTTTCTCACTTTATTTCCTCAAAATATAATATGGAAAATTACACATATAGTAGATATGTCATTTGTTTCTATCTTGAAATGGCATTTTATTTTCAGAGAAAATGGCATTTTTCTTCTTACTTGGGAACAAAGCTACAGAAGCACACACATACACACACATGCATCCACATATATTTATATAACGTGAATAATTAGAGAACATTATGGCTTGATGACATCTGGTTTCATCAGTCATTTAGTAAACATGATTCAAAATATGTTGATATATATAAAATATAATGATGCTGTATTATTTATCTGTTTGTTCTCTTGCAGTTGAAAATACACAATATAAATAGTGCTGCTTGATTGCTGCTGTCTTTTCTCAATTAGCATAGAAGCAAATTGATTTGAATTTTTTTCTTTTTTCTTTTTCTTTCTTTCTTTCTTTTTTTTTTTTTTTTTTTGGCTTGAGGGGACAAAACAAGAGAGTTGCATTTTTCTTCCTGCTACATTTCCATCAAACAAATTTTCACTGCGAATTACATTTGGATCTTAGGCAAGTTATTTTTATTCTTTTAGCTCAGAAGTAATATTCAATTGCAGCGCTCTGTGCTCCCTGAAGGAAATATATTTGTCACCACGAGGTGTTTGAAGTGCACAATTAGCCTTTTCCTCACTCTCCCCATGTTATCCATCCAGGCGGGTGGTCTTTAAACACTCAAGTAATCATTTCTATGGCACTGAACATACACAAGTTGGGCTCTTCTGCTAGGGTCAAAGATGTGTTATTTTCAGTCGTGTTTGGCTTTAGATGAAATGGTTTGAAAACAGTCTGAAAGTTTTAGTTCTTCAATGAGTCATGCTCCACCGAATGGCAAAGTCTGATGAATGGTCACCTGCTTGGAAAAAAGGATGCTGGTGAAATAAACATCCTGATCACCCAGGAGAAGCAGCAGGACAATGACAAAGACTTTCTTTTTCTTAATCCAATGGGGTACTGAAGAGGATAAAAGGACATGCATTTTCTTTCATATAGAAATAAAGCCTGGCTACCTTGGAATATAAAAAGTGATGTACTTTATCTGATTACTTTTTCAATATAGCAGTTACTGGGGGAATTATTGAATTGTAATAAACCACGGTATTCATTAGTTTTAGTAAAAAGAAAAAAAAACAGAAAAAAGGTTGCTTCTATTATGGGCAGGGCTTATAGTAATACTTAACTTGTTTACGATGATATGGACATTCATTTGCAGACTGAAATTTAATTGCTCTATGTCAAAGCTTCTCTCTCAAATTTTAGGTTATTCTGTTCTCAATCCTAGGTGCACACAAACCCAATTAGCCCATGGATTCACTGATCCAAAGTGTATAATCAGCTTCTATTCAACAAAAACGAGCGGTCCTTGGAACATTCCTGCTACCAAGAAAATTAAAACGGACCCATGTGATCATTGTGTGCAATTCTTCTCAGAGGTGATCAACTCCTCTTCTTACACATCTAATATTGTTGAGTGGACAAGATGTGAAAGCAATAAATCCAATCTCACTCCACCTACTCCTCACAACGCTATTTATTAAATCATATCCACACCAAAGGGAGCATGATTTATTATTGTTAAACATGTGCAACAGAGTTAATTACAAGTAGCAATACTAGCATAAGAAAAAGAAGCAATTACTCTTCCCTAAAGTAAATATCACAATTAGAAATGATTTTAAAAAATACTTTAAAGACCTAACTGGTTTGCGTCAGTGGATAGAACATTGGTCTGTGGATCAAGGGTCCCAGGTTTGATTCTGGTCAAGGTCATGTACTTTGGTTGTGGGCACTTCCCCAGTAGGAGATTGCAGGAGGCAGCAGATAGATGTTTCTAAGTCTCTACCCCTCTCCCTTCCTCTCTCTAAAAAAATCAATAAGATATTTTTTAAAAAATATTTTAAAAAATAAGCCCAGATAGTGTTGAGCATAGACCCATAAACCAAGAGGTTACTGGTTTGATTCCCAGTCAGGGCACTTGCCCAGGTTGCAAGCTCAAACCCCAGTGCAGCATGCAGGAGGCAGCTAATTGATGATTCTGAACTCCAACTGTATCAGATGTCTTCCGTCATTACTTTTCATGCATAGTTCAGGGGCTTTTATAAGAAAAGACATACTGTAGTCATGCTGCAAATGATTTGGAGAGTCAAAATCATGACACAGATAAGGTCCCAGTGCTGGAGGGCTGTGGCGAGCGTCAGCTGATTGGGGTAGAAAAAATAATAATAAAGCACCACACCCTGCAAAAGTACCTGGGAAGTTACCACTAAGAGTCCCAAGAGGTGGTCAAAGATTGCCAAAGAGAGAGAAAACAATCTGTGGATGAAAGATCAATGGTCAACTTTTGGCAGGTGTCATTACTCTAGCATATACTGGTGGCCTTTGCATCAGAGTCACAGTCCTTTACTGTGATGGATGTTGCCATGTCCAGTATCAGCAAGAGTGACAACCTATGCTGGTTGACCTCATTTGAAAATGACCCCTATCATGCACATCTAAAAGTGACACAGATAGTTCAGTCAGAAGAAATGGTCTTCCCCACAGTTTTCACCTCCAGAGGGGAAGGTTTATTCACCCAGCCTGTGGTTTTCCATATAACAGAATAACAAGTAGCCATGGTAATACCTGAGTCAGTAAAATTATAACAGGGTTCGCCTAATGGAGTATTGATCAGGATGAGGAAAAATGATCTTCAGTTCTGCCCTTTTACCAGTACATCCAAATCAGTCTTTGGTCCTGACTAGTTGGTGTTGAAGTTGAATCGCTGCAACAGTCCCATAGATAACATTGCATCTCTGGTAAGGTAAACCACCAGTCAATCAGACTCAGGTTGTTAGAGGAACCTCTGTGAATCAAGAGCTCTACTGAGCCAGTCGTTTTAATTCACAAAGTGCAGTGGATATAAAAGTTTCTCTCAACAAGAGAGCTGTTACTAGATCAACCAAAGGACTTGTACGCATGTACATGAGCATGTATCTAAGGGACACAGACAGTAGGGGGTGAGGGCATGTGCTAGGGGGTGGGAGTAGCTGGGGAGAGATCAAGAGGAGAAAAAAGGAGACTCATGTAATACTTTAAGCAATAAAGAATTTAAATTAAAAAAAAGATAGCTGCTACTTTTTCATATATCTAAATAGCTACAACCCATGGACACAGACAATAGTGCCATAAGCCTGGATGATGAAGTGGGGGAGGGTCAAAGAGGAGGAAAGCAATGAGGAGAGAAGGGGGCATCTGTAATACTTTCAACAACATAAATAATTTTTAAAATAATAAATAGATAGATAAATAATCCTATATAATAAATGGCTAATATGCAAATAGACCAAACAGCGAACAATCGGTTTCTATGACATGCACTGACCACCAAGGGGCAGACACTCAACGCAGGAGCTGCCCCTGGTGGTCAATGTGCTCCCACAGGGGGAGTGCTGCTCAGCCAGAAGCTGGGCTGACGAATGGAGAGTGCAGCAGTGGTGGCGGGAGCCTCTCCTGACTCAGTGTCAGTTAGACATACCCCGAGGGTTCCTGGACTGCAAGAGGGAGCAGGCCTGGCTGAGGGACAACCCCCACAAGTGCACAAATTTTGTGCACCGGGCCTCTAGTAAATAAGTAAATAAGTAAATAGTCACAAAGGCCAGGCTTGCCTACCACATCTTTTTTCTTTTAAAGATCAATGTAGTCAATGGCATCTATGTCCAATAGGTGGCACTGTTGCACTGGGAAATGGGTCCCAGTACTCCAGCACCCATTAATTTAAACAAAGCTGTGATTCATCTCTTATGTCCTGGAGACTATCTAGTCCTGTCTGACCACTGGAGAAGGAATGGGGAGAAAGCTGGGGTGGGTGAGCTGGGGGTTGGGGATCAAGAGTGATCTTTCACTAGCCCCTCTGTACAAGTGACAGTCCCTGAATGGGGAAGTCCTCTCTAATATTAAGTCATGGAAAGTCCAAACACTAACACATTGATACTAGCAGTATACTCAGCAGTAGAATTAGAATGACAATAGATCATATTTGCTCTGGAATTCACATCTGCAAAGTCACTTTAGCTTTCCTTCTCCACTGTGCCTGTCATTCAATTCCCCTTGTTTGGATTTAATATGACCTGCTTGTATGGTGACTTTTAGAGTTTTGACAATTTCAATTCCCCTCTTCAAATTCACCAGTGTACAGGCGGATGTGTATGGCCTTCTGTCTCTTTTGGGGGCAAGGAGAGCTTGTCCACACTTCAATAATCTTTTTCCTTGAAGAACTGAGGGTGTGTTAGAAAGGAATGGAGCATCAGTGAATATAAGGATAGAAAGGGGCTCCATGCCAATAAACTGCACATTTATTTTATTTGCCTATACACTACTATATCTTAACCAAATAAACCTTTATAGTTTTGATCCACTTAGAGTCTATATTAACTAGTCATAACCTTCAACATATATTTCAGTTTGGAAGTCTCTTTGAGTTAGTAGCCATAGTCATTTTGTCTTTGGTTTGGGCCAATGAGCCTGCTAACCCAATATTACCATAACATGCTTTCCTCTGTCTACCCAGAGAAGAGTAAGCAAAACCAAGGGCACCTTTTGAGCAGCACATTTCAATCATACCTCTCATGATCAATCTCTTTACGCTGATTTAACTCTCACTCATTTAAAGGTATATCAGTGAAGAAGCCTACAGGCCACCTCTCCACTGTCTTTCCCACCTTCCACTTAGGTGTGACTTTTCACTAACAAGTCCCAGAAAATTGTTTTATACCCCTGAACCCAGGCCTCAGAGACATTGCCCTTCTCTTCCTGAAAACCATGCTCTGTCAGTGTCTCATCCTCATTGACAAAGTCAATCCTGTGAAGGATCTAAGATCCCCTTACCTATTTTCAGGCTAACACTGTAGTTCAACACAGCGTCCTGTGTGGAAGACTTTAAGGTGAGAGCCAAAGATCTCTATTACTCATGCCACAGAAAGCATCATAAACATTGGCATGTTTGCATCAGATTCCCTTGCCTTGAGACTCATTTAGAGATGTGAAAGATCCATCTAAATGCCTGCATGTACACTGGGTTGTAGTAAATGAGAGAAACCCAGAGTTTCTGCCTCTTTGAGATATCAATGATAGGAATTATGAACTAGCTCTCCCTGTCCTCAAGAGACAGAGGGCCATTGGAGACTTGAGTGAAGCTTTGAAAACCAAGTAGAAATTACCATTTGTTAAAATATATTTGTATTTTGTAAGGGTGTTTTTCTTAATGTATCAAGCCTGCCTTCACTATCAATGCAGAAGGCAGAATTTAAATACGCATAACAATGTCCCTTTTACCTTTTCTAGTTGCCTCCCATAACTGACTCTCCACCCCTGACATCTTTTTTCTTTAGCTGAAAATGGCATTTAAGGTGGTAACTTTACTCATTTTATGGATTGACTCAGTTTTCTTGAGTTTGTCCCATGTATACAATAGGTATATATGTTATTAAACGTTGCCTCATGTCAGCGTGATTATTAGGCTAGCCAGATGAAATTAGAAGAGTAGAGGGAAACTTGGCTTCTCTGAAATTGGTTTAATAAAACATGTATAAAAACACACAGCAACAGGCTCAATATTAAAGAAAATAGTTCATCTATCTTAAAATTGTACATATTTGTAGACCATTAAGAGCAAAAACAATATTTAATGAGAAGGAATTTATTGCTGAGATGAGCTCCCCAAGGTCAAGTTGATACCACTGTAATTTAATCTGGGCATGAATAACTGGAAATGAGCAAAGGGAAGGCCAAATGCTATGGGCATTCCAATTGTGTAACTTTGCCAGGAAGCTGCAGTAAAGACACATGCCCAGTGAAGTCTGGGTAATGTAGGAAAGGTACTTTCATGTCAGTCACACCTGGGAACAGGTCATGGGCCAGAGGAGGCATGGCCACTGCAAAGACAGGAAAATTGGAGATATTTAATCTCCTAGACAAAAGAATTTTTTCTCTGGTGCTCTTGCGTTCTTGGTTGGCACTCCTAGCTTGTGGGGCACTCATGCTCCTGCACTCACTCATGTGGCCCACGGTCATGTGGATACTGCATCATGGACTGATGGACTGAAACTAGCCTAATGCTATCCAGACCCAGCTCCATACGGGACAAAATTTTGGACACTGGCTTTGCTTTCAGCTCTGATGAATCCCCAGCTACATACCTCCGAAGACTGGATTAAGGGAAATGGAACTTTAGCAACCCAGGGATATAATTCCATGCAAATAAAAATGAGTCATCGTCTCGTGCAAGTCTCAAAAATGTATTTTTCTCGAGATATCATAAGGCCTCAGACTCCCCTGCACCCAGTGGGGAAAGGGATACCCAACTTCCAGGACTGGATACCTCATGTTCACCTATAACAAACTGGGTCCACATTCTGTAAGTAATAAGAGCCTAGTGGCCATTTGATGTCAGGGCTTCTCAGGTATTCTATACCTGAAAGGACCTCAGACTGAACCCTCTTCTCCCCAAATTATGCCCACTTTTATAAGCCTTCTGAGTCAAACAATTGCAGAAGCAAACAAACAAAGAAATCACATACAAAAAACAAAAACAAACAAACAAACAAAAAAAACACCCTGGTTTCTTCCTTGGACTGAGATCTGCCCTGTCCAATCAGAACTATAAAAATTATATCCTCACTTGTTTCTATACCAACAAAGCAGAAGCACACAATTTGGATCCCTAATTTACATAAAACAGACTTAATTGAGAGTCTGGGTGGGAGCTCTTGCTACAAAAGCAGCTTCCGTTTTATCTTGGTGGAACACAATTCAGGTTGCCACCTAAATCCAGGCCTCACTGGATGCAGTTATTTTTGCACATATAAATGCTTTTTACTTTTTACTACAGTCTAAAATTAGTTTTGGCTTACATATTAAAATAAAGTATTACATTTCCATTTAACCAAGTATCTCCTTTCAGGAATGGCATTTCTCAGCTACCTCAGAGAAAGCTCTCCTTTTGTTCATTTTTAACCATCTTGTACAAGATATTTGTATTTGCCATCTCAACATTTCTAATGTATGAAAAAGTGTTATTTATCAAACAGTTTTTCCCTAAATTGAAAATATGGTATACAGTTTATAGGAAAATGAAAAGACAAGACATAAATGAATGAGCCAGTCCATGTAATAAAATAACAGTTTCACAATAAAGTAAATATTATAGAGATTGTTGACTGAATGAAATAGAGGAGTAACTATGCTCACTTACCATAGAGTCACACCTGCTTAGAGATTAAATTGCATTATTTTATGCTACATTAAAATGTCATTTTCTGGAGTGATATTTTACATTTCTGATAGGTAGGAATAAATGCCTTGGTACACTCAGTAACATTCTTCTGTTTTCTGCAGTGAAGATTTCTATTAGTGACAATTCATTCATAATTTTATTTAGGAAAAAAAAAGTAATGTCAGCCAAGACACAGGTGTATACATCCTTTTTCTAAACCAGAGTGATAAGAAAATTTAACACTGTTAATAACTTATAAATGCAGGCAGATGGAACTTCAATTTAATGCTTTCTGAATGCCACCTCCTACAAACATTCATGCTAAATGAAAACCTGTGTTTTGCAGAAAGAGCACAATTTTTTTTTTATCTAGTCATTTAAAATTGGCTTCTTTTTAAAAGCTGACATTATTGACAGCTTCTGCTATGTGTATGTTTTATTTCTGTTAGAAGGATTTTGATCCCATATATCTATTTTGTGGTCATTTTTTCTTTCCTATTTTATTTGTGATTGAAAATCTATTAATATTTAAAATTCTTAAAATTATAATTATCCAATAATCTAATAAGTTTAAATCTTATTTTTAGCATAGGTAGTTTATTTTAACATCATTAAAAAAAAATAGAGACCTTGTGAACCAATTCATGTACCACGGGATCCCTCGGCCTGGCCTGCGGGATTGGGCTAAAACCGGCTCCCAACATCCCCTGAGCCTCAGGGATCCCAGATTGTGAGAGGATGCAGGTCAGGCCAAGGGACGCTACCGGTGTATGATAGGGATGGGGAGAGAGGCTGGAGGTTGGCCATCTGGGGAGGGACCACGGGAGGGTTCTAGGGCATGTCCAGCCCATCTCACTCAGTCCTGATCAGCCAGACATCAGCAGCAATCTAACCTACCAGTCAAAGCAACTGCCCTCTGGTGGTCAGTGAACATCATGGTGAGTGGTTGAGCAACCTTAGCATATCATTAGCATATTACACTTTGGTTGGTTGAACGGTTTACTGATTGACTGGACATTTAATATATTAGACTTTGATTATATAGGATCATATTTACTGCTTCAGAGGAAAAAACACCAGGACATTCACTAAAATGTTTATGCTCAGATGCAGAAATGGGTCACATACTGATACATACTGTTCTTGGTTCATGTTAAATCTTCCATTAATGTTTTGTTAATAAACATATGAGTATATACACTTTGTTTAAAGACTCTAAATTATGATAGAAATTGCCATTTATAAAAATGCATAAATCTTAAGCACATTTGTATAATTTGAATAAACAAGTATCATTATGAGTTATTCATTTTAAAATGACTTATCTACATAGAAAAGGAAGATGGTAAAATATAAAGACCAGCATAAATAGGCTCCTTAGAATTTTCAGGACAACCCTGTTTTTCCTTACTTGGTATATTTTTATGAACCAATTAAAATATTTAGAAAAGCTATTTACCCATTTGGTAAAATTATTTTATTTGTTACTAGAGATTTAAGTTCTGCCCTAGATGTGGAACATATTTGAAGCAAAATTATTGGTGAATCAGATTATTTTCAAACTTTTTATTTTTTTTTGCAAATAATGATAGTGTGATTATTGAAGCAACATGTCCAGTGCATTAAATATTTTATTTTTTTAATATATTTTTATTGATTTCAGAGAAGAATGGAAAGAGAGAGATACAACTATCAATGATGAGGGAAAATCACTGATTGGCTGCCTCCTGCATGCTCCACACTAGAGATCACACCCACAACCCAGGCACATGCCTTCACCAGGAATTGAACCATGACCTCCTTGTTCATAGTTGATGCCCAACCACTGAGCAACACCAGCTAGGCAAAATATTTTATTGATACATTAATACTACAATAGTAAGTTGATTTTATTTAAGAAAATATGCCACTAGCAAAAGGAAACAAATTACATTAATATGCACCCAGGCATGAACAACACTGCTGTTAATAAATTAAATGAAGAGATCAAGTTCCTCAATTAAACCAGTTCTTATTGGAACTTTGAATACACACTATTCAGCTTTTCTTTTGCTGTTTTAAATTATAC
The DNA here is from genome assembly GCA_011751065.1 of Lasiurus cinereus. NCBI lineage: Eukaryota > Metazoa > Chordata > Mammalia > Chiroptera > Vespertilionidae > Lasiurus > Lasiurus cinereus. Next base: position 62,853,670 of record JAAGEH010002531.1, read on the forward strand.
ATTTAGGAAGTTTGTGTCTATTGAAAGGAGCATTTAGCTATGAGAAATATCTCTCATTACATATAAAACTCTTTCATTACATATAAAAACTCTCTTTTTAAAAGACAATCTATTAACTACATTAATCTGCAACAAGTAATGCGACATGTAACTCCAATAATTGCAAGGCTTTAGGTCTCATGCTATATCTAGTCTCATAAACTAGATTTATAATGTTATATTTTCAAACATTTGAAAATAATTTTCTTTCTCTACTTTTTTTATCCCATCCACCTACCATAGTACTTACGTTTTACTAATTAAAACAAAACAGAACAAAAACTTGGCTGAGAGAATTTACATAGAAGTTGGATAAATTAAACTGTAAAGATAGGTCTCAGAAATTCAAGAACACCAAAATATCCATTGCTGTGTAAGTCATGCCCACAATAGTTATATTAAGAGTAGACATACAAAAAAAACGTATGTACTAAGAAACTGATATAAGTAACATTTTCTAGAACTATCTAAATAAAGTACTGTGGTCAATGAAAAAATAGATCTTGGGATAGCTGGATGTCTATTTTCTCTTTGCAATTAATATTAGTTCTGAGAAAAGGAATTAAATAAAAATATATCCATTATCAGTACTTTCAAACTTTAGATATAAGGATCCTAATTTAGGAAGCATTGTCAGAAGGAAAGTTACATAATCTAGTAGTGGTTTTTGTACATTCTAATTCTAAAATGTATTTCTACCATATCCTTTAATGTAACCACTACTATTAACATGAACCAAGTTCTGATCATAATTTATTGAATTGAGTTTTTAACAGATTTTTTCATTTAGACTCTTTCCCATCTCTTATGATAGAGCAGTCTGAGGGATGGCTATAAAATGTAAAAAATGGTGCTGTCACAGTTCCCCATTAAAACCCTCCACTGAGTTTAATTAGATATAAAATAATGCTGAAAACCTTTACCACCATAGTCATATGGCAGAAGAATGAAAGTTAATCTGCAGAAATAATAAAATAAAACTTTTAAACTTTAGGGAGGGATCTATAAAATTATTTTATATCATTCAGCTTACTTTAAGGTATGCTGAACTGATAGTGAGCACTATCAATAGTTTGTAAGCACACATTTTAATTTCTCAGTGACAACAGATGTTTGAGATAACTTGAATTTGGGTACTTTTTATTTATTCTGGTATCCAGCTAAGAAGACATTTTCATCTGTGTGAGCCATACCACTGAAGATGCCTAGTACTAAAATCTAAATTATTGAAACCCTCCTGACTGACATTTTAAAATTACGTTTCTTAGGTATATGCTTATCTTTAGACTACATAGTTTGAAGTGTCCTCAACTAATTCTCTTTGTTTTGATCAAAATCTGTAAGCTAAAAGTCTCACTATGAATGGTTATGTCCCTTACGGGTAGAGTTTGGGATCATCATATCTACACCGTGCTTTATTCATAGTGTTTCATTTTGGTATACAGGACAATACTTCAACCAGGCCAGGGCAATGGTGTAAATTTTAAATCACACAAAATATACTATAAAATGATGAAATAATGAAAATAGGAATAAGTGCCCTAACCAGTGTGGTTCAATGGATAGAGCATCAGCCTGCAGACTCAAGGGTCCCAGTTTTGGTTCTGATCAAGGGCATGTACCTTGGTTGCAGGCACATATCCAGTAGGGAATCTGCAGGAAGCAGCTGATCAATGTTTCTCTCTCATCGATGCTTCTAACTCTCTATCCTGCTCCCTTCTCTGTAAAAAATCAATAAAATATATTTAAAAAAATAAAATAGGAATAAGTGTCCTAATAGTGTCTCTCAGCTGGAAAATACTGTGGTATAGCATCAGGGAATTATGGAGGGAAGTTGGGAACCTAATATCCACAGACATGAAAAGGAAGCAATCTCTTTGATTCAGGTCAATATTGAGAAACTCCATTTTGAACAACTCTTACTGTTTTCAGGATAAGATACACATCATATTAACCCAGTGAGAACAAAGACTGATCTCGGTAAAACTATGTTTGTGAAGAATTACTAGGTAGGCAGTTAGACAGACATGACCAGAACAAGGGTGAGGGGCCAGGTATAGGAGGTCACCAGGGCGGCAAGCCCCAGGTGCCTAGCAGTGGGGAAAACGAGGAATTCATCCCAGGGAAACCCTTCCTCCCCAAGCATATCGCTGGCCCTGTGGTTTAGACCCCCTGACACTTCACATCCCTAGTCCTGCTGTTCAGATGCTCCCCTGACCTTCCCTCTCCTGGCATATTGCTAATCATATGGGGTTGGCTCACTTAGAGGGAGGGAAAAAAAGGAGGTACAGAGAACAGCCCTTAAGCAGTAAGTCTCAAGGACAATGAGATTGTGACCTGCATCTAATACATCCAGATATCAGTTGATTTACCTCCTGATCCAGAAAAACAACAAAATCAAGCAAGCAACACCACAACTGACAGCAGCATCAGCTGTATTGGATAATGACCCCCTGTCAGGCACTAACATATCAGTGAAGACCATGACCCTGATAGACACAACTAGAAAAGTAATACATATTCTTTTGAGGTCCTCCCCTAGGACCTTCCCTAAAGTCCCCATCTCTCTGGAGCACCCCCTTCCCTCAGGCATGTTTTCCTTGCTTCCCTCTTTCTACTACCCTGTTTCCCCGAAAATAAGACAGTGTCTTATATTAATTTTTTCTCCCAAAGATGCGCTAGGTGTTATTTTCAGGGGATGTCTTATTTTTCCAGGAAGAAGAATACAGTACACATTTATTGTTGAACAAAAAAATAAGGAATTTGTTACCTGTATACAGTAGTAGCTTTCATCACAAAGCAGCTCACTGATTGGCCACAGCACAGCAGGAGCTGTTCAAGCAGTGTGAGGTCTCTTTAAATCAGGAGTCAGATGCCTTAAGGTAGCTTCAGGGGCCTTATAGTCTGGGGAGGCATTGTGTTTAGGGGAGGCCTTTTATCAGGGAGGTCTTATTTTTTGGGGGTGCCTTATATTACAGAGAGAGGCAAAACTATAAGTAGGTCTTATTTTCAGGGGATGTATTACTTTTGGGGAAACAGGGTAAGTTACAAGGATCCTGCTTTTGCCTCAGAGGAAGTACATGAAGTTCCCTCCTTCCTCTCCCTTATTGTTCTCCTAATTCCTTGGGGCTTTCTTCCTCCTTCTTTATTTTGAAAATATAGACCTTTTTTTACTCCCAGCTCCCTTATCTTAAGGAAATGAATCCTTTTGCAGCTCTGTAGCCCTGTGCTTTTTCCATGGACCCTTTAATTTTTAAAAATTTTATAAACCTGCTATTTCACCCCTAAGAACTCCTTTCAAAGATAAAAGCTTTAGTTTACCTCTGGTATTTCATCAGATTTCTTCCTTCTTCTTTGAAATTTTTCAAGATTATATTTAATTATATGGCTTATAAGAATAAAACAAATTAAAAGAAAACTATATAGAGAAAGCAAAAAAAAAATAACATCTGGCTCTCAGTCTTTGATTTTTAGTTTCACTATTAACATTTGAATATATTCCAACTTCAAAGCTGCTATTTATTTTGGGGATTTGAAGTTGCTAATGATACCACTATCCTCTATGTTTTGTGTTCCAATTGAGGAATTGAAAATTGAACTAAAATGATCATTTTATTTACTGGAAAATAATATTTCTGGAGTAAATTTTATTTACTTGAAATTTGCTAAATTTCAAGGCCAAGGCTAACAAGAGTTCTCAGGAGCTGTACCCCCAAATTAAACTTGCCTATGTACCCAAAGACATAGTAGTGTCTGACATCACACTCACACTACAGCAAAGGCCTTCTCAGGTAGATTTCTCAGAAGAAGCTACTTATTGGAGCATGTTGTTTGTGGTATGGACATTGTTCCTCTACTAATATTTGTGCTTAATGACTGACAATGAAAATTAGTAATGCGATAATAGGTTCATTTAATCATAGTGGGTGCCTTTGTCTACCATGGTTCTGGGTGTGTAAAAGATGAAATACAGATACAATATAGAATAGGTTATAGTTATTTTATCCTAAGTTGTATTTGGAAATATTAGTATAAATTGACAAATCTTTTTGTGTAATACCTTTCCTGTAACTGTTCATGGAAATGCTTAAAAACAATGAAAGAAGCCCCTTCTAAGAAATATACAGTGTCAAGGATCACTGCTAGTGTTCAGATTATGGTCTGAATATATCATTTTTAACCAAAAATAAAAATAAAAAAGAAACACAAAAACAGGGCTTCCCATAAAAACCATGTATTTATTCTATGTTTGGGACAGAACATGAATAAGATGAGTCTGGACCATTTTGATTACCAGTGAAGTTATAAGCACTATGAAGGTCTTACCAGGAAGACTCAGGAGAAAACTTGAAGCAGCAGTCATTGGGAAAAGATGGAAATTTGCACATCAAAAATTTGAGTTGTCAGCTGAGGCTTAATCAACCAAGTTCCCTGAGACTGGTCCTTCTGAAGATTTGAGCAGTATATTTCCCTGACCGCCAAAATAAACAACTTTGGCTTATTTATGAATATAAAGTTGTTTTAACATTTAAAACGTATGAAATGAATTTCATTGTATCAACAGAAGGAAAATATAGAAATACCTATAAATATATACTTTTTGAAAATTACTACATTTTCTTTGTTCACAGAAGGTATCATTGCATGTATAAAATACTGTGAGAAATCTATAAAAGGTATTGGAAAATATAATTTTGTTTAACAAATTCATAACATAACAGATCGATAGAACAAATCAAGTGCAGTTTGTAAGACAATAGCCATAAACAAATAGAAAATAAAAATCAATGCCATTGATGATATCATCCAGAAATATGACCTATATAAAGTTATCAGTATTTATGCTAATACTGTATACATAAAACTAAGAAACATTGCTGACTTAAATATGCCCTAAATAAATGGAGTGATAAACCTTTTTTCAAGAATTATCATCCTCAATCTTGTTAAGATGTCAATTCTTTTCAAGTGAATTTATATAGATTCAATGCAATCTAAGCAAAAGCTCAGCAGGATTGTTATTGGAAAAGTTGACACTAATTCTAAAATTTATAGTTAAGTGTAAAGGACCTAAACTACATAAACAATTTTAAAAAAGGAATTTGGAGGAATTACAGTGCCTAATTTTAAGACTTCCTGTTAAGTTATAATATAAGAATATGTAAGAGCAGAAATAAAACCCATGGTGTGGAATACAGAGACTATGAATATAGGAAAGATAGGAAGAATATAGAAAATCATAAGAAATATATTTGTGGGCTAAAAAAAGGAAAGATTAGAAAAACATCTTTGTAATGTTAAGTTGGACAAGGATTTTGTAGATAGGATTCAAAAGTATTGTGCTCAGAATTATGATATAATTTATCTCACCTTATTAGTAATCATCTATAAGACACCTTTTAAAAATGAAATGTAAATATTATATGGAGAGAAAATAGTTGACATAGATTATTAGACAAAAGACTTGAGTACACACTTCATAAGATCTCTATAATTTCAAGATGGTTAATGATCCAGTAAAACAGGGTCACATATTTGAATAAACACTCACCCAATTAAAATATATGGATATCTTGTAATCATATGAAGACACACAACATTAACAGTCATCAGGGAAATGCAAATTAAAACCACAATGAGCCCTAGCCAGTTTGCTCAATGAATGGAGCTTAGGTCTTCAGACTGAAGGGTCCCCTGTCCAATTCTGGTCAAGGGCAGTACTTCAGTTATAGGCTCTGTCTGGGTCAGGCCCTGGTAGGGGGTGCATGCAAGAGGCAACCAATCAATGTGTTTCTCTCATATTATATGTCTTCCTGTCTTTCCCTCTCTCTTCCACTCTCTCTCAAAATCAATGAGAAAATGTCCTAGGGTAAGTATTAAAAAACAAAACAAAAATCACAATGAAATACCAATACACCATCACTGGCATGGTTAAAGTCAAGATTTGTGGAGTATTGGTAAAGATTGGAGTAGTTTATTATCTCATACATTGCTAGTTAGAGCATAAAAGAGTTTGAAAATTTATAAACTTAAATTGCTCACATAATGAAGTAGTTTCACTTTTGATTATTTACCAAGAAAAATGCAAACTGTATATATAGAGTAACTTGTACACAAATAGTCATATTGGTTTTATTTATAAAAGTTTCAACTAGAAACAAGTGAATGAATAAATATTGTGATGGATACTTAGTAATCCTATCTAATAAAGAAGGGATATGCAAATTGACTGTCGCACCACCACCCAGTCCCCTCTGCTTCACCAGAGTCCCATAGTCCTTTCAGCCCAGCCAGGGGAGTGGTAGGCACAAGGTGTGACCAGACCTGCCCTCAGCCCCTCAGCTGATTAGGGCAGGCCCAAGGCACAGGTAAGCCTCGCAGGGTAGCTTCCCAGCCTATGCCCGAGGTGTAGTAAGCCTTGGATGTTGGCTGCCCAGCCACCTAAGGTGAGCCTGAGGCTCAGCAAGCTTCGATGTCAGCTTCCCAGCCACCTAGGGTGGGCCTGAGGAGCAGGTAAGCCTCAGATGGCAGCTGCCCAGCTGCCCAGGACCGCTCAAGGCTCAGGTAACCAGGGCCAGCTGAAGCTTGCACTGGCGGTAGTGGCAGCATCAGAGGTGTGATGGGGGCTTTGCTTTCCCCTGATGACCAGGTCACCTCCCACCCCTAAGGGCTCCCAGACTGTGAGAGGGGGCAGACCGGGTTGAGAATCCCCCTCTCCAGTGCATAAATTCTCATGCACTAGGCATCTAGTAAAAAGTAATAAAATGTTATTAAACACACAAAAAAGATGAATCTCATAAATGGCCTGCTGAGTGAAAAAAGCCAGATATGAGTATAACCTCTATAATTTTACTCATATGAATTTTTAGATGGGCAAAACTAATCTTTAATCAGAGAAAGTAGAACAGTTATTACCTCAGGCTTAAGAATAGGATGCTAAGCATGAGGATAATTTTTAAAAATCCTTCTGGAGTAAGAGAAATATTTTATAATATTTATTACAATGGTGGCTCCAAAATTAAATGTTTTAATACTTCAAAGTGTATGAAGAGACTAAAAACGCCAGAAACAAAAGGATGTATACTGACATCAGTTGGAAAAAAATTGACTGTTACACATGCATGCATACACACACAGTGGTTGTTTCTGAAACCTTACTCGACACTCATATCAACAGGAATTACAGATGAATTGGGTAGCAATACAATCCATCTTGATAATTTTATCAGGAAGAAATATGCTAACTTTAAATCTAAAAAACAAGTGCCAATTTATCTGTAGAGATGGCATTTAAGTAATCCCTTAAACTTAAAAAGTAAGGTAAAATAAGGAATACAATGCCAAATGCATGCATATTTCTTAAGGTTTAAAGAAAATTTAATTCCGGTTCTTTTAGGTGCCAGCTATTACTAGTCCTGCTAGTATCCAACTCCATCCCCTTTCTCAGAGTTCTAAGATAAAACACAGATTGCTACACTATTATTGACACATCAATAGAAAATGTTGAGAAGCACTGACAAAGGACAAAGTTAAATTACATGTGGGGTCGATAAGACTCAGTTCATCACACAAAGCAAAATAGATGAATTTGACTCCAAAAAAATTAAAGAACTATATATCAACATATCAACATCACTTAGAACAAATGAAACAAATAGCACACCAGAGGAAAAATTCCCCTGAGCTCTCCTGTTGCTTCTCCCACGCCCTTCCTTGTTTCACTGGCCTACGTGTGCTTTTTGCTGTGGCCAATAAATTCTGACTTGCTTTGTTGCACATTTTCTCCTGACTGAAATCTTCCTTCAAAAAGACAAGAACAGAGGTCTCGTCTCTTGCTGGTAACACTAACAATAAAATGAACATATAAATCACTACACAGTAAGTCCATGTATGAGTGATAGAACAGATGCAGCTATCTGCTGCAGAGCAGGTAAAAATACCCTAATATTAGGATTCATAAAGTACAATAAAAATAATGAATCAGAGTATAATTATCAGCATATATATATATATGTATATATATTTAATTTTACAATTTCTTTAACATTTTAAAAAATGGATTGTATAGTAATATATTTTCAACTGCAACTTTCAGACAACTTGTGAGTTAAGCACATTTGAGAAAATGCCTTTCCTGATCAGTAAATAAGTACAACTTGACTTCTGCAAAGAACTGTACTTAGTAATGATAGTCAATGCCATAAACAGCAAATGTTTAATGATTAAAAAAAAAGGATTATTTCTTAATGTTGAAAATAGGTTTTCTTTTCTTTATATCACTGCCTCCTATTGATGATTCAGAAATTAAACATCTTTTTATACTGGGGCCTTGCCATAGTCAACACATGCCTTGAAATTCACGATGTGCATCTATTAAGTTGACAGGAGGGGACATAGTAAAGTGATTAATGAGGGAAGGTTTGATGGCCAAGGTCTAAAAGTTGTGCATGTATTCTCTGTTCATTCAGGATTGATTATATTAGCCACATGGCTGTATTTAATATCAAGTATGGATAATTTATTGCAAAGTATATCATTGAAGAAAACAAAATAGGTTTTGGTGGGTGGGCATCTAGCAATCTCTCCCATCAGATTTTTAAATCCATCTATTCTTACATCAAAAATTGTATCTATAAACAAATAAAATTAAATAATTAAATGAAATTCTAGTATTAAACAATAAAATAAAAAAATAGAAGAAAATGCTAACCCAGCCCGGCTGGCATGGCTTGGGGGTTGAGCATTATTAACCTATGAAGAAGGAGATCACAGTTGAAGTCCAAGCCAGGGCACATGTCTGAGTCGTGGGCTCCAATCCTAGTAGATGATGTGCAGGAGGCAGCTTCAAACAATTTGGTCTCATCATTGATGTTTCTCTCTCTCTCTCTCATTTCCTCTCTGAAATAAATAACCATATTTTTAAAAATTCTAAAACATAAGGCATGCATATAGGTTATCTGTAATGAAATAACAACAGTAGGTTTCTAATTCAGAAAAATAAATGACAGAGATCAGTAGAATGATACATTCTAAATAATAAGGTAATTGTTCAACAGGAAATCTAAGGACACCTAAACTAACATTCTAAAGTAATGATGAAGTAAGGATATTAAAAACAAAGATATGAATGGCTTCCACATCCTCCTAGAAAGAAGGGCTAAACATGCACTTCACCAAAAGGAAGAAACAAGAATGGAATGTGAGCAAATGATTTAGTTAATCTAAACTATAATTAACTGCAGAAGTAGTTAAATATGTGATGCATGTATTTTGAGACCATATTATTCTTATGATTGCTCAATTTAAAGAGAAATTACAAGAAATGTAGGTCAATACAAACCTAATATGATAAAGAATCTCCCCCTATATTATTTGATTTTGACAAATGCTGACTATACTTTAGGATCTTACACATACAAAGTGTCTTCCTATCTAATAAAACCCTAATATGCAAATACACTGTAGACCGAATAACAGAACAACTGAACAACTGGTCGCTATGATGTGTGCTGACCAAGTTCTGGTGATCCCAGGCATTCCTTGGGCTTTATAGCACTATAACGGAAACCTCTGTCTCCAATTTCAAACTGTCTTCCTGTGTGTCTTTTTGTGTACTACATGCTTCTTATAAGGACACCACTCATGAGACTTAGATCCCATATGCTGTTGCTTCAAGCCATTGACCTGAAATGAGATGCTGAAAGTTCTACTTTGGCCTTCTAAATAAAATATAAATAATTTATAGAAGCCGTGCACTGCTTGTGCCTCCTTTAATCTTTTAGTCTTAGGTAGCAGAAATAACCCTATTTGATTTCTTCAATGCCGAGTAAAAGGGAAAAAAGATGGATTGTATTTCCAATGATCATAAAGAAGTCAAGGACACTTTAACTTTCTTAGTTGCTTTCAATAAGATAGAGTATAGATGAAAAAATTAACGGTAATTAAAGTGATTGAATTGTATGCTGGTATGCTTTTCCATGACTATGAGAAATGTTAAAATTTGCAATTAGAACTTTCTCTCTGAAAGGATATTATCACTAAGGGCAAACGTGTATTGAGTCATTTTCAGCTGTACTGCTGAGTTTCAGTTATATTGGCATCCATCTTCAATGTGTGATCATAGCCCTAAAGCATAAATCCAGATCTTAAGATTTCAGATCAATTTAAAACCTCTTTTCTTTCCTAATGCTGCTAAACTATATGCAAAATCTGGCATCTTTTCTTTTGCTAAATTCCTATATTCATTAGTAGAAAAAAATGTTCCTGTAATAAAAACTACTAAGTACCTTATTTTCTATAGATATTTCCAAATCATTATTCTCTTTATGGGGTGATTCGGTTTTGTTAATGTTCCACAGGGCAGTAGGAATAATATAATAATACATTTTTTTCTGTATGAGATGGATACTAACCTTCAATTCCCATTCTCATCAAAATTCTTTATTGTCTATTTTAAACAGGTTTTTAAAATACCCCAAGAAGCCATACCTTTTGCAGCTGTCTAAAACCATAAACCGTATCCTTCACCTCATGTATCTTGGACATACTGCTCTAGTCTATTGAATTTATTATCTCATGATATAAATGTCCAGAGATAAAGATCCCAATATATCCAAGCAAGAATAAAATAATCAAAAATTGGATCAATGCTTGCCAAAATTAGCCCAAAGTGTAAAAAATAGTATAGATATGTAATTTGAAAGTTTATTGCCATGTAATACTTATTAATTATAAAGGGGAAAACAACTTTACAGTTGAGAAGTCTGTCATTCATCAACTTAACCAAGCATACAAAGTTAATATGACTAATAATGACTCAAATTAACAACATCTAATAAAACCCTAATATGTAAATAGACCAACTGGTGGAACAACTGAACTACTGAACAACCAGTTGCCATGAAGTGCACTGACCAAGTTCTGATGATCCCAGGCATTTCTGTGGTAAACCATCACTTCTATTGTATTCTTATGAAAAATACATAACACAATCAGGAGAAAACACAACTTTACACAATCGGGAGAAAACACAGCATACACCTTCATTAAAGGACATTCTAAAGTTTTCAGGTCAGGAAAAGCAAAGAAACAATGAGGAACTGTGTTGGAAGAGATGAGGGAGACATGACAACTAAATGCATTATTTAATCCTAAATCAGATTCTGGACCAGGAAAAAGAAATTATTTGGACAATTCAAATAATTTGAAAAAGATTGACAGATTAATCATTTGTATTGCGCCAATTGAATTTTCAGGGGTTTAGAATTGGTTATATGATATTAAGTTTTAAAGAAACTAAATGAAAGATGTATGAAAATTCTTTGAAATATTTTTTATATCTAATTTTATTTTAAAGTAAAAACTTTAAAAAGCATTGATAACATAAAGATTGTGACAGATATTAGACTTTTTAAAATAAAACTGGGGATAAGCATAAACAAAATGGTAGTACTTTTTCACTTCAAAACCATTATCTTCAAATATAAAATCAGCCCTTACGGGTCTGGCTTAGTGCAGAAGTAGTCCACTGGTGGTCTGTGGACCACTGATGGTCCGTGAGGTCTGAAAGGTTGGCGATCACTGGCTTAGTGTATAGAGTTTCAGCCTACAAACTGAAAGGTCCTGGGTTTGATTCCAGTCAAGGGCATTTACCTCAGTTGCAGCTTCCTCCCTGGCTGGACACATGCGGGAAGCAACCAATCACTGTGTTTATCTTACGTCAATATTTCTCCCTGTCTTTTCCTCTCTATTCCACTCTCTCAAAAAAAATCAATGGAAAAATATCCTTCAGTGGGGATTAATATATATATATACAAATCCAGATATTTATCTTCTGTGAGCAACTGTGATACCCTCAATAAAGTGTAAGGTTTAGCTCAATAATTTAGGGATTTAGGATTGCAATCTTTGTAATTATTAATATACTAGAAGTCCAGTGCACAGAATTCAAGCGTGGGGGAGGGATCTCTGCAGCCCACCCTGCACCCTCTCCAACCCCTTCCAATCACCCTCAGGGGAAGTCCAACTGCTGATTTAGGCCTGATCCCAGATATTGAGCCTAAACTGGCTAGCAGACATCCTTCTCACAATCTGCAACCTCTGGCTCCTAACTGCTCATCTGCTTGTCTGCCTGACCACCCCTAACTCTCCCCCCTGCCAGCCTAGTCATCCCAACTTCCCCCCCACCCCCTGCCAGCCTGGTTGCCTCATGCAGCTTGCTGTTCAGTCGTTTGGTCGTTCCTCACTAATCCCCCTGCCAGCTTGGTTGCCCCACACAGACTGCTGTTTGGTCATCCATTTGGCAGTTTAGGTCATGATGGCTGCTTGCTTTTTATATATTAGCATTATACATACATATATGTATATATGTACAGGTGTGTAGTTATTCTGGAGCAAGTAAAAGATAGAGGTTTGCTGAGAGCTTTAGAGAAAATGAAGATTCAGTTATGAAAAGCCAATAAAGTAATAAAGAATATGATGACTGTTATAGCCACAAGGTTTGCTGAAATGACTAAGTACTAGTCAAAATAAAAATGAATAACTATAGCAGTATAGATGACTCTTCTCAGAGATGGAAGAGCAAACTTATCATCAAAATCCTTCCACGGAAAGACTAACAGAGAAAAGTGCATTGATTGTTTAGCTAGTGTGACAGACAACATCATACTCTGAGGGTGATTCTAAAAATGATCCAGAACTTTCAGAACCAGAATTGTAAATGAAGGTGAGATTACAAAGACCAATCAAAGCTACAACACTAGAAAAAGATAAACTGAATTTAAACAATTTCTAAATGATATAAATGAGGGGAGATGATGGAAGTGTTTTACATGCTAAATTATTCATTAAAAGTATATTAAGATATTCAGTTATTTGATTTAACAAAATTCTTCTCTCTTTCTCTCTCCTCACTCCCTTCTATCCCCCATTGTAGTCCAGTAAGTTTATAAATCTAATACATTTTTATATGAAAATTAAGAAAAGAAATAAACTACAGTAAATCTTAAAGAACAAAATTTATTTCTGGAAGATATTCTGGAAGGCAAGAAGCTGTAATTAAGTTTTGTTCTCTAAAACATGAAAACAATGTCTTATAAAGTTGTAGTTAATTCTTTAACACAGAACTAAGTGATAGATAACCTCATTTGTATGCCAGTTATGTATTTTTTTTTGTCTTGACCTGAGGAAGGTGAACAATTTGGCTTCTTATAAATAAATAGCTTACAAGAAATTACATTTTCAGTGACTTAGGAAGTTCAAACACAGTCAACCTTAAATATTGGAAGGTCAGTCTTTCAAACAAACTAATTGAATTATTTTAAATTACTAAGTGTATAGATTCTTTGAACTGATGAAAACTAATCTGGCCAAAATTCTGCCTTGTTTTTCTCTTTCAATTTGTTTTCTTTTCAAGTAACTGGATATATATTTGAAAAAATATATATTCATGCATACAGTTTATTTTATCAAATAGCTACATGTAAAACTCAAATTATCTTTTATTTTAAACTTTCTTCTGATCTCAAGATTTATAGTCTATTAGCAGACCTAAACAAGGAGTATATGTATTTTCCTCTAAATTGATGTACATTTGGCATTCTCATTTGTTCTATCGCCTGAAATGAATTTATAAACACCTTAACTTAATTTTATTTTAAAGAAAGTGTTATCTCATTTGAGTTTGAATTTGTCAATTAAACCTATCTCTTTTTTTTTCTTGTTCTTGAAATAACTTCTCTAAACTTCTACATTGAGCCAAAATATTCAATCACTATGCAAAAGCTTACCATTTATGTAATAAGTGAAAAAGCAGAAGAAACATTCAAAGTTATAATTAATTTTATTATAAGATAAATATTCTGAAATGCATTTTTAAAGAACTGCTTTACATTGTTTTCTATTTAAAATTAGAGTAGCATAATAAAATAAAATATTTGGCATAAGTGTTAAAACTATAAGTTCTTATAATGTACAAAATAATAATTTTTAAAAATATACTTTTATTAATTTTAGAAAGGGAGAGAGAGATAGAAACATCAATGATAAGAGAGGATCATTGATTGGCTGCCTTCCACACACCCCTCACTGGGGATCAAGCCCGCAACGCGGGTATGTACCTCCAACCAGAATCGAACCTGGGAGCCCCTCAGTCCACAGGCTGATGCTCTATCCACTGAACAAAACCATCTAGGGCCACAATAATAATTTTTTAATATATATATTTTATTGATTTTTTTATAGAGAAGAAGAGATAGGGAGAGAGAGTTAGAGACATTGATGAGAGAGAAACATCAATAAGCTGCCTCCTGCACACTTCCTCCTGAGGATGTGCCCACAACCAAGGTACATGCCCTTGACCAGAATGGAACCTGGAACCCTTGTGTCCATAAGCTGACACTCTATCCACTGAACTAAACTGGTTAGGGCCACAATAATAATTTTTTTAAGAAATCTGTGCCTCAGCATGTTTTGCTTCTTAATTTAATGGCCAGAATCATCCACAGTTAAATAATTTTCTACATAAATATCTACTTTTTCATATATAAATAAATCTCCTATATAAATCTCTAACTATACACAGATGCATAAAAAATTAAAGTAATAAAATAAAATATGCTCTTCATATGTTTTAGAAGCTTTTTCTCCCTTTGAGCAGAATAGAACGAATGTATTTCAGATCACTAATACACATATATATCTAATTCTTTTCAATTATTATTTTTATTGTAATGAGTATAATTAACTTTATTTTCAGATTTTATATAAATTCTACTCCAAAATACTTTTAAAATATATTTTATTGATTTTTTACAGAGAGGAAGAGAGAGAGATAGAAAGTCAGAAACATCGATGAGAGAGAGACATCTATCAGCTGCCTCTTGCACACCCCACAGTGGAGATGTGCCCGCAAGCAAGGTACATGCCCCCAACCGGAATTGAACCTGGAACCTTTCAGTCCGCAGGCCGATGCTCTATCCACTTAACCAAACCGGTCTGGGCTCCAAAATATTTTAAACTCCTCCTCCAGTCAGTTGTGCATGAGAGTAGCTGTTTATTATCACTGTTATATATTCTAGAAGTTACCAAACTCTGCAATACTTGCTGATCTGATAGAAAACTGTTGTGCGCTTTTGTCTTAACTTACACTCTATGATTATGATAAATATGAGCATTTTTGTTATAAGTTTATTTGCCACATACCTTTCTTCTTTTGTGAAACGACTTTTTGTGACCCATCTTTGGATATTTCCTTACTAATTCATATTAGCTCTTTAGAGATTCAGGTTCATTAATTTTGTTTTCAAATTTATTATCAATATTTTCTTTCATTCTCTAATACATTAATTTTAAAAATTAATTATATAGTAGTTTATAAATAGTTTTTAGAAGTTCTATGTTACAAAAAAATATGCCCTAATCAAACACACAAACAAAAGCATTCTGATATTTTTGAAAATGGCTTTGGCATATAGTCTTTATGTTTTAAAATGACTTATCTTTCTTATAAACAGAACATGAAGAAAGTTAGATTGTAGGGAAAGGCAAAATACACCATGCTCACAGTTTTATTTGGGCAGAGAAAATCAATTATATCTTCAAAATTCTGGAACATGCATAACTGTGAAATATACACATAGTATCTCACCTAAAATTAAATACACCTAGAATGCATCAAAATTTTGTTTATAACTGTAAAAAATTGTAAAAAAAAAACAAAAATGGGTACATATCTTGTAGATTTGCTTGTTTAAAAGGTAAATGTGGTGATATAGAAATCAAAATGAATGAGAATCAACATGAACATCTTCCCACTGAGCAAGATAAAAAACCAAACAAGGCTTGTAAGCACTATTCAGTAGACTGGGTTTTCTTATGGAGTAGCTAGAGGCCCAGCGCACAAAACCGTGTGTGGGTAGGGTCCCTAGACTTAGCCTGTGATCAGGGCCATCTTCTGCCCGCTCACCATTCCCCAGTCCTGCCCTGCCGCCACTCACCCTGGTTTCCCGTGATCCCCATTTGCTGCCCAGTGATCGGATCCTGCAGGCTTTGGGGAGGGACCAAGAGGTGGTCAATGCACCTCATAGCGACTGGTCCATCAGTCATTCTGGTCATTACACCATTATGGTCGCTGACCTTTTATTATATAGGATAGTTATCTCTTGATACTATTTGCAAATTTATCTTTGCTAAAATTATTAATTTTAATCATCTGCTTTATACCATTTTCCTTATCTCATGGGTTCTTCTTGGGTCCAATTTTCACATGTTTTATTTTATTTTGCTGAATATGTACTTTAACAATTCTTTCAGAGCTTTGGCAAATTTAAATCTTTAACTGCCCCTCCTCCCCATCTCTCTCTTTGTCATATTTCCATTCATAGATTATGTCTCTTTATTACATGTGATGTTTGCTCATTACCATGACTGGAGTAAACAGGGTACTGTTATCTATCTAAACCTCATTGTTTTCAGTTAGCCTATAGCTCCAGCATAACAAAGGCATGAATAGATGTATTACAAAGGCATTAACTTAATGTTGAATGGAAATAAATTCAATTTTATTGCATCATAATTAAAACTAAGAAAAAAATATAGACTTTAACCCCAAAATTTCCTACTGGGTCAATAGCATAAATAAATAAATAAATAAATAAATAAATAAATAAATAAATAAATAAATAAAAGAAAATAGAGCTTCATATCAAGTACACACTATGTTCATGGTATAGAAGATGTCAGTGTGTGTTGGAGGCCATAGCAGAAGTGCTCCATTAGGACTGATGTCTTTTAGCACATTCTGCACTGACCAAATATCCATCATGTAAAGCATAAGGGGAAAGAGTTACATAAGAGACAGAAGCATTTTTCTAGGCTAATTGGGAAGTGACAGTGATTTAGCAGATTCTCCAGCCTGACTGAAATTTCAAAACAAACAACAAACAATTTCACCTTGAGACTTTTCCAACTCTAGGGAAATAAGGTAGATGGAAAATAGTAGTGGCTCTTACTTAATTTCATCCATGTAATTTGAGGCATTTTCCAGATACGCTGGAGAGAAGATTCTGTATGTGGTTGTTTCTGTGCAATTAACAAAATTTCATTGCATAGTCTCCGGGACTGCACCCACGAAGGCTCCCACAAAGACTCCCACAAGGGAATTCACACTCCACGCTACCCCTCTTCTTTCTGTACTTCCTCCTGGGTATTCTCTCAATCTACTGCTTTCCTTTGTTACTTTTGCAGCTTTAGCCTAATTTGGCTGAACATAAAATTATTGGTTCGTAACCTTGTTTCTGAGAACATCTTGTCACTCAGCTTCAAATGCTTCTTTTTTATTTGTTTGTGTTTTTCTCTTTTTGATTCTGCCAATCATTTCTACTGTGTCTGATGAGTTATTTTTTCTTACAACCTGCTACATTTCAATGGATGCAATGTTCTTTAGTATTCACCTAAAGGTATCATTTATGAAAGACAATAACACAGTTGATGTTTCCTTTAATCATAGTTCTGTTTGAGTGTGGAGGGAGAGTTAACTGTTTCTCTTTTGAGGTGACTGCTGACTTACTATTTGTGGCTTTATATTTATCTTTGAGTTTGAGATGTTTCAACTTAGTGCTTCTTTTCTGGTTACAGAAGAAGTATGCCATGTTCACATGATGTGTGTGAATATGATTAATTGTTGGCATGATGCAGGCACATTATTTTTCCTTCGAAGCCCCAGACTCTTTAGCTCAAGAATTCATATTGGTTCTTTGAGATTGTGGCCAATATTACCTGTATTGTGTGCTCTAGCCATGATAACCCGGTCTAAAATAAGGCCAGATAACTTAGATGCTCCATATTCAATGCCCAGGTAAATACTGATGTCCTGATCCTGTATCCACTACTCCCAAGCTGTGTGCATTTGAAACTGACCCTTTCTTTCTATATTTCCTTTGCTGTGCATAATTTACCGAGTGATTTCCTACATAGACCTGGGCATTGTGTTTCCTATTGCTGCATAACAAGTTGTCATAGACTGAGCAACCTGAAGCTTTAAAACATCCATTTATCCTCTCACAAACATGAGTATACTGGACTGGGTCCTCAGCTTAGGTACTCACCAGGCTGGAATACATGTATTAGCTGGGTTATATTCTCTGTGGAGGAGCATGCTTCCAGACCCATCGCATGGTTGAAAGCATGTGGTGGTGTGAGGTTTGGGACTGAGGCCTCCATTTCCTCACTGAACATCAGTGTGGTCATGCTCAGCTGCGAGGGATCACCAGATTCCTTGAGTCACGACCCTCTCCATCTTCAAACCCAGTAATGGTACCATGAATTATTCTTGTGCTTCAAATTTCTCTGACCCTGTCTTCTGCCACCAACAGGAGAAAGTTCACTACGATTTTTAGGGCTCCAGTGACTGCAATAGGCCCACCCAAGATAATCTATTTTATGTTCAACTATGTCATATCTCTATTTAGAAAAGGCTAATATGCAAAAGGAGTTCGAGCAGGAGACCAGGAGTTTGATCTCTCACTAGGATGTGTTCTGACCACCAGGAGGTGTTGCGAAATGAAGGAAGGCCCCCAACGGTGGCCAGCAGCCAAGGAAGAAAAGTGGGCTGGTGGCCAGAAGCTAACATCTGGGGAAGAAAGGCCCCAGCAGGCAGCCAGAAGGCCCTGATCAGCCCTGATCACCAGCCAGGCCTAGAGATCCTATCTGTGCACTGATTTTGTGCACTGGGCCTCTAGTAACATAATAACACAAATCATGGGAGTTTTATCTCATTACATCCATAGATTCTGGGGATTAGGATGGACAATCTTTACATTGACAATTTAGAAATTTGACGGACCACACTAATCTACTGTGTTTTCTGACTTTCAAAAGTTTTTCAGAATTCTGATTTACTACCAGAGTCATTCATGTTTCTTGTTGTTGTTTTGGCATTGATCTGGATATATTTCTTGACAAACCTATATTATGTGTATGTGTTCATAAATATTTATAGTAATTTCTAAATATTTGAGGTAAAAGTAGAAATCTATAGAATCATTCACTTATTCAAAATGTTATTAATGCTAAATTATAGAAGGGTCAAGAGATATGAGATGACACATGGAGATTTTTTTTAATATGGATATTTCTATGGTGATAAGCATACAGTTCATCAATTAACAAATATGGCAAAAATGAAAAAAGTACATACTTTTATTTTTCTCTTCTTCACCTCATTGGTCTGGTAGGAATTCCCACTACATGGTTATGAGAATGACCAAACACTGGGTAGATGAGAACCATGGCAGTTTATTGGTCACAGGCACAACCACATGACACATCATGCCATGTAGAGTTACACACAGAGGTTGTGTTCAGAAACAATGAACAAGGAACTATAGAAGGCCGGATTTGATTTATCACAAAGGGGTAGGGTGTGCCTCCTTATTTCTATGGGAGAATGTGACTGTCTTGTTTGAATAATTTTGTAGACGGTGGGAAAGTAAACCTACTGCTCAGGATTCAGCTGAAACTGTCTGGGTCTCCTCAATAAGAACGTTGTTAGGCAGAAGGACCTTATCCTTGGAAGCAGAATGGTTAAAGGAACTTGCAATTGGGTCATTCAAGGCATTCCTGGTTTTACCAGATGTCAAAGCAGCTCATGAACCTTAATTTGATGTCTTACAGCACATGGTGAAATTTCTTAGCAGATAATTAAAGTCATTAGGATGCTAATCAACTAGGAAGTCATAAGAAAGAGGAGGGTGAGGGAAGCCTTTATTGTGGAGCTGGCATTTAAACTGAGATCTCCGATGATAAGGAAGCAATAGGAATGTGAAGGTCAGGAAAGGCACATCTTATTTATTTATTTATTTATTTATTTATTTATTTATTGGCACATTTTTAAGAAGTAGATTCAATATGGAGGACATTAGGTAGAAATAAATTTCCCTTGATGAAGAAAGAATTGCAATGAGTTTGTAATGTCACGATGAGTGAGGGAGTGATGAAAGTTGAACCTGAAAGCTAAATGATTTTCAGATTTATCACTTCTCTGCCTTTTGGCTGAGAACAAGTGTAGTAAATGATTTTCAGGCTTGTGCAATAATATTTAAATCAGCACAAGGAGTCATTGGTCTATATTCTGTGTGAGTTTGTAGGTCACTGGAGGGATTTAAACAGGGTAGTCTTGGTCAGCATGCATTTTTTTTTTAATTAGGAGAGGATGAGAATGGATACTAACAATGTACATTTAGAGAAAAGAAAGGGCTAGTTACACAGGTTATAAAAGGCACTCTGACCTTCAGTGAGGAAAGACAAGCAAAATAAAATCTGCCACAGGTACACAAGCATTAAATTATTTGTTTAGGCTTACAATTGTGAAATGTAAATTTGGTATCATCTACCTAATAAAAGAGTAGCATGCTAATTGACTGTACCTTCATGATGCCCACCAGCCAATCAGGAATGAGTATGCAAGTTAATCCAACAAAAATGGCAGATCAGTTTGCATACACAGGTGACAAGTGGCCAGGAATAGGGCGGGACACTTGCATAGTCACCTTGGCGGCAAAGCAGGCATTCCACAGCCTCTCTGGCCTCTGGGCAGCATGGGAAGACAGAAAGGGGGCTCTGACTAGAGCCAAGGCAGTGCCAGCAGCCAGGAGAAGGAAGGCCCATTCTTGCATGAATCTTCATGCATCGGTCCTCTTCTTTATATTATATGCTTGGTAACAAAAGGTGAAAGAACATTGATCTACTGAAAAAGAGACACTAATAACCAATAATTTTAAAATTCATAGAAATTGCCCTAGCCAATTTTGCTCAGTGTTTAGAGTGTTGACCTGCAGACTAGACGATAACAGGTTTAATTCCAGTCAAGGGCAAGTACCTTGATTGCAGGCTATAGAATCCATCTCTGATTGAAGCAGGAGGCAACCAATCCATGTGAGTTTCTCATATCGATGTTTCTCTGTCTTCTTCCCTTCCCTTACACTCTCCCTAAGAATCAATGGGGAAAAAATATCCTCAGGTGATGATTAACAACAAAGAATACATAGAAATTAATGTATTTATTTTTAATAGAAAAGTTAATATTATATAATGCTTAAATACACTTTTCATGGGAATGCTTTTTTATACTTTTTCTGTTAGTTATATGGCCACGCTGTTTTGTTATAACTTACCAAAACTTCCAGAGAAATGTATCAATAATAAAAACTCAGGCCGACACACACGCACACAACATGCACAAAGGAGAAATGCAGTTTATGTTTCTCTACCATTCTATACCATTCCCTGTTCTTTCTATAGGCTATTTTGAGCAATTATTTTTTAACATCTTTATTATATTTTTAGTTAAATTTATTGGTAAATAAGATTACTTAGGTTTGAGAGCAATTATCTTTTAAATATTGCAGCTTCTCTACTATGATTCTATGCTAATTTAGGAATTACATTTATACAGTAGTATATAATACTTTGAAGTTACCCATCCTCTTTGTTTCATTTTCTTTAAAAAACACAATAAATATAATCAAACTGATTTGATAATGAAGAAAAAATGTGCAAACAGTAAATCTACTTTATTGAAAATTTATTTCAAAGCCAGATAGGTGACAGCTAATTAAAACACATTTATAAAGCTATTTGAATTTCTTGACACCTTAATATAATAAGAATATTACAAAAATTAAGAAAGCCCAGGAAATACCAATCTCCTTGAAAATAATCTCTTTGAAATACTGAGGGGAATGTGTTTATAATCCCAGTAATAGCAAATTATGTGATTATCTCAGTGAATGTGGCAGAATAGTAAAAATAATATCAATAATAGTCTGTAACAGTTCCAAATCTTCAGTGATAGAAAATAAAAATCTGGTTATTATATTTTTGGCCATGAATACATATCATTTTGATGCTATTTATGCTAATATAAATAAATATAGGTATTGCCAGATTATTAAATTATCTTTATTGTGGAAAAGGAAACAATATAGTTAAGTTTTAAATTCTTTGAAACTGGAGTGGGGAGAGAAGTTGCTCAGACTTACACATGAATTATAAATTGCCAATTAGAGAAATAAAAGTTCAGTTAATAGAGGATAATAGAAGCCTTGTGAAAGATTAAATGAACTGCAAAAATTGCAAAGCACACACAGGTAAAGACATTCATTTCCAAGGAGCTATGAACTAATCAGTTGGTGGAACAACAGATGAACTGAAGATAAAACCTTCAGTGACACAATCACCACACCTGGGTACAGCAAACTTCAGCTGGAGGATTTCTGCTTAATAATACACTTCAGAACTTTCTTTGGCTTTTATTATAAAGGTATTGAGAATGTTGTGCCAGTGGTGGTAGTGATTATGGGTGTGTGATGGTATTTTGATACATCATCTATTTGACAAAGAAAAGCACAATCTTCTATTTAGAATGATATTTTTTGGAACAAGATCCCATCCTCATCCCTAGTCTTTTCCTACCACACAGCAACTATATAAGCATTTATATTTTTCTGGACATTTTAACAATTTATTCAAATTTTGGACTGAAGAGTATTATACGGATCAGCCCAACAGTTCTATTTAATTGTGGCCCTCACCATACTTACTACTGATTGCTAAACTATGAGTACAACATAGTTCCTCTGATGTTTTTCATTTCTCACAGAACTCAAAAGTGGGAGATATTCACAATTTCATTTACCTGGTTTTATGAAACTTTTAATATGGCTAATTTTACACAAGCTTATTCATAGTTTCCAACTTGATATAAATAGCCACCAGGGGTTATTTTGCTTTATCTCGCATATTATGTATTTCTGTTCACACTTTTGTATCTTTCAGCTTTAGTCTATTCCTTTGAGTAATTTAATATTACTTTTCAAAGTTGTTTTCGTTTTTTTTTTTTAAATAGATTTTATTGATTTTTTACAGAGAGGAAGGGAAAGGGATAGAGAGTTAGAAACATCAATGAGAGAGAGACTTTGATCAGCCGCCTCCTGCACGCCCCCTACTGGGGATGTGCCCGCAACCAGGATATATGCCCTTAACCGAAATCGAACCTGGGACCTTTCAGTCCGCAGACTGACACTCTATCCACTGAGCCAAACCGGTTTTGGCTGTTTTCGTTTTTATAGAAATTGATACAATAAACAGTTTGTGTATCAGAAATCTTGATCTCTTGTATCAAAAATGTGAACAAATTCACCTACCCCATATGTTGCTGATAGCCCTCCTAGAGATTGTACATATGTATGCTTTAATCAACATATGGCAATTCACATTGCTACAGGCTTACTGCTGGGACTGACCAGGAGACCCTGAGTGATGGGTAAATGGGTTACTCTGACACAGGTTTCAGAGAGGGCTAAGGGAGGGACTGCTTGGCTAAAGGAACTGGACAGCCCCATTTGCCTGCCTCCTTAAGCTTTTATTGAAGCAAAAGCTTGAACTAAAATTAATCTCTAGATACATCAGCAGAGTAAGCATCCTGGAGAAAGCACATGCTCCTATAAGGCCATCTCTAAAGAGTAAACATAGAGATCCCAGAAAAACACCCCAAGGCTCAGACTTGTTTGGAAAAGTCAAGGCAAGGGCTGCCACCTTCAGCAAGGTCCCCCTAGAAGCCCCTGACTTTTTGGAAGAATCCTTCTTACACTTTCCAACTAAGTCCGGTGCTTCCCCACAGCTTACAAAAATTTTCTTGTGGCTGACTTTTACATTTTTGTGTATCTGATGTGGAATGATGTCTCATTTTTAAGGTTGACCTTTTATTGATTACTTATCAAGTTGGAAATTTGTTTATGTGTTTATTAGAAACTCAGGTTTCCATGTAAATAAACATTATTTTTTATAATTCTCTATTATGTTAGATAATTTTTATTTTTTAAACCAATGGAGTTATTTATAAAATAGAGGCCCAGTGCACGAATTTGTGCATGGATGGGGTCCAGCCAGCGCACCCCAATTGGGGCCAATTGAGGGGAGGGCCTGCAGGCAGTTGGCTGGCTGCCTTGCCCCCTGGTCGAACTCCCTCTTGAGGGGACAATTTGCATATTAGCTTTTTATTATAAAGGATGGTTATATGTGTTAAAAATATATTTTGTTCTTGTCATAGTTGGTTTTCTGTGATTAAAGTGTCAAGTTCAGTAGTATTCTGATTGGTCAACCAAAGACCTTATCACCACATTACTGACAGCTGCAACAAGAATGCATATAGTAAAAATTTTTAAACATATAAATATATTTATGAAATGAAAATACATAAGAAAGATATAAATGCAACAGTGTTACCAGGCAAATTGTCTAAATTTTAAAAATGTATTTAACATCCAAGAATATTGAATATGCAATTTCAGAATTTTTAAATTTATGCTGACATAAGCACACAAATTTAACCACCTGATAAATATTTACTGAGCCCTAGCCCCAATGTCAGTCATCCACAAAACACACCCAGTTCCTGTCCTCATGAAGCTAGGAGTCTAAAATATACTAATAGAATAATCTCAGAAGTAGGTAAATATAAACTGAAGGGGCTGTAAAAATCTGCAGCTAACTTGAGATCTAATTTCATATCCACCATGATTTGAAGGCAACCATTAAATTTAAACATTATTCAAATAAAAAGAAATAAATTATGGAAAGGTTACACAACATTCCATCTTTAAATCATGGATCTTTGTTTGAAATCATCAATTGTAGATTGACACTGCATAAAATGTGCTTTCGTAGCTTTAATTTTACGCTTTAGCGTAGCTCTTGTCTTTCTACATCTATCTTAAAAAAACAAAAAAAGAGGTTTTGTTGCAAATCTCTGAGTGAGTGAATCACGGGGCACTCTTAAAATCCAATAAATACCTATTAGTAAAAATAAAATACCTGTTGCTATAAGCCACTGAGATTTCTGTATTTTGGGTGTTGTTTTTTTTTGTAAAGCATAATAATGCAGAAACCTAAAAAAATATGTCAATTATATCAACAATGTCAGATAATTCTAAAATAAGCAATGTGAACCCTGTCTGGCATGCCTCCATTGGTTTGGCATTATCCTGTACATCAAGAGGTTACTGGTTTGATTCCCAGTCAGGTTACATGTCCAGATATCTGGCTAGATCCCCAAAAGGAGAAACACAGGAGGCAGCCTATCCATGCTTCTCTCTCACATTTCTCTCTCTCTCTCTCTCTCTCTTTCTTCTTCTCTCTAAAATCAATAATAATAATAATAATAATAATAATAATAAAATTTGAAATAAGCAATGCAAAACATTTTGAACATTTAAAGTGTGAACGAGCCAAAAGCGGTGTGGCTCTGTGGATAGAGCGTTGGCCTACAGACTGGAGGGTCCCAGGTTTGATTTCTGATCAAGGGCATGTACCTTGGTTGCAGGCACATCCTCAGTGGGGTACATGCAGGAGGCGGCTGATCAATGTCTCTCTCTCATCGATGTTTCTAACTCTATCGCTCTGTAAAAAATCAATAAAATATATTTTTTTAAAAATTAAGTGTGAAAGAGAAAAATAAAATCCCAAAGTCTACCATACATATTATAAGAAAAAATGTTTTTTATTTAATATTTGCCATATGCTAATTCAGTATACATCTATATATCACTAAGTAAGATCTATTTTGATTAATGATTTCATTTTGTAAACTTTTTTGATCCTATTCAATGTCATATGGAAGTTGTTATGGTTATAAGCAGCACACTATTACTTTCTTTTTAAATCCAGTAGTATATATATTTTTAATTGGTTGTTCAATTTATATATAATTACTTTAATTATTGATATATTTGTGTTAAAACATATTATTTTATGTCTTATAATTTGTCTCTCCTTCATTCTTACAGGTTTGTTTGTTTTTCTTTCTGATAACTTAGATATTCATTGTTTTACTGTCAGTTGATTATTCATGTCAAAATTTATAAGATAATCTTTTGACTTATTAAAGGTAAAATAAAATTAGAATGTTTCCACATTGCAGACAATGCAAGAATTTTAGAATTTTTAGAATGCTTT